>OY856409.1:1115912783-1117112783 GCA_963693085.1 Alisma plantago-aquatica | reverse complement strand
TGCACATAGACTTCACATTTATTATTGCTAAAATCAGATTTAGGGATTAAATTAAGATTCATCATACTCTTCATTGAGGCAATATGAACATGTCCCAAACGTGAATGCCAAATATCAGATGATACAAGATTCATGCATACAGAACTACTATCATTCAAATTTAACATGGAATTTGAAATAGGTTCAACAAGAATTTTAAATAAGTTATCCACATCACATAGATACCCCTTTTCAAAAAATAAAGAATCATGAAGGTGTGTAATAATAGTATTATTACATTTGCAATCTACTCTAAAACCTTCCCTAACTAAAATTACGCCACTAAGGATATTGCATCGAATGGTTGGAACATGTCTGACTCTATGAAGCGTTAGAACCTTCCCTGAAGGAAATTTCAAGTCCACCCATCCTTCACCTTTGACCTTTGTAGAGATGGAATTGCCCAAAGTCACAGAATGACCTCTTGAGGCCTGGTAAGACACAATCAAGGACTTATCAGTACAAACATGTACATTAGCCCCAATGTTTATTATCCAATAAAGTGGTTCAAAAAATAGAAAGGATTTTAGGTTTTATAGAAACATACCCATCATTGAGGTGCAAGGATGTAATCATCAGATTGACCACAGCCTCCTCAGTTGCGGATGCGGCATCTTTCTTTGCCTTCTTTGAAGGATAATCCTTGTTCCAGTGGCCAACCTATCCACAAATCCAACAAGGTTTGTTCTTTGGTTTCTTCTAGATCTTGGCCTTAGGTTTATGTGCATTCTTTATTTTCTTATCTTTAGTTTTAGCAGTAGTAAAATTGACACTCGAGTTTACATCAGTAGGCACCTTGACAGTTTTTTCTTTTAAGTGTTCTTCTTGTATGTTAATATCTCTCATTAGATCATCCATTGACACGTCTCCTTTGTGATGCTTAAGAGACATTTCAAACTATTCCCATGACTTAGGGAACTTTTCTATGATAGGCATAACAACAAACTTCTTAGGAAATTCCATCTTTGCATCTGAGAGTTCATGACACAGGGGTTGAAGGTCGTGTGTTTGATCAGAAACAAACTTACCCTCAACCATATGAAATTTTAGAAACTTAGACACACAATACTTTTTCAGCACCTTAGTTTTTAGTACTAAAATTCTTAACTAATGCTTCCCGCATAAGTTTGGAAGTAGTAACAGGTGGCTTCGAATAAGAATCATACAATTTGTTATTTAAACCAAATAGAATCAAACCTTGGCATGTCTTATCACCCTTCTTCCAGTTAGTATTTATATTTGCATGATCAAGGATAGTGTCATCAGATTTAGGTTCAGTCGCTTCTAAGTACTGATCTTAACCTGTAATATTAAGCCAAATTTGCATCTGACTCAGCCAACAGGAAAAGTTGGTACCAGTAAATTTCTCTGACATACTACTCGTATCAATTTTATTCCCAGAATTAGCATGACCATCCATAGTTAATTAACAACAGAAACTGATTTCTTTAAGACTGTTGTAAATTTTAGATTTACGTAGTTACATGCAACAACGATATGTGCAATATATTAACAGGTTCAAGCCAGATCCAGATAAGAAGTAGAAGAATAAACAGTGTAAGAGATATAAAAAATGAGTTAAGAACCAGACCAGATCATTCGTTGAAAAACGAACGTGTTACTTGAAGAAATTAGTTGCCCACAATCCGGAAGGATAGGCGTCATTCTTCTAGTCAACCGGGTCACGAACCTGAAGAAAAGATGTCTCGTTCGTGTTGACGACAAATTATACAGACGAACCAGTTGTACTACTAGTGCAGCTCAGCAACTACAAGAACTACTACCTGACAAGTTGTGCCTTGGAAGGAAGAGGATGAACGAACGTGCTACGTCTAGGAGAAGGGCCTCCGTGTAATACCACGGAACAATGACAGTAGACTCCGACTTTAGGATTCATAAATACGCACTCGGACGATTGACAATTGTGTATTTGATAGATGTATTTAACCCTAATGATCGGAGAAATATTTATAGCCTTACACGCCCCAATAATCCTATTCTTGTTAAGACGCGACTACTCGGTTGCACTTGTACACATTACAAAAAATTCCATAAAAGAGACACTTTCCAGTTATATTAATAAATCCGATTAGAAAAGAAATAATTAATCAAATCAATAATTAATTATGTAGTTGTATCCTAGTACAAAAAGAAGACGGAAGACATTATCCACAATCCACAAGCCACAAGTTCGAGCATGTACCCAGCCCGGCCAGGCCAGGCCAGGTCAGGCGAGACGTGGTGTGGCGTGGCGCACGCGCATGCATGCGTGTGTGTTGTGGTCACCATACCCACTAAGGAGGTGAGCATAACCTCCTCCTAGGCCTTGAAAACTAGTGTTCAATGAGATCCTACATATAAGGACCACAAAAGTTCTAGGAGTAAGCAATATGGGATAAAACTTCTTTGTCATTTCCGCTATACAAAACTACCTTTTTCACACGTACTAGCTGCACTACATTGGGCTTAACCCATTCTATATACATTGCATTTATAGCCATATATCTAACAATCCCCCACAAAGTCCAATGTGTAGTGTGCTCTACCATTCAGTCCTCCATATTGTTCTTTTAGCATATACTTTTTGGTTTGAATCTACCTGAATTATCCCACTGTAACCCCCGCAGGAACTAGGTGAACAAAAGTCTTGAACCAGAACCTTGGGTGCAAGAGTATAAGTTGGTAACAACACAATAAAGACATGCTAGAAAAGAAAACAATGCAATAAGGCCATGCATATAAAATATATGTCATGATTGATATCAGAGAATAATCCAATTCTCCTATTGTGACCTACACAACATCAATCATTTAGTTGGAGTCTCCAAGGATGTACCACAGGTCGCTGAAATGAACTCTAAATCTCATTGGGTCATCATAAGAAGATGAACGAGGTCTCTATGTGTATTCACTTAGAGGTCGGTCGCTTCTTGACTTGGTAAAAAAAATGCTAACAAAAACTGCACACTACACATTTTACCCAAAATGTCTTTTGGCTATTGATTGCACAAAGTGGAATCAGCCAATCAGGACTGAATTACCCGACTAAATCGCATATAGCCATATAAAAAAATTTCATGGCGGGCGGTTCCAAGAAGTTCTGTTGTGCTGATATGGATGTAATATATGTTTCATTACAACAAATTACACACAACATGCAATATTGTATGTGAAATATAATGTCACTCGTGTGTTCCAGATAACGCTATTATCATATATATATATATATATATATATATATATATATATATATATATATATATATATATATATATATAGGCGTTCATTCATTACCCGCGCGGGTAGCCTGGATTTTGCTACCCGGCAGCCAAAAAAGTAACTATTCTGGCCAGAAAAGTAACCCTGCTATCAGAAAAGTAACTATATTGATCAAAAAGTAACTATGCGACTAAAAAAGTAACTCTGTACAAAATATACAGCAGATATATATGTATCCGTGTTTTAAAATCTGCTGTTGCAAACGTAACTATCTATGCACGAAACTTAGCAGTTTGCAAGGTAAAGTAACCCTCTACATGTCAAAAGTAACTAACTTGAAAAAAAGTAACCGAAATGGTGGGCGGGTAGCTACCCGCGCGGGCAATAAAGATGGGCCCTATATATATATATATATATATATATATATATATATATATATATATATATATATATATATATATATATATATATATATATATGGTCATTCATTATTCGTGCGGGTAGTATGGATTTTCGTTACCCTGCAACAAAAAAAAGTAACTCTCCTAGCTAAAAAAGTAACTCTGCTGTAAAAAAAGTAACTATGGTGTCAAAAAAGTAACTCTGCTGGCAAAAAAGTAACTCTGTACAAAATATACAGCAGATATATATATGGACGGGTTTTTTTATTTTGGAGGGGCAAATGATATTATTTTTGGGTAAAAATTTTTAGAGTGTTAGACAAAATAGTCCTCTACAATAACGAATTTTTTTTTTTGCAAAAAAGTAGTCGGAAGGATGGGCGGGTAGCTACCCGCGCGGGCAATAAAGATGGGCCATATATATATATATATATATATATATATATATATATATATATATATATATATATATATATATATATGTGTGTGTGTGTGTGTGTGTGTGTGTGTGTGTGTGTGTGTGTGTGCGCGCGCGCACACTTAGGAAGTGTGTACCGGAGGGCACATATAATTTATATGGACCCGTCATTAAAATGGAGCCAGTAGAGCATGTTAGTAAAGTCTAATTAAATATATTTATTCAACACTATATAGATTAGATGTCTTAGAAAAATCATAACTATATCTTGTATAGATCATGAGATATAACAATATACCATTCAACAATTTCTACAATTTTTGTAGCATACCATCGATTAGAAAATACACACATTCTTTCATTGCATGGGCTATAAATGTCAGATTGTGATGATTTTTGATACACATCTTATCTAAGGGGTATGCATCACATCGATAAAGTTAAATTTTATAACATATTTTTATAATAATTATAAATGAAGAGGGGTACATGTAATCTACACGTACTTAGGTACATAATTCTTATAGCGTGCGCGTGCGCACACACCACACACACACACACACACACACACACACATATATATATATATATATATATGTGTGTGTGTGTGTGTGTGTGTGTGTGTGTGTGTGTGTGCGCGCGCGCGTGCACTTAGGAAGTGTGTACCGGAGGGCACATATAATTTATATGGACCCGTCATTAAAATGGAGCCAGTAGAGCATGTTAGTAAAGTCTAATTAAATATATTTATTCAACACTATATAGATTAGATGTCTTAGAAAAATTATAACTATATCTTGTATAGATCATGAGATATAACAATATACCATTCAACAATTTCTACAATTTTTGTAGCATACCATCGATTAGAAAATACACAGATTCTTTCATTGCATGGGCTATAAATGTCAGATTGTGATGATTTTTGATACACATCTTATCTAAGGGGTATGCATCACATCGATACAGTTAAATTTTATAACATATTTTTATAATAATTATAAATGAAGAGGGGTACATGTAATCTACACGTACTTAGGTACATAATTCTTATAGCGTGCGCGTGCGCACACACGCGCGCGTGCACACACACACACACACACACACACACACATATATATATATATATATATATATATCTTTGCCACCAAAGATTGATGTGAATGGAATTGTATATTTGAGGCCAATTTCCTTAGAATATTGGTAATCCTGCTTTTATATTTGAAGTAAGTATTTAAGTTGTGTAGATTTACTCCTACATAATATCTCAATGAATCACTTTATATAATTTTTTGTTTCTTTTTTTTACTTCAAGTATTATGTTAAGTGTCACATACTATATCTTTGTATAAATGATGTTACCTTTTAAACAATCTGATTTAACTATCATGTTAAATAATATGCTTGCAAGCAGTAAATGTTATCAGTTGTTTTATCATACTGTCTGGACACGAGTCCCACTTCGTCATTCTCGACACCTTTATAGATGATCTACAGCTCGATAAGTTCTTGTGTAAAGGGGATAATTCATGACTACACAGTAATAGTGTGGAGGGTTGTGGAGCTCTTTTGGTGGTGTATCTTAGAGTCATACTTGTACTATCTGGTTTGAGTCGGGTGATTTCAATCAGTTGTATCAATGACTCGTGTTTTGGCTTGTATACCTTATGTAGATATGCTTATATGTTAGATGATAGGTGCACCCTTTGTGCATATATTGTGACTAGGTTACTAGACTAAATTGTAAGGTTGCATATGGTAATGTTTGAAAACATTGAGGGCCTTTATATAATTCTTGTGTATATGTTTAGAAATTCTATTTTGTGTTTATGTTTGTGGTAGCAACATTGTTTAGAAAATGATTAATTTTAATATTCCCGCACTCGTAGGTTATCACAACAAATACATATAATAAATTAATAAGGGAAGGCAAGCAAGCAAGAAGTATTTATTGCCAATAACTATTTTCAAGAGAGATTTTACTAAATAACATGAGATAATTATCAGAGGTTGTGAAACTTCTGTAGTGAGGACTAAAATGTCATGCACAATAATGTTATAATCTCAAAATCTAAAGATGTCATTTTTCAGAGGATTGGTTTTTCCATTCTGTAAGGTTTCAGAGTTCAGCTTGTTACTCGCATATCTTCTAATTGAATATAAATCTTCTATTTCAATAACGTACATTTGATTTAGAAATTATTATCGTCAAGAAAATTTAGAGGACATAAGAGTAAAAGAGTTATACTTACTGAATAATATTAGTAAAATATATTTTTATGAAACTTATTTGTGTTGTATTGTTTAGTATCATCTATGAATTATATAACTCTCTCTCTCTCTCTCTCTCTCTCTCTCTCTCTCTCACACACACACACACACACACACACACACACACACACACACACATTAGTACTTTCTCTGTGGAGCCATCTTGACACTACCTTTTTTGGTTTGAAATAGATCACCCTCCCAATGCAATCATTCAATTTCTTCTAGAGTGTAGAGGGAATAGCCTTTAGCGGTACTCAGAAGATATCATTGGATGTCCTTACTTCCTCCATTCCGCACAAGAAAAGACGAGATGTTATTAAAGAGGAAAGACTATCGTCGTCCTTCAAATTACGATCTAATCCCTTGTTCTTCGTCATGAGTGAGGTTTTAACGAAGTCATGGGCTGTTTGCTCGGCGGCTGCGGTCCAAACCTAGAACAACGCATCCAGTGGTCCATACGATAAAACACGTCAACCCACTTGTATCGCTTTCCAACTCACGGACCGAAGGGCGTATGTCCGACACGAGCCGATCACAGCTCATCGGCGTTGCGTGTATAAATGTATAGACAGGGGCAGATCACAATACTACAACAATCCTACTATCATCAAGAATCATTAGATCGAGACCGTATCTAGCCCCTCCTCGCATACGTGTGAAAACAGATCGATTCTTTGTTTGAATATGATACTTAGACCATCTCTTTTTTGTTTGTCTGACCTTCGGACATCGATGACATGACCCCCTATTTCCCATTTGTAGCGGTGGATTGCTAACTTGAACTTCATCCTGTGGACCTCAATCTGTCGTCATCTCCAACAAGTCAAATATTATATTACAGACTATACATTTTGCGCAAAATGACTTTGTGCTACTAAACGCGTAGAATCATGACTAAAATTCATTGTTAGACTGGCCCGGTGACTTTGTTTCGACGAAACGTCATATAATCATACAATAAAGCTCATGGCCGACGGTTCAAAAAATATCTTAGTGCTAATATTTTTATGTACGGTGATATGTTTCGTTACAACAAATTCCATACACTATGCAGTGTTATTTGTGAATTGTAATACCACCCATGTGTTTCGTCACCATTAGTAGTACCCGTTGATCCTTAAAGATAACTTGTCCTGCTAGGGCTGTTGATCCTTAAAGTTGGCCTGAAAACGAAGTGATCTCTCCAATAAGAAAGTTTTGTTAGGGATAAATCTATATATTTAAATCAATTAGAAATATGGAGGCCTTCTGATCCCAATCATTATATGTTGATCGACTATCAAATACTTTACAGAGTAATCGAGCTGCTAGGACAGTTTAGAACAATACACGTGGAGAATTATACACATAATGTGGTAATTGCATATTATAGTAAGCATGACCCACAAGGCACAAGCGATGGGGGTGTATATCTTGCCCTTATTAAAACAAAACAAACACAACTCAAAATAATGAAAGAAATCTATAACCTGTTGTAGTACACTATTACTCGCTCACACCCTAAAAGGTTGTGCTTTGTCAATGGTATATCTCTAACATCTACATTGCATAAGTAAAAAACCAACACCATTATTACTCAATGATTATAAACTACTAGAGAGAAGTTAGCCAACAACTTTTCTTGATGTAAATAACACACAAGAACGTTCAGAGTGAGGAGGTAGCTACAATACCAAAACAAAAGGAAGAGGGAGGGAACAATAAATTTGACAGAACCACACAAGACTTGTGACCCAATAATCTAAAAGGTATGCAAGGTATGCTAAATAAGTGAAAATGGCCCAAAAAATGTGTGAATCATACATATTACTAAATGTTCAAAAACGAAAATGTACTCTTTTTTTCCTCGCATACATGTCATGATCAACAAAGGTGTTTCTCCTGTTGTATGTCATTGATATTAAAAAAGTATATATATTATCGTGTAAATTGTGTTAGAAGATATGAAATGTGTTTTGGTTACCATTTCTCGTCTATCCGTTCTAGTGTCATACCACCGTTAGATTCCCCAAGAAAATATAATAACAAAGATAGTTACGAGGCAGGAAAGGGAAACTAGGGAAACTGTATCTTGTACCTATTATTCGGTCAAGATAAACAAATTAGAAAAGACCATGAGGAGCTTACATTGTAAGGGAGGGGGATATCTTGTTAATTAAAAAAACAAGCTTTGATAAGGTTAATGAAAAAGGGGTGGAGTTGATGATATAAGCTTGAGGCGGTTGACCTATCTCCACTTTTTCATGTCATTGACATCTTCCTACGAAGGGACATTGAGGGACTCGTGTATGCCACTAGAAAAGGCATATTTAACTATGCATCCCATGTATCTGTGAGCATAGCATCATATCTTATACATTATGTGGCATGCCTAAAAAGATAGGTATGACAAAAAATAATTATTATTCTTTCAGAACTATAAGCATAACTTACATGGGTTAGGATAGATTATCAACGTAAGTCAATATTCTAAATCATAAATAATTAAGAATATGTCTGGGTGTTGTTGGTAAGAATTTAAAAAAAGAATCCTTTTAATTGTGTTGAAGAATAAAATCAGCAGTTGACTCCATTTTTCCTTTAAGTACTAGTAAGATGCCCAAATTGTTAATGTGGAGGAAGGAGAAGCTATACATTACAAAGTTATTTGTTGTTAAGGGTTCGTGACAAGGTACCTAGAATTCCATTTATTGAATGCACATTGTGAACAAAATTCTATTCAAGTTATGGTCCCCTCGATGTCATCTAATCACCATCATATATGAGTGTGCTCGACAGTGTGGCTCTTATTGTTACATGGTACTCATACTAATGTAATTCAAATTATACAAATGAGATGTTTTGGTAGATGATAGTCCAATCAATGTGATATGATAGATGGAATGACATATGTACCCAAGGTGAACCTAATGTTATATAGGATGCAAGTCGATGAACCTCTACTTTTTATACTCACACCGACCAAAGAGTGGTAGGATCTGAGATTAGATACTCTTAAGATTCCTTGCAGTAGGCTAAGGGTGTCTGCATTCATTGGATAGTAATTTGGACGATACACTCCATATTAACCATGTCAAGATTGTAAAATATGATACACTTGAGTAGGACAGAGAAGTTGTTCTCGACCATGGTTTCTGTTAGATATACAATAGTAGCTTGCTAACCATTGTAATTGGTTGCACTTTTACTTAATTGATATGGTTGATATTTTGGATTGATTACCATTGTAAGGACCCTGACCTTCATTTTGGGCTTACCCTATTTGCTTTGCCTAAACCTTATGTTGAGATGCTTGCTAATCACTTGAGTTGTGATTAGGGTTTGTTTGTGCTTTGTTGAGAGGTGGAGGTGCAACTTGTAATTTGCCCAAGTTTTAGGGTTGGTGTGCAAGTTTGTCACCTTGAGAGATGTCTTTCTCTCTCCTTTCATCCTCTAGAGTTGAGAGGATGGGTTGGGCTCATTGCTTGAATAGCTTTGGGCTTTGTTGAGCCTTGTTGGGCTTTGTTCAGCCTTGTTGAGGCTTGGTATCGGGCAAGGGTGAGCGTGGTCCCTGTATCAGCCATGGTGTATCAGCCAGGAAGGTGTATCAGCCAGAGTGGTGGTGGGTGTGTCGGGTTACCATGATGGGCGATACACACCCCACTTAACCTAGCCTCGTTTTTGTCACCATCTTGGGATAAGTGGTCGTTGCCTTGCTAGTGGGTGGCAAGTCATGGACAAGTGGTTTGGGATGCTAGCATGTGGCATAACCCTTGGACAAGTGGTGGTTTAGGCGAGCACATGTGGAGCTATCCCTTAGTGGACGCCCACTTAACCCTCCTGCTTATATACCCCCTTCTTTGCTAGCTTGGGATCCCTTTAGCTCTTTAGTTGCTTTCCTTCTTCCTTAGTGGTCGATACACTTCCCCTTGGTGGAGCTTGGTGGTCGATACTCTCTCTTTGGTGGGTGACATAGCTCTAGTCTCCTTCTTCCTCTAATGGTGGCTGAACCCTAGAGAGTGCCATGCTCCTTCTCCTCTTGTGGTGGTGCCTTGGAGCTCAGAAGCTTGGTGCTTAGATATTTGGAGCTTGAGGAGTGTGCTTGAGGCGGGTTACATAACTCCTAACCATATCTATACTACTTCCTTTTCGTGTTGCATGCTATATGTGCTATCTTGATCGGCCATGTTTATCTTGTTGGAAATATATTTTCTCTAGTATGTGTCCTTGATCTTGTTGGATATGGTGACATGGTTATGTTGTTTAGTTGTGTTCTTGAACCTTGTTGTCCGAACCTTTGGGTTAGGATTCTTTGGGAAAAACCCCTCTCACTTGTTTATTAAGAGGTGAGCCTAAGGTTTCCTAATCCAATGGTGTGTGTGGTGTGGTCTTGGGGCAAAACTCCTTTCTCTCCCTTTGGTCTTGAAGAGGTGAGCTTGAGCTCTAGTGGTGTAGGAAAAACCCCTCTCTCCCTTATTCATTGAGAGGTGAGTCTATACTCTAGTTGCTTGGAAAACACCCCTCTCTTGCCATGGACTTGAGAGGTGAGCCTTTGTTTAGTCTTGACCTAGTTGAGGTAGGTGGGTTGGCCGTTATGATGATGACCCACCTTGCTGCCCGATATGTGATGGAAGTTGCACAAAACCCCTCTCACTTGGTTATTGAGATGTGAGACAACTCTCTTGATCTTTTAGGGTTTGGTGGTTGTCTTGAGGTTGAAGATGACCCACCCGTCATGGTCTTCGAACCCCTGCACGATACCCTTATGATGTGTTCTGCTCGATATCCCTCTTCTAGGGATGAGTCTTGGGTGATATGCTAGATGGTGTTTTGTTAACCCTCTTAACTGATATGGACCTTTGCCTTAGTTGGTGTTTGTGGGCATTATGCCTTTGGCCAACATGATGCTTGATAGATATCCCTGTTTTGTGCCTTGGACGACATGGGTTGGCTTTGGGTTTGCCCAATATGAGTCTTGGATAGGAAAACCCTAGATGGGCGCCATAGTGTTGGCCAATATGGTTCTACTTATCTTGGTTGGACGATAGGCTACCTCGGGTGCCATGGTGTCGTTTAAGAGACGACAATAGTGTGCTTGTTGGGCGTTATGGTTTTGACCTTGTGCACCATGATCTTAGGCGATATGGCTTTGGGTGATATGGAGTTGATAAGTTACCCGATATGAAACCCTAACCCTAATGGGTGATAGGGGTCTTGGCCGATAGGGCTGTTGTGCTGCCTACCCATGGTTGCACGATACACCCTCTTGGTCCATGGTTTCATGATACACTCTTGCACTTGAGTGCACGATACACCCATGGTTCCTGGTTGCACGATATCCCCTTGTATCTGGTTGCACGATACACTCTTGGCCTGTGACTGCATGACACACCTTGGGTGCTAGTCTTCCTGTTATCCCCTTGTGCATGGGTGCATGTCATGCTTGTGGTCGATATCCTTTGGGTGAGGGTTAGTGCCCTTCCAGCCACACCTTTGGTGAGGGTAGGCGACCCCCTTTGGTGAGGGATGTGCCTAGCTTGGGAACTCTAGGTTGGTGAACCTGTTGTCTTGATCCCACATCTTTGGTTAAGCTGTTATTGAGATATGAAAGGAAGGTTGTGACCAGTGATATGTTTGTTACCTAAGTAAGATGATAAGATAATGGTTGTGTTCATAAGATATAGGGCATAGTGGACGCTCACGGTTTGATAACACTAATTTAATTGTCAGACATGCAGATGCCACTTTATACTCCATATGATCACCATAATGGATGTGTTTTTAATCATATGCTCCCTAAGTTTGAATGGCATGATCATAATACTATGTTCTCTAAGATTTATGTTTGGTGATCTAGTTATCTCTCCTGATATGCATACTAACCATGCATGTGTATCAAATGAATTCATAGCCATGTGAGAGCTATGAGGTGTATGTGTTTTGTATAACACTGAATGATGATAATCCTTGTTGATGACATAACCTGTATCACCAGTATTATGAGAAGGGTCTGTTGACCTGATAAAAGTTGAGTGCCTAGTCAAGGTGTTATCCCTGATACTAAGATAATGGATTGCTATCCCAGAATGATGATGTATGATGATGAAGCCTTGAGAGGCAGTGGTATTATGTGATGAGGGATTGAGATCCCATGGCAATATGATAATGGCAGTTGTAGTATGACACAATGTTGTTTATGTTTTATAACCTGGTTGCCTCAACAATTCACCTAAAACATACTAATTAATTATAGTGGAATATTTCATGTAGTTTTTCCCTGGACATAGATCCATCATCGTTAGTAGCTGGTGATGGTGAAACGGGTTTATCCTAAGAAATTACCTGGAGCACATATTGTTGAATATGCGGGGTTTCTCCTAGCCGAAAGTAGGAGGATTCGAGTGCAACTACGGTTGTGGACTCAAGATGTGTACAAGAGCATGGTGAACAAGCCCATGGATCAATATGATAGAGCATGAATGTGTTCATGGCTCAAGGAGCACAGTGAACTGGCCCACGGCTCAAGTATACTAGCACCGTGACCTGTACCAAGGGTGGGCTAGATAAAAAGGGTAGAGTGTGTGAGCTAACCCTGTGGCTGAGGCCACTCAAGCAAGAGACTACGGTCTTGCTTTGGTTATCGTGCACTGACCACGAAGAGGTGAGGTCATGGAGTCTGTCTCTTCTAATGACCTTGTATGGCACCGGTTTTGGGCTTCGTAGCCGAAGGTTGGATTTGAGTGAGACATCTCACTTCCTCAGGGCATAATAAAATTTGTAATCTAGTCGTATAGTATGTATCACTTAAGGCAAAACACAGAACATTGGTTGAGGCCTTGCATGTATAGTTGCACTAGTTATATCTTGCAAGTTATTTGTACATTCCTCATATCTTGTGATAAGTTCTTATAAAGCTTATCTTGTCAATCATGTTCCATAAAGGAATATCTGGTTATATGCCTCCTGGATATCTTGGTAAGCTAGTTCTATTTATTATGTTGTATATATGATCTGCTTATATCAGTTACGTGCTTTATCTATTCTAGCTCTCCTTTGAGGTTTTATGGTTTTGGCGGGGGTTATGTTTCTCGTTGGGACTGTGTGTCTCACCCCCACTGGTTTTAACCCTTTTTAGGTGATCGTGCTAGATGTGGTGGTGGTCGTGAGGTTGCGGCCGAACAACAAGAAGAATAATATGAGGCAAGAGATAGATATGTTGTTGTTTTGGTTGTTTGGTAGTAGAGTCCTAGAGTCATCCCTGTACTCTCAGGTCCTTAGAAGCGCTTCGATGATGTCTCACGATATATAGCTGATGTAGTTTTGTTTATCCTATTGTTGGCCTGGTATGTCCTGTTCTGTAAAGAAACAGGTGGTGAACTCTTTGTGCCTATGTGACAGTTGGATCCTATGAACTATGGACACATATCAAGGTTTATTTATGTTTATATAACATGTTTCCTTGCAGGATAAGGATCTAGATGTAATAGTTTCTTTGTTCATCTGTTTTCCATAATCGGTTTTAATTAACCCGTGTTTTTGGTAATATGTGGTTTATGGAAGTTATGCACGTTTTCGTGTGGCATTTCATTGTCTATGTGATAGCGGGATGTCACAATAAGTTTTTGGTATCAGAGCTCTAGGTTCACTGAGTCTATAGGGATCTAGGACTAGGCTTGTGTCTGTTCTTGTGAGTTTTCCAGATTTTCTCATAATAACCGTCTACCCCCAACAGAAGAAAAAGCTTAATGATGTTTGGAAATCATGAAGAACATGTTGCTGAGAGCAGTAATGCTATATATGTTGATGGATCACGAGTGCAGGCACATGAGGATCGGGTGCCTGAGGTGCCCCAAATCGACCCTACCATTCTTGAGAACCATGTCTATCAGCACCTTATGGGACATGTAATGGCAACCATGAATCACATGGTGGATAGATTGCCAGTGCCTCCGCCAAGAGCACAGGCTCCCCATGGTGAATCTTTGGGCATTGGGAAGACCTTTGAGTGGCTTCACCTAGTTGGAGCTTCAGATTATGCTAGAACAATTGATCCAACGGATGTAGATCTGTGGCTGACAGGTCTTGAGAAGGCCTTCTGGATCCTCGACATCCCCAAAGTAGACAAAGTCAAGCACGTTGTCTACCTTCTAAAAGGTAGTGTTGGCCACTGGTGGGCCATTGAGGAGGAGAAGCGGCCTGGAGAGGTGATAGTTTGGGACATCTTCCGACGGGAGTTCGTGAGCCGATACTTCCCAAAGACCTATCTGGACGAGAAGATTAACTAGTTTGAGAGTCTGCACCAAGGATCGATGAGCATCACCGAGTATGAAGCTAAGTTGATGGACCTACTGAGGTTTTGTCCTCACATGGCGGTGACAAATGATGAGAGAATTAGACGGTTTGAGAAAGGTCTGAGTGTTGTATTGTCAACACCTACTGCTGCTTTAGAAAACTGAGAGCGGTTTGCCACGTTTGCGGAGTCTGTCTGAAGGATTGAATGGTTAGTCCGAGAAAAGAGAGAGGCTATGACCAAGAAAAGACATGCTCAGTTCCAAAAATAGAGGCTTGACAGCCACAAGAAATCGAGGTTTTCTGCACCTTCTGTGAGGCAAGGTTCTAGTGCACCATCGCAGTGGTCACCAAGTAAAGGAAGAAGGCATGGTTATTCACCATATAGAGCTTACATCACAGCTTCAGTAGTACTGACAAGGCCATCTAGGCCACAGTTAGAGGACATGTCATGTTATCACTGTGGACAGACTGGGCATTTGAAGTCAAATTGCCTAAGGAGAGATGTCAAAGTGACGCAATAACTGAGACAAAATCAACAAGGTCCGGATAGATAGTAGTTTAGTGGCATCATAGGGTGAGGATATGGCCAAGCGTCACAAGCCGGATCGTCTGCTCAAGGAAGCAGAGGATGTGGACAGCAAGCAATGGCTCGATTCTATGCTATGAGTCAGCCAGAGGCGATAGTCAACCCACGAGTGGTGGCAAGTCATATGGAGTTATTTCATTCTTATTCATCTTCTTCTTGCTTTGTATCTGTTTTGGTTGACCCAGGTGCTACACACTCTTTTATCGCCCGTAGTATGCTTAATAGTTGTCTGTTACCTATTAGTTATAAGAGAGATAACTTGTTGTTAGAAACCCCTCTTGATGGTTTCTCGATGCTTCGAGAGGTGTGTTCGTCATGTGTTCTATCATTTTTGGGATACAAGATACAAGTGGATCTTATACCACTTGATATGCTTGGATTCGATGTAATCCTTGGGATGGATACCCTAGAGAGGTATAAGGTTGTGATAGACTGTGGTTCCAAGCAAACGGTGTTTTTTGATGATGGTGAGAAGTGCATCTTACAGGGAGATAGGAAGATTCTTCCGACATGCTTAGTATCAGCCATGATGGCAGAGAAGTTGTTGCAGCAAGGATGTAAGGCGTTCTTAGCTCATGTTGTGGATATCGAGGCAAAAGGTTCGAATCTTTCGGACGTGATAGTTGTCAAAGAGTTTGCGGATGTGTTTCCCGATGAGTTTCCCAGTGTTCCCCCACCTTGAGAGATTGACTTTGAGATCAATCTAGTGCCAGGGACACAGCCAGTTACTCAGACATTGTACAAGATGGCTCCAGCTGAGATGGAAGAGCTAAAGAAATAGTTACAGGAGTTGTTGGATAAAGATTTCATCAGACCGAGCACATCGCCATGGGGTGCTCTAGTCCTATTCGTAAAGAAGAAGGATGGATCAATGCGTCTGTGCATAGATTATAGGCAGTTGAACAAAGTCACGATCAAGAACAAGTACCTTTTACTGAGGATAGATGATATGTTTGATCAGTTGTGTGGCGCTACGATGTTCTCAAAGATTGATCTACGATCTGAATATCATCAGTTGAGTATCAAGGCGGAGGACATACCAAAGTCAGCTTTTAGGATGAGGTATGGTCACTTTGAGTTTGTGGTTATGCCGTTTAGGCTAACCAATGCATTTGCTACTTTCATGGATCTAATGAATAGGGTGTTCTGTCTGTTTCTAGATCAATTTGTTGTGGTCTTCATAGATGACATCTTGATCTACAGTCGAGACAGTTAACAACATTAACAACACCTTCGATAAGCATCGACTCTCCTTCGCCAACACCAGTTGTATGCCAAGTTTAGCAAGTGTGAGTTCTGGTTGAAGGAAGTGACTTTCTTGGGTCATGTGATATCTGCAGAAGGAGTCAGAGAGGACCCCAAGAAGGTGGAGTCAGTTGTGGAGTGGGAGCAACCAAAAATGCCAAATGAAGTTCGTAGTTTTATGGTTCTAGTAGGATACTACCAGATGTTTATAAAGGACTTCAGTGTAATCGTGTTGTCATTGATGAAGTTGAACAGGAAGGATGTACCTTTTATTTGGGATGATCGTTGTCAGCAAGCTTTTCAGAACTTGAAAGAAAAGTTGACTAGTGCTCCAGTGTTGGTGCTGCCAGAGCCTGGGAAATGCTATGTTATTTTCTGTGATGTTTCCAAGAAAGGCTTAGGTTGTGTGTTGATGCATGAAGATCATGTGGTTTCTTTTGCTTTGTGATAGCTTAAGAAATATGAGGAGAGCTATCCGACACATGATTTGGAGTTGGCAGCGGTGGTCCATGCATTAAAGATATGGAGACACTATCTTTATGGGGAAGTGTGCCAGATCTTTATAGATCATAAGAACCTAAAGTATATCTTCTTGCAAAGTGAGCTGAACATGCTACAACATCACTGGATGGAGCTGATCAATGATTATGATTGCACTATTGAGTATCATCCTGGTAATGCGAACGTGGTAGCTGATGCGCTTAGCAGGAAGTCTTCTTCTCTTCCTATGAAGAAGGCACAATTGAGTTCTTTGGTATGCCATAGGTGGGATATGTTTGTCTCTTTGCGGCAGATGAATGTACAGTTGGAAGTCTCCTTATTGGCTGGACTATTGGCACAGATGCAAGTAAAGCCTATGTTGAGGTAGTAGATCAAAGAAGCGCAACAGGAAGATGTTGCAGTTCAGTTGATCAAATCAAACTTTTGCAGCAAGAAGAGGGATGGCTTCCATGAGTCCGAGGATGGACTAGTTTGTTATCATGACAGGATGGTGGTCCTAGATGTTGACGATTTGAGGAAGTTAGTGCTTGAGGAAGCACACACATCGATGTATGTTATGCATCCAGGTGTCACTAAGATGTATCATAATCTAAAGGATATGTATTGGTGGCCTGGTTTGAAGAGAGGCATGGCCAAGTTTGTAGCTAAGTGTGCAGTATGCCAGCAAGTCAAGGTTGAACATCAAAAACTGGCAGGTACGTTGCAACCCATGTCGATACCGCAGTGGAAATGGGATCATATAACCATGGATTTCGTAGTTGGTCTGCCAAGGACAGCTAGGAATCATGATTCCATTTAGGTGATAGTGGATAGATTGACAAAGTCTGCTCATTTCATACCTATAAAGACAATATATACAGTAGAAAAGCTTGCTCAAATATATGTGGATGAGATAGTGTGTTTGCACGGTGTGCCCGCAAAAATAGTCTCCGACTGAGGTCCCTATTTCACGAGTCATTTTTGGGAACAGCAGCACAAAGTGTTGGCAACGCAGTTAAGGTTCAATACCGCTTTCCACCCATAGACAGATGGACAGTCTGAAAGGACTATTCAGACTTTTGATAATCTTATCCGAGCTTATGTTTTACAGTTCCTAGGCAGTTGGGACGTGCATCTCAGTTTGATAGAATTCTCCTACAATAATAGTTACAAACGGAGTATCAACATGACACCTTATGAGGCTTTATATGGCAGGAAGTGTAGATCTCCTCTATGTTGGTATGAGTCTGGTGAGTATCAGCTTTTGGGTCCTGAGTTAGTACAACAAACAATAGAAAAGATCAAAGTGATACAGCAACAGTTGAAAATGACACAGGACATACATAAGTCGTATGCAGATAATCGTCGACGACCTCTAGAGTTCTAGGTGGGAGACAAGGTGTATCTCAAGGTCTCACCATGGAAAGGCATGCTGAGGTTTGGTCGAAAAGGGAAGTTGGCACCCAGGTATATGGGGCCATATCCGGTAATAGCACGTGTTGGCAAGGTAGCTTACAAGTTAGAACTATCACCAGAGTTTCACATGTTACATCCGGTGTTCCATGTCAATATGCTAAAGAAAAGTCATCCAGGCACAGAGACAGTGATATATTCGGTTGAGGTTGAACTGGATGAAGATGTGACATACGAAGACAGTCTAGTAATGATCATCAACTGAAGAGTGAAGAAGCTAAAGAGGAAGGACCTAGTTCTTGTGAAGGTTCTTTGGCATCATCATGGCATTGAGGAAGCCATGTGGGAGCTTGAGGAAGAGATGAGGAGGAAGTATCCCTCACTTTTCTTTTCGTATTTTGAGGGTGAAATCCCTTTGTATATGTTTATGGCTTGTAAGGACCCTGACCTTCATTTTGGGCTTACCCTATTTGCTTTGCCTAAACCTTGTGTTGAGATGCTTTCTAATCACCTGAGTTGTGATTAGGGTTTGTTTGTGCTTTGTTGAGAGGTGGAGGTGCAACTTGCAATTTACCCTAGTTTTAGGGTTGGTGTGCAAGTTTGTCACCTTGAAAGATGTCTTTCTCTCTCCTTGCATCCTCTAGAGTTGAGAGGATAGGTTGGGCTCGTTTCTTGAATAGCTTTGGGCTTTTTTAAGCCTTGTTGGACTTTGTTCAGCCTTGTTGAGGCTTGGTATCAGGCAAGGGTGAGCCTGGTGCCCTGTATCGACCATGGTGTATCAGCCAGGAAGGTGTATCGGCCAGGGTGGTGTGTCGTGTTACCATGATGGGTGACACACACCCCACTTGACCTAGCCTTGTTTGTGTCACCATCTTGGTACAAGTGGTTGTTACCTTGCTAGTGGGTGTCAAGTCATGGACAGGTGGTTTGGGATGCTAGCATCTCGCATAACCCTTGGACAAGTGGTGGTTTGGGTGAGCACATGTGGAGCTATCCCTTAGTGGACGCCCACTTAAACCTCCTACTTATATACCCCCTTCTTTGCTAGCTTGGGATCCCTTTAGCTCTTTAGTTGCTTTCCTTCTTCCTTAGTGGTCGATACACTTCTCCTTGGTGGAGCTTGGTGGCCGATACTCTCTCTTTGGTGGGTGACATAGCTCTAGTCTCCTTCTTCCTCTAATGGTGGATGAACCCTAGAGAGTGCCATGCTCCTTCTCCTCTTATGGTGGTGCCTTGGAGCTCGGAATCTTGGTGCTTAGAGATTTGGAGCTTGAGGAGTGTGCTTTAGGCGGGTTACATAACTCCTAACCCTAGCTATACTACTTCCTTTTCGTGTTGCATGCTATATGTGCTATCTTGATCGGCCATGTTTATCTTGTTGGAAATATATTTTCTCTAGTATGTGTCCTTGATCTTGTTGGATATGGTGACATGGTTATGTTGTTTAGTTGTGTTCTTGAATCTTGTTGTCCAAACCTTTGCGTTAGGATTCTTTGGGAAAAACCCCTCTCACTTGTTTATTAAGAGGTGAGCCTAGGGTTTCCTAATCCAATGGTGTGTGTGGTGTGATCTTGGGGCAAAACTCCTTTCTCTCCCTTTGGTCTTGAAGAGGTGAGCTTGAGCTCTAGTGGTGTAGGAAAAACCCCTCTCTCCCTTATTCATTGAGAGGTGAGTCTATACTCTAGTTGCTTGGACAACACCCCTCTCTTGCCATGGACTTGAGAGGTGAGCCTTTGGTTAGTCTTGACCTAGTTGAGGTAGGTGGGTTGGCCGTTATGATGATGACCAACCTTGCTGCCCGATATGTGATGGAAGTTGCACAAAACCCCTCTCACTTGGTTATTGATATGTGAGACCACTCTCTTGATCTTTTAGGGTTTGGTGGTTGTCTTGAGGTTGAAGATGACCCACCCGTCATGGTCTTCGAACCCCTGCACGATACCCTTATGATGTGTTCTACCTAATATCCCTCTTCTAGGGATGAGTCTTGGGCAATATGCTAGATGGTATTCTGTTGACCCTCTTGACCGATATGGACCTTTGCCTTAGTTGGTGGTTGTGGGCGTTATGCCTTTGGCTGACATGATGCTTGATAGATATCCCTGTTTTGTGCCTTGGACGACATGGGTTGGCTTTAGGTTTTCCCGATATGAGTCTTGGACAGGGAAACCCTAGATGGGTGCCATAGTGTTGGCCGATATGGTTGTGCTTAACCTGGTTGGACGATAGGCTACCTCCAGTGCCATGGTGTCGTTTGAGAGACGACAGTAGTGTGCTTGTTGGGCATTATGGTTTTGACCTTGTGAACCATGATTTTAGGCGATATGGCTTTTGGGCGATATGGTGATGATAAGTTGCCCGATATGAAACCCTAACCCTAATGGGCGATAGGGGTCTTGGCTGATAGGGCTGTTGTGTTGCCTACCCATGGTTGTACGATACACCATCTTGGTCCATGGTTTCATGATACACTCTTACACCTGAGTGCACAATACACCCATGGTTCCTGGTTGAACGATACACTCTTGGCCGACGACTGCATGACACACCTTGGGTGCTAGTCTGCCCGTTATCCCCTTGTGCATGGGTGCATGTCATGCTTGTGGCCGATATCCTTTAGGTGAGGGTTAGTGCCCTGCCCACCACACCTTTAGTGAGGGTAGGCGACCCCCTTTGGTGAGGGATGCACCTAGCTTGGGAACTCTAGGTTGGTGAACTTGTTGTCTTGAGCCCGCATCTTTGGTTAAGATGTTGTTGAGATATGAAAGGTAGGTTGTGACCAGTGATATGTTTGTTACCTAAGTAAGATGATAAGATAATGGTTGTGTTCATAAGATATAGGGCATAGTGGATGCTCACAGTTTGATAACACTAATTTAATTGTCAGACATGCAGATACCACTTTATACTCCATGTGATCACCATAATGGATGTGTTTTTAATCATATGCTCCCTAAGATTGAATGGCATGATAATAACACTATGTTCTCTAAGATTTATGTTTGGTGATCCAGTTATCTCTCTTGATATGCATACTAACCATGCAGGTGTATCAAATGAATTCATAGCTAGGTAAGAGCTATGAGGTGTATGTGTTTTGTATAATACTAAATGATGATAATCCTTGTTGATGAGATAACATGTATTACCAGTATGATGAGAAGGGTCTGTTGAATTGATAAAAGCTGAGTGCCTAGTCAAGGTGTTATCCCCTGATACTGAGATAAGGGATTGCTATCCCAGGATGATGATGTATTGTAATGAAGCCTTAAGAGGTATTGGTATTATGTGATGAGGGATTGAGATCCCATGGCAATATGATAATGGCAGTTGTAGTATGACATAATGTTGTTTATGTTTTATAACCTGGTTGCCTCAACAAGTCACCTAAAACATACTAATTAATTACAGTGGAACATTTCATGTAGTTTTGCCCTGGCCATAGATCCATCATCGTCAGTAACTGGTGATGGTGAAATGGGTTTATCATGCGGGATTACCTAGAGCGCATATTGTTGAATATGCAGGGTTTCTCTGAGCTGAAAGTAGGAGGATTAAAGTGCAACTACGGTTGTGGACTCAAGATGTGTATAAGAGCATGGTGAACAAGCCCATGGCTCAGTATGATAGAGCATGAATGTGTTCATGGCTCAAGGAGAATGGTGAACTGGCCCGTGGCTCAAGTATACTAGCATTGTGACCTGTACCAAGGGCAGGCCAGATAAAAAGGGTAGACTACGTGAGCTAATGATGTGGCTGAGGCACTTAAGTAAGAGATTGCGGTCTTGCGTTGGTTATCGTGCACTGGCCACGAAGAGGTGAGGTCATGGAGTCTGGCTCTCCCAATGACCTTGTATGGCACCGGTTTTGGGCTTCGTAGTCGAAGGTTGTATTTGAGCGGGACGGCACACTTCCTTAGGGCATAATAAAATTTGTAATCTAGCCATATAGTATGTATCGCTTAAGGCAAAACACAGAACATTAGTTGAGACCTTGCATGTATAGTTGCACTAGTTATATCTTGCAAGTTATTTGTACATTCCTCATAGCTTGTGATAATTTCTTATAAAGCTTATCTTTTCAATCATGTTCCATAAAGGAATATTTGATTATATGCCTCCTGGATATCTTGGTAAGCTAGTTCTGTTCATTATGTCGTATATATTAGCTACTTATATCAGTTACCTACTTTATCTGTTCTAGCTCTCCTTTGAGATTTTATAGTTTTGACAGGGGTTATGTTTCTCACTGGGACTGTGTGTCTCACCCCACTGGTTTTAACCCTTTTTAGGTAATTGTGCTATACGTGGTGGTGGTCATGAGGTTGCGACCGAACAGTAGGAAGAATAGTAGGAGGTAAGAGATAGATATATATGTTGCTATTTTGGTTGTTTGGTAGTAAAGTCCTAGAGTCATCCCTGTACTCTCATGTCCTTGGAAGTGTTTCGACGACGTCTCACGATGTATAGTTGATGTAGTTTTTTTTATCCTGTTGTTGGCATGGTATGGCATGTTCTGTAAATAAACAGGTGGTGAACTCTTTGTGCCTATGTGGTAGCTGGATCCTATGAACTATGGACACATATAAAGGTTTATTTATGTGTATATAACATGTTTCCTTGCAGGATAAGGATCTGGATGTAATATTTTCGTTGTTTATCTATTTTCTGCAATCAGTTTTAATTAACCCGTGTTTTTGGTAATATGTGGTTTATGGAAGTTTCACACATTTTTGTGTGGAATTTTGTTGTTTGTGTGATAGAGGGATGTCACAACCATAGTAGAATGAAATGTCATTATATCAAGTGATGAAATGTCTAGCACTTTAGTAAGTTGTTAAAATGTCAATTGATTATGAATTTTACATTATTATCTTTATAATTTACTTTATTTGCATATATGTTGTCTACACATTTTTATACATCCCAGTGAGAGTTATCCTCTCATTAGGGTTCTTAATGAGTTTCATGGATCGTGATATATATTTTTTAGGTTTAATAGAATCTAAAAATGCTACATAATATATACTTAATAAAGAGTATTGTAGATTAGTCTATGTACAGTCACTTTTTAAGGTATTAAAAGTGTGATGAATGCATATTTATTATTTTTACATCTTTTAGATTATTCTTTAGATACATTTTGATGATTATTCTCTTGTTTTAGAGTTAATTGTCTTGTTTATCTTTTGCCTCTTTAATGGGAGTTTTATTATTTTTTCTTAAATTTTTCATGATAATGGTCCAATCACTCCAAAGCCCAAAAAGTGTCAAGAATCATAGGCTTCAATTTCTCTTTCAACCTCCCAGACTTCCCAGTCGATCGATTGACATCTCAGTCAGTCGACTTACATGAAAGAATTGGTCAAATCCAGAAACTCCAACCGGTCAACTGACATTCCAGTCGGTCAACTCGCCAACAAGACTCAGTCAAACTTGGAATCATGAAGGCTCATTATTACGTAAGAATTTGTCAAAATCAAAAACTCTAATCGATCGAATGACATTCTAGTCGATCTACTCATCAGCAAGACTCAGTCAAAGTCAGAATCGATTAGGATCGTTATTACATACAAAGTAAGTGATTGATCAATATTTAGTTAAAATCAGAATTGAGAAGGCTCATTATTACATACAAAACAAGTGATTGATCACCAATCGGTCGACTGACCTACCTTCGGCCAAAGAAAACAATAAAGCCAATCAACCGACTAAATTTCTAGTCGACCAACTGGCATCCCATACCAAGTCTTCTTAGTAGCCTCCAGGAGTAGTTTTTAGGATTTCATCCCTCATTTCCCCCTATAAAAGGAAGAGAATTCTGACTACAATAGAATCTTGTACACTCCATATTTCCTCATACTCATCCATTTTAGAGACCCCTGGGTGCAGGGAAAAAATAGGAGAAGAGGAGTTGTTGCCTCACAGAGATTGCTTTATTCTTGCATCTTGGCAACATGACTCTTCCTATCCATATCCTTATGTATCTATTTCAATTACGCCTGGGTATTTTCTCTATTGGTACTTGAGGAGTAGCTCCATAAATCATTTCTTACTTCAATTGTATTTGAATCCAAGATTCTATTAATTGGATATTCTTCTTTTTATTATTGCACTCCTTCTTTATTTAGACTGATTATATTTGTGTTGGTTGATGAGATCATTGATCCCAACAAGGTTGAAATCATAAGTCTCCTAACGAGATCAACTGATAGAGTTCTATGATCAATCTATCCATTTTATCTTATCTGTATAATTCATGGTTACGAGATCACATGATCCATGTGTTGGAATACCGGTTGAAGATCGTGAGTTCTTGTCAAGATCCCTGATATAACTTACTAGTCGGTTGAACAAGGATCCTCAAATGTTGAAATCCTTAGGTTTCGGAGAAGCCATCCCTTGTGAGATTTGTGCTCTGTAAGGACACAAATCCATAGGCTCATGGTTTAGTTAATTAAAACTAAGAAGTTGAATCAGTTAAAGTAAAAGTGTTCTCTATGGTGGTAACCCCCGGACCTCCAGTATCTCATCATAATGGAATTAAAATCCAACTTGACTAATTTTATTCCTGCAATTCTATTTTCTATCTTAGCATTTAACACTCACTACAAACATGGTCTTAAATATAAATCATAGCAATTGGTTTGAATTATACTCTTAAAAATATTATTCCATGGGGTCAATACCTTTCTATACTAAAATTAACTTACATTTACATGAGTGAGTTCATAGCCATTACTAGTTAAACTCTGGGATTTCTTCCATTGGAATTTGTTGTGCAAGCGACGTGCATCAAATTTTAGCACCGTTGTCGGGACAATGGACTTTTCTTTTGAACCCCTATTGTTTCTTATTTTAGTTTATTTTTTCTAATTTAGTTGGTTTGTAAATTTTAGTTTTGTTTCATAATTTATTTTATTATAGATTTTTTTCCTTTTCAACCATAAGTCTATAGTAAACCTTTGAAATAAAAACAATAATGAAAATATGTATCTTTGTTCATTGAAATTTTTTGTCTCGAGTCTGATAGTCATATTTTCTATTTTTTAGGCATTCATTTTAAATGGAGTGGTTGGCACCACATAATTTATTATGTATTAGATGTGGATCCTTCTATCATGATGTATGGGGTGCCCTGAGATGACTCCACACATAGCACCCATGCAATAGTTTTACCTCAAGCATAATAATAGATCCCCTAGGGATAGAAATGAAGTAGACACCAAACAATAATATTTTAGGGGCTATTATGAGGAACTATGCTATATAAATCAATATCCAAATGAGGGGAATTTTACCAACAATATTATGGGAGTTATGGTGAACAACCTAATTATATAAACCAACATCCACCTGAAAACAATACGGGGATGGAAGCCCTCTATAAGATGTCAGATGTCCAACAACCAATGCTAACTGATAAAAAAATGATGGCCAATTGAGACACATGGAATAGAAGAATTGAGGTACAACTAGCTCAGTTGAAAGCATATATTACCCCGCTAGTCGCATCGCCTGAGGGCCAATCAAAAAATTTCCCAACAAACTAGTGGAAACAGCTAAGGACAATTTTAATTATGACGACGATGATGATGATGATACCATCCTAATGTCAAATATGCTAGATACAACAGAAATGACTTCAGATATTTAAGCTCCACCGATCACCCCTATTGTAGACATTGATCCAACCATTATCAATGGCCAACCAACTTTGTTCGAGCCTACTCTAGATCATGTACTATCACCCTTCGTGATGAATCATTGTATTCTTTTATAGAAGGTCCTTCTCATCAAGGGCCCTATATTCCACCTCAACCACCTTTTGTTCCATATAAGGTTGAATCTGATGCAATCATTCCACCTCTACAAACAGTTAAAATGTTTCCAGTGTTAGATTTTGATATTGACCTTCCTGTTGTGATTCCTTCTGAGCCTATTATGTTGATTACATGCTTTATAAAGGAATCAAACAAATACTTCGACATGGTAAAGGGTCTAGAAGCTCACATTGTTCACAATGTTGACTACATGATTCTTCATGAAGATACACAACCGCACAAACATTGATACTCAATTGATAAAATAGTTCTTCCCATGTTGTCACCATGGCTACTACATGAAGATTTAAGTGACAAGCAAAAACTAGAGCCTGATCCCTCACCTGATCATGCATCGCCGACATTACATGTCAAAGATCCTTCACTTACTACCTTAGCCACAGAAAAATATAGTCCACCCCCAACAATCACATTTCAATAGATTGGAAGGCTACCACACAGGTATCACTCCTACATTGCATCATTTCTTTCTACTACCATAATTTCTCCACTGAAGGAGGAGTTATTGTAGATCCTATTGGATGTGTTGCAGAGTGAAAAGCAACGTTGTTTCAAGCATCAACACAACCCATTAGAACTTCCACGACCACCCAATAATGGGGTGCACCATGAAGATCCTCTGTCCAGGGCTCCAGCCCTCATCAACATTCCCTTCAGTTTGACCTTTTTTTAGTTACCAGGACCACTTGATGATCTCAGAATAATTCTTCCCTCCACTCCAAATTTAAGTTCTGCTCGGGCTAAGAAAATGTTTAAGTTCGGGTGGAGGTGGGTGGTACATATCCATTGTACCCCCTCTATCTTTTCTTTTCAACTTTTTTCATAATGCTATGTAGTTTAGCTTTAAAATTTTCACTTTTTTCACGTTTTATATTTTTGTCTTTGTCTAGTACGTAAGTTATGCAAGTTAATCAATGAACCCCATGAATAAGAAAATCTTCTTGCAACATTTTCAAAAGATATCATTGTTGGAAGTCATTTGGTTATCTAGGATCTTAAAATAGCACTATTCCTTAGAAAAGATGACAAGCCATAATGGATAGATAGGAATCAAACATAATGTGTCTCTACTTAAAATATTGTAAATAGTCTACAAAATTTTTTGATTGCCACAAGTCATATAGAGAATTGAATTGATGTCATGATACTCCAAATGCAATTTCCAAACACCAACTACAGAAGTCCAACCTCTTCTAAATTTCTTCTGTCGCCCTCTTATCCATCCATCCTCCAAAGAAATAATAAAAATGTAAAAAAAATGTCAAACTCCGTGTTCGAGGTGGCACATCCTTTCCCCCTCTACCACTTCTTCATACCTCTTCTAAATTTAATAGGGGTGTACTGCCAAGAAAAGATGTCAAACTATACACCAACAAATGCAATCAATGTAATTGCAAACTAAGAAAAATAAAAAGATCTCGAGTCGAATAGAGGAGAATTTCCTTCTTTTGTATCTCCATTCACTCCACTTTTATACCCAGGGGAATCTACATAACCCAAAACCATTTGATTAATAAAACCTATTCTTGTAAAGAATTTGTGAGGATATGAGAGTGTACCAAAAGTAGAAGGAATAAGGCATCTATTTCTTTATGGGTCTTGAAATGAAAACAAGTCGTGAGGAACTTTGGGTAGGAAATTAGAAATTTGTGTTTTGTGGTTCAAGGAAATTAGGACTGCTTGGTCATGGAAGGTGGTAAGGATTCAAGTAGTCTATGCAGGTGAAGAGGACCATATGAGAGTATTATTTGGTACTATTTATGATTTGATGTTCCTCAAAGTTGAGCAACATTAAAGTTCATGATATTTTATGAATGCATATTTATCACTTTTATTCACATCTTTTAGATCATTCTTTAGAAGCATCTTGATGATTTTTCTCTAGTTTTAGAGTTAATTGTCTTAGTTTAATTTTTTCCTCATAAATTGGAATTCTTATTAGATTTTCTTGGATTTTATAGCATAATGACTCAATCACTCCAAAGCCCAAAAAGACCCATGAATCCAAGGCTTCAATTGAAAATTCAGACTCCTAGACTTCCTAGGTGATCGACTGACATTCCAGTTGGTTGACTCACTTGCAAGATTTGGTTAAATATATAAACTCCAAATGACAAACTAATATTCCAGTCAATCGACTCGTCAACAAGACTCAATCAAATTCGATATTGAGAAGGCTCATTATTATGCAAGAATTAGTCAAATCCAGAAAGTTCAACCAATCAACCAACATTCAAGTTGATTGAATCGTCAGCAAGACTCAATTAAAGTATCGAGAAGGCACATTATTATAGAGGAACCAACTGATTGATCACCAACCGATCGAATGATCTTCCTTCGGGCTAAATCAAACATTAAAGCCAATCGACCGCTGAGATTTCTGATCGGCTGAATGGCATCACGGATCAAGTCTTCCCAGTGACCACCAGGAGAACTTTTTTGGATTTCAACCCTCATTTTCTATATAAAAGGAAGGGGAGTCCAACACAAAGGAATATTGTACACTCTATATTTCCACATACTTTTCCTTCTTGGAGGCCCCCCTTAGGGTGCACGGAGCAAGGACAAGAGAAGAGGAGTTGCTGCCCTATAGAGATTGCTCCATTGTTACATCTTGGCAACATGACTCTTCATATTCCTATCCTTACTTCTCAATCTACTTCTATTATGTTTGAGTAGTTTCTCTACTGGGGCATGGGGAATAGCCCCATAGCCTGTTTCTTACTTTAATTGTATTTGAATCTAAGATTTTACTACTTTAGTGTTCTTTCACTTATTGGACTCTTTCTATGTTTAGATTGATTATATATTTGTTGGGTGGCGAGATCACTGATCCCAACAAGGATGAAACCATAGTCTCCTGACAAGATCAACTGATAGAGTTATATGATTAATCTATCCTTTTCATTTTGTAAGTTACAACTCATGGTGATGATATCACTTGATCAATGTGTTGGAACATTGGTTCAAGATTATGAGTTCTTAACGAAACTCCTAATAGAACTTATCAAACGGTTGAATGAGGATCCTCAAACACTAAAATCCACATGTTTGAGATAAGTTTGAACCTTGTGAGATTTTTTCTCTTTAAGGACACAAATCCACATGGTCCTCATTTAATCAATTAAAATTAAGGAGTTGAATCAGTTAAAGTAAATGTGTGGTCTATGTGGTAATCCCTCATATCCCCAATATTTCATCATTAATTAAATCAAAACCCAACCTAATTTCGTTTTATTTCTGCAATTTCTATTTCTTGCATTAGCATTAATCACTCTCTACAAACATGATCTTAAATATTACCATAGCAATTGATTTGAATCAAACTCTTAAAAATATTTTTCTATTGGATCTATACCTTTCTACATTGAAATTAACTTACTTGTTCATGAGTGAGTTGGTATTCATTGAAAGGTTAAACTCTAAGATTTCCTCTTGGTGAATTTGTTGTGTAAGTGATGCACATCAATGTGTAGTTGACACTACATGACACACTATGCTTTATTTATTGATTCTTGTAATCATAATATGTGACTTTGTCTTGATTAAAGATGATGGTGTATCTTTTTTTATAAGAAACTCATTGTATTCTACATGTTAGGAATAATAGAGATGGCTTAAGTTACATTGATATATGGCCTTCTGTTTGAAGCATTATGTCATGTTATCCTTTGAATCATTCATGATTATAAAGAGCTTTTTATTGGTTTGGCAAGCTGGAGATATGACATGTGGGTCTCAGCTTTAGGATAATATTTCATGGTCTAGTTGGTGAGACATTATAGTTTATCTTATATGTGGACATTATTTTAGGACTCAAAGTTTTGAATATGTTTGTTTCAATCAAAAATAGAATTTTTTTTTAAATTTCTATATGCTCCCCATCTAGGATTTTGTATGTTCTAGTTTAGTATGTTTTTATCAGACAATTTATCATGATAATCATTAACATTTTAATCAAAAGGTTATATGGTCCTCACAAAAAATGAGAAGCTCTTAATTAGGAAAGGAGATCAGCTCCCCCTCAAAATCCTAGTGGCCATAAATATAGTCTTACCGAAATTATTCTCGAAATCACTCTAAAGCTCAATTTGAACTTATGAATAAGAGAAATAACTAATTTTGTGTTAATTACCCCCTCATCTGGGGCTATCCAAGAAAACAAATGTTTGGAGAGGGTGTAGAATTTTTTGCATGTAACATGTGGCAAATAACTTTGTATTGTTGATCCCAACATATACTCTAACATGACAACTATACTACCCACTTGTGTTTCAACATCAATCAAGTTAGCCTTATTTTGGCATTTCCAATACACCAAGTAGGTTATAATGAACTTAGGAATTTAGTCTCATTGACCCTTTTGAAAGTCCAACTAAATGTTTTGTTAATTTATCGTAAAGCATGTATATGACAATATAACAAAAAAAGAAGTTTTGACGTAGTTCAGTAGCATATACACATTCAGAAAGAAAATGATCTTTGGAGGGGTCCAAATACTTTTATGATTTTCCACACATGAGTACATATTAAGCCATTTCGATGATGTCCTCTCATATCCTAAACAATAAGAATAGCGTACACAAAATATCTAATTGCAAGCAACAAACTAAAGAAAACCATCATAGGTGTTTCTTCTTAGATGTATCTTATAGGTGGGTTCTCTCTACCTTCACAGTATAGAAACCACCATAAGCTATGGAATTGATTAATGATGTAACATACCCTTATGTAATTAAGTTTTTAAAGATAATGCATCTTGGAGAAAAATTCTTTATTGTCTAGTAGACATGCATCCTTACATACCCTGACCTTGTCTCTTTAGACATCCTATGAGTAGAGAATTATTCCCAAAAACTCTCCTCCATGTATAAATAGGGACAAAGCCATTAGAAAATCATGATTCTTGGAGTTTCCCAGGATTTGAGGCCTCAAATAAAATGATCTTAAAATGATTGATTGGACTACCCATATCACAAAGGTGCACCTTCTTTTTAGGGAGCCCATCACTAAGGTATTATGCGGTTAAGCATGCTCATCCCAGAGTAGTACTAGGATGGGTGACCAGTCGAGAAGTTTATCCTTGCTTGCACGTGTGTGAGGTCAAAGTGTGTAGTTAAGGGTAGTGGTGGTCTGTGGGGCCAGTCATCATTCTTAAAATTCTACTAGAGCCTTGGGGATGAGCCCGAGTCTTACAAATGGTATCAGAGTCAAAAACCCTACAGTAGGTGGGACCCACATGGGCATGCGGCATGCTAGTCTTGAGTCGTATGGTCCAGACATGTTGGAAAGCACTATCCATGGTGATGTTGCCACCCTTGCATTGGTATTCCGTGATGGGGAGTTGGGTGTCTATGGGTCATTCCGAGTCTGCACTGAAATGGGAAAATATTATGTGGTCATATAGTTGAGTCTTGATGAAGATGTCAAGAGTCTAAGTGGAAAAGATTGTAACGTCCCAAGATTTGAGGCCTCATATAAAATTATCTTAGATAAATGATTGTGTTATCCATATCAAAAAGGTGCACCTCATTTTCAGGGTTCCCATTACTAGAGAACTATGTGGTTACACGTGCTCAACCTAGAGTAGTATTAGGATGGGTGACCAGTTGGAAAGTTTATCATGGCTTGCGTGTGAGTGAGGGAAAAGCATGCAGTTAAGGCTAGTGGTGGTTTGTGGGGCTAGTCATCATTCTTGAAACTCTACTAGAGCCTTGGGGATGGGACCAGTTATTATACAAAACCTCTAGGAAATAATGATTATTGAAATATATGTCCTTGGAAAACTTGTTTCGTAACATGTAAGTGTTGTCTATTGATGCAATCTTGTTTTTGGGGTTCATCTTGTGTCGTATTGCACTTCAGTCACATCTATACCTATTAGATTACATGTTATTTTTTCTAATATGCATATTTATATAAAATGTACTTATGGACATTATTTTCATGTTTTTTCAGGTATTTGGACCATGTTGGGATGGAAGATAGAGAGAAAGAATGATCTTAGAGTTTCTCCACCCCTAGAGAGGCCCAAAGTGAAGTCCAAAGCTCCCTCAACCTACCCCAAGTAGACAAAGATCAATTGAAGCAAATATGTCTAAGGAAACACAAAGATTCAATTCAAAGTTTTGATACAGAGACCAACACAGTCGTGGTACCTCAGAATGGTCGTGATGACTCAAGCTCAAGTCATAGACGAAGACATTGAAGAACAAACTCAGCAGCACATCTGTGCCAAAAAGAATGGCCGGTCCACATTGGCACGATTGTGCTGCAACTCAGTCAAAATGACTGTGACACTTAGAAAGAACAACACTTCTCTAAGCCACCACGGTCGTGGTGACCACCATGGCCATGCTACCCTTACCTCATCACAGTCTCGGCGACCACCATGACCGTGCCACCATTAGTTCAAAATCCAACCAATTACTATGATTTTTTCCATTTTCTCACCATGTTTGTTCCACTCCTCCATGGCCATACTCATTGAAAACCTCTAGAGGGGGGGTGAATAGAGTTTTATGATAATTTAAAACAATTTAAATTCAAACAACCAAAGTAAAAGATTGAGAAGAGGAACACAGGTGTTTAGAGTGGTTCCACCTTAGCAAATACTAAGGAGTCAGTCCACTACCCGGTTGCTTACCCAACCGGGATTTTGAAAGTATTGAATTTTATTACCTTTCAAGGATGTTACATAAAATTACAACACTCTCTAAACACCCTTTGGACAGCCTTCACCTAGAAGTAATCTTGCCAACCTTGAAGCAGCCTTCCTTGGAGTAACTTCAAGCTCCCCCTTGAAGTAGCCTCCCTCCCGAAGTAGCTTCCCGTCAAGATAGCCTTCTGAAGTAGTCCAAAGTCCTCCTCTTCACACGAAGAGCTTCACCCTCTTCCTATATGCAGCCTCCTCCCTGGAGTAGCAACGAAGAGTACAAATATTACAAGGAACAAGAAAGAAAAATAGGAAAGTACAACTTATCCTTTTAAGCTCAAGGCTTGAATTGCCTATATCAAGCGTATGGATTTTCCTAGCCAAGGTAATAGACTTGTGGATGCTAGGGTTAGGAAAATCTAGCCTATAGGACGAGCTTGAGCTAGATGGAATATGGCCAAGTGATCACAGTGCTCAATTGCTTGTAAAAGATTGCTCAAGAGTGCTTAGAAAGAATTCTCAAGTGTAGCAAGGTTGATCCTAGTGTCCTATGGCTTGTCCTATTTATAGGGATAGCCTAAGTATGCTTAAGGACCTTCTAGATAGTTTCTAGGGGGTTCCAAGTGCTCAATTAGCCGTTAGGAATAGATTGGTCGTTTTTACAACGGCTAATTGCTTTAACTCTGCAGATTCTGTCAGAGACCGTCTCGGTCGACAGATGGTCGACCGAGACACCCACTCGGTCGAGCTTTCCTCGACCGACAGGCTCTCTGAGTGCAACGTTCACTTCCAACTGCCAACTAACTCATTTGCTAAGTCTAACGGCTACTTTAGGTCAATTCTCGGTCGAGAAGGTTGTCGACCGAGAGTGTCTCGGTCGAGGAGTGTGTCGACCGAGATTGACTCTGTTTCAATTTATCAATTTAGATACTAAGTGTGTACATGAGTATGCATAATGTGATCCTATTAAAAGGGATGACTTGTCTAACTATGGTGTGTAGCTAGGGAAGATCCATTGCTTGATTTACATGCAATCTAGGTACTTGTACATTATATAACTGTACAAGTTTTTACAATAGTGATTACATTGCATGAAAATAAAACTATAAACTTATGATCTCCCTAGTTGCTTCGTCATCCACCATACTCCTGCACACTCAAGTAGCTCGTTAGATAAATAAGAATGAAATGTTTGTCATAATCAAAACAAAGGGATTTTATAGATGTCCATTTAGCCAACAATCTCCCCCTTTTTGAAGATGACAAACATTTCCAGAATATAAATAAAGGAAATATAAAACATATAAATGCCATACCTTTAGATTGCCGTTTGGAACTTTTCCTCTTATTTATAAAATGTGTGCTTAGTATCCCCAGTGAATTATGGAACATGAAATCCAGTTCATTTGGGAATATAGCAACTTTCAATGTAAAGCCAAGAGTATATTTATGAAACTCATTGATTGAGTTTGTCATAAGTATTAAGTTTTATATATCTCTCCCCCTTTGTCATCTCAAAAAGATAACCATTTTATTTAAAAACTCCCCCTTTATTAGATATCCCATCAAAAATGAACGAAAAAGATGTCCATTGAATAGCCAAAATGAGGTGTCTAGCTAAGAGGCAACAATTTGCAAATTACCAATTGAAACGCTCATATCAATATTGATACAAACCATAAAAGCATAAGTAGTTGTTTTTAAGAGCCGCAGATATCAAAGAAAACATCTTCCAACGGAGTGATAAGTAATTGCTTCCTAATGTTGTTGAATTGATCTAATGGAAGCGGTTTTGTAAAGATATCAGCTAATTGATTTTCTGTATCAACATGATGAAGGGAAACATGATTCTTTGAGATGTGATCCCTTAAGAAGTGATGACGGATTTCAATATGTTTGGCCCGGCTGTGTAGAATAGGATTGTGTGCTAAGTTTATGGCGCTTGTGTTGTCACAAAAAATAGGTGTAGATGAAAGATGAAAACCATAATCGCTTAAAACTTGTTGCATATAAAGCACTTGAGCACAACAAGACCCAGCTGCCATATATTCAGCTTCGGTGGTAGATAGGGCAACCGTGTTTTGTTTCTTGCTAAACCAAGATACTAAGGCTCTACCTAATAAGAAACATCCACCGCTAGTACTTTTGCGATCAAGTCGACAACCGGCATAATCCGCATCAGTATATGCCTTAAAATCCAATGATTGTCCTTTTGGATACCATAAACCAAAACAAGTAGTGCCGGCTAGATATCGAAGGATTCGTTTAACCGCAAGAAAATGAGAATGCATAGGCTGGGATTGAAATCGAGCACAAAGACCAACGGAAAACATAATGTCCGGTCGGGAAGCGGTTAAATATAGCAAACTACCAATCATGGCTCTATATAAGGAATCATCAATAGGTTCCCCATTTTCATCCTTATCAATTTTAATAGAAGTAGCCATAGGAGTAGTAGCATGTTTGCATTGATCCATCCCAAAGCGTTTTAACAGTTCTTTAGTGTATTTTTCTTGGCTTATAAAAATTCCAGCAGGTGTTTGCTTAATTTGAAAACCAAGAAAGAATGTTAGTTCACCCATAAGGCTCATTTCAAATTCTTTTTGCATAATGTCACTAAATTGTGTGCATAATGATTCATTTGAGGCTCCAAAAATAATGTCATCAACATATATTTGTACAACTAAGAAATCAGATGCATATGTTTTGAAAAATAGAGTAGAATCTGAATTCCCAATAGAGAAACCATTATCAAAAAGATATGTCTTGAGCCGTTCATACCAAGTCCTAGGGGCTTGTTTTAGACCATAAAGTGCCTTTTTAAGTTTATAAACATGATCGTCCTTTTCTGGGATTTCGAAGCCAGGTGGTTGAGCAACATAAACTTCTTCTTGTATGATGCCATTTAAAAATGCACTTTTGACATCCATTTGATATAACTGAATATTTTTATGGGCAGCAATAGCTAATAACATCCTAATAGCTTCAAGTCGAGCTACGGGTGCATATGTTTCATCAAAGTCAATTCCTTCTTGTTGATTATATCCTTGGGCAACTAACCGTGCTTTATTCCGTATGACTTCTCCTGCCTCATTAAGTTTGTTCCTAAAAACCCATTTAGTGCCTATGATAGTTTTATCTTGTGGTTTAGGAACTAAATCCCATACATCATTTTTAGTGAATTGATTTAATTCCTCTTGCATGGCTATTATCCAGTAATCATCCTTAAGAGCTTCGGATATTTTCTTAGGTTCAATGATAGAGACAAAGGCCATGTTTGCAACATCTTGGAAAGAGGACCAAGTTTTGACTTTATCATTTGGATCTCCAATAATTAGCTCTTGGGGATGATCCTTGATCAGCCTAGGTGTAGGTTGTGGTTCGACCGGAGGATCGGATGTGGGAGTTTTCTCATTATCATTGGTAATGGTTATAGTTTCAAATTGATTTGTGAGATCAATGATATCAAAATTTGTAGATTTTGATTCCTCATGAAAAGAAACATGAATGGATTCCTCAACTCTTCTAGAGATAGTGTTATATACCCTAAACGCTTTGCTAGAAGTAGAATATCCCAAGAAGAATGCTTTTTGTGATTTGGAATCAAACTTGTCTCTATCATCCTTGGTGTTTAAAATATAACATGTAGAGCCAAAAGTATGAAAGTAGTCAACTCTAGGTTTCTTAGAGTGTATTATTTCATATGGAGTTTTCTTCAAGTGAGAGTGAACCGTGACTCTATTTAGCACATAACAAGCTGTGTTTACAGCTTCAGCCCAAAAGGTTTTAGGTGTGTTGTGTTCAAGCATCATGGTCCTAGCCATTTCTTGTAGAGATCGATTTTTCCGTTCCACAATACCATTTTGTTGTGGGGTACGTGGAGCAGAGAAATTGTGAGTATATCCCTGAGATGTACAAAAAGTTTCAAAAGTATGATTTTCAAATTCGCCACCGTGATCACTTCTAATGGTACATATTTTATGTTGTAAAAGATTTTCAATTTTAGAACAAAATTGCATAAAGACATGAATAGTGTCATCTTTTGTTGCAATAAAATGTACCCATGTAAATCTACTATAATCATCAACAATAACAAAACAGTATCGTTTACCACCAATAGATTGTGTTCTCATTGGTCCAAATAAATCCATATGAATTAGTTCTAAGGATCTACTGGTGCTAAGTACATGTTTTGATTTAAAAGATGTTTTGGTTTGCTTTCCCATTGTACAAGGTTCACAATTTGCAACTTGATCAAAAGACAAAACAGGTAATCCACGAACAAGATCATATTTTACTAACTTTTTAATAGCATGTGAACTAGCATGACCAAGCTTTTTATGCCATAGTTGTAAGGTGTTTTCATTTGCAAGTAAGCATTTACCTATTACTGATTTCATAGAGTTTGGTTTAAGGATATAAAGATTTCCAACTCTATTTCCTTCATAAACAACAGTTGTAGTATTTTCTATCAATAATTTGCAGCAGGTTTTGTTAAATAACACATCATAACCGCTATCACATAGTTGACTTACACTTATTAAGTTATGATGTAATCCATCAACTAGTAGAACATTTTTGATTTCAAGATTTGTTCCAACATTACCTATTCCAACGATTTTGCCCTTACCATTGTCTCCAAAGGTGACCGTCCCACTTTTCTTTTCTTCAAAAGTTGAAAATGCATCCTTGTTTCCGGTCATATGTTTGGAGCAACCACTGTCAACAACCCATTCCTGCATTTGAATATAGATTTTGGTACCCATGTGATGGTCCGATAAGGTTAGAAACTTTTTAATTTGTTGATGTGTAAAAAGTTCTGATACAGGAACCCAGTCGGTCGACGATTGTTCGACCGATATAATTCTCGGTCGACAATTTATCGATCGAGGAGGTTACTGTATCACAATCAAAAAGAACAGAAAAAATTTTTCGGTTGATCGGTGTTCGACCGAAATGAGTACTGGAGGATTTTCGATTTGTTAAAAACATCCAGTCGGTCGACACTACTTCGACCGACCCAGAGCTCGGTCGACAGTACTTCGACCGACGAAGTTTCTGTTTTAGTACAACAATGCAGAAAAATAATACCAATAAGCATAGCATCGTTTGTTGAGATAGGACAATATAAATTGCACAAATTAAGTATTTGTCATATCTCAACTACATTCCATTCTTCTAAGTTTGAGGTCTTAGGGTCCAAACTAAGTTGGACTTCTTAGTCTTGTAAGGGCATGAAAAACAGTAATGACCAAGACGTAAACAGAAATGACAAGTAATAGAATCAACTTCGTTTCTTTTTCTAGTCATTGTGTTTTTGGGTACAAACATAGTTTGGATCTTTTTGGTTTGGTTTCTTTTTGGAACATATCCCAAACCTTTTCTTCCATTGAAGGTAGTACCACTTCTTAATATGTTATCAAGAATATCTTTTCTTCTTAACTCATGAAGTTCTTGTTGTAACTGAGCAATGTTATTCATTTTCTTATGTATATCTTTTCTTGCCTGGTCTAAATCAGAAAGCAATGAATCCTTTTCTTTTACAATAATGTCATAGTCCGAATGATTGCACAAGATAGGTTGAGTTTGAAAAGCTTGTAGTTTAGCTAACAATTCAGTCTTTTCTTTTGATAAAAGATCAACATTAGTTTCCAAAGTAAGTAGCTTTCTAGTGCAATCATCTAAAGATGTTTTTAAAGATACATTTTCAAGATCAATGTTATTCTTTTCGGAAGAAAGTTCATCTATTTTGGCAATGAGCTCATTGTTTGATTTTATAGTCCTTTTTAGTTTCTTCTTGGCATCAACATATTTATCATGAGTTTCTTGTAAGCTAGCTACTAACTCTTCTTTAGGAAGATCAACTAGGCTTACCTCTTGAGTTTCTTCATCTTCTCTTGCCATTAGACATTCTATCTTGTCTTCTCCGCTTTCACTTTCACTCGTTTCATCCCATGCTGCTTTATAAGCTTTTTCTTTCTTCTTATGTGAGCTTTTCTTTCCCTTCTTAGCTTTGGGACATTCATTTTTGAAATGTCCTTTCTTTCCACATTCGAAGCACCTGGGAGTGGAAGAAGAACTAGAAATTTTGTTAGATTTAAACCTTCTATATTTCTTACCATTGACTATTAATGCTTCTTCTCCTTCTTCTTCACTAGATTCCTCACTCTCTTGTGAGAGAGCTTTTGATGCTTTGAGGGCTACGTCTTTCTTTGGCCCACGTTGATGTTCATGTTCTCTTCTCTCTTCCTCTTCTAGGTCTGCCTCATGAGCTTCTAAGTTACCGATGAGCTGTTCCATTTTGAGACGAGTGAGGTCGTTTGCTTCTGCAATAGCTGTCACCTTTGGTTTGTACTTTGGAGGAAGAGATCGAAGTATTTTTGATACCTGATCTTCCTCAAGAACAGGTTTCCCTAAAGCACTCAAACCATTGACAATAGTAGAAAATTTTGAATACATTTCACTAATAGTTTCATTTGGATCCATACGAAAATGTTCAAATTTGGTTTTAAGCAAACTAACTTTAGAGTTTTTAACTTGAACCGTACCTTCATATGTTATAGATAATCTATGCCAAATGTCATATGCGGTATCACAGTTTGATACTCTATTAAATTCTCCTACTGAAATGGAACAATATAAAATGCTTACCGCCTTTGCATTCATTTGTGCCATTTTTACCGTATTGGCGTCCCATACTTCGAACTCGTCTTGTGGAAGTGTGTATGGTGTAGATACCATTCTCCAAAGATCCCAATTGATTCCTTGGAAGTAAAATTGCATTCTTCTCTTCCAGTATTGATAGTTTGTCCCGTCAAATGCCGGAGGTCGAGCAACGAGCGTTCCTTCAATGTTGAGGTTGTTGAGCACTCCATCCCCCATCTTTTCTTCAAGACTTTGTTAGAGCTCCTTGAAGCCTGCTCTGATACCAATTGAAAACCTCTAGAGGGGGGGTGAATAGAGTTTTATGATAATTTAAAACAATTTAAATTCAAACAACCAAAGTAAAAGATTGAGAAGAGGAACACAGGTGTTTAGAGTGGTTCCACCTTAGCAAATACTAAGGAGTCAGTCCACTACCCGGTTGCTTACCCAACCGGGATTTTGAAAGTATTGAATTTTATTACCTTTCAAGGATGTTACATAAAATTACAACACTCTCTAAACACCCTTTGGACAGCCTTCACCTAGAAGTAATCTTGCCAACCTTGAAGCAGCCTTCCTTGGAGTAACTTCAAGCTCCCCCTTGAAGTAGCCTCCCTCCCGAAGTAGCTTCCCGTCAAGATAGCCTTCTGAAGTAGTCCAAAGTCCTCCTCTTCACACGAAGAGCTTCACCCTCTTCCTATATGCAGCCTCCTCCCTGGAGTAGCAACGAAGAGTACAAATATTACAAGGAACAAGAAAGAAAAATAGGAAAGTACAACTTATCCTTTTAAGCTCAAGGCTTGAATTGCCTATATCAAGCGTATGGATTTTCCTAGCCAAGGTAATAGACTTGTGGATGCTAGGGTTAGGAAAATCTAGCCTATAGGACGAGCTTGAGCTAGATGGAATATGGCCAAGTGATCACAGTGCTCAATTGCTTGTAAAAGATTGCTCAAGAGTGCTTAGAAAGAATTCTCAAGTGTAGCAAGGTTGATCCTAGTGTCCTATGGCTTGTCCTATTTATAGGGATAGCCTAAGTATGCTTAAGGACCTTCTAGATAGTTTCTAGGGGGTTCCAAGTGCTCAATTAGCCGTTAGGAATAGATTGGTCGTTTTTACAACGGCTAATTGCTTTAACTCTGCAGATTCTGTCAGAGACCGTCTCGGTCGACAGATGGTCGACCGAGACACCCACTCGGTCGAGCTTTCCTCGACCGACAGGCTCTCTGAGTGCAACGTTCACTTCCAACTGCCAACTAACTCATTTGCTAAGTCTAACGGCTACTTTAGGTCAATTCTCGGTCGAGAAGGTTGTCGACCGAGAGTGTCTCGGTCGAGGAGTGTGTCGACCGAGATTGACTCTGTTTCAATTTATCAATTTAGATACTAAGTGTGTACATGAGTATGCATAATGTGATCCTATTAAAAGGGATGACTTGTCTAACTATGGTGTGTAGCTAGGGAAGATCCATTGCTTGATTTACATGCAATCTAGGTACTTGTACATTATATAACTGTACAAGTTTTTACAATAGTGATTACATTGCATGAAAATAAAACTATAAACTTATGATCTCCCTAGTTGCTTCGTCATCCACCATACTCCTGCACACTCAAGTAGCTCGTTAGATAAATAAGAATGAAATGTTTGTCATAATCAAAACAAAGGGATTTTATAGATGTCCATTTAGCCAACACTCATCCCTACCCACCACGGCCGTGCTACCCAGCACGACTGTGCTATATACAATTCTTCCACTACATTTCCTATTTTACCCCTCACTTGACCTAGTCTTCCCCACCACCTATATATACATATGTTTGCAGTTGGGGCTCGAGGTTAGCTATTTCGCCCCTTAGCCACTCTACTTCATCTCCACATCCATTCCACTCCATTTCACTATTTCCACCACCAAAACCGTAGTTTCTTGGTGTTTTAGCCACTTTCCACCTTCATTCCAAGCCCTTGAACCTTGGATAAGGAGGGAGGATGTCTTTACAGTAGCTGGAGAGGAGGATCACTCCATATACACCGAGCTCCATGGCTACTTCCCCCTTTTTCTCTTCTCTTTTTGTATTTTCAATTTCAATGAGTAGTTAGGTCCCTTTGGTGGGTTGTTTGGGGCTCAAAATATTTGATACCATGTCGAGGGAAAATGATATGTAAACATTATCACTTCATTTGCTAATGATTATGTTCTATTTATATCTCATTCTTCATGAATTTCTTGTTGGTTTGTGCTTGAAATCACCTAGTAATTTAGAGAAATCACTTAAATGTGTGCAATTTGGGATTTGCTCCTAGGTCCAATTCATGGATCCCTAGCTAGCTACCCCTCCTACATGCTAATCAAGTCCCCAAACCCTACTTGAGAGATCTAAGTAGCTAGTTTAGATGAATTTAGTGTGGTTAGCATGGAGCTTTCTCAAGGCTAGAATATGGTTGATGTGAGGCCTAAAACCTCACTTCCTTTCCCATTACAATATTTAGCCCCTAATCACCCTAAGATTCTCTAACCTAGAAACCTAGGCTTGTTTAGAATCTAATCTAATTACACCTAAACCCTAACCCAGTTGAGCCTCATAAGGGTAGTAGGAGGTGTTAGGGACTAGTTCCCCTATACACAACCTATCCTGTCCATGTTCATTTAGTAGTCTAGGGTGATTCATTAGTCTCTAGGTTTTTGTTAGGTTTGGTAATATAAATGAAAGCATAATATTCACATGTCATCATCCTCAACCTAATTGATAAGTGTGTCCCGCAAACAGTCCACATTTCCCTTTATTGCATTAAAACCTTAATTGCATTCTTGCTTAGCTAGTATTAGATTAGTTAGCTCTTAACTTGCTTAGTTAGCTTCTTGTCTTGTTCTTGCTTTGTACTCTATAGTTTAGATCTTTAATTGCTCTTTTGCCTTGTTTGCTAGCTTAGTGTGGTGTAAATCTCTTTCCTTGCTTGCCTTGTCTTTTCTTGCTCAGTAGAATTAATTGTGTAGGTTTAACTTAGGTTTTGATCTTGTTTACTCTCCTTTAATTGCTTACTTGCACAAACCTTAGAGTAATCAATCAAATCAACTATCAAAACCTTCAACCCTAGACTCCGCAGTAGGAACCTAGCCCAAAACTAACCTTGCTGTAGTGCCCCCTTTTCTCCCTGTGGAGTGACCCTATACTTGCCGCCCTCCTATGCCACAACACAACCTCATACACTTGAGGGTGTAGTGTTTTAGTGTATGCAAGTGTGTTCGTGTAGGCCCCCTATAAATTTTGAAAGATATCCCAAGTGTGTTCCAATCTCGTGGGGCGCATCTAGTCAAATCTAAATTGGTTAGTGTGTGCACCTCTGGTGGGACACATCATTTATCACTTACTAACATGTTGTTATCTAGAAATCTAAAATTCTAATATTTAAAAGGGTTACAATACAATGAGAAACCCTAATTGCTTAAATAGACATACTGATTGGACATAATCGTGGATCGTGATGCTTCTAGTTCATGACGTCATGAAACCCTAAATGTGATAAAAGTCTAATGTATTTTTTATTCAAATATTTCTCATTAATTAATTTGACACATAGGACTATATAATTTTTTATGGTGTTTGATATGTTGGTATAGTGGTTTTTGGATTTGGAAACTAAGCCCTTAAAGATGAAAAAAGTTCTTGAGTTTTTTGGATGATGAGGTTGCTTTCATGAGTTTTTTATTCTTGGGTTGTGGGATATTTGACTATATTCTTTGTAGGGTTAGTGTAACCCTAGTTTGAATAGAGGAATTCTTAGTTGGGGTTTGTAGGGATCAGTTGGTATTTTGGAGATTGTGGAAGCTCTTGGCTTGATTATGGCTAAAGGTTGACCGACTTGTCCCAAAGGTTGACTGGAGATTGGTGCATGACGACTGAAAAGTTGTGGTGGTAGATCATTTGACATGTCAGCAAGTTGGGTTCATAGTTTTGGTCAAATTGTCTTAAGGTCGAATTAACCTTTTATGGTCACATGTTTGGTCATTTGAAACATGGAATTCACAATTTTTGGGAGAGCTAACTTTTGATAAGTCGTACCAACCAAAGAAGTTGGTTGATGTAATCAAACAGTTGCTTGAAATTTTGAAGCCTCTAGATTAGTTTATATAGGGGTGTTTAGGATCTTTCTTCACTTACATATGTCACTCCCGCTGATCTGAAAACCCACATCTATTTGTATTTTACCATGTTTTACCTAGAGAACCTTAGGAGGGCGATCTGGAGGGAAACTACAAGGTTTCTTGACAGAATTCTTCTTTCATTGACCTAGTTGGAGTATGTTCTTCTTGTTCCTTGATTATTTGAAGTAGGTTTTTCCTTTTTTGTTATGTTCATCATCTCTTTTTCTTCTCTTAAGTTCTATGACGGATGTACAATAAATTCGTACCAATAATTGCATCTAAAAGGCAGTGTGAGAGAAGCTATATTTTCTTTCTCTATTTCTTTTTCAAGTTTGTCTATGTATTATAATAAGGTAGACCAGTTAAATAGGGTCAAAATTTGAAGGCACCCATAGATTAAGCCATTTAAGTCAGAATTATATGAAATTTGCCACATACTTCAAATCAAACTAGCTCATACCTACATATTTATCTTGCGGGTTTTGCAGGTGACCTAGTTGAATGAAGTTGATATGTTAATATGTATATAATGCATGTGTACCTATTAAGACAAGTTATGAATTAGCACAATGTATTGATACATCTAATCATAGCAATTGTATTTTTTAATCTTGTGTTGTATCGTAGATAACCATAGTTGTGTGTGCTAGTAGAAATGTATAATGTTATATGAAAAATAAGTGTTTGTTTTTGTGATATTTTATTTATTGCGCTATATTATTTTCTCTCATTTCATATAAAAAACACTACAATTGATTGATGTCTTATCTTTATTATATTTAGTGTAAAAATATGTCAACAACTAATCTGTTATGTTTGACGTTAAATACAATATTTAATTATTTTCTTAGCATTAAATTTGACATCAAAATATCAGTATAGAAATGTTTACACAATTCTCAACATTCAAATAAGCAATTAGGAATTTATTTTTGATTGAATGCATCTGTCACTTACAGGTCCATTTGCAACTGGTTGAGTCGGATTTAAGTGTACTCTTGTTCCCCTGGTTTAAAATTAATACTTTTGACCCGCAATTGCAAGACTCAAATCACAATAACCCAAAGACTCAAATCACAATAACCCAATCCAAACCCCACAGACAAGTTTATAATAAAGCAACCTAGCGGCACACAAGTTTCTGCCTAGTAGATTCGATATGGAGGAAAGGGATGTCAGGTATCATTTGATGAATGGATGTCTCACTTCTTCGATTCAGCGTCGAAAAAAACACATATTAAAGAGGAAAGACTTTGTCCTTCTCCTTCAGATAAAGATCAAATCCCTCAGTTATTCGTCATCAGTGGGTTTTTCACAGTCATGGACTCTTTGCTCGACAGCTATGGTCCATGGTACCAGGAACAGCATCATCCAGTGGTCCATATGTGAAACACGTCGACCTACTCCTATCGCGCTCCAACTCCAGTACGCATGTACGACGCGCGCCGACCCCAGCCCATCGACGTTTGCGTGTATAAAATGTATAGACAGTGACACCTACGTATGTATCCAACACTACAACAGTCCTAATAAACCGGATCTAATCCGTCCTCGCATACGTGCGGAAAGTGATTGATTCTCTGTTTGTCCGACCTTGGGACCTCGACGAGATTATCCCCCTCCTTCCCATTTATAGCGGTAAATTGCTAACTTGAACTGCAACATTCATGTGGAATTGTGGACCTCAATCTGTCGTCATCTCCAACAAGTCAGATATTTTAGAGTTACACTATACACAACCGGTCAGCCGCCCGCTGGCATACCCGGTCGTCGGGACTGGTTGTTGTGCCAACTAACTGATGTAATAGCATTTAACATCAATTAAAGCAATAAAGGGTGAGAGAAAGAGAAGAAAGAGAAAATGGTTTTGTCCATAACTTTTAATCCGAAACTTATTTTTTGACGAACTTGTAGAAAATATTTTCCAACGAGACTAGTGTTGATATATTTTGAAATAATGATATTACGTGAAAAATATAGTACCATATATTAGGATACCATATACATGTTCTGGGTACATACGTAAAGTATTCGTGAGTACTGTACTTTGGAATGAAGGAGGATCAACAATTCTCGTGAGTATTGTACTTATGGATTCATAAGTACTGCAGCCACTTGTTAATACTCAATTATAAGTACAGTACTTACCAAATTATAAAAGCAAGCATAATCGTATAAATGATGTAGAAGTATAAGTACAGTACCTTCGGAATCGCATAGCAACATTAGTCATATGGATAATTTTTTTACATAATGCAGACATAAGTTGAGTACCTACTTGTTAATGATCTCAAAAGTACAATGCACATCAGGTCAAAAATCACCTATAAAATGCAACCATAAGTATTGTACCCACATGTTAATTTCAACTCAGTTACTGGCGCATAAGTACAGTATCTAACAAATTATATATCAAGCATAAATCAAAAGTACAGTACTCACGAGTATTGTACGTCTGTATCCAGAACATGTGTATGATATCCTAATATATGGTAGTATGTTTCTCGCGTATTATTATTATTATTTCAAAATATGTCAACACTAGTCTCGTTGAAAAGTAGTTTTTACAAGGATTCTAATACAATTTATTTTATTTCAAAATATGCTCTGGATTGAAAGTTATGGACAAAACATTTTCTCTCTCTTATACTTCCATCATCCTTTATTGTTTTAATTACTGCTGACATGCACATTTGGTGCAGCAGGAGTCCAGTCCCGAAGACCGGGTAGGCTCCCGGAGACGTGGAGGGTTATGGGTAGAATTTTTCATATTTTATTACAAACCGCACATTTCGCCGAACTGTTAAAACATGGAATCACGACTGGATTTCATTCTGAGACCGTCACGTGCCGACAAAACATCATATCATCATACAATAAATAAAGCTCATGACTGACGGTTTCATTGTGCTAATTATTATATGCTTGGTGACATATATGCTAAGTGGATACTATTTTGGAATCTAAAATAAAACCACACTCATTCTTCACCAGATGTTTGAGGGTATAATAAATAAAATACATGTGGTGGAGAATGAGTAGAGTTATATTATGGGTTTCAAAATGAGTATATATATATATATATATATATATATATATAGAGAGAGAGAGAGAGAGAGAGTCAAGCTAGAATACACTCGAGTGTATTCGGAGCAGAATACACTCAAGTAGTTTTTCATGATGTAATATTTTTTTCAAAAATCTAATCTATTAATCTTCTTAAACATCTTGTGAATAGCTCATACGTAAAATTTGAGCACATTTGGACATTTATAGGCCATGTTATAAAGACCGTAAAAATTATACATTTCAAATTAGTTTCACGCGTTGATTTTGTTCACTCATCCAAATGGACTCAAAATTGGTATGTACCTAGTTATAGTATGACGGTGAAGATCAATAATTTACATTTTGCAAAAAATAGTCTTGATATGCAAACACACTTGAGTGTATTTGTGTGATCTGTACACTCGAGTATATTCTAGTCTGAATATATATATATAGGCTATTTATTTGTTGCCCAACGGGTAGCATTGAGCAAGTTACCCGTCCAAGTGACGCGGTGGCAGCCTTTTGTAAATAACTCGAAGTTTTAGCTTAGTGTAACACGCGTTTCAGAAAAAAAATCATGTAGCGTCTTCTCCGCGTTCGTCTGTGACGTCGCCGGGCTGATAGATCCGATCTACCCCCCCAGTCGCCGTTGGACGGCCCACTACCGTAAATCCACCTCTGATTCCGCCTTACGCGGCGTATTTCGATCTTCCTTTTACAGTTCTTCCTCAAAAATCCCTATCTTAATCTCCATTCCCGAACAACAAGGACGACTTTCCCTCTAATCAGTCTTATAGAGGAGGAGGACGAAGGTGTACTTGCGTTGATTTGATCCTTCTCCCACCTTCGTCTGTGTATCCCGTGATGATATCGATCTTCACCAAGTTGATTCCACCGTCCAGGCCTGCTATTGTTAAGCTCATGCTGCTGAGGAGGAGGGAGTGGGGGTGGTGGGAGAATTCCCTATTTTATCTGCATATTTAGGAGCAAATTGTTGTTGTGAATCTCACACCACTAAGGAGGAGGGAGTGGAGGTGGTGGGAGAATTTCCTATTCTATCTGCATTTTTAGGAGCAACAGTTTTTTCAAGCTACATTCAGGTAGATTTTGTATTTCTCTTCGTCAATTTATTCAGTTATACTCATTTTTTTCATTTTTCTTATCATCACAATGTGTATTCATCCCTCTTTCTCTTGTGTGGGAAAGAAACCCAATTTTTGTGTCTGCCTTTTCATTTTTGAAGTAGTAACTGTCATACATGTTTTTATGTTTTGCGTAGTTACTCTTTTATTATATGTGGTTACTCTTTTGACTTACCGAGTTACTCTTGTTGTGTTACATGGTTACTCTTCTGGTCTTCTGAGTTACTCCAACACGCTGTCATGGATCCCGGCCTTGATACAGATGCTGATAATGCAAGTATCGGTCGTGATGATGATAATCCTCAGTCTTCTCATGTTGTTGGTGCTTCCTCTCTACCCCAAGCTGCAGTCCCTAGAATTGGCCTCCAGTTTGGAAGTTTAGATGAAGGTATCTCCTTCTATTGCAGCTATGCTAGAATGATTGGTTTTAACATCAGGAAAGACGACAACATATATGAATGGGGAACTAAGATTCTGGTTGCCAAAGATCTGGTTTGTGACAATTAGGGTAACATCTGTCGTTCTAAGAGGTCTAGAGGGCTTTTGAGCCCCGTTTGTGATGAAGTGGGTAACTTGCAGGATAAGCTGTCCAAGAAGCACAGACGTTCTGTGAAGAGGTGTGGTTGTGGAGCCATGATCCGTTTCACACTGGATAAGTCCCCATCCATGTGGGTTGTGACTGCATTTGTTGAGGAACACAACCACGATCTTTTTGACGATGCTCATCTCCGTTACCTCAAGTGCAACTCATCTCTTGATGAAACTCAAAAAGAGATCCTTTCTTCCATGAGTCAAGCTAACATACCTATATCGAGACAGATTGCTTTGATAGCATCCGAGTCTGGAGGCTATGAAAATCTGACATTTACCAGCAGACAAGCTCATGGACACATAAGTAGCAAGAGGAAAGAGTCGGCCAAATACGACGTCGACATGGTTTTAGATCGCTTTGCCAGGTTCAAGGTCCTCGATCCAAAATTCTTCTATAGCTACCAAAATGACCCCGATTGCTGCCTTACTCATCTGTTTTAGGTTGATCCTGTCTTCGTTGAAGACTACGGGCTGTTCGGGGATGTGATTGTGTTTGACACCACCTACCGCACCAATAAGTATTCGATGGTTTTTGGAATGTTTAGTGGAGTTTATCACTATCGCAAGACAGTTCTATTTGCTTCTGATCTGCTGTTCGATGAGAAGTACGACTCATTTGTCTGGGTTTTCAAGCAGTACCTACTTTGTTTTGGAAAAGAGCTAGTTTCCATCATAACTGATCAGGACCCTGCTATGAATGCTTCTATCATCACTGTTTTTCCCAATTGCAAGCATCACTTCTACAGCTGACACATCCTACAGAAGCTTCCCTCCGAGCTTGGTTGCGGTCCTAACAAGGACCAGATCATAAGCTCCTTGATTGATTGCGTCTGGAACGTGGATGATGTTGACATTTTTGAAGAGAGGCGGGATTCCGTGATTTAGGAGAATGATTTGTTGTCCATCACCTGGCTTTCTGATATTTATGTGAGGCGTTGCGATTGGGTTCTGTGCTATATGCAATCCTCCTTCTTTGTGGGCATGAGGATGACTCAAAGGAGCGAGAGCCTGAATGTGTTCATTAGGAGCCATGTAAATAGTAGGAAGACTCTCTTTGAACTTGTATGTTCATTGAAAACTACCTACTCTCATGTGTGGGACATTGAAAATTTCAAAGAATTTGATGACGAGTACAGTAACCTCCTTTTGTCATCACTGTGACCCCTAGATGAGCAGATGAGAGGTATATACACCAAGTCCATCTTTAGGATATTCCATTCCGTGGTTCACCAAAGCATGGTCTACAATGTAAAGGAAGCTTCAAAAGGTGTCTCTGAGGTGTATTGCGTCGGTGGACTTGGAACTCCCTGTATATTGAAGAAAGAGTCATCTAGTGACATTGTTTCCTCTAGTTGCTTCATGTTGGAATTCAAAGGCATCCCTTACAGGCACATCCTCTCTTATTTGAAGATTCATGACTATTGCACTCTTGCCGAGCCTTACATACTGAAGAGGTGGACCAAAGGGTACAGAGAACACCCTTTGATTTTTGGCAAAGAGTTAGTTAAGCATCCATCTACTGGGAGGACACTTCAACTTGTTTTTGCCTACAATTCGATTATCAACATAGTGTTTAGGAACAACGCTATAGATATTTTCCATGAAAAACTGTTAGCTCTACGAAAGGAGCTCTTAGACTTGGATCTCGCTGATACTGCTGTAGGCGCTGGTGTAACCGCTTCTAATACAACTTCCTCTTCTACTGTCAAGGTCCATATACCTAGTATTTACAAAACTAAGGGGAGACCTAGATCGACCGATGTGAGGTTTAAATATGGAGTTGAGATTGTCCAGTCTAAAAGAGAGAGGCGGTACATGAATTGCTTGGAGTTTGGGGTCAAAAAGAATAAGCCTCAGTTCCAAGAAATTAGATCTTCTACAAAAACACCAAGAGGCAGATTTAGAAGGAAGCTATTCAAGAACAGATGGAACTATTCCTACTTCAGGAACAAACATCAATTTCTCATTATTACCCTATCACTCATGTTTTGATTTTTGGATTTCTTCTTATTCTTATACAATAATATAACCATCACCGTGAAGCCAAGATCAGTCCCATCTGTGACAAGGAGAAGTCGGAGTTAAAGGACCAACAGGTAAAAGAAATAAGCATCTGCCAGCGGCTGAAGCGATGATCCATTACTCTTTCAATTATATAAGCTGACCTTTAAAGTAACAAGGAACAAAGCAAGATAAGCACCAGATGTCGAAAGAGTCAAAAAGTCACCCACGGGGCGATTACACAGTAAATGATAATAACATGATTCCGTGCCTTTACTTGAATGAGTTACGAAACAGAGAGACGAAACCTGGCTCTCTTTCAACAGAAAGGGTGAGTCGCTAGGGCTGATTTCTTCTATTATTTCATAACCTAGTCATAGGAAGAGCTCAACCATGACAGTAGGAACTGCCCTATGAAGAAGTAGTCCATTCCACAGGGATTTTGTTTCTAGACTCTGTGTTGTTGTTGTTTGTTGTTCAATGATTATCTCTATTTCTGATCGTGTGGTCTGTTGATGTTGGACATTTTTTAGTGGAATTTGTAGTTGATTAGTACATGAGTGAGGGATATTCAAATCTGTAATGGGTTGTTCTTTTTGTCTACAGTTTTTGTGAAAGTGATTTTTTAACCCTCCATGTATTTTCACTTTTGTGTTTTGTAATGTATCTATGTGTTACGTTGAGCTCCACCAGTTGTATGTATACTTTGAATATGCTACAAAGAATCTGTTCTGATCAGATGTTACTCTTTTGAAGAATATTTGTTGTTTTATCTTCGTGTGCAATGGATACTCTTTTCTTCTGAAATACATACATTTTTGGATTAGTACAATTTCTTTCATGTTTTGTTCAGTTTACTCACGAAATGTCAATTTTTGCTACCATGTGGTTCACATACACTGGTTTCGTGTTTTTGACAAACCTTCAGCCACAAGAGTTACTTTTTGAAAGCTGGAGTTACTTTTTATATCGTCACAGTTACTCTCAATGTTCTCTCAGTTACTCTCAGTGCTCTCACAGTTACTCTTAGTGCTATCATAGTTACTCTCAGTGTTCTCTCAATTACTCTTTAGTGCTGTCACAGTTACCTTATGGATTACCTCTCTTTTTTCAGAGTTACTCTTACAAAGTATGTGAGTTACTCCTTTGAATCATATGGTTACTTTTCTAGACTATCTCAGTTACTCTAAGTGTTCTTATAATTATACATAGTCTCTGGAACAAACTATATATATTATACATAGTCTCTGGAACAAATGTTATATATTATACATAGTCTCTGGAACACAACATTCAAAGTATAAAATGATATATATTATACATAGTCTCTAGAACAAATGATATATATTATACATAGTCTCTGGAACAAATGATATAGAAAACTACAGCCAAACTAGCTATACGGACAGTCCATCAACTGAACATAAAAACCAAAGAGCTCAGGGGGTCAGATCCATCCCTGGCGAGATCTATCATACACACCATTTACTCCATTGCAAAGCAGAGACAGCAAACCAAAACAAAAACTTCAGAATCCTCAAAACTTCTGGCGGGTAAGAAAAACTAGACTACAACAACAAGAGGAACCATAACCACTAGAATAAGATAACCAAAAAATACAGCCAAACCTAGCCTTCAGGATAGTCCAACTTCAGCACCAACATCGCTCTCACCAGGGACGTATCTGAGCAGTTCATAGCAGGAACAACTAGTTAAAACAAAAAAGGTGTATATCAAACACACTAGTTCATAGCAGGAACAGCCAGTTAAAACACACCAGTTCAGAACAAAGAAAAATCCGTATATAAAACACATCCGTTCATAGTAGGAATAGCCAGTCAAAACAAAAAGTCACTTAAGAATCAGGATCAGATCAGACTATATATAGTTCTCTGAAGTAAAAATCTCTTAAGAAATAATATTACGAAATAGTATTAGACGAAGGACTATGAGAACATTAGGAATAGTAGTAGGAGGTATGTTGTTCTAAAGTGGGTGAAAGGGTGAGAACAATCGGCCACAGTGACAAAATGAGAGCATTGGAACTTAAAAGAAGAGGATAGTAGACCTACTGATGGTGTCATGTGAGATCAATCATTTCTACATAGTTGGGAGGTGATATGTTGGTCATGGCGACTGCTACATAGTTGGGAGGTGGCAGGAGAGGCTAGGATGGAGGAAGAAGAGGCAGAGCAGGGGCTGTGGGACGAGATGAGTGGTTGTGATGAAGAAAGCCAAGGCCTTGTGAGGAGGGATGGGTTGGTGGTGGAGGGATTGGGGAGTATTTTTGGTTACTGGGTAGACGACCACCACTGCTGGTATCTGTAGGAGGGTTTTATGGCTGGTTACTAGGTAGACAACCACCACCGCGGGTATATGTAGGAGGGGTTTATCGACGACCACTACCGTGGTGGTGACCCCAGGATGGTTGGGGGCGGTAGACGGTATAGGTGGTGATGGGGAAGATTATCGACCAAAATTCAAGGAGAAAAAGGCGGCGGTGCATACCTATTTATGATCAGAAGGTTGGAAAGAAGAAGAAGCAGTGTCTTCTGCAGATGTTGTGGTGTCAGCTGTCGTGGATGAGACAACTTGTAAAGGATTCACCCATGAACCCGGCGGTGCTTGGTATTTCTCCCTAACGAACAGCTAATCTACAGACTTGTCCGTTCCAGATTCACCAGACACTCTGAAGAGCGGAAGTAGTTCAGTTAGTGTTTCTAAGAAAAAATCTGTGACCCATGATGTGATAGTCTGGTGATTGGTTGGCCTGAGGAAGATGATCCAATCTCTCTGAAGATTGAGCTGTGCAATCATCTCTTTCCAGCCGCTACCAGTGGAAAGGGATCCATTTTCATTTTGAACAATGGTGACCTGAAATGTCTGGTTTTTGATAAGGAAGGTGGTGTTGCCTGGTTTAATGTGAAAATGGAGATATTTCCATTCTATAGGCAGTTCAATGGATTCCATAGTTTTGTCGTCAAGGGTGTAGTTCATGGGTTGGATGAATGGCTTGATGGTAGGCTTTGTTGAGGTTTATGAGAACACTAGGAATGGTAGAAGGAGGTATGCTATTCCAAAGTGGGTGAAAGGGTGAGAACCATCGACCACAATGACGAAATGAGAGCACTGGAACTTAAAAGAAGAGGATAGCAGCCCTCGTAAGGAGGGTTGGGTTGGTGGTGGAGTTATTGGGGAGTATTTCCACAAGAGTTACATTACAATGTACAACAGTTACATTTTTTAACGCTAGAGTTACTTTTTATAATATCACAATTACTCCCGGTGTTGTCACAGTTACTCTTAGTGTTGCCACAGTTACTCTAGTATTGTCACAGTTACTCTTAGTATTATCACAATTACTCTAGTGTTGTCACAGTTACATTTTATATTGTCACAGTTACTCTTAGTTTTGTCACAGTTACTTTTTATATGTTACTCTTTTGAAGAATATTTTTTATTTTATCTTCATGTGCAATGGATACTCTTTTCTTATGAAATACATATATTTTTGGATTAGTATAGTTTCTTTCATGTTTTGTTCAGTTTACTCACGAAATGTCAGTTTTGCTACTATGTGGTTCACATACACTGGTTTCGTATTTTTGATAAACCTTCAGCCACAAGAGTTACTTTCTAAACGTTGGAGTTACTTTTTATAACGTCACAGTTACTCTCAGAGTTCTCTCAGTTACTCTCAGTGCTCTCACAGTTACTTTTAGTGATGTCACAGTCACTCTCAGTTACTCTTTAGTGTTGTCACAGTTACCTTATGGATTACATCTCTTTTTTTAGAGTTACTCTTACAAAGTATGCGAGTTACTCCTTTGAATCATACGGTTACTTTTCTAGACTATCACAGTTACTCTTAGTGTTCTTATAATTACTCTATGTGTTACGATATTATCATCACTCTTTCTCTTGTGTTGTTTTTTTGTTTGGCAGTCTAACTCAAAGTATATATCTCCATACAAAACCACAACAGTTTTACATTCAAGAATACAACATTCAAAGCTCAAAATGCTATATATTAAACCCAAAAATACTCATATTTGCAATATGATTTAGATCAAAAATGTAATTTTCAGGCTTTTTGCAGCACACAAGTAAATGTATCTCATAGCGGTTACACATCAGAATTCCAGAAGCAAACCGTTCAAGTTTTACATTTCAATTAAGAATTCACTATTTCAGCTAAAATTCAGCCATTTATCTAGGCTTGAAACAGCCTCTGCCTTCGCGCTCTTCTCTTCATCTATTTCTTCTGTCTTCTCTTCTTCCTACTGCTTCTGACCTTCATCTCTTCCTCCCTTGTTCTCCTCAGATGGGCCTTTTTTTATGTCTTCATTGTTATCTTTTTCATGCACTTGTACAGGCTATAGCTCCCCCCTCGCCATCATTCTCTGAAAAATATCAGACCTTATGGTCGGCATGTCCTTGCAGGTGAAGTCCATGTGTTTTCCATTTACCAGGCATTCTAGGTACTTCATGACAAAGATCTCATAGTCAAGTGAGTCTTCTTCCTGCTGTGGGCACATCGGGTACTCCTGTCCCCACTATGACAGTTGGTCCCCTTTTTCTACCCCCCTAAAGAATTCGTGCACAATACCCACCTACATTAAAAATAGACAACTCTTATTAGTCATCAATCAACAAACATTAACCCTGTCAATCCACTACAAATAGAGTTACTTTTTATAGATCACTTACCCATCTAAGGAATTTTTTTTTGACTTGCTATTTCCACTCATTGAGTTATAAGACCGGTGTGCTCCATCCCTGAAACTTGCCTAATACAAGTGCTAGTGGTTGTCATTGTTCAGTATGGTGACCACCGAGTCCATTGTGTCCCAATCTTTCATCGGGACATTGAATAGTGGAGATAGCATGTTGATATGCTCCATGGTTATGTTTTCAACATCAAACGCCAGCTTCTGCTGCAAATGCAAAATTAAAAAAATTCACATCTATAACTTTCAGTTTTGTGTATATATTTTTGTATTTTTGATGTAATTTTGTATACCAATTTTGTTGTTCTTACCATAGCATATGTGCTCAAGCAGTGCCATGAAAGACCCTTCTTCCTCCTTTTACTTGTGGTAGCTTTGAGCATCTGTACAAAGCAGTCCATAACCTGAAAAAAAACCACAAACTTTCTTTGTTTTAAAAAAAACACAAGCTTTCAAAGAGTTACACTACTATTTATTTGTTTCTTACTGGTGATTGCGTCATTTGATCTTTGTACAGTAGGGTGGTGAGGTCCTTCCCTGTGCACCAAGTGTCATCACTGAATCTCCATTCTCATTTTGACCTACCAATCTGATAACCTCCAAGTTTGGATGTTTACCTTAGTCTTTTCTTTAGTTTTCCATACTCTTTCTCAATTAGAATTAGCCTTAATCCCTAAATATTCCCTCTTATTGTAAATATACCATCAGACTAACTTTTCCTCTTTATATCTGCAGAAAAAGACATAAAAAAATCATAAAAGACTAAATCAACCTCAAGACCGCATGGACTCAAATGGTCCCAAGACCGCAAAAAGCCAAACGGTCCCGAGACCGCATGGAGTCAATCGGTCCCAAGACCGCATGAAGCCAAACGGTCCCAAGACCACATGAAGCCAAATGGTCCCGAGACCGCATGGAGTCAAACGGTCCCAAGACCACATGAAGCCAAACGGTCCCGAGACCGCATGGAGTCAAACGGCCCCGAGACCGCATGGAGTCAAACGGTCCCGAGACCGCATGGAGTCAATCGATCCCGAGACTGCATGGAGTCACATGGTCTCAAGACCGCATGAAGCCAACCGGTCCCGAGACCGCATGAAGCCAAACGGTCTCAAGGTCCAAACAGTCTTGACGTCCAAACGGTCTTGAGGTCCAAACGGTCTCAAGGTCCAAACGGTCTTGAAGTCCAAACGGTCTCAATGTCCAAACGGTCTTGAGGTCCAAACGGTCCTGAGGTCCAAACGGTCTCCAAACCGTTTGGACTTCACTTAAGGCCTATAAATAAGACCCCAAGGGTCCATCACGAGAAATGAGGGGTTCAGACGTCCAAAGGCTGCCTCAATCACTCCAGAGCTCTTGCGACTTCCACCCTCCACCATGGGGCTGCCGGTCTGAGACCCATACTCCATCTCGAAGCTGCTTTCTCTCTCTCTGCCAAAGAAGGTGGGAAGAGGGAGATCTCATCATCGCGCAACCTGTGAAGCTGGTGGATCATTTCTCTCTCTCTCCAAGGGGTTGACTTTCCTCTCTCCTTTATGGGGATGATGCACCCTCTCTCTCTTCTTGCCTCCTTCTTTGTCCTAGTCATGAGCGAGTAGTCTCTCTCACTAGGGTGCGGGGAGTAGCCCTACTACCCATACTTTTACACCATGTAAATGTAATCCATAGTTTGCAATATAGAGTTTTTCTCTTCTCAGTTCAACATCAAACGTTTAATGAATGCTTGTTGCTTGATCACCAACTTGTGTTATCTTTTATCTTTTAGTATGAATTGTCTACGTTTGTACTATGAGATTTGAAACTAGTTTGTATGTTGGTTCTTGGTGCATGTATCCACCATGCATCTATTTCGGTATCTAGAAGTGTATCTCAAGAAGTGGAGTAAACTCACTATCATTTGTTGCACTTTCATGCTATGAAATGGAATCAGTTGACATATGAAAGTGCAACCTTGGTAAGTCGAGGAACACACTTTGCGAGGGGAATGATGCAAAGTAAGTGACCATTTGTTCGGGAATGGCTGGCGTTGCAACATTCCCGCACTTCTCGTAGTTAGCTCTCTGAAAGGAAGCTAAGTCTACACAGATACTAACTGACTAGACTCTTTCTTGCAGGTTATGTTTTGCTTTGCATATGTTGATCCATGTGTAGTGATGGTGAAAAACCGATCACATCCTAGTGACTTTTATCATAGTTTAAATCCTTAGATCTACTTGTTTTCTTTACTTTGCATGTTCTTAATTTAAAACAACAAAACCAACCTTCTGATTTAAGTACCTACTATTAAGTGACTAAGTGAAATTCCAACGTTTTCCATCTTGTTACTTGCAAGAAGACTGTTGTCCCGTGGATTTGACCCTTAACTATACTACGATAAGACTTCCACGTATCTCAGCATACGTGGGTGGAGTTCTCTATCTAGTGTAAGCAAGGCTAAACCTAAGGATTTACCATCTTTAGGATTTTTAGTGGTGCACGCAATTCCACGTAAGTGGAAGCTCCATCAAAAAATTGGCGTCGTTGCCGGGGACAACGGAACGTTTTAATTTTATTTAGTATCTTGCTAGTTGGTTAGGATTTTACACTTTCTTTTAATCATTAAACCATATCTTCTTAAAATTCATTATATCTCCGCCATCATCTAAAAAGGTGTTTTCTTCCCTCTACTCAGGTAGAAAACATGTATGCAACCAGTGCATAACCTCAGATTCTCCCCTGATCCAGAGTACGACTCTGAGGTAGAGAGAAGCTTCCACCGTCGCATTCGAATCAATCGCCAAAGGGCCAGGCAAATGGTTGAAGATCAATGCCAGGCTGCTTTGGTGATGGAGAGGGTCAACGCCGCCATCGCCGCTCAAAGGGCACAACTCATCGCTGATACTCGTGCCCAAATTCAAGCGGAGATTCGTGCGGAAGAACAGGCCCGCATTAGAGCTGAAAATGAAGCAGCAGCCCAAGCTGCCCAGTTGGAGTTAAGGAACAAACAACTGAGGGACTACGTTGTCCCGAAGAACTATGAGGATAACCACCCGGTCCGACCTCCGATTATCAATATCCCCAACTTCGAGATTCGGACCCAGTGGATCCAGATCATGCAAGGCATCTCTTTCTCCGGAGGTTCTGGAGATGATTGCATGGATCATCTGAAAAGGTTTAAGGCACTGTGCCACCTAGTTCCACAAGCCGGAGTCGCTTTTGATGCTATAATGCTTCACCTGTTTCATTTCACTCTGTCTGGGAGAGCCCTGAGTTGGTATAACTCTCTTGACCGAGAACCTATAATAACTACCTGGGCTCCCCTTGAGGAAAAATTCTTAGAGAAGTTCTTTCCCCCTTCACTGACTTATGAGATCAGGGGGCAGATCAATCACTTCTCTCAGCTACCTGGAGAATCTCTTACTGAAGCATGGGAAAGGTTTAAGGAACTTTTGCAGAAATGCCCCCATCATGGAATCTCCCAGAACCAACTGATAGAAACCTTCTATCGGGGAGTGAGCGATGATATTAAACAGTTTTTAGATTCCTCATCTGGAGGAAACTTCATGAGAAAGAATTATGAGGATGCCTGGAAGATTGTTACACTCGGAGCTGAAAACCAGTCCAATTGGGGACAGTCAGTCGGTAAAGGTGTCCTCAAGGTTTACAAAGCTGAAGAATCTATAGAGATGAAGGAAATAGCTGAAGCCTTGAAAACTATAGTTCACAAACAACAAGCTATCGAGACTTCTCTCGGAGAAATTGATAAGAAGAAAACTCCTCTAGTTCAACAAGTCAAGGCCGTCATAGGATCCTGTGAGGCTTGTCATGCTTCTGACCATCCAACCCTTTCCTGCGGTATGCTGTATAATGTGATGATGGATCTGCATCCACCACCACAACCATATGAACCTATCATTGATTAGTTGGAAGAACAACTACTGGAACAAGTTAACTCTATCCACTCTATTCCTGGGCAAGTCTACTACAACCCTAATCAGTCAAGGAGTCATCCAGGTTTTCAGTATGGAAACCCTACTGGGACCACTAATCCTCAGCATCAAGCACAGGGAGGATCCTCTAGTAGGCTACCACCTGGGTTCCCAAATAGTTTCAACCAAAATCAAGGGAATTCTAGGAACAACTTCCCTAGGGCTAACTACCCCAGGAACCAATCGGCCTATTACCAGTACCCCCATCCTCCGCTCCATCCACAACTGCATACTCAACAACCTCAGATGGCGCTACCGCCGCAACAATCCCAACAAACCCAACAACAAATTCTTCCGAAAAATGCTCCCGCCCAACCGGAAGATGAAATATCCTTGATAAAGTAGATGTTAGAATCGCAGCAAACTATGCTTGCTAACCAACAGGCTCAGCAGAAAGCAGTTGAAGCTCAACTCGCTCAGATCGCTGCACAATTAAATCCCCCAGCAGGTACGTTTGCTGGGCAGCCCGAATCAAATCCTAAGCATGGGCAGAACGTACATGAACAGTTGAATGCTGTCACCACAAGGTCGGGATGCACTCTTCATGAGACTACCAAGATCACTCTGGATAATGATGGTACACCTGCTTTCATGACAAATGAGAGCTCACAACAAGGAATTGAGAAGCCCTCAGAGGGCATAAAGGGCAACGATAAAGACCAAGTGTCCGCAGAACCTGAAGTCTTGCAATATAGACCAAGAATCCCGTATCCAGGTAGACTGCGCGAAACGAAGATGGACACCAGGTTTCAAAAGTTCAAGGATGCAATGAAGAAACTATACATTGACATCCTTCTCCTTGATGCTCTTTCCGAGGTGCCAGCCTGGGCAAAGTACCTCAAGACCTTATTATCAAGAAAGTACATCACCGAGGAGCAAGAAACTGTTAAGCCTGCTCAGACCACCTCTGACATCATCTTAAACAAAATGCCAAAAAAAGAAGAAGGACCCAGGTTCCTTCGGAATCCAATGTTGCATTGGCAACACATCTACTAAAAAAGGACTAGCTGACCTAGGGGCCAACATCTCCATCATGCTTTTTTCCATGTGCAAACATCTGGGTTTCACCGAATTGCTACCTACAACAATGACTATTCAATTAGATGATTCCACCATAACCGCACCCTTGGGAATAATTGAAGATATCCCGGTAAGGATAGGCAATGATGCTTACGTACCATGCGACTTCGTTATCATGGATATTAAAGAAGACCTGAGGTACCCAATCATTTTTGGCAGACCGTTCCTCGCTACTGCGAGAGTGCTTATTGATGTCGAAGTTGGGACCATCATTCTTAGGCTCGGAAAAGAGGCAATTCAACTCCGAGTCCTTAATAGTATGAAAGGCCCCAACATCCAAGAGGAGGTTTTCCTTCTTGACGCTATTCAACAAATGTCACAGTTAGAAATATCCGAGCCAACTGACGAACTGGAGAATGTTCTGATCAATCCAGATGTTGAATTCTCGAAAAATGAACTGGTTCAGCAGTATCTCCAACATCTAGAAAAGTCCGAAGAAATGCCAAAGGCCACAGTTGAAGAGCTTAAAGCTGTTACTATTATAGAAGCAGCTGAGCCACCGAAAGCCCCTGAATTGAAGACTTTACCTACAGGGCTCAAACATGTTTTCTTAGATAAAGAAAAACTATGCCCAGTCATCATCAACTCTACCCTTACAAGAGATCGAGAATAAAGGCTTCTGAATGAGCTGAGGAAGCATAAAAAGGTCATAGGTTATAAGATAACTGACCTAAAAGGCATAAATCCAGCCCTGTGTATGCATAGACTTCCTATGGTTGAAGAATTCAAGCCCTCTCGCGAACATCAAAGAAAATTGAATCCTAATCTAAAGGAGGTAGTTCGTCTGGAGGTCCTTAAATTACTCAAAGCTGGCATGATCTATCCTATTTCTGACTCCCATTGGGTCAACCATGTTCAGGTTGTTCCAAAAAAAGGGGGCACTACTGTAGTGCTCAATGAAAAAAATGAGTTAGTGCCTACCAGGACTGTAACAGGATGGCGTATGTGTATTGATTATAGGAAGTTGAACAAAGCCACAAGGAAATACCACTACCCTCTACCTTTCCTTGATGAAGTCCTGGAACGCCTAGCTCACCAAAAATATTTTTGTCCTTTTGGGACATATGCATTTAGAAGAATGTCATTCGGGTTATGTAACGCACCCGCCACTTTTCAACGATGTATGTCTGCTATCTTTTCCGGTTTAACAGAATCCGTCATGGAAGTGTTTATGTACGATTTCTCAGTTTACGGAGATTCCTTCGACAATTGTTTAATCAATCTTGGACAAGTTCTGCAACGCTGTGAGGAAACGAACCTTATCTTGAATTGGGAGAAATGCCATTTCATGGTAACAGAAGGTGTCGTCCTCGGACACAGGGTAAGTGATAGGGGAATCGAGGTTGATAAAGCAAAAATTGATGTTATCTCAAAGCTGTCACCTCCAAAAGACATAAGAGGAGTTCGAGCTTTCCTGGGTCATGCAGGATTCTATAGAAGATTCATCAAAAATTTCTTGAAGATAGCCAAACCCATGACCCAACTCCTGACAAAGATGTTGAGTTCATATTCAATCAGGAGTGTATGCAAAGTTTCTCCACCCTTAAGGATGCATTAATCTCCGCACCTATTCTAAGAGCTCCATATTGGTCGCAGCCCTTCGAAATCATGTGCGACGCAAGTGATTATGCCATAGGGGCTGTTTTAGGACAGCAGATTGATAAGAAACCCTATGGTATCTACTACGCATCCAAAACGCTAGACGAAGCACAGAAAAACTACACCACCACGGAGAAAGAGTTTTTGGCTATCATCTACGTGTTTGAAAAATTCCTCTCTTATCTGATTGGTTCTAAAGTCATCATTTATACCGACCATTCTGCCATTCGATACCTAATTCAGAAACAGGATGCCAAACCCAGGCTTATCCGCTGGGTGCTAATGCTTCAGGAATTCGACTTGGAGATCAAAGATAAAAGTGGCATGGAGAATGTTGTGGCCGATCACCTCAGCTGGATCGAGGTTGAAGAAAAAGATAAAATCCCTATCTGGGATTCTCTTCCTGATGATCAACTTATGAAGGCCACTCATGGCTTCCCTTGGTATGCTGATATCGTTAATTATCTAGCCACAGGAATTATCCACCCATCTGCTTCCTACTATGACAAAAGGAAGTTCCTTCATGACATAAAACATTATTACTGGGATGAACCCTACTTGTTCCACCTTTGTGCCGACGGACTTTTCCGTCGTTGCTTGCCGGAAGAAGAAATCACCCCTGCCCTTGAGCATTGCCATTCAGGACCTACAGGGGGCACATGAGTGCTAAGAAAACATCTATAAAAGTTTTACAATCTGGTTTTTTCTGGCCCACCATATCAAAGGATTCATACGATTTTGTGAAAGCCTGCAACAAATGCCAATTTTCAGGCAACATATCAAAAAGAGACGAGATGCCCCTCACAATGTGGCAAGAAATTGAGCTTTTCGATGTGTGGGGGGTAGACTACATGGGCCCTTTCCCTTCATCCTATGGCTTCTCTTACATCTTGGTCGCAGTGGACTACGTCTCAAAGTGGGTCGAAGTTGTACCCACTGTGTCCAGTGATTCCAAGCCTGATATTAAATTGTTTAAAGATATTATTTTCCCAAGATTTGGAGTTCCAAGAACTATCATATCAGATGGCGGGACCCATTTCTTGGAAAGAAGCTTTGAAGCCTTACTAAAAAAGTACGGAGTCAATCATAAAGTCACCACGCCCTACCATCCACAGACTAGTGGTCAGGTAGAGGTATCAAATAGGCAATTGAAGGCGATTCTTGAAAAAACGATGAACAGAAACCGCTCTGATTGGTCCACCAAACTTCCTGATGCCCTTTGGGCATATCGAACAGCTTATAAAACACCAATCGGAACAACCTCGTTCCGTTTAGTGTACGGGAAGTCTTGTCATCTTCCAGTAGAGCTGGAACACAAAGCCTGGTGGGCCATCAAACAATTAAATTTCGATCTTAAAAGTGTGGGAGAGAATAGAAAATTATAGCTACAGGAGCTAGAAGAACTCCGTATGACCGCCTATCAGAGTGCCAGAATCTATAAAGAGCAGACAAAAATGTGGCACAACGATCATCTAAAAAGGTAAGACATCGCCATCGGCGACAAAGTGCTCCTTTTCAATTCCAAGCTCAAGTTGTTCCCTGGAAAACTTCGAACAAAATGGTCCGGGCCCTTCACCATAAAACATATTTATCCAACTGGAACTGTGATAATTGTCGACAATAACGGAGGAGAAAGGACGGTCAACGTCCATCATTTAAAAAGATACTACACTCCAGAAGATAAGATGCCGAGACAGACCATCGAAATCAAAGACGCCACGCTGTCAGATTAACACCATCAAAGCTTCGTCGAGCCAGCAACGTAAAACCCAGGCACTACTTGGAGAGGCAACCCAAGATTTTAGTTTCATTCTATAAAAATACAAAAAAATTATATAACCAAAACAAACATAAAAATAACAACAAAAAATATACAAAAAAAATTTCATATAACTAAAGAAAACATAAAAATATAAAAATCTGTTCGGCCTTAACCCTCCCAAGCGGTCCTGAAACCGTTTGGAGCCAAACGGTCTTCAAACCGTTTGGGACCAAACGGTCTCAAAACCGTTTGGAGCCAAATGGTCTCGAAACCATTTGGAGTCCAAACGGTCGCTAAACTGTTTGACTTAGGGTTTTTGTCAGGTCAACCCCCCGTTTCCTATAAAAATAAACCCTACCCCCTCATTTTTCTTTCTTTCAACTCCCGAGCCATCTGAAATTCTCGAAGTGATGTTCCATTGCTCTCGCCTCCGTCGACCTATACTTCCCCTGCTCCTGCGCGACCTCCGTCTCCAGTGCCCTCGCCGTCGTCTCCCCTGCTCACAGCAGCAAGGTAGTCCGGCCGCAGTAGTTGCCTTCTTCGCCGGCAACTCCACCGTCAGCTTCGCCTCTACCGCCGCCGGCTCCGCCTTTTCCATCGCCGCCTTCATCTTTACCACTTCCAGCCTCGCCGCAATCTTCTTTTCCTACGTCTTTATCACCGTCAGCCTCCTCCATCGTCACCATCATCGTCGGCGCCTTCGCCGCCACCTTCACCTTCGTCGCCAGCGCTTCCGCCCTCCTTTCGCCGTTTTGTCTTCACCGGCGGTTGCACGACACTTCGCTTTCCAAACGGTCTTGAAACCGTTTGGGACCAAACGGTCTTGAAAACGTTTGGGACCAAACGGTCTTGAAACCGTTTGGGACCAAACAGTCTTAAAACCGTTTGGGATCAAACAGTCTTGAAACCGTTTGGGATCAAACGGTCTTGAAACCGTTTGAGACCAAACGGTCCTGAAACCGTTTGAGACCAATTAGTTTTCAAACCGTTTGGCCTTTAAATTTCATTTAACTTTCATAAAATCACAAAAACACATAAATACAAATAAAATCTTTTTTTTTCTAATATGATTTTCTAACTCTTGATCTCCCATTTTTCAGCCATGGCATCACCAGCAAAGGAGGCCACCAGATTTGAAGACACTGCAATCTGGACAACGGAGCAACTGATGATAGAACAATCTAAGCTCCATAAGATCAGAGATGACTTCAACAGGACCAGAAAGGCGCCACCAAATGTCAAGATGATGCAAGTCCTGTGCGACCTTGACCGAATCGAAAAGTTCCTAGCAGAGGCACCTGAAGAAGAAGTGGAAGACATCTCTTCCGATGACGATGAAGGCTCAGAATACGAGCCAAATCCCGAGGAGGAATCCCCAGCCGAAGAGCAAAAGGGGAAACGTAAGGTCCAAGAATCTGCACCCAGACAACCTTCCAAGAAACGGGCAAGAAAACAAGTTTGCCCTGCCTCTGCTATGGACCAACCCTTTGCAACACCTACCACCACCATCCCTGCCACCACCCCCACCTTCTCAATTCTGAAGAAAACATGTTTGGTTGTTCTCAAGGAGCAAACTCAGGATTAACGTAAACCTGAAGCCCTTGCCTTTGTACTTCTCAACCTATCACTTTGCCACTCTGAGGATAGAGTGTGTGATAAGTTGGGGGGGGTACACTAGACAAGGGCGAGGTATCATTTCTATATCCCTCCTTTTCCATCTCCTACTTCATTTTTTGTACAATTTTTCTTAGTTTCCTCTACACATTTAGCTTCCATTTTAAATAACTCATCCAACAATAAATCTTTTGAATAAAGTCACCCTCAGTTAACTTTAGAATCATGTTAGTTCCCAAAAGTAAATAGCACTTAGACATTTAATGGCGACCTAATAATATACCTCCACTATTGATTTTCATGCTTTTTCTTCACTTCTTTATCTGACTCTCCACAGGTCAATATCAAGGCAGAAATAAGCCAGGCTCTCAAGGATGAGAGGGGCATCAGGCAACTTCCAAATCAAGAAGTTCTGCAAGTGGACCACAAACCAAATAAGTGCATGTTGAAAAACTCTAAGAACAGCTTTCCTCTCGTCAAAATAAAAGAGGCTTGGCCTCCCAAAATAATTTCCCAAACAAAACCCCAAAACCCAAGCCTGTGAGTTTTCGAATAAAAGCCAGAGAATCGAATAAGATTATGAGAGTTGTGCCATGAATAAGGATCTATATAAAGAACCGATGAAGGTCTCACCCGGCCAGCACATTCAGCTGCCCTCACAAAGGCAGATGTGTCGTGACCGGTAGTGAAACCCTAAGGTATCCAAATATATGAAAGGCTTATAAAGGACTCGCCCGGCCGGTACATTCAGCTGCCCTCATAAAGGCAGATGTGTCGTGCCCGGTAGTGAGATCCTAAAAAGCATAGACAACCCCTCCCCGACTTGAAGGGGGAGTTACACTTCAAGCCTTTAGCCAACCCTCATACCCCCTCTAGTTTCCAGTAGGACCTTCAGAGAGGTATAAAGCTGATTAGAGTCAACAACATGCACAGAATAAAGGTGGTTCCAAAGCGAGCTATGAGATACGGAAGAAACCTGAGACCCAAGCAACTCTCAAAACCTAAAAGAGTCATGGCAAGCAATAAGACCTGATATGACCTTAAGAAAACTCAGGTTAAGAATTGAAGCAAGAGTATGGAAATCCTAACTAAATAAAATTGCCTCGCCATTACATGTCTCAGCTCTATCTAACTTGAGGACAAGCTAGACTCTAAGTTAGGGGGGGTGATAACCTCCAATTTTGGATGTTTGCCTTAGTCTTTTCTTTAGTTTTCCATACTCTTTCTCAATTAGAATTAGCCTTAATCCCTAAATATTCCCTCTTATTTAAATATACCATCAGACTAACTTTTCCTCTTTATATCTACAGAAAAAGACATAAAAAAATCATAAAAGACTAAATCAACCTCAAGACCGCATGGACTCAAACGGTCCCAAGACCGCAAAAAGCCAAACGGCCCTGAGACCGCATGGAATCAATCGGTCCCAAGACCGCATGAAGCCAAACGGTCCCAAGACCGCATGAAGCCAAACGGTCCTGAGACCACATGGAGTCAAACGGTCCCAAGACCGCATGAAGCCAAACAGTCCTGAGACCGCATGGAGTCAAACGGCCCCAAGACCGCATGGAGTCAAACGGTCCTGAGACCGCATGGAGTCAATCGATCCCGAGACTGCATGGAGTCACACGGTCTCAAGACCGCATGAAGCCAACCGGTCCCGAGACCGCATGAAGCCAAACGGTCTCAAGGTCCAAACGGTCTTGACGTCCAAACGGTCTTGAGGTCCAAACGGTCTCAAGGTCCAAACGGTCTTGAAGTCCAAACGGTCTCAAGGTCCAAACGGTCTTGAGGTCCAAACGGTCCTGAGGTCCAAACGGTCTCCAAACCGTTTGGACTTCACTTAAGGCCTATAAATAAGACCCCAAGGGTCCATCACGAGAAATGAGGGGTTCAGACGTCCAAAGGCTGCCTCAATCTCTCCAGAGCTCTTGCGACTTCCACCCTCCGCCCTGGGGCTAGCGGTCTAAGACCCATACTCCATCTCAAAGCTACTTTCTCTCTCTCCGCCAAAGAAGGTGGGAAGAGGGAGATCTCATCATCGCCCAACCTGTGAAGCTGGTGGATCGTTTCTCTCTCTCTCCAAGGGGTTGACTTTCCTCTCTCCTTTATGGGGATGATGCACCCTCTCTCTCTTCTTGCCTCCTTCTTTGTCCTAGTCATGAGCGAGTAGTCTCTCTCACTAGGGTGCGGGGAGTAGCCCTACTACCCATGCCTTTACACCATGTAAATGTAATCCATAGTTTGCAATATAGAGTTTTTCTCTTCTCAGTTCAACATCAAACGTTTAATGAATGCTTGTTGCTTGATCACCAACTTGTGTTATCTTTTATCTTTTAGCATGAATTGTCTACGTTTGTACTATTAGATTTGAAACTAGTTTGTATGTTGGTTCTTGGTGCATGTATCCACCATGCATCTATTTCGGTATCTAGAAGTGTATCTCAAGAAGTGGAGTAAACTCACTATCATTTTTTGCATTTCATGCTATGAAATGGAATCAGTTGACGTATAAAAGTGCAACCTTGGTAAGTCGAGGAACACACTTTGCGAGGGGAATGATGCAAAGTAAGTGACCATTTGTTCGGGAATGGCTGGCGTTGCAACATTCCCGTACTTCTCGTAGTTAGCTCTCCGAAAGGAAGCTAAGTCTACAAAGATACTAACTGACTAGACTCTTTCTTGTAGGTTATGTTTTGCTTTGCATGTGTTGATCCATGTGTAGTGATGGTGAAAAACTGATCACATCCTAGTAACTTTTATCATAGTTTAAATCCTTAGATCTACTTGTTTTCTTTACTTTACATGTTCTTAGTTTAAAACAACAAAACCAACCTTCTGATTTAAGTACCTACTATTAAGTGACTAAGTGAAATTCCAACGTTTTCCATCTTGTTTCTTGCAACAAGACCGTTGTCCCGTGGATTCGACCCTTAACTATACTACGATAAGACTTCCACGTATCTCAACATACGTGGGTGGAGTTCTCTATCTAGTGTAAGCAAGGATAAACCTAAGGATTTACCATCTTTAGGATTTTTAGTGGTGTACGCAATTCCACATAAGTGGAAGCTCCATCACAATCATTTTTATAGATGTTATACATTTTAGTTTTAGATATTGAATAAGAGATGTTTTATCTGTGTACACTTGACAAAATAAGCAATTCTCTTACATTTCTTCTATGTTTTCCATGAAGTGGTGGACAATTTCCCTGGTTTCTTTTGTTTTGAAATGCTCAAAACCAATGAAGTTTGACAGCTTGTGCTGTCAACAACAAAAGAGTAGTCCATGTTAGAATCAATCTTCATTTTCCACTAGTTACACTATGTTGATATGTCATACAATTACTATAGACCATCATACAATTACTCTTTATGTTCCTACAGTTACTCTTCTAATTCACATAGTTACTCTAGACTATCGTAGAGTTACTCTTTATATTACTACAGTTACTCTACAATATCACACAGTTACTCTACTATATTTACACAGTTACTCAAGTATTGATATACTTTAAAGGAGATGCAACCTTACCTTTTCATCCCTCCTCTTCTTCACGTTCTTCTCGATGCTCCCTATGATTTGTTGTTCCATCTTCTTCCTCTTTGACAACTTTTTTCTGGGCTCCTCCTTATGCCCTTCTTCTTCTTCTTCGATTATATTCTCCTATTGTTCCCATGTTTCTTCTTTTCTCTTTTCTTCTGCATCTCGTACAGACTTTCCCTGGTCAGAACCTTCAGCTGATTTTTCTTTCTTCTTCTCCTCCTCATCACCATTTTTCTTACCATCATTCTAATCTTCTGAGTCCTTCTCTTCCACATATTTTCTTCTGAGGCTCATCATGCCTCGTTTCCTCGGCGTGTCATCCTTATCCACACCTTCCTTCTCTACTTTGCCCTCCGTATCGACATCCTTCTCGGGTAGCACATCTGAACTATCTTTGGGTTCTTGAACATTCCCTGATATAAACCCCTCAGTAGATTGTTCAAATCCAATGGCATGTGACTGTGATTTGTCACCTTCATCTCCGCATTTTCTCCTCAGATTTCTATTCTCCTCTTCCAGCTCAGCTATTCTATTTTCTAGCCATTTCTTCTCTCTCTACATTTCAGTGAATGCATCAACAGCTATTTTCGTGCAGATCTCCTTATGCATCTTTAACTCCTCCTCGAGTATGTGAATTATTCTCTCCATGTTGGAGTCCTCAGCAGGCACTCCTTTTCTGATGACCGGCTTTGTTGGCGCCTTGTGTGACATTTGCTTACTTTTTGCCCTTTTCTCCACAAGGTAGTAGGGCATGTCCTTCATTATTCTTGAAGCTCTCCAGTCATCCCCCTGGTCTATCTTCATACTTTCACAAACTTGTCCATAAAAAAATCAAAAATAATATGTAACAATGCAAACTTGCAGGATTATGTTGTATATTAGCTTTCGTAACAAATAAGAAATATTCTTACATCCTTAGGGTCCACAGCCCCTAAATCCATCAACTTCTCAACCGGCGCAGCCCACTTCTTTATCCTTGACTTTGCGTCAAGGAACGTTGGCTTTTCCATCTTTGTCATCTCATATGCCCAAACCTGCATGTAAACAAAGAGAAAATTTAATGCATACGTAACTGCCCCCCATAGTCATCATTGTAACAATTTTGTAGATGAAAATAATTTCATTCACTTACGCATAGGCACATCACACACGATGTTGTGTAGAGGGTGGTTTTCCCTTTCTCCCCTTTCCTCCTTAGCTAGACATTCTACTTCAGCATCTTCATATTCCTAAAGATACTCCCATGCACTAGCTTTGCCCAATTCATCTGCCTCGTGGAAGTAACATCGTCTAGGTAGTGCATTATGTAGATTGGTGTGCAATAGCTTGTGTCTGGGAGTAGGAATATTGCCAGCAGGTGCAACATCCACGCACGACACATGTTCTGGTAGTCCGCTGGATCGTCGGTCCTTGCAAATTCTTGCCAAAGCTTTGCTAAGTTGTCCTTGTGTAGGACATCCTTTTCCCTCAACCTCTTCGAGGTCTCCCCTTCATTTCCTTATTTACCTATTTCCCTGGCAAATTATTTCCATATTGAGCTCACAATCTCATAATTTTTCCTAGGTATGATGTCCATACCTCTGCTTGGGATACCTTGAATTACCCCTACATACTCAACCATCATCCTTCTTTCCACCTCTCTGGCTAGCAAAAACCTATCATCATCCACATATATGTCTATCAAATCCTCCAAGAGGCCTACGTCAACCATAAGATTCAGCATCTTTATCACGTTTGCAAATGTCGTCACCCTCATCATTCTCAGCTGATTACTTGTAAACACCACGCTCTGGCTGGTGGTGATGTAGCTCTTTATGTAACACCTGTGATACAACCTCTTTATCCCCACTACAAACATATGAAAAGTTACTCTTAGTTTTCTTTTTTTGCTTATTACTTGTTACTTAGTCAAGTTACTCTTCAATTTTTCACATTTCAATCCACGTGGTAGGTTGATAACATTTTTAATGCTAACTATTTATTCTTGTAACAACAATTTTAATAAATTGCAAGTAAGTGTCATATGATAGTAACAACAATTTAATACATATATAAATCCATTCAAGATTATCTTCAGCTGCCTTTCCTTTCTCCTTTTCTATCCTCTTAACTCTCTCCTCTTTTCCTCCCTCATAGGTAGCCTTTTCCTTTCCCTTCTCTTTCTTCCTCATTCTTTCCTCTTCTCCTATCTTGTCAGCAGCCTTCTCTGTATCCTTAGTTGCTTCGGCCTTCCCTTTCCCTTCCCTTTCTTTTCCTGCATACGAATGAAGTTACTCTAAATTTTTAGTCTTTTTTAGCTTAACAATATAGTTTTCATATGTTAACTGCTATGTAAAGTGTGCGAGTTACTCTTTGTTCTATAATAGTTACTCCAACATTTACTCCAATTACTCTAGGTTGTCGTACAACTACTCCAATGTTCTATATCAGTTACTCTAGGTATCGTCTAGTTACTCTACTTCTAATAACAATTACTCTTTTAACATGCATTGTTACTTTCTATATGAAATCTTTTTGTTTCTCATTTGTAATGTACATGCAAGTACAAATTAACTTATCATTGTTCACTCTCTTCTTTGTCACACAGAGGTTCACCAGTCTCAATAGCTCCATTGCCTTCTTTCTCAGCAGTACCCAGCTTACTACGTTTCGCTCTTTTCTATGACGTTTTACTCGTTAGGGGATCTACAACCCCTCTTTTCTTATTTTTCATTTTTGACTGAGGAGTCGCAGAAGCAACCTCCTTCTCCCCTTTTGCAACCTCTTCTTGTCCCATTTCACCCGCTTCTCTGGTCTTCGCATCCCTTTTTTTCTTCCCTTTCTGTCTTGACTTAGGAGTCTCAGCAGCAGCTTCACTTTCCCTTTCCGCAACCGTCTCTGTTCATGCTTCTTCCAGATCTTTGGCCATCGCGTTATCTTCTTTGGTCCCTTTCTATTTCGGCGGAGTAGTCATCGCAGAATCTTCCTTCTCCTTTTCCACAACTACTTCTTTCTCCACTACAACTATTGCCTTGGGCATCGTAGCCCCTTATGTATCCCCTTTCATAGTAGTCTGTGGTTCCAAAGCCGCCGCTTCCTCTCGTTCTTTTGCCATCATCTCCTCGGCCTGATGGTGCTGCATTTCAAAGTATTCATCTTCTTCAATCACTGGTCGTAGATTCTTTCTCCATAATGGCCTTGTCGAGGTCTTCCTTGCTGCTTTCTTTGTTCTCATCATCTCAGAAGAGGGAACTCCTCCACAATTGAGATGCAGCGAGATGTGGAATTGAAGATGATGAAGATGGAGGAGTGAGTGGAGACAGAGGAGTTGGGGATGGAGGGGGTTGCGGTGATTTGGTTGTCGGTGATTTTTGTGTGAGAACGTAGGTGCAGAGCGAGGGTAGAGCGACGGTCTGAGCGAGGGCAGTGCGAGGGTTTGGGGTTTTCCATGTTCGAATGCTATCTGCCTATTTTCTTTTTTTTTCGAAGTAATTATGGGACAATGCCACCATGCCCTGCTATCGGGTAGCTTGCCCTTTTTTACCCGTGCCGGCAACAAATTCTTACTTAGTATATATATATATATATATATATATATATGTGTGTGTGTGTGTGTGTGTCTCTCTCTCTCTCTCTCTCTCTCTATATATATATATATATATATATATATATATATATATATATATATATATAAATATAAATTGTTACTCGTCATCATTGAGCCAATCACATGTTTTTTTCACAAAATTCCATTCGTTTTCCAATGTAATTTGTAAATTGTAATATCACCCACGTGTACCGGTCGCCCGTATAACCGAACAACCTATAATGTAGAGCAACATCCCTAATTAATTGTACCTATTGATTCTTAAAGATAACTTGTGTTGCAAGGGTCGGTGCTTTGACAAGTCCCTAGTCAACAATTCCAATAGCTCAAAGTTGACTTGAGGAACTAAATGATGTCCATAATAAGAAAATTAGATAGGGATAAATCTACATATATAACTAGTTTAGAAATCCATCTACCTTCTCATTTTGATCATACTATATTGTTTCATTATAAAACCCATATTGTGCTATTGAGCTACTTGGACAGTATAAAATAATACAAATTGAATACTTTAGACCTATATGGAAAAAGGTGGATAATTGCATTTCATATCAACCATGAACCAAAAAATGACACTTCGAACACAACATGATTGAATTAGTACACCACTTTAGTACATCAAATATTGGAGGCTATTTTGTCATCGAGCATGTGTACACAAAGGCTTATCATTTTGCTAAAGAATAACTCGATATAAAAGCTAAGCAATATTGAGATGATAGAAATTAAAACAAAAATGGAAATCTAGTTCGCGCGCAACTAAATACTTTCACTACAGAATTATGTTATACTTTTTGACACACACACAAAAATGTTGCACACATTTACAAATAATAGTCGTCTATTTGATATATTTGACAACCAGTGCAACTGGACATGAAACAACATGGCACACTCCTTGCATGCAAAAAACCAAATAAGATAAAATAAAAGTATCTATAGGACCCTAAATTTTAAAGTTGGGATTTCAACATATGAATATCTAATTAGATTGGGAATAACTTACCATATAGAAAAAACTAAAATTTCCTAGTTCCATATTTGAAATAAATCACATTTGGAGAATACAACCTACATTTAATGAGTACCATCAAGTGCCATTTAAGCAAGAGTTGAAAGGCAGATGAGTCAAGAAAAAGTCTTTTGATAATCACATGAGAGTGATTCGAGATTCAGGTAGGAGATCATGTGTATCTGAAGCTTTCACCTTGGAAGGACGTTTTGAGGTAATTTGAAGAAGGATAATCTTTTTGCAAGAAATGTAAGAATTTATCCATCATGAAACATTTTGGTAGAGAAGATTATAGGTCGGAGAAGTTTCTTGAGTCAAATAGTTGCATGATGTTCTCTATATTTTTATATTGAGGAAGTGTCACCCTGATACAGAATAGATGTCACACCAATTGTGAAGTTCAGTTAAAGGAGGATATTAGGCACAAAAGCAGCCTAATCACATCATGTATTAATGATACACACATGTAGGAACTAAGATTGAGATACCATTGGTAAATGTGCTACAAAATAATCGTGGTGTTCAGGAGGCGATGCATTGGTTGTACTCTATTTTTTTTGGATTTCAGGGTCAAAACTCTATTAGGAGAGATGAGTTGTGAGACAATACTTTTTATTTATTTTACCCCTAATCACTTCTTATGGACTAAGTATTGATTTATTATGGAATAGATTGAGTTATCATAATGTTGTCTAATGTTTTTCATACATCTTGTTTGACATGCATTAGTTATCCTTATTAATGGTTTTTGGTTTGATTGGAACGGTGGTAATGAAAATTTTGAATTCCAAGGGGAAAAGTGTCCCTTTGACAAAATTAAAAGTAAAAGATGATTAGTCTTGGAGAGGTTGATCCTAGGTTTGTACCCTATAGTTGACTGACTAGGGTGATCAGTCAATTGAACGATCAATCCCCTAAATTAAATAGTGAAGTTTTATGCTTAATAAATGTGTTTTCCATGTGAGTGAGTCATTATTTTCTTGAGTATGGAATAGACAGGCTAACTAATTGGGTTGACGCTATAGTGACGGGATGCAACCTTGATCAGATGTCGAGTGGTTAGTATGTCATCGTCTACTGAGTAGTCAGACTCAACCGTCTGGTCATAAGTGAGGGTGAGGTCTCTGGTCGGCCTAATTGACAGGTAAAGTCGGGTCACACTTATTATAGTTGGATAGACTATTTATGATCCATAGTGACTTCTTAGCCTTTAAGTTGAAACTATGATGATGAGGATGAAACTGTAATTTTCACACCAAGTGATCATGACCTTTTTATATACAACAACAACCTACCTTAAAATTTTCTTAGGTTTTTTCTTGAAATGGAGAATCTATTTATGGACAAGCTCCTTTTGCTTGTTGTTTATATCAGTACATTTTGAAGATCAATTGTGTGTAAATTTTCACAAATGTGATGGTTTTTGTGGTAGCTCGGTTACCTTTGTCACGTGCTTAGCATGATACAATTTTTACCTAGTAGTATTAAAGTTAGGCATGCCATGCATGCAGTGGCGGATCTAGAAATTTGTAGTTAGGGGGGCTAATTTAGTATCGACAGTGTCAGATTTGAAAAAATATATAGATGTGAAAAATGTACTTATTTGGATAACACTAAAAAAACAAAACCCAAATAATTTCTCATTTCCTCACCCATAAAATTATATATATTTATAGAATAGAAAAAATCTAATTTTGATGACATGATATAATTTTCTATATCAAATTAATATATTTATCTAAATTTATAAATTATTGGATCTTTTAAATTGAATAATAAGAGACCTAGTAACATAAAAATTTAGCATCATTTTTAATATGTATATTATTATTAATACATAAAATTGATTATTTTGGAACAAATTCAAGTTATTAATAGAATGCAAACACCTGGACACAATATGACCCATTCAGTGGACAGTGTCCCCAAACAACCCATATTTTTTTTCTATCAGTGTATTCTTCTACCATAGAGGATACTAATATAAAATGTTAGTAAATCAATTTTTATTCCCGACACTATACTGGTGTAAAGAAAACTTTGAAAGGAAAAAGAAGGATAACATTTATTGAATTGGTATAAACAAAAAATGATAGAAAAGAGAATGCGAACAATGAAAGTGAACACAATAAAGAAGAAAGATCCTTCCATACATATGGTTTTTTTATTTAAAGTTGTGGAAGAGAGGATAGAAAATAAACAATGATGTGTTACTTTTTTGTTGTCATTTCTTTTACAATTTATCCTTTTTTTGTTGTCTTTTTATATATAGAATATGTCTTTCCTTCCTTTTTTGTCTTATACTAATGATAAAATTTTGTGCCATTGAAGAAAGGTGGGCAGCTGTCTTCAACTCTAAAAAACACAGACAAGAGTAAACCCCTGCAACTAAAAGTGGATCTGTACTGTGGTTGTTATTTATGCATCAAGAATGAAGATGGTAGAGTGTTGGTAAAGGACGATGATATCAAGAACCAATGGAGAAATTACTTCCATAAGCTTTTCAATGGAGATATTGTAAATAATGTTAGAGACTCGTGTGACAGGGATTTAAGTAATATCATTTATACACAACGAGTTTCACATTTTGAGGTCAAGAATGCCTTGAAAAAAGATGAAAATGAGAAAGGCATGCGGACCATATGGTATTCCCATTGATGTATGGAAGAGTATGGGGGACAAAGGAGTTATGTGGTTAACAAATTTATTTAACAAGATCATGAAGATAAAGAAGATGTCTGATGAGTGGAGAAAGAATACTATAGTTCCCATATACAAGAACAAAGGTGATGTTTAGAGCTACACAAACTACAGAGGTATCAAATTGATGAGTCACACAATGAAGCTTTGGGAGAGGAATATTGAGCAGAGGCTAAGATCTATAACACAAATATCAAACAACCAATTTGGTTTCATGCCTGGTATATCAACAACAGATGTTATTTTTCTGATAAGGAGGCTTATCGAGAAGTATAGTGAAAGAAAAAAAGATCTTCACATAGTTTTTATTGATTTGGAAAAGGCACATGATCGAGTACCCAAAGAAGTGTTGTGGACGGTTTTGAGGAAAAAGGGTGTGCCAATCCAATACATTGACTTGATTAAATACATGTATGGTAGCTCTACTGCAAGTGCGAAGACTCCTCAAGGGGAGACAACAACATTTCCCATCATAGTTGGGTTACACCAAGGATCCACACTCAGCCCATATCTATTCTTTCTTCTTATGGATGAGTTGACAAATAATGTTCAGGATGATGTTCCTTGGTGTATGTTATTTGCTGATGACATTGTATTGATTGATGAAACTAAAGATGGTTTGAATGATAAAGTTGAACATTGGAGAAAGGCACAAGAATCAAATCGATTGATGATTAGTAGGAGCAAAATTGAGTATATGCATTGCAATATCGCAGTGAGAATGGTGGAGCCAAGTTGGACGGAGTAGATATACCAAAATGTGATAAATTCCATTGCTTGGGATCTATCATTCAAATAGATGGTGATGTACAAAATGACATTTGTCATAGGATCACTGCATGATGGTTGAAATGGAGGAGTGCAACTGGAGTATTATGTGATCGGAAGATCCCTCTCAAACTACAAAGCAAGTTTTATAAAATTGCCATACAACCAGCCATGCTCTATGGGAGTGAATGTTGGGCGATGAAGAATCAAGGACTCAACAAGATGAATGTGACTGAAATGCGTATGTTGAGATGGATGTGTGGGAAGACAAGAAAAGATCACTTGAGAAATGACTATATCAGGAATAAAGTGGGGGTGGCGTGCATTGGGGACAAGTTGTTAGATATATGGCTGCTACAACCATGTATATAGCATGGGTTAAGCTCAGTGTAGTGTTGCTAGTTGACACGCCAAAACTGTGCGTAGAAATGCAAGTGCACGCGTCGAGTAATATAGGCCTTGTGAGGCCCAAGTCGAACTCAGGGAGACGTAGTCTTAGTGACTACTACTAACTACGGCATGATCAGCTAAGCCGATTGAAAATGTTGAATTGAATTTTAACAAAAAAAGAAAATTAAGAGAAAATGAAAACGGTTGATTCGAATATGGTTGAATTCCTTAGGATTACCAGTTTCACCACGGGATCTCATTGTATATTATCTCTACCGAATTAACATAAATTCTTACTTCTAACCTAGATAGAAAGCTTGTAGCCTGAATTGCTCACCCCCACGATGCAATTCACTACCTAAATCTAAGCCAATTCCACGTCCGTGGTACTTTATTCTTAATTTAGGTGCATTAATGAAAACACTGGGTTCTTTCCACTACCCGTACGTCACCTATTCCAAGGAACGCGTAGGGAAGTTTACAAGTTATGGTCTTCTAACCGTTAATCCCCCTTTTAGAGTAATTATTGGTCTGTAATCATATCGATGGTGATCAAGCAGTGATAAGTCATTCAAATCCACACTTATATATCCAGGAATGAATAGAAACTTATAATAAATCATGTAAATAGTCAATGTAACGATTCCTCGAGCTACTCCCGGGTCCTAAGGAAAAGAGGGGTTTAGCCCCGCATGGTTTTCAGTTGAGAACACATAGAAGGATAGAAGAAAAATGTGGGAAACATGAAGGAAATTCATGTAACCCCTGGAAAGAAGGTGCTCAGAATGATCCTCCTCGAGAAATGTGTGATATGTAGTTTTCCGACAGTAGAAACATCCGTTGGAGGTGCTCGAATCGTTCGATTATCATCCTTCGACTTTGTGCTCTCTCCCTCTCTTCTCTAGTTGTCGTACGGTGCAAAAACTAATTCCCTTTAGGTGTGGCCGTCCTCCCTTTTTGTCCTAGGGCACTTACAGTACCACACACCATGGACCGTTGGATTGGGACGGGTGGTTCAGATTGCTGAAATCTGACAGAGTCGGTGGCACCGACGGTATCGGGCTTTGGTCGATCTATGGATGAGTCAGTACCATCGATTGGAATGTCGGTGGCACTGAGCTGCTACAAATTTTTTTCTTCCTCTCTGATGCTATCTCGGTGGCACCAACCTGGGTGGTCGGTGCCATTGACTCTTTTGGTCGACTGAGCCTATGTCCCTGATGTCATCTCGGTGGCACTGACCTAGGTGGTCGGTGCCATCGACTCTTTTGGTCGACTGAGCCTCTATCCCTTATGTCATCTCGGTGGCACCGACCTGGGTGGTCAGTGGCACCGACTCCTCAAATATATGGAAGTTCCTAAAATTTGACAAAGACCATGTATTAAGTCGAGAAATATATAAAATAATATAATTATGATTAAATAAGCATAGTTTGATGCACAAAGAGTATACAAGCCAATTATTGAGATTTATGCACATATAATCAACAAATTGACTAACAAATGCACAAAATGAATGTAAACTAGGCCTGCAATAAGTGACTCAAAACCCGTACATCAAAAAATAATTAACTTGGTTTAGAGCCTGTAATAAGGTTTTGAGTCACTTATTACAGGCTGTAATAAGTGACACATATAATCCACCTGTAAAGTAGCCTACCAATAAGAGCAACGGGTGGAAGAATCATGAGCACATAAAATCATTCATGCAATCAAAAAATCATGATGAACCTATGATGATGTGATCTTTAGAATGCTCCTAATGCCTAATCATTGTGGTGGAATGATGCATGCAACTATTATTTCATCTCAAGATAAGACAAAATATCTATAAAACTACATCATGTGCTAAATTTTCTTTATAATTAGGTAGAATTGTGCCTTTGAACTTTCAAAAATATTCGTATACTTTTTTTCCTTTTTTTCATTTAAGCCCCGTTTCAATCACGATAAAATTTCTTTGGGCTTCTAATTGCACCACACCTTTAATTTTTTTAAATGATTGCTTTTTTTTCTTCAAAGAATGGGCACAATCACTACCTTTTTATTAAGAGAGAATAAGTTAGACAAGATTTTATGCAAGAAGAAATGTCATGCTTATGCAACTAGATGACATGCACCATGATTTTGTTGTGCATGTATGATTTTACTATTATATTTTTTATATACACTAATGCAAGAAAAAATAAACAACTACTATGCAAGGTCTATTATGCAATGCAATCAAGAGAAAGAATGACAACATGTGCTCAATCCTCTTATGGTGGGGTGTAAGTTAAAGGTATGTGATGGTTGAGATCACATGACTAAGAGACAGAACCTACATAAAAAAGCATATGTCCCTCTCTAATGACATGTGAAAAGGTAATCAAGGGGTTTCTTTCTTGAATTTTAATTTAAGGTCACGTTAGTGTTTGATCAGTTTAGGCTCAACAATCCTTGTCAATCACTTTCTTAGACAAATTAGATGGTCATTTATGCTCTAATGTCCTAAAGCTGACTTACTCAAGCACTTCCTCAGTTATGTGACTCGATTACTTGCAAGATAAGATCATACAAAAAAATAGTTTTTTAAAAAAATACACCCAACCCAGAGATTAATATTCTTAATTGAAACCATGCATTTACTTCTCCACAGATTACACTAGATAGATTGTGGATCCTACATAGTAGAAAACTAACAAGAAAACTAACTAAAATAAAACAAACAAAACTATAATGAAAGAAAACAAGAAACTAAGATAGAAATTGTTCCAGCACACCCCAAGCTTGAATTCAACTATGGCCTCATAGTCAATATCCTAACTTAAGGGGTGGAATAGTGATACCTGACTCGAAATGGTGGTGGTGGTGGCTGCGTAGGGTCCTGGGGAGGAAACATCCCTTGGAAGGTCGGATCAGATGGGGGCATGTCCGGCAGCATCAGGTAACCTCCAAAATACCCATGGCTCCAGTAATGATTAAAGAAAGGCTATTGATAATTTTCCATCTGTTGCAGACGTTGATGCATATTCTCTTGGTTGGCCAAGAGAAGGCATTCATTCTCATAGATCGTCTGTTGGTTGCTATACAGCCAACCTTGTACGTCCTGAATGCCAGCTAGGGATTGGGTTTGCGGTTGTTGATGCGTTTGGATGTCCTGCAACATAGTATACATACCCGCCATAGAATAAGCATCCTCTCCTTCTTGAGAGGGCGGCGGGGCAGAAGATGATGAGGCAGCGTAATGGCGAGGACGCTTCTGTGGACCCACCCTATGTGTCACAAGAATGGTGGGCTCCACTTCCTCCATGTCGTCGCTTCTCGTGTCTTCATCCTCAGCCTGAGCTTCTTGTTGTCTAACATTGTCATCATCATCCAGAGCCATCCATTTATAGTGCATGATTCCCCTGATGTTGAAGATGAGATCAGGAAGTTGACGCTTGTAGAAAGTATCATCGATCGAGCATGTGGAATAGATGACATCATCTTCCACACTGATGAGGCCAGAATGCTTGACATGAAGGCGGTCGATGCGTAGCCTAGAGTTCAGCGGCTCCTGAGTAGAGAGATCAAGGCCCAAGTGAAGATTAATGGGGGTGATAAGTCCCCTAAACATTGTGGGCATAACCCACTTAATGTTGCGCCTCACTTTAAGAATGCGTTGGACAAAGAATGCTCCCCAGTTGACCGACTCTCCCTCCATAAGCTGATACAGAAAGTACAAGTCCAACACTTGTACCTTGGCTTGCCCCTGGGTTGACTTGACGAATAGCGTGTTGGTCAACATCTGATGTAGCACCCGAACAAAGGGATGCTCAAAGTACGCCAAAGAACTATGGTGGAAGTTCAACATTTTACCCTCTGGGGCTGTCACAAAGTCCTTCCAGATTGCATCCAAATCAACGTTCTCAGGTTGACGGCATGGCATATGTGGCCACCTGTAAATGTCATTGAAGGCACGAAGAGTAAGAGCATAGTTGGTGTTGTATAAGAGAAATTCCACCCTTCCTTCTCTCCACTTGCCACTTGATGGTCGTGCTTGGTCGGGGGTGACGCATATCTCCAGCGACGCCATGAACTTGATGACGATTTCCTTGTACGCCAGCCATCCTCCAAAGATGGGATTCACATACCTTCCTGTGAACTCCTGTTGCTCGAGGACGTACGCCATATTGTCGGTGAAGCCCATATCCTCCAGCAGTTGGCGGTTGTCGTATCACGTTGGTGCGAACGACTGCTTTGCAAGCTCTTCATAGACCTTCCTCACCTCCGTCGTGGGTTGGCTGAGGTTTGGTCATGGCGTAAGAGCGCCAGGGGGTCCTCCTCATCTGGCCATGATGATGGAGTGAGCGGGGAAGAAGATTAAGAAAGAAAGAGCTCGATAAAGCCTCTGGATGCTCGGAGTAGCCGCTCGTGCTCTGGGAGTCATGGTTCTTCAAGCTATGATAAAGAAACAAACCATACCCTCCCTTTTATAGGGCCGGTGCCGACCTGCTACAACAGAGTCAGTGGCACTGACTTCTGGGGCCAAATTTGCACCCTCAGTGCATTGACGGTTGTCGGTGCACAATCTTCTTTTTTCAGATTGCTGACGAGTCAGTGGCACGGACATGAGGTCAGTGACACCGTCTTTTGGGCGGGATCAAATCTTTGGATAATCTATGTGGGCTTATCTAGGCCATAGATCAGGGTTGTCCACAGATCGGTGTTTCCTTTGGTCGGTGGCACCGACACTGGTGTTGGTGGTACCGACATGATGATCAACTTTTTTCTCTCAGTGCATCGACATACCCACCAAACCTGGGACCTCATGCCGAGTCAGTGCCACCGACTTGGTTTCCGGTGGTACTGACGGCTCACCAGATAACCGCATCCAAGTTCTACACTTTCTTCAGAGATTTCAGTGGCACTGGCATAGATGTCGGTGGCACCGACATTTATCAGCCGATATGCCCATCTGTCTGACTCTATCTCTGTGCCATCGACTTGGAAGCTGGTGGTACCGACTCAGCCACAGACTGCACACTAAACAAACGAGTCAGGGTATCATTTTTACATAAAATTTTTAAAAACTAAGTATTAATAAAAAAAACTTAATGGAAATGAAAGAAATGAGCATCCTAATGGTTGGGTTGCCTCCCAACAAGCGCCCTTGTTTAACATCCTAGGCTAGGCAACTCCATTGTTGAGATTAATTAGGAGCAATAAGTTTCACCTCATGCTCCTTCCTTACAAAATCTTCCCCAAAATAATGTTTTAATCTTTGACCATTGACCAAAAAGGATCTCTCTCCCTCTTTTATCCGAACCGCTCCATGTGGAAACACCTCTTATATGATGAACGGTCCACTCCACCTAGATCTCAATTTCCTGGGGTGCAATTTCAATCTTGAGTTAAAGAGCAACACACTCTCTCCCGGTAAAAAGACTCTCCTAGCTATATGGTGGTCATGAATTTGCTTAGTTCTATCCTTATACAATCTTGCGTTCTCATAAGCATTCATCCGGATTTCATCAAACTCATTCAACTCTAACATCCTTGTCTTGTCTGCTTCATCAAGATCAAAATTGAGCCTTCTCAACGCCCAATGAGCCTTATGTTCTAATGCCACATGAAGATAACACGCTCAGCCATAGACTAACATAAAGGGTGTGGTTCCTATGGGTGTCTTGTAGGCTGTCCTATAGGCCCATAGAACATCAACTAACAAATCACTCCAATTCTTCCTACTAGACGACACCGTGTTTTCAAGGATCTTTTTAATATCACGATTGGAAACCTCTACTTGTCCTTGTGTTTGTGGGTGATATGGTGTACCCACACGGTATGTCACTACATACTTGTTCAAAAGTGCCCCAAATTTTCGATTAGTGAAATGAGTTCCTCCATCACTTATAATCATCCTTGGCACTCCAAATCTATAGAAAATGTGATCCTTAACAAATTTACATACAACATTTGCATCATTGGTTTGGGTTGGAATTGCTTCCACCCATTTTGACACATAATCTACATCCAAAAAGATGTAAAGGTTGGAATTAGAGGACACAAAGGGTCCCATGAAATCAATACCCCATAAATCAAAAACCTCTACTTCTTGGAACACATTCAATGGCATCTCCTGCCACTTTGATATGTTACATGACCACTGACATGCGTCACACCTACGCACAAAGTAGTATGCATCTTTGAATAGGGTTAGACAATATAACCCACTCTCCAACACCTTTGTGGCTATCCTAGAACTAGCATGGTGTCCACCTATAGGTAGTGTGTGGCAATGCTTTAACACACTCTCATACTCACCTTCAGGTACACATCTCCTCAAAATTCCATCCCTGCACTGTTTCAACAAAATAGGATCATCCCAAAAGTAATATCACAAAGAATGAAAAAATCTTTTCTTCTCTTAATAACCCCAGTCAGCAGGTAATTCCTTACAAGCTAAATAATTCACAATATTAGTAAACCAAGGATCTTTTTGTTTAAGGGTGAACAACTGCTCATTAGGGAAGGTCTCTAGAATGGGTATATTCATGTCCTTCTCATCTACCCTCTCCAAATGAGATAGGTGGTCAGCCACCACATTCTCTACCCCTACTTTATCCTTGACCTCAATATCAAACTCCTGCAAGAAAAGGATCCATCTAATCAATCTTGGTTTAGCATCCTTCTTCTACATTAAGTACTTAATAGTTGCATGGTCAGTCCACACCACCACTTTTGCTCCCACAAGACATTGCCTAAATATTTCAAAAGCAAAGACAACAACTAGCAACTCTTTTTTGGTTGTGGTGTAATTAAGTTGTGCATCGTTAAGTGTTTTAGATGCATAGTATATGATCGTAGGAACCTTGTCTAGGCGTTGCCCCAACACTGCCCCCACAACATAATCTGATGCATCACACATCAGGTCAAACGGTTGGCTCCAATATGGAGCCTACACAACCGGTGCAGATATAAGTTTTTCTTTCAATATATCAAAAGCCTTTAAACACCTCTCATAAAAATTGAATTCAACATCCTTTTCCAAAAATCTTAGACAATGGTTTAGTGATTTTTGAAAAATCTTTTATAAAGCAGAGGTAAAACCCGACGTGGCCTAGAAAACTCCTAATTGCCTTCACCGACGTTGGTGGAGGAAGTTTTGAGATCACTCACTACTACATTTTCTGTCTCTAACGTCACTTCCGATAGCGTCACTTATATTAGAAAAACCGACCTAAAAAGCTAAAATTGAAGCAACAAGTCATTAGGAAAATGTTCGGGTACCACTTATAGCTTCAAGATCGGTTATTTCAAGATAATCGACACTTAAAAAGACCCACGAAATCATAATTTTACGGCACACAAAAACATAGCATCTGTTTTTTTAGAAAACTGACCCAACATGTTTCCCGCGGAGAAAATTGGCTTCATTTTTCCTTCGCGCGTCGAGCTATAGGGTCAGTTTTTTGAAATAACCATCCTTAGAAGTTGTCAAGAAAATTTGGGTACTGCTTATATCTGTTGGGTCAGTTTTCCCAAATAACCGACCTTGCAGGACCCCTCTAGCGTCAGTTTTTTTAAATAACCGTCTTTAGAAGTTGCCTATTGGGTCGGTTTTTCTAAAAAAATCATCCTTAGAAGTAGGAGACCTCTTGGGTCAGTTTTCTTTGATAACCAACATTAGAAGTAGACCCTATTGGGTTAGCTTATCAACATAATCGTCCTTAGAACTTGCCTTTTTAAAGTTGGGTGGGGTAAAACCTTTTGTGTCAGTTTTCCCAATTAACCGACCTTAGAGACCTGATCTCTAGGGTTGGTTTTTTGCCAATAACCATCCTTAGATGTGTCTCTTCGGGCATCGCTTACCTGTTGGGTCAGTTTTTTGCAAATAAGCGACCCTACAGGCCTGGTGGAAATATCAAAGGTGAGTTGGGTGTCATTTCCTCCATTCTCACTGTTGAGACTTGCTTCTTCTTTCTCTCCTGCACCGTTGAAGCTTCTCCTTGCCAAGAGAGCTCATTGCGCCGCCAAAGCCTTTGCCAAGAGAGCTCGTCATCATGTTCGAATAGGGATCGTGGTGTCTGAAGAAGGTCATCGCCTCTCCATGCTTCCATGAAGTTTGTCGCCTCTCCGTAAAGGTCGTCACATCGTCCATGAAGGTCGTCGTTGTTTCCAAGTAAGGTCGTCGCCTCATTCCCAAGCTCGTTCCATGAAGACCTCGTTGTCGAGCTCGTTCTCCGGTCATGGATTCTGAGGAGCCCTTGTTGTCATGCCCCCGCCTTCACGGTGAGGCCGCCACCCTAAAATAGCAAAGGTAATGGTTTTGTTTTGCCCTAAAATTATTGTGTGGTCGTCAGTTTCACTCTTGGTCTCTTGGTTTGTCCATATCATTCACTACAGTCATCTTCTACTTGCTTGCAGTAGTTTCGACGTCGTTCAATGATCATCTTCTTGCTCTTCCTCCTACACAGCTTCCACTACCACAGTCTACTCTCATTTTCATCTCAGCGGCTCAGGTTAGTTATATTTATTTTTCTATTTTATGTGACTTGTAACTCAACCAATAATAAAAATATGTTTTCATATCTACATTTTATTATCATTCACATGTAAATGTTTTATAAATTCTAGAAATTAATATGAGATTATACATGTGTATTCCTAGATTGACACTTTAGGGTTTATGGGTGAGATCATCAATGCATGATGTTTAACTTGATATATAAATATGAAAATAAGACATATATTAACTTAGAAACCCATTCAAAATTTACTCATTAGGAGTAAACTTTCGATAGTCCCTGGTTTGGGACTATTTTTGGATATTTAATCTCACTTAGGATGTAATTGTATAATGTATGTTTAGTTTTAAATAAAATTTTAGTAGGATTTCTTCATTTGTTCTTTGGGTACATATGTGAGTGGTTATGTGCCATTTACATCGGTGTACTTGGAGAACTTAGGGGAAATGTTGCTGAAATTTTTATTCAAAAATAAACATACATTATACAATTACTAGTGAGATTAAATATTAAAAAATGGGATAGGTGGTACACTTTTGTGAATAGAGCTCTACACAAGTCTCACAAAACAAATTAGACCTTCAACTTATATTAGGTGCAAAAACTAAAAGCATAGATTTAGGAAACTCAACTGATCAGTCCAGTTCAGATTTGGATCGAATGGTCGATTGGTCGAGTTCTGTGAAGTGGAAACTCGACCGATCCATCCAATAATCCCAGATCTCCAGGGATCGGTCGAGTTTGCAACTCGGCCGATCAAAAGTTTGTTGGAAATTTTGGGAAATTGGATTTGGCTGTTCAAACGATGGATTTTTGTGTCCTAAACATTTTTCTCATCTTAGTTACATTACAAAACATGTATACAAGTGATTAAAAAAATTATTCTAGGCTGTTTGAGGCTATCTCCAATATTGGGCATTTGCATGTCATTTTGCATGAACTTGATGAGTTTGATTCATGTAGAATTTGATTTTTTTTTCTTGTACCTAACATCTAAAATCAATCTCAAATAGATATGTTAGATATATATGAATGGAATGGTTGAGTCATTATCAAAATATGGGCAATGTGCGACACTTAGGTCAACAATATTATCAATATTAAATGTTTTATATAGTTTTATAATTAATTTGAACGTGATCTAGAAAAATGGATCGAAGCTGGAAGTCTATCAAGAACCATTGCAGTCTAGAGTTTGCCAAAGGTCTTGATGAATTTATCAGATTTCCTAAGGAACATAGGAAACTACATATAGATAGGTTCTATTGTCAATGTAGAAATTGTGGTAACAGTTTGAAAGTTGATATTGTTGAGGAAATTAAGAATCATGTCATATGCAATGGGATCATACAAGGGTATAATGAATGGTATTGGCATGGAGAGAAACCGATTCATGATGATATGATTCATGATATAGATAATGATGATAATGTCAATGAACCGATTCAATATGATATGGTTGATGAGATGATACATAGATGTCAGGACAATGTCATTGATCCACCTTCTTTATTTGCAAACATTGTCCATGATGCTGAAAAACCATTATATAAGGGTTGTACTAAGTTCACAAGGTTGAGTGATGTGATGCGATTATATACTCTTAAAGCTCAAAACTGGTGGAGCGATAAGAGTTTCACTTCACTGTTGTCTTTGTTAAAGAAAATTCTTCCTGAAGGCAACGAGCTTCCAATTTCAATATATCAAGCAAAGAAAATAATGTGCCCAATGGGAATGGGGGCTAAGAAGATTCATGCATGTCCAAATGATTGTGTGTTATTTCAGAAGGACTATAGTGATTTGATAAATTGTCCAAAATGTGGTGCGTCAAGGTACAAGACCACAAATTCAGCTAAGGCTGAAAAATGGCTCTCCTTCCTAGGTGATATGGTATCTACCAATAATACCACGATTTCAACGCTTATTTGCTAATACAGAAGATGGACAAAATTTGTCTTGGCATGGGGAGTTAAAGGTCAATGATGATGGCATCCTACGACATGCATCTGATTCACCACAATGGAAGAAAATTGATTTATTATACCATCAATTTGGTAAAGAAACAAGGAACTTAAGACTTGGACTCTGTACAGATGGAATGAATCCCTATGGTACATTAAGCAGCCAACATAGCACATGGCCTGTTATGATTGTTATATACAATCTTCCTCCTTGGTTGTGTATGAAAAATAAGTATGACATGTTGTCAATTTTGATATCAGGGCCCAAGCAACCTGGAAATGATATTGATGTTTACCTTCAACCTCTAATTGATGACCTAATGAAACTATGGGTCGAAGGTGTTATGACATATGATTCTTCACATGAAGAGATCTTTACTTTGCATGCTATGTTGTTTAACACAATTAATGACTTTCCCGCTTATGGCAATTAGACATTGTATTGATGTCATGCATGTTGAGAAAAATGTTTGTGATAGCATCATTGGTACACTATTGAACATATCAGGAAAGACTAAAGATGACATAAAATCTAGAAAAGATTTAGAATTAATGGGTATAAGAAAAGAATTATCAGTGGAGATCAGGGGTCACTGCACATATTTACCACCAGCTTGTTATACTTTGTCAAAGTAGGAGAAAAATACTTTCTATGAGTGCTTGTATAATATTAAGGTTCCAAAAAGATACTCTTCTAATATTCGTAGATTGGTATCAGTGAAGCATCTGAAGTTGATAGGTCTCAAATCTCATGATTGTCACACCTTAATGCAACAAATTTTACCTGTGGATATTCGATCTATATTGTCGAAGCATGTAAGGTTTGCACTCACAAGACTATATTTCTTCTTCAATGAAATATGCAACAAAGTGATACATCCTGATACTCTCAATAAATTACAAAAAGATGTAATTGTTACCATGTGTCAGCTTGAAATACACTTTCCTCCTTCATTTTTTGATATCATGGTTCATCTTGTAGTACATATTATAAGGGAGCCGAAGATGTTGGGTCCAATTTTTTTACACTGTATGTATCCCTTTGAACGCTACATGAGTGTTTTTAAAGGTGATGATCGGAATCATTATCGTCTTGAAGGAAGTATTATTGAGGGTTATGTGGCTAGGGAGGTGATGGACTTTTGCAATGATTTTTTGAATTCCAATGAAACTTCTAGTGAGATAAAGAATTCCCATCACACTGAATCTTATTGTGGCAAAGGAACTCTGGGAGCACGAGTGAAAGGAATTAATCATGTGTCACGCCCCAATCTCACATTAACCACAAACCACGAGATTAAGACGCGACAGGATGGGATTTACACATAAGCAAACCACTCTTCACTTTTATAACATTTTAAAGACATTAGTAGGATAATCTGGTTTATGCTGTAAAATGAAACTAAATAAACTGCGGAAGCATCTTTTTTATCTGACTAGCAATATAACAGAGTCTACAACATATTACATTGTTTGACATAAAATAAAACATAACAGTTAATTTACATCTTTATACACATTCACTCTCTCACTCACACCTTGTCCCAAAGATCGAGGGGAAAGGACTAAGAGACCTCTAACTAGACTAACGACAAACCTTCTATCAACTAGGCGTTAGGATGAAACGATCCTTCCAACTCCTGATGCTGATGTTGACCTGAAAATGTTTTGAGTAGAGGTATGAGCCTACTCGCTCAGTGAATAGCATTTCACTTAGCTATCACTAAACAACTCATCAGGTTTATAAATTGGAATTAAACATAAATGCAGAACTAAGCAAGGCAGTTCTAATAACATAACAAATATACAGATAATAATCACATTTAAATCATCAACAGGTATTTCAGGTAAATAAACAGTTATATAAATTTACTGTGAACCTACATGATTATTTATTCATTTCATTATTATTATGCCCTAAATATATGCAGTGTACTCTGCATATAAAGATCCGCAGCAAGTTCATGCTACGGTCCCACCGTACAAGACTTAGCGACACACCCGGGAAATGCTAAGTCTGACTGCTATCCTGGTCTGCACAGGACTCTCAGGCACTCAAGGGCCTCAGGCACTCAAGGGCCTCACTGTACTCTCAGGCGCTCAAGGGCCTCACCGCAGGTCCTAGGCACTCAGGGGCCTCTCTGCAGTATTCTAGTACTCTAGACTCCTCCTCTAACCTGAGCACACAGGCAGAGAGTCTCACAGGGTTACCTTCGTGACACAAGCACGAATGGTGTTAGATAACCAAGTTTTCTTTTTCCCAGTGCCATCGTGACACACGCACGATTGTTATTAGACACTGCCTCTCTTTCCTCGTTTGTCCGTGACACAAGCACGAATGATGTTGCAACACGAGTTTCACCCCTAAGTTGCAGATACCTCTTAGGGGTTCTACGGTGTTAGGGCACCTAGGTCTATTAACTGATTTACCATATAACCATTTAAACAGGAATATCACATTTACTGATTTCAGATCAATTCACAATACACTGTCATTCTAAAACTGTCAGAGCAATATATTTCAAATCATTGTAATTTCTGAGAAATTCTCATACCATGCATTCAGACAAATTAGAAATGCATAAATAACCCAACTTATTTCAATCTGGCATATACATAGCGAATTTAAGCAATTGAACATCTTATTGCACGAATTAAATAAATTTACTTCACATACGAGAATCATACTCAACATTTGTCAATTCTCTAAAATTCTCGAAAAACGTGCACATTAACCCTAATCTTGGTTTGTGCATCACTTAACTCAATTAAAAGTTAATTACCTATCACAACACAATTTAATAACAATACTTGAGAATTTCTGGTAATAATTCAGAGAAATGTGCCATTTCATGTAAATATAAATTTACACATATTAACGTCAAAAGATATATGAAATGAGCAATTTAGGTTCCAATGAACTATATAAATCTACCGATTCAATCCACACTGATCAATTACTAAATTTAATCATATACCAACGTCTAGAAGCAATTTATGAAATAAAAAGTCGGGCGTCGCCAAACGCTTCCCAACGCCTGATAACGCCTGTTATCAGCGTAATTCGCGCACAAAACAGAAAATATTCAGACACCTGAGTTTATTAATGATAAATAAATGAAATCCTACTCACATTGATTTGGTCTGTCCGGATTCGTCCGGAGATATGTTCAGGGTCTAATTCCAGGCGATTTCAGATCGTCTTCTTCCTTTGAATTCTTTGTTTACCATTCTGTTGTCCACAGCAACCCCACATACAGGTTGGAACTGGACGATCGATGGCTGAACTTGGCTATTGGTTGTGGATCTCCACTTGGGACTCGTAGCCGGGCTCAATGGCAAGCTTCCCTTGAAATTCCGTGCGCCCAAGCTATTCCTGGTCGAGCCTGCTGCTACCAACGGCAGTTTCTTCATGCACAGGTTGAGGAGGATGTTTTGGTTGGGTTCCAAAATGCGGCTAGAAGCTGTTGTAGCTTACTGGGACCTCGAGGACGGAGCTCAAGGGAGCTCCCCTGCTGCTGGGTGCACCCACGGTGGCTAATCGGCCAAAAACGCAGCAACTGCTGCTTGGGCAAGGTGGGGCACTGCCCAGCAGATTTGGGGCGCAATAGGTGAAGCTAGGGTGAAGAGGAGGTTAGTGGCGTCGTTGTGGATGCTTGAGGGTGATGCGGAGCCATCCCTATCCTTCCTTTATCTGCTGGCCGCGTGCTGCTGCCACTACTGGCTGGAGCGCCGAGCAACAGGTAAAGGTGCAGGTCGGGCGCGGCAGGGGCGCCGCTAGGGCGGAGGAAATAGAAGGAAAGAAAAGGAAGAAGAAGGAGAAGGAAGGGTGGCGAAAGTGGCGTCGCTGCTGGATCTGAGCTATGGGCGCTCAAATTGCCCATGCGATCCCTCACCTTCCGCTGTTGCTCAAGCGCTGGGCGCCGCTCTCGTTTCCTATTCTATCGGGAAAGATAAGAGAGAAGAGGGGGTAGCCGACCCTCTAAAAGAAAGAAGAAAAAAAATCAATTATTGGGAAAATTGCAGCCAGGTCCAAAACTCTTGAAATCTTCATAACGTTTGCCTCGAATCTCCAATTCGAGTAATTTCTATTGCAAACTTTCAAGCACTGACTTCTCTATAACCTCGAAGCAATAAAACATGCTAATCAACTAGTAACACTTGATCAAAGCACTAATCACATCTGTGTACTTAATTCAACTTAATTAACTTAATGATCAACATTGCTATTATCATTAATTACCTCTTATGACTCAAACTCAACTATTGATTCACATATTTAATTATTTGATTATCCATGATATTTAATTTGATACTCAACACTAATTGAGGTGTTTCACCTAATTCGAGGTATTTATTGACTAACCTTGATATGGGTCGTAACAATCTCCCTCCCTTATAAAAATTTCGTCCCGAAATTCCTAAAAGAGAAAAGGAAACTTGTTACGCACATCTAATCCAAAACTTCCCATGTGGCTTCCTCTAGGTTAAGATTTCTCCACATAACTTTTACTAATGGTATTTCTCAACTCTTGAGTTTCTTGATCCACTGATCAACTATCTGTATTGGTCCCTCAACATAGGACCTATCCGATCTGATTCCAGATCAAACCGTAATACATTGTCTTTCTAGAACTGTTACAACAATATCTTAATTTATGGTAATTATCGAGAAATTATTATACTCTTCATGGAGACAAACTAAAATTCTTAAATAAGCAGAATGCATGTCAATTTGGTACTAAAATAAATCATGCAATTTAACTGTTAAACATCATCACATCTTATAATGAAAATTGATATCAAGATACTTAATTCATCGTACACCCTATCCTTAGGGTTTCATTTGCCTTGTTCATTCATCACATGCCAACACCCTACTCTTAGGGTTATCTCATTCAGTAATCACATGGCAACACACTACTCTTAGGGTTTCTATTATCTCATCTGTTTGATTTCAATTCAAATCACAATACGGTATCATCCTAGAACTGGCAACGCAGTGTATTTCAAATCATTGTAATTACTGAGTAATGTTTATATCATGCATGCAGACAGATTAAAAATTCATAAATATTTCAAACTCAATCAATTTTGTCACATACATACTGAATTTCATGTAATTGAACATCTTATTACATCAATAAGAGTAATTTACTTCACCTATAAGAAACCATCTGTAATATTTATCAATTGTCTGAAATTTCTCGAAGTACGTGCATATTAATCAAATTCCTGGTTTATGCACCACATAACTCTATTAAAAGTTATTTACGTATCATGTCACAAATATTTAATAGTACTTGAGAATTTCTGATAATAATTCAGAGAAATGCGCCAATTCATACAAATGTTAAGTCATACACATTACCATAACAGGAAGCATGCAACTAGGTTTATTTACATATTTTAATGCTATCTTGCTAGCTTGAAATCATGCATCTAATGATTTACCAAATCTGTGTTTTCTGGGTTCATACTCAAACCGTACCATTATCAGTTGTGTATTTTTAAACTCAATATGATATGATTGAAACTGGATTACCAAGTAACTTAATTATTTTATCCATGTATATCTTAGTCAAGTCTCGAGACATCACAGGTCGACTTAATATGAAGAAAGTGAGCAGACTAAATTAGTCTATCCACAATCATTCATATCAAATCACTGTCTCTAGGTGTCCTGGGTAATCTTACCACAAAATCCATTGTGATAAATTCCCATTCCTATTCAGGCATAGAAAAAAGATTACAAGGTAGTTATAGATTTCTAGGGTTCAGCCTTAATCTACTGGTATACATTACTTTTAACCACATACTTAGTTACATCCTTCCGCATATCTGACCACTTGTTTCAACTATTTGAGATTCATATACATCTTAGTGTTTCCTGCTAGCATAGCATACATCAATACATACACTTCCATAAGAATCTTTTCTTTCGGCCTTTTCCCCTTAAAAGAATTTTACTCTATCTCGAGGTACACACAACATGTCATGCTAAAACAACATATCATCTAAAAACTTAAACTCTAGTCTCTTTTCCTCCTATCAGGTCATGCATGGTCTGACTTAACTCACTATCACCCCATAGTAGTTCCTTGATCTGGTCATAAGAAATAAGCTTAACTTACATCTATACAATCAAATCACTCTATGTTATTACCCCTAAGTCTAAGTCCAACTCTCACATTTCTACTAACATGTCTCTATTGAAACCTGTCATAGAGAATGCATTTAGCTGTTGAACTTGACTTTCTGCTAAAAACATCATTCACCACATTCTCTTTACCATGGTGGTAATCTATTGTCACATCATAAAGATAATGACACCATGTCTTAAAAACATGAACTACATTAACTATCTTCAGATCATATCTCGGGTAATACTCCGATTTCCATGCTACCTTCTTATAGTTACATTTCAGTTTTATGTTTTACTCTTTTCTCTAAGTCATTTCATGTTGTTCATGTACTGTTCAGATTAACTACCGTAAAACCCTAGGTCACTATCAAAGCCAGTTTACTTTTCATAGGACAAATCTCAAGGTCTTATTTAACAAAGATACTGGTATACAAGGTTACATTACTAATGATATCCTTTAAACTACTTCAACCCTAATCATCCTAGGGTTTTGGTCTATATCAATATCATATCATTATTGTGTGTTTGTGGTCGATTATATAAATAAAATTGAGTTGCTTGAGTCAATAACATATTAACCCAGCACTCAACTTTAATCAAAAGGCTGAAAATTCAGTTTTCACAATATTTTTTTTTCAGTAATTCGTTTATTAAACTGCTAACAGAAGCTCCAAAAATGTTGAAAATTTTATATGTTGTGCCTAATAAAGTTATAGACCTCCAGTAAAAATTTGAGATCATTTCAAGTTACCAATAATTAATCAAAAATCAAACAGTGCGATGCTATATAGCAGTCTGCAGCAGATTCGGTCGAGTTGCAATTCGACCGACACCTTACTGTAGAGATCAAAAGTCATCCAAAAATTATGCCAAATTAATAGAGTGTCTAAAATTTGTGATTTTCAAACATAGTTAAAATTTGAGATCAATTGGATATACCAATAAAAAGATAAAATTCAATTACCACACTGCTATATAAATCTGAAAATGTGATCGGTCGAGTTTGAAACTCAGCCGATGAACAGGTCAGAACATTCTTCAAAAATTCTGATATCTTCCAATGTTGTTCACATTTTATAAATCCAAATCATATCCCAATCTTAGCCAAATTAGAGTTACACATAAGATACTAAAAATCATTTACTAAAACACTTTACTTGTCAAATTTGTATTTATGTATCATCAAAACCCTATTTTGGGCCGATTAGGGTCTATGCTTCTCAAGCCCTAATTCTCAAGATTAAAGAACATTTAGACTTCTTTTCTTATTTTACTTGTTAATAGGAGTCATTAGATCCCAGTAACGCATCCTGCCAGCCGGACCAGGCCGAACCTGTAGTCCTGAAGCCAAGAGCTACTCGAGATTAATCAACCCCTATTAACCTTAAACATGTGGAAAGAATATCCACTTAGGGCAACTTACTTATACATGATTTCGGATCTACTTTAATATAAAGAAAACAAACATTAAACAATTCACTTCATGTCACAACAATATAAAAGAATCATGTTTATTTTACAAACTGGAAATTTCATTTCATGCATATAAAAGCATTTCTAGTGATCTTTAAATCAGATAAACAATAATAGACAAGAGTTGAATCGCATCTTATATGTAATCTCTTATTCCTTTATTAATTTCTGATCTCTTAACCCTAAGATTTCTAGGGTTTTCTCTCTAGCCTATCCTTCCTCTGCATACCTGGCCAGGGCATCCAGAGAAGAACAGACAGAGTAGCTTGATACTGGTCAATCTAAGTATTCAGACAGCTGGCCAGGGTATCTAAACACTCAGACCTTCCAGAGCTAAAACTCATCATTTATTATTCGTCTTACTTATAACTTTATCTTTTGACCTTAATGATTCTTAATGACTCAACTTAAGCTCATTACTTGATTCTCATGACCACATCCTCTTCCTGCTATGCAATAGTATAACAGAACACTTCCTGTTAGAAAATTATAGATAGAAGAAAGACACCTAAACCTTAATCCTATTGGTCTCTTATCGTCCCCTGACCTTGAGTAACTATGTACTCAAACCAAAGCTCTGATACCAAGAGTTGTCACGCCCCAATCTCACATTAACCACAAACCACGAGATTAAGACGCGACAGGATGGGATTTACACATAAGCAAACCACTCTTCACTTTTATAACATTTTAAAGACATTAATAGGATAATCTGGTTTATGCTGTAAAATGAAACTAAATAAACTGCGGAAGCATCTTTATTATCTGACTAGCAATATAACAGAGTCTACAGCATATTACATTGTTTGACATAAAATAAAACATAACAGTTAATTTACATCTTTATACACATTCACTCTCTCACTCACACCTTGTCCCAAAGATCGAGGGGAAAGGACTAAGAGACCTCTAACTAGACTAACGACAAACCTTCTATCAACTAGGCGTTAGGATGAAACGATCCTTCCAACTCCTGATGCTGATGTTGACCTGAAAATGTTTTGAGTAGAGGTATGAGCCTACTCGCTCAGTGAATAGCATTTCACTTAGCTATCACTAAACAACTCATCAGGTTTATAAATTGGAATTAAACATAAATGCAGAACTATGCAAGGCAGTTCTAATAACATAACAAATATACAGATAATAATCACATTTAAATCATCAACAGGTATTTCAGGTAAATAAACAGTTATATAAATTTACTGTGAACCTACATGATTATTTATTCATTTCATTATTATTATGCCCTAAATATATGCAGTGTACTCTGCATATAAAGATCCGCAGCAAGTTCATGCTACGGTCCCACCGTACAAGACTTAGCGACACGCCCGGGAAATGCTAAGTCTGACTGCTATCCTGGTCTGCACATGACTCTCAGGCACTCAAGGGCCTCAGGCACTCAAGGGCCTCACTGTACTCTCAGGCGCTCAAGGGCCTCACCGCAGGTCCTAGGCACTCAGGGGCCTCTCTGCAGTATTCTAGTACTCTAGACTCCTCCTCTAACCTGAGCACACAGGCAGAGAGTCTCACAGGGTTACCTTCGTGACACAAGCACGAATGGTGTTAGATAACCAAGTTTTCTTTTTCCCAGTGCCATCGTGACACACGCACGATTGTTATTAGACACTGCCTCTCTTTCCTCGTTTGTCCGTGACACAAGCACGGATGATGTTGCAACACGAGTTTCACCCCTAAGTTGCAGATACCTCTTAGGGGTTCTACGGTGTTAGGGCACCTAGGTCTATTAACTGATTTACCATATAACCATTTAAACAGGAATATCACATTTACTGATTTCAGATCAATTCACAATACACTGTCATTCTAAAACTGTCAGAGCAATATATTTCAAATCATTGTAATTTCTGAGCAATTCTCATACCATGCATTCAGACAAATTAGAAATGCATAAATAACCCAACTTATTTCAATCTGGCATATACATAGCGAATTTAAGCAATTGAACATCTTATTGCACGAATTAAATAAATTTACTTCACATACGAGAATCATACTCAACATTTGTCAATTCTCTAAAATTCTCGAAAAACGTGCACATTAACCCTAATCTTGGTTTGTGCATCACTTAACTCAATTAAAAGTTAATTACCTATCACAACACAATTTAATAACAATACTTGAGAATTTCTGGTAATAATTCAGAGAAATGTGCCATTTCATGTAAATATAAATTTACACATATTAACGTCAAAAGATATATGAAATGAGCAATTTAGGTTCCAATGAACTATATAAATCTACCGATTCAATCGACACTGATCAATTACTAAATTTAATCATATAACAACGTCTAGAAGCAATTTATGAAATAAAAAGTCGGGCGTCGCCAAACGCTGCCCAACGCCTGATAACGCCTGTTATCAGCGTAATTCGCGCACAAAACAGAAAATATTCAGACGCCTGAGTTTATTAATGATAAATAAATGAAATCCTACTCACATTGATTTGGTCTGTCCGGATTCGTCCGGAGATACGTTCAGGGTCTAATTCCAGGCGATTTCAAATCGTCTTCTTCCTTTGAATTCTTTGTTTACCATTCTATTGTCCACAGCAACCCCACATATAGGTTGGAACTGGACGATCGATGGCTGAACTTGGCTATTGGCTGTGGATCTCCACTTGGGACTCGTAGCCGGGCTCAATGGCAAGCTTCCCTTGAAATTCCGTGCGCCCAAGCTATTCCTGGTCGAGCCTGCTGCTACCAACGACAGTTTCTTCATGCACAGGTTGAGGAGGATGTTTTGGTTGGGTTCCAAAATGCGACTAGAAGCTGTTGTAGCTTACTGGGACCTCGAGGACGGAGCTCAAGGGAGCTCCCCTGCTGTTGGGTGCACCCACGGTGGCTAATCGGCCAAAAATGCAGCAACTGTTGCTTGGGCAAGGTGGGGCACTGCCCAGCAGATTTGGGGCGCAGTAGGTGAAGCTAGGGTGAAGAGGAGGTTAGTGGCGTCGTTGTGGATGCTTGAGGGTGATGCGGAGCCATCCCTATCCTTCCTTTATCTGCTGGCCGCGTGCTGCTGCCACTACTGGCTGGAGCGCCGAGCAGCAGGTAAAGGTGCAGGTCGGGCGCGGCAGGGGCGCCGCTAGGGCGGAGGAAATAGAAGGAAAGAAAAGGAAGAAGAAGGAGAAGGGTGGCAAAAGTGGCGTCGCTGCTGGATCTGAGCTATGGGCGCTCAAATTGCCCATGTGATCCCTCACCTTCCGCTGTTGCTCAAGCGCTGGGCGCCGCTCTCATTTCCTGTTCTATCGGGAAAGATAAGAGAGAAGAGGGGGTAGCTGACCCTCTAAAAGAAAGAAGAAAAAAATCAATTATTGGGAAAATTGCAGCCAGGTCCAAAACTCTTGAAATCTTCATAATGTTTGCCTCGAATCTCCAATTCGAGTAATTTCTATTGCAAACTTTCAAGCACTGACTTCTCTATAACCTCGAAGCAATAAAACATGCTAATCAACTAGTAACACTTGATCAAAGCACTAATCACATCTGTGTACTTAATTCAACTTAATTAACTTAATGATCAACGTTGCTATTATCATTAATTACCTCTGATGACTCAAACTCAACTATTGATTCACATATTTAATTATTTGATTATCCATGATATTTAATTTGATACTCAACACTAATTGAGGTGTTTCACCTAATTCGAGGTATTTATTGACTAACCCTGATATGGGTCGTAACATCATGAGTTGTGGGAACAAGCGCATTTGTATATTTTACACAACATCGATGAAGTTAGTAGCTACATCACAAAACACAATGACCTTATCAAGAGAAATCATTCGCGATCCAGTTCAATGTGGCTTGCAAGAGAGCATACTCGAACATTTATTAGGTGGTTTGAAGAGAAAGTATTTAATCAACTATTCAAATCATCAAATAATGTTGATGAGAACATAAAATGGCTCGCCTTTAAGCCAAAAATGGATGTCATATCATATGAAGGTTACAACATAAGCGGATTTTCATACTACACAAAACATCAAGATGAAAGTAGTGTGGTCTAAAATAATGGGGTCACTGTTAAAGCTTGTTCATTGTATTTTGCTAGTGCCAAAGATAAAAGACCACACGAAGCTGAGATGTCGTATTATGGCATCATTGAGGACATTTGAGAATTGGACTATACAAATTTCAGAGTTCCTATCTTTAGATGTAATTGGGTTGATAAAACCAAAGGAGTTGTAGTAGATGAGCTAGATTTTACATTGGTGAATTTTGAAAAGATTGGAGAGAAAAATGAGCCATTCATCATGGCAGACCAAGCAAAACAAGTATTCTATATTGATGACCCGGAAAATAAAAATTGGTCTGTCGTTCTTCATGGAAAAAGATAGTTTACTGTGGATCCTACAAATGAAGAAGAATCCTATGAAAAGTATGATGATTCCAGCCCATTCTCAGTTGGTTTGCCAAGTGTAAATGTTGAAGTTAACACCGATGAATACTATAAACATCAATACCATGTTGAAGGAATTTTACTTGACTAACAACTCAACTAAGGTCTCGGCGCTAGTGAAACTGAGCCACAGGCCTGTTCACCGTGCTCTGAGCCATGAACGCATTCATGCTCTCATATCGCATATCCTGAGCCATGGGCATGTTCACCATGCTCTACACATATTCCGAGTCTGCAACCGCAGCTGCACTCGAATCCTCTCTATTTTAGGCTAGGAGAAACCTCGCATACTCAAAAATATGTGCTTCGGGTTAACCCGCAGGAGAACCCGTTTCACCATCACCAGCTCCTGACGATGATGGATCTATGGCCAGGGCAAACTACATGAAATGTTCCACTGTAATTAGTTAGTATCTTTTAAGTGGATTGCAAGATTCAACCAAGTTATATAACCTGCAAGCTATAACAAGAATAAACAACATGAAACTCGATATCATGCTTTTAGTGTCATCAACATCATCCTGATCCATCACAAGGATCCAACATTACATGTCATCACTTGGTCTCTTGCCAATCATCAAGATCCATTTCAGGGATCATCATATTGCCATGGGATCTCAATCCCTCATCACATAGTACCACTGCCTCACAAGGCTTACATCGTCATCATGGGATAGCAATCCCAAACACATCATTAGAGGATAACACCTCAACAAAGCACTTTAGCCAAACTCAGGTCCTCAGACAAAAACACATCCTGCATGATTAGTATGCACAAGCATCATGGGTTAACAGAAAGATCATATTATCGACATAGGGTGACATTTATCAATCATGCCTCAACCCGTGATCATAAGCATAGGTCATATCATTAAGCAAAGCATCTTATATGCTTACCATTTATTAAACATTATACATATAGTTCCAGATGATCATAAACACAGGTACTACCATGTCAAGCTACATAGATGTGATCCATTATATCAACTATCAAGTATGTCAGGGATCACTATCATAAATCAAACGTGATTACATGAGCAAAAGCTAGCATATATGTTTTCCAAAGGAATAAAACCCTCACTAGAGGTGCCCACTACCTTCACCAGGAGTGTGATGGGTAGGGCTCCCTCACTAAAGGTAGTATCGGGCAGGGTACTTTCCCATATCGCCCAACCACTACAACCCCATAACAGTCAAGCCAAACAACCATATATCGGCCAAACACTAAGCAAGGGTGTCGACTATCAGCTCGAGATGTAAAGGGCAACCCTAGGTGACGTGCACCTATGTGTATCGTGCAAAATGTGTCATGCAACCACATGTATCGGGCAACCAAGGCGTGTAGCTCAACCAAAGAGGCATATCGTGCAACGGCGCGTCGTGTATAGGTGTATAACGTGCACAAGATGTATCGGGCAGTACCACTCGACAAGGCATAACGCCCAAGGGTGTAACTTAGCCTGTCGTTTAAACCAACCTAGCCATGATATATCGGCCATCACACAGGGCAACAATCGGAGGTGCGATGCCTGACACAGGACCACACATCACAACACCCACAACGTCCAAGGGGATAACAGAACCAAGCAACCAACTCAGCTAGGCGTGTTGGGTAGGATACTCAACCAGGTGTGATGCCTGAAACACACAAGGGCAGGAGCCAGGTGCAACGCTCGACACAGCCACAACATCAAGCCAACCAACACTCTAGATCAAGAGGGGTATCGAGCAACGTCAACCCCAAGACATATCGGCCAATATGTAACTCCACAAGGTCATCATCAACCTCAAGCACAAGGGCACCAAAACCCTAAAGGATCAAGAAGATGCTCACCTCTAAACAACAAAGAGAGAGGGGTCTTGCACACTTCTTATCACCAATCGGGCAACACAAAGATCAACCCTAACAAAGGTCTACAACCACCACAAAGCTCACCTCTCGAATCCATGGTTAGAGAAGGGTGTTGCTCAAGCAACTAGAACACAAGCTAACCTCTCAACTTAAACGAGAGAGGAGTATTGCCCATTTTACTAGATTTCAAGCTCACTTCTCAAGACCAAAGGAGGGAGAGGGGTGTTGTTCAACAAGAAACCCTAGAACATAGTTCGGCCAATAAGAACAACCTAAGCAAGAAACTCAACTAACAACATACATAGCCGATATGATCACAAGAAACATACAAGAACATAGAAGAGGTAGTATAGTTAGGGTTAGGAGTTATGTAACCCGCCTTAAGCAACTCCAAGCTCCAAGCTCCAAGCTCCACCACAAGAAGAGAGCAAGGCACTCTAGGGTTCGAACACCATTAGAGGAAGAAGGAGACTCCTAGACAAGGATCGACCACCAAGCTTGCAAAGGAAGAGGGTGTCGTGCACCAAGGGAGAGGGAAAACTAAGGAACTAAAGGGATCCTTAGCAAGCGAAAGGGGACACATATATAGCAGAGGATGGAGGAGAAACCAAGGTAAGACAAGGCAAGGTGTCGCCCACCTAGGGACACTTGTCCATGGGTAATGCCACCACTCTAGCATGTCCTAAACACATATCCAAGGCCATTTCCACATGCAAGCATCAAGCACCAAGTGTCCACTAGTGGTGACACAAAAGAGGTCAAAGGGGGTCAAAGGGTCCATGGGCGACACACCTCCATACCATGCCCGACACCCACCCTGGGCGACACACCTCCATACAATGCCCGACACCCACCCTGGGCGACACACCACAGGCCGACACACACCCTGGGCGATACACCCAGGTCGACACAAGGCACTCCTGCCTGACACAAAGTCCAACCAAGCTCAACCAAGCCCAAAGGAACTCAAGCAACGAGCCCAACCCTTCCTCTCAACACTAGAAGAAGCAAGGAGAGGGAGGAACACCTCACAAGGTGAAAAACTTGCCCACAAACCCTAGACTTGGGTTAATTGCAAGTAGCACCTCCAGCTCTCAACAAAGAACCAACAAACCCTCATAACCACTAAAGGTTATTAGCAAGAAACTAAGCACTAGGGTTAAGCAAAGCAAATAGGTTAAGCCCTAAACGGAGGTCAGGGTCCTTACATAAAGGATAAGTCTAACTAAACCATTATCTAGATCCATCATGCTTCCACTGTGCACTCTGATATTTTCACAAACACCCAAACTCTAAGGTCTAGGTTCAAAGGACATAAGAAAACTATCTTGGTATCCATCCTCAAACAAATCATCATACGTATGAAACTTAGGGTTCCCAAAGATATACAACACATAAGTCTAAGGTCACTATTGCCTAAAAGCAAACTATTTTGGGCAATTCATATCAGCGCAGGCCAGACCGGTATCATATAGGCACGGAAGTCCTCATATACCAAGCTAGTGCTGCGGAGGAAAATTTTGCCAGCCCCCGAAACCCTGATCCTTTCTAGACACCCTTGTTTCAACTACATGCCCTAATAGTTGCCTAAAGGCAAACCTAAACAACATCAAGTTATGCATATTTTAATTATAAGTATTTTAAGATTTTATTCATCAAGGTTCTTAGGTGGAACTATTGGTTCCTAAGTCAACTTGTCATCAAGGTAGATCAAATCTAGGCAAACATGTCACTTAAAGGAAACTATGCAAGTCTAGGGTTCTAATTAGGGAGACAAACAGAAATAGTCAATGATCTGACTACCATTGGCTCTGATACCATGTTGTAAAGAAGTGGGATAAACCACCCTCTACTAATAACAATGGTAAACAAAACTCATTTGGGATAGCAGTGGAAGATAATTTTTTTGACTATATTCAATTTAAATAAAGTGTACATAAAAATTTTCTCCCAATATGGGTGTACATGCTTTATACAAAAAGAGGATCTAAGTAGAGGGAAACTAGACTACTCCACTTTTGTCTCCAAGCAACACATCCATAAGCCAAGTCCATGCCCAAGCTATGATCTTCATTCCATATCGAACACCTTGCTCCGCATCTGGGTGGTTGGGAAGGCTCCCAGCAAAAAGGGGAGGAAAATAAAAGTATGTGTCACTAAACTATACTAAAGGTGAAAAGATAAATATAACAAGTAAATCAGGTTAGGGATTCATCAAAAGATGAGACATCAAGAGAATGAGGCCATATATATATATATATATATATATATATATATATATATATATATATATATATATATATAAGAATATTTCAATAGATGCTTGACAAAAACAACATATCATAAAAGGATTGCATGTATGATTAATATTGACTATCTTAACTATGTAGGGTTGAGGCACCTACCGGACCTTCAACCAAAGGGTGAGGGGAGAGTATCACATTCCCAATCACCTGCACATATTTCATGTGCGGGGGAGAATAACACGTTCCCCAGGGGAGAAATAACACATTCCCCAACTATGGGTGGTTGTACATACAAGTACCACTACACTAGTTAATTAGTTTAATAAAATCAACATGCTAGAAAAAGAGTTATGGAAAGATTAATCAAAGGATTTATACAACATGATCGTGGGGTATAAAAACCCAAACAAGATAGTTCTATAACTGATTTTAAGGCATAAACAAATTAAGTTTCAAGAATCATGAATTAGGTCAAATTAAGCCTCATTAGAGAATATGGGTATTGGTATAAATTTTCCCAACTAAAGGGGGTAGATGCACATACCTTATCCTTTAGAATCCTAGAAATCACTTTTTAGTTTTTTACACGAAATCAGATCCAATTTCCCTAATATGATCATCATAATCATGTATTAATACCATGTTTATTCATTAAAGACTTAAAACCTAAAAAACCATTGAATTTTCCACAAACGATCAAATTAGACTCTTAAAACCTCACTACTATCTTAGTTAGGATTTTCTGATCAAAACAACATATAATATTAGGTATTTTGAAGATATGGACTTTTAAGGTTATTTTCAATGATTTTTAATTGATTAAATCATCTTTAGAAAACCACCTTCGACACAAAACTCGAAGTAAACCTTTAGAAATATTTTTATTAGAAATATCATATTTTTTTGAGTTCAGAACATATTTTATTTTTATTTTTGGACAATCGAATCAAAAGTTACGATTTTTACAATCTCAACCAATCACAAAATGTCACGTAGGCAAACTTATTCGAACCAGAGAGAGTGTGAGAGGGAGAGGAGGTGGACCAGTGACTTGGCCCAACCACGGGGTGCCAAGTCAACGGTGCGTGCCAACACACCCGCACACCCAGCAAGGAAAAACAAGAGTGGAAGGACGGGATTATCCTCGGCCAAGAAAACAAACAAAAGCAGAGATGAGGGCAAAATCATAAAACCACGGAATGTCTTCTTCTTCCTCATACTCTCGCTCCACGAGAACCGAGCAAGCAGGTGCTTGCTAGGATTTTGGGTGAAACCAAAATACACAGCCAAATTCAAAGTCCAGATATGAAAAAGAATAAGCAAGACGATGTGAACTCGAAGGCACCTGTTATTTTGCTGGAGACGAAGAGATGAGGGAGCAAAGGGCGCGGCAAGGTCAGGAGCCTACGATGGCTAGATGATGGTCCAAACGCCCACGAAACTTGAAATTAACAGCGTTGTTGAATTGCAAATATGTCGGCGCACGTAGGGGTAGGGGTATTTATTAACAAGGAGATGTGGGTTAGGATTTTCATAGTGGGCCGTCGAAGATTGGGGAGCAAGCTTTGGGGGTTTCTCGAATCTTCGTCAAAACGTAAAACTTTTAGAATAGGATGGTGCGGAATCTTCCGAGGAACTCGTAGAGCCAAAAATCATCGAATTCCATCGAGTATATCTTGAGATATATATATTCGAAATGTTGGAAACAAAGGACCTGTTGCCCAAAACGATCCGAGGAGGAAGAAGATTTGCGGATCCTTATATCGCGATCCAACGGTCGACGATCAACACGATATTTCTATTCATATCCACTAAGAGGGCATATACATTTACATGTTTTTCTCTCTCCTCATTTGGAGGCTCAAACGTTATCCAAAAATTACCAAATTTTATATTCTGACTTATTTTAATGTGTAGAATCCAAATATAAAACTAGTTTTGCCTTTTGCGAATCTTTAATGTGTTAAATAATTCAAAATACATTTTCTCTTTCCTCCTTTATTTATGACTCTATGATTATCCAAAAATTACAAAACTTCACCCATAACTCATATTAAGTATGTTAGTCGTGAATTTGGTATTATTTCCATTTGTTGAAGTCGTTTGTTATTTTAAATAATGATTTGAAAGTTTTGTATACTTTCTCTCTCCTTAATTTATCGTCTCATCAAATACTTTCCAAATTAGGTTAAATTCATCCAAAGGTCTATTTTAATATGTAGAATACGAATTAGGCATTAATATTTTTTTTGAAGACTTTTATTATTTTATTTAATTCATTTATCTTTTATCACTTATTTAACCTTTTATTTATTAGAGGCATCTAGAAACTTTCTAAAAATGTAAACTTGGCCTATAATCAATAATAAACGTTTGGAACATGATTTTGCCATTAATTAATTTTTATCGCCATATATTTAATATTTTTGGTCTTTAAGCCATTTTCTCTCTCCAGATTAAAATAAAATATTAAACATTGACCAAATTAAATGAAAATTTGTCCAAAGGCTTATTTTTATGTTTAGATTACGAATCTTGCATTATATTTCTAATTTGAGGATAGTAGATATTTTATTTCACCTTATTGGCTTATTTCCCATTATCTTGTAATAAAGGCTTTCATATATTTATTTATTATCCAAATTAGATGATACTTGGCCATTAAGTTTCTTTTAGATCAAGAAAATGAATTTTCATATCAAAGTATCTCCTTGGGTTTCTATTTAGGATTTTTAGAACAATATATTCCTCATTATCTTCTTTTATCCAAAATATTCTATATTATCTTCAATTATTACATTTATCATCTCCTTTATGTATATTTCGAGATTTTCTTTCTTTTACATATTCTAAAAATCAATAGAAAGTTCTAGGACGAATTTATTTATTCTTTTTATCGCTTAAGTGGATATTTTGCATATTTGACCTATTAATAAGCTTCCACATTAAGTGACTAATCACATGTGTATTAGATAACAAGGTAACTTGCATTTTATATTGATGACTTGATTAATATGTGATTAGATGATTATATATATATATATATATATCATTTATGTGTATCAAAGTATCTTAACTGATTATGGCACTTAACATCATCAATGTATCATGAAAGGCATTAAAGATGTATTCATTAGGGTTAGGTTATTGCAAGTTAGGGTTTAGGTCAGCATTGTTGGTATGTATGCCCATAGAGCAAGTCATATGATGATTGTAATGGAATACTTTGTAAATGATTTGAATAATAATAAAGGCAATTTCCGATCTATATGTTTAAACTGTTTCTAAGATGATGGTGTAACATGATAGATGTCTAAAGAATGGTTTTACTCAATGACATATGCTTTTAGGTTCATGACCTAAACGATGAGATCATACGGATGTTAAGAGTATACATTCTTGTTTGGTCCCTAGTCGGTTGTTATTGTGGAAATAACCATAGACATCAATAACACTAAAGGCTAGATTGTGTGTTGGTTGATGACAGAATCTCATTAGTCATGATATAGTGATATCAAACCAAGCACATAGGTACTTGTTAGAGAACAAGGTATCGGACAGACCCACCGTGAGAGTGACACATGGAACCATGACTTGGTAGTCACAGTTAGCTCTCACAGTGATGGTGGTGAGTGTGATTCTTAGACCTGAAATCACTACACTCAACACATGTCGTTGGGTACACTTTGACATCATCAAACGCAGTCCTGAAACATGGGTTGTTATAAAGGTGATGATTGGGTGGCTTTGACACATGGGGCTTTTGAGGGGTGAGTGATAGATATGTGATTTGTCCCTCCTGAGGGAGTTTGATGTCTTTGGCCACTTGATGAGTAGGATTGAGAAAGGCATGCACATGCACGTGTGAATCAATATATGATATTGATGTCATACACATCTCACTCAGTCTGCTCTAAGATCAAGGAAATGAATGAATGTTGACATGATGATTGTTCCATGCCTCGAGTTCATTTAGAATATCAGTGACAAAGGAATTATACATTCACTATAACACCATTCACGGATTGTAGGATTGAAAGTTGTTCTCCAACTTTCTATTTCACTTGGGTAGCACTGATGTGTGACTAGGCACCGCTCTTTGCTTGTGAAGTCATAAATGTTATGGACTTTCACTGCCAACGTGAAATGGACCTGCAGGGTCACATACATAGGATTTAACCTGGAAGAGGAGTTTTGTCCACAAACAATATTTAGATTGATTACTAAAGGAGTTTAGTAGTTCAATTAAACACTCAATTAATTGATAGCTCAATATCATAATATTCAAGGTGTTGGATGCATTAATTGGAGTATCAGATTGATTGAAATCACAATTGACTGATTCTGCACAATCTGCACTCCCAACCGATCGGCTCATGCGGTGAACCGATCGGCTGAGCTTGGTGAACTGGTCAGCTCAAGGGTTGAGTCGATCATCTCAAGGACAGGGTGAATGATTGCTTCAAGTGTTGAAATGATCGGTTCAACTATTGCAACCGGGCAAGGTGGGAAAGTAGGATTGGTGAGAATTTTCCTTGCATTTCACTTGCCCAATTTGATTGGAACAAGGATTGGTATTTGATACCAATTAGAAACAAAAGAAGGAAAGTCAATCGGGAACCGACCAGGACCACCAACCGACCGGTTCACTTGTGAACCGACCGGTTGAGGTGTCCCAACTGAACGGTTCAGGTCCCTAACCGACCGTTTCAGTTGTGAAATGATCGGTTCAGGTTGCGAGTTGGTTGCTTTTGTGGAAAATCTCGAACCCTTCTACTCCTGCTTTTAGTCCCATATTGCCGGGGACAGAGAACCCTGTCCCATAACCCACCTATACATATAGAGGTATTGGGGGCTTCTCAGAGTACAACTCAGTGCAAGCCGGTTGCTCTGCAAATTTGTCGTTCTCTCTAGCTTTGGTAACCGAGAGAGATCCCGAGCAAGTGCTACCCGAAAAGGGAGGCACAACAAGGGAAAGACAACTGCAGTTGCAAATGGTAGAAGGAGAGTGTGTTGGCGACTAGTACGCTGACAGGAGGGTGTGACTCCTTCCGATTCCTTGTACGACAAGGAGATCGGAGTTCCAGGCAGTCTGTGTGGATGACTGCAGAGGCGGGAAACCTCTATCGCTCGGAGGACAACTGTCAATCCCGACAGTCCCGGTGAGACCAGGAGTCTTCAGTCCCGGTGCGACCAGGAGCTGCACAGACACCGTCCAAGACCGGAGGTGAAGACCACGCAAGGCGCGAGGTACTGTCGCCGAGCATGCCTCGGGACAAGGTATGCATCCACAAACCATCTTTCCTATTATGTAGACGTTGACGTGATTCCTTTTGTTCTAGGTTTTGAGGGAGAAATTTTTTGTTTCTGTTGCTTCTCTGCCTCCCCTAAAACCTAACAAGCATGACCATTTTATTTTACTTATTCATCCTTAGCATGCATTAATTACGAATTATAACCTTACTTATCATATCATTAGGGTTTATTGGTTCATGACATTATTAACATCTTACTCATTGACAATTAGCATTGATATTCATATTATGTGCATTGGATGTACATTAGGGTTCAAGCACATGCATTATTCCTCGGATGAAAATTATGTGTTCATTAATATATAAACAAGCATGTTAGGGTTACAACTATATCTTGTTTGGAAAAAACCAAAGATCCAAGCACACTAACCACCTAAGTATGTAGTTAGAGTTTCTAAAGATAGATTAGCTAGACTTCAAGATGTTATAGGGTTCCATCCCCCTAAAGAGGATTTCGTCCATGAAATCTAACTATTCAAACATCATCAACTAACCATACTCCACCCCTTAAAGGGTTTGACCTACTTCACTAGGGTTAAAATGTGGCAACACATCCCACTATCACACAGACAGTGAGGTGTTACGCAAAAATGTGCGGAAATTACCATAACCACCGATTACCAAAAACACGGCTAATTAAAACCGATTGCAAAAAGCAGATAAACCAAGGAACTATTACATTCAGATCCTTATCCTACAAGAAAACATCTTATATAAACATATACAAGATCTGGATACGTGTCCACAACTTAGGAGATCAGCTGTCTAGTCGTCACATGAGTTCATCACCTGTTTATATGTACATAATGGCCCACATCCGGCCAGCAACAGGATATACAAAACATCAGCAACTATACATCGTGAAACAATGTCAAACGCTCCCAAGGACCTGAGAGTACAGGGATGACTCTAAGACTCTACTACAAAATGACCAAAACAGCAGCATATCCATCGCTTCCCTTCTACTGCTCATCTTGCTGCTCGGCTGCAACCCTATGACCACCACCACGTCTAGTGTGAACACCTAAAAAGGTTATAAACCAGCGGGGTGAGACACACAGTCCCAACGAGAAATATAACTCCCCACCGAAACTATAAAACCAAAGAAGATAATTGGTAAAAGGTATAACAAGAGCAGTCTATATAGCAAAGCTATTCATACCATCAGGCTTACCAAGCTGTACGGAAGGCATATAACCAAATATCTCTTTATGGAACATGATTGACAAGATAAGATTTGTAAGATCTTACCACATAACATAAGGAATGTATAAGAAATTGCAAGTATAACAAGATTAACTACACAAGCAAGGCCTCAACCAATGTTCCATGTTTTGCCTTAAGCAGTAAATACTATTCAGCTGGATTACATATTATTATACCCTGAGGAAGTCAGCCATACCGCTCAGATCCAACCGACGGCTGCGAAACACGGAGCCGGTGCCATACAAGGTCAATGGAAGAGCCTGACTCCACGACCTCCCACCTCGTGGTCAGTGCACGAGTACAACACAAGCAGGACCGCAGTCTCATGCTTAAGTGGCCTCAACCATAGGGTTAGCTCCATAGGCTACCCTCTGCCTATCCCACTTCGGTACAGGTCTCGACGCTAGTGAAACTGAGCCACGGGCATGTTCACCATGCTCTGAGCCATGAACGCATTCATGCTCTCATATCGCATATCCTGAGCCATGGGCCTGTTCACCATGCTCTACACATATCCCGAGTCTGCACCTGCAGCTGCACTCGAATCCTCTCTATTTTAGGCTAGGAGAAACCTCACATACTCAACAATATGTGCTCTGGGTTAACCCACAGGAGAACCCATTTCACCATCACCAGCTCCCGACGATGATGGATCTATGGCCAGGGCAAACTACATGATATGTTTCACTGTAATTAGTTAGTATCTTTTAAGTGGATTGCAAGATTCAACCAAGTTATATAACCTGCAAACTATAACAAGAATAAACAACATGAAACTCAATATCATGCTTTTACTGTCATCAATATCATCCTGATCCATCACAAGGATCCAACATTACATGTCATCACTTGGTCTCTTACCAATCATCAAGATCCATCTCAGGGATCATCATATTACCATGGGATCTCAATCCTTCATCACATAGTGCCACTGCCTCACAAGGCTTCCATCGTCATCATGGGATAGCAATCCCCAACACATCATTAGAGGATAACACCTCAACAAAGCACTTTAGCCAAACTCAGGTCCTCAGACCAAAACACATCCTGCATGGTTAGTATGCACAAGCATCATGGGTTAACAAAAAGATCATATTATTGACATAGGGTGACATTTATCATTCATGCCTCAACCTGTGATCATAAGCATAGGTCATATCATTAAGCAAAGCATCTTATATGCTTACCATTTATTCAGAATTATACATATAGTTCCAGATGATCATAAACACAGGTACTACCATGTCAAGCTACATAGATGTGATCCATTATATCAACTATCAAGTATGTCAGGGATCACTATCATAAATCAAACATGATTACATGAGCAAAATCTAGCATATATGTTTTCCAAAGGAACAAAACCCTCACTAGAGCTGCCCACTACCCTCACCAAAAGTGTGACGGGTAGGGCACCCTCACTAAAGGTAGGACAGGGTACTTTCCCATATCGCCCAACCACTACAACCCCATAACGGTCAAGCCAACCAGCCATATATCGGCCAAACACTAAGCAAGGGTGTCAACTATCAGCTCGAGATGTAAAGGGCAACCCTAGGTGACGTGCACCTATGTGTATCGTGCAGCATGTGTCGTGCAACCACATGTATCGGGCAACCAAGGCATGCATCTCAGGCAAAGAGGCATATCATGCAACGGCGCGTCGTGTATAGGTGTATAACGTGCACAAGATGTATCAGGCATTACCACTCAACAAGGCATAACGCCCAAGGGTGTAACTCAGCCTGTCGTTTCAACCAACCTAGCCATGATCTATCAGCCATCACACAGGGCAACAACGGAGGTGCGACGCCCGACACAGGGCCACACATCTCAATGCCAACAACGTCCAAGGGGATAACAGCACCAAGCAACCAACTGAGCTAGGCGTGTCGGGAAGGATACTCAACCAGGTGTGAAGCCTGACACACACAAGGGCAGGAGCCAGGTGCAATGCCCGACACAGCCACAACATCAAGCCAACCAACACTCTAGATCAAGAGGGGTATCGGGCAATGTCAACCCCAAGACATATCAGCCAAGATGTAACTCCACAAGGTCATTATCAACCTCAAGCACAAGGGCACCAAAACCCTAAAGGATCAAGAAGATGCTCACCTATCAACAACCAAGAGAGGGGTCTTGCACACTTCTTATCACCAATTGGGCAACACAAAGATCAACCCTAACAAAGGTCTACAACCACCACAAAGCTCACCTCTCGAATCCATGGTGAGAGAAGGGTGTTGCTCAAGCAACTAGAATACAAGCTCACCTCTCAACTTAAACGAGAGAGGAGTATTGCCCATTTTACTAGAGTTCAAGCTCACTTCTCAAGACCAAAGGAGGGAGAGGGGTGTTACTCAACAAGAAACCCTAGAACATAGTTCGTCCAATAAGAACAACCTAAGCAAGAAACTCAACTAACAACATACATAGCCCATATGATCACAAGAAACATACAAGAACATAGAAGAGGTAGTATAGTTAGGGTTAGGAGTTATGTAACCCGCCTTAAGCAACTCCAAGCTCCAAGCTCCACCACAAGAAGAGAGCAAGGCACTCTAGGGTTCGGCCACCATTAGAGGAAGAAGGAGACTCCTAGACAAGGATCGGCCACCAAGCTTGCAAAGGAAGAGGGTGTCGTGCACCAAGGGAGAGGGAAAACTAAGGAACTAAAGGGATCCTTAGCAAGACAAAGGGGACACATATATAGAAGAGGATGGAGGAGAAACCAAGGTAAGACAAAGCAAGGTGTCGCCCACCTAGGGACACTTGTCCATGGGCAATGCCACCACTCTAACATGTCCTAAACACATGTCCAAGGCCATTTCCACATGCAAGCATCAAGCACCAAGTGTCCACTAGTGGTGACACAAATGAGGTCAAAGGGGGTCAAAGGGTCCATGGGAGACACACCTCCATACCATGCCCGACACCCACCCTGGGCGACACACCACAGGCCGACACACACCCTGGGCGATACACCCAGGCCGACAAAAGGCACTCCTGCCTGACACAAGGTCCAACCAAGCTCAACCAAGCCCAAAGGAACTCAAGCAACGAGCTCAACCCTTCCTCTCAACACTAGAGGAAGAAAGGAGAGGGAGGAACACCTCACAAGGTGAAAAACTTGCCCACAAACCCTAGACTTGGGTTAATTGCAAGTAGCACCTCCATCTCTCAACAAAGCACCAACAAACCCTAATCACCACTAAAGGTGATTAGCAAGCAACTAAGCACCAGGGTTAAGCAAAGCAAACAGGTTAAGCCCTAAACGGAGGTCAGGGTCCTTACATAAAGGATAAGTCTAACTAAACCATTATCTAGATCCATCATGCTTCCACTGTGCACTCTGATATTTTCACAAACACCCAAACTCTAAGGTCTAGGTTCAAAGGACATAAGAAAACTATCTTGGTATCCATCCTCAAACAAATCATCATACATATGAAACTTAGGGTTCCCAAAGATATACAACACAGAAGTCTAAGGTCACTATTGCCTAAAAGAAAACTATTTCGGGCAATTCGTATCAGCGTAGGCTAGGCCGGTATCATATAGGCACGGGAGTCCTCGTATACCAAGCTAGTGGTGCGGAGGAAAATTTTTCCAGCCCCCGAAACCCTGATCCTTTCTAGACACCCTTGCTTCAACTGCATGCCCTAATAGTTGCCTAAAGGCAAACCTAAACAACATCAAGTTATGCATATTTTAATTATAAGTATTTTAAGATTTTATTCATCAAGGTTCTAAGGTGGAACTATTGGTTCCTAAGTCAACTTATCATCAAGGTAGATCAAATCTTGGCAAACATGTCACTTAAAGGAAACTATGCAAGTCTAGGGTTCTAATTAGGGAGACAAACTGAAATAGTCAATGATCCGACTACCATTGGCTCTGATACCATGTTGTAAAGAAGTGGGATAAACCACCCTCAACTAATAACAATTGTGGGCTCTGATCTCCAAAACACAAGATAAACATAGCGGAATCGATTCGATTAACATCGGAATATGAAAATCACGAGAAATTAAAACTTTTCAAAAACGAGATCTCAAAAACCTGAAACTCCTTTTATAAAAGTAAGATGAACTGTTTACATCTCTGATAAATCACCTCTCGAGTGATTATATACATCATGATACAAAATATCAAGACTTCAAAATTCTCAGATCAACAAACTCCTAGGACCTGAGTGTACAGAGACGACATAAGACTATTCTAACTACAAGACTAGACATCACAGTGTTTCCACCTGAAATCACTGTTGCTCCTGGTTTTGCTGCTGCTACTGCTGTCAACCTGCAGATCGGTTCCTTCGACCTCGACGTTCACCTAAAGGTAGAAATCTACGGGGTGAGACAATTTCAAATAATTGTCCCAGCGAGAGTTATAACTCTCCGCCAGAAACTTTGTTAAAAGCAATCAAAGGAATATCATGAGCAGGTAACTTAGATTACTCACAGTAGGCTTGATAACAATTACTCACCTTTATTAAGGAATATGAAGAACATGTATACTAATACTTGAACAGGATATTAAATGCAAGCAATGTAATAACAATCAATGTTCAACCTAAGCAGTTATGCTACGTGGTTGATTATGTTTTACAAACATCATTATGCCCTGCGGAGATGAGGTATACCGCTCATGCTCCAACCGATCACTAGTAAGTCGCATCGGTATCATACTAGGTCATCGAAAGAGCTGGATTCTCATGACCTTCAACTACCTCAGTCAGAATGAGGATAAACATGCAGGACATCTAGTGTCTCTGCTATTATAGCTCACCAAGGTATTCTGGTACTTCGCTATTAGAGTCACAGTGGCATTCTGCACTATCTTTTCTATCGAAAGATTTCATGTTTATCTCTCATCGATGCGGTATAAAAGATTCCTTTGGGAGAATAGTGTTACATCATCTCGGTATAAACATATAGTGAAGGGTTGATGGATTAAGATATATCCACATCAACTCCTACACTAGGATGTAAGGATATACACATCCATATTCCCCCACATACTCTAAAGTATGTGATCCAAGAGTTCCCTTAGGAAAACCTATTTCACCATCATTTAAACTCTGACAATGATGGATCTATGATCAGGGCTCTACATGATATGATTATACTTGGTTATTAGGTACATTTCAGTATTCTTTTAGCATCATACATGTTTCCAAACAATCAAGTACTAAACATGGCTATAACAGAAGAATACTAAATGTAACAGGTATTACTCATAGAAGTTATCAGATGGATATCAATTCTTAATCATCTTATCACTATGATTCAGGAACATGGGTGCTTACACCCTTATATCATCATAACACTTGCTATCAAGTGACATGTCAGCATCAAGTCATCTATTAGCATGACCTTGATGTCATTCATGGCCCTTAAGGAATATCAGATTCATATGATGCCACTTGCATCTAGGCAACATAGTTATTTCTATTCATAAGCTATTGACATACTTTCAATGGATATGATGTCATGATCCTTACCTGGATATGATTATTCTCTTATAAGAACATGCATGATTAAATCAATTGATAATAATCAACAATTCATAGTCAGATCAGAAGTCAATAAGATAGAATTAACCTTTCAATTCAAAGGTTATACTTTTATGTCCTTACAAAGGGTAAGATTCCCTTGTTTACATCATTTAGGGTTATTCAACCCTTTCATTATGATTATGAATAATGATTCCTCATCTCATATTTTGATCATACAATTCATGCTTAAAGGAATAACATGAATTTAGAGTTTATTGTTCATTTCAACATATTACCATGAACTAGGGTTTACTATTCACATTACTCATGATTACCCTAGAACTAGGGTTTACTATTCGCATTACTCATGATTACCATAGAACTAGGGTTTACTATTCACATTACTCATGATTACCCTAGAACTAGGGTTTACTATTCACTTCATAGTGAAATGAGCTCATAGTATCATCATGAATGAGAAACATCATCATTGATGCTTTCAAATTAGGTTAAGACTCATCAATTATCTTAATTAGGGTTTTCATGATCTCTCATAAGTGGATCATACCCTAATCCTGCATATTCATATACATTGGAGGTACTTTATCTGAGTTTTAACCATAAATGGTACTTTCTCTCTCTCGTTACTAATAGATGGTGATTATATCACTCTAGATAGGGTTGGGTTAAGTCCTCATTGATTAACATAAACCAAATCACCACTATCATGTCATTAGGGTTTGAATAAAACAAGGTATCCTTTAATTGAACCCATTGAAGCTTTAAATGAGTGTGAACCCATTTGAGCTTAAACGAGTGTGAACCCACTTGAGCTTAAACGAGTGTGAACCCACTTGAGCTTAAATGAGTGTGAACCCACTTGAGCTTAAACGAGTGTGAACCCACTTGAGATTAAACGAGTGTGAACCCACTTGAGCTTAAACGGGTGTGAACCCACTTGAGCTTAAATGGGTGTGAACCCACTTGAGCTTAAACGAGTGTGAACCCACTTGAGCTTAAACGAGTGTGAACCCACTTGAGCTTAAACGAGTGTGAACCCACTTGAGCTTAAACGGGTGTGAACCCCTTTTTGATTTCAAACGGTTGCAAACCATTTAGACCTATTGGTCCAAGATCGTTTAATAAAGTTGGATAAGGACCAACATAGGTATTAACGCCCTTCATCTTCAACCTTGAAACCAAGGTCTGTTCTTCATGAAAAAGCTTGCAAATCACAACTATCATGTCATTAGGGTTTGAATAAAACAAGGTATCCTTTAATTGAACCCATTGAAGCTTTAAATGAGTGTGAACCCATTTGAGCTTAAACGAGTGTGAACCCACTTGAGCTTAAACGAGGGTGAACCCACTTGAAACAGGTGTGAACCCACTTGAGCTTAAACGAGTATGAACCCACTTGAGCTTAAACGAGTGTGAACCCACTTGAGCTTAAACGATTGTGAACCCACTTGAGCTTAAATGAGTGTGAACCCACTTGAGCTTAAACGAGTGTGAACCCACTTGAGCTTAAACGGGTGTGAACCCCTTTTTGATTTCAAACGGTTGCAAACCGTTTAGACCTATTGGTCCAAGATCGTTTAATAAAGTTGGATAAGGACCAACATAGGTATTAACGCCCTTCATCTTCAACCTTGAAACCAAGGTCTGTTCTTCATGAAAAAGCTTGCAAGAGTGCAAAGAAAGATGGGGAAGAAGAAGAACTAACTATTATTTGCAAGAATAAAAGTATGTATAACAAAGCAAGGTTTAGTGTTATAAAACCCGCCTCAAACGTTGTTCCTAGAGCTCCAAGCTTCCAAGCTTCAAGACTTTAATGGCTTCTTGAGCTCCACAGGTTGGCCAAAGGTGATTCTCCAAGGAAAAGATGGAGATGATCGGCTAGAACAAGAAACCTAAGTGAATTAACCATGAAACCAACCTTATACAAGGATTTCCTCCATGAATCCAAGCTAGAAGATGGTGCTCTCTTACCTTAGAACAGGTTGGTCGTTTCCCTGAGCTCCAGAGCTTTGCCTTGGTCGGTTGAGAAAGATGAGAAGTGAGGAAGTGAAGGGAATACGTTTGGTTGTTTTACAAGGAACTAGGCTTATATACCTTAGGTTGTTTTCCACCATAAGGACCTCTAAAACATAGATTTCTAATCTAAGTCCCTTCTTATTTCTAAGGCACGTCCAAGCATGATAATCTTATGCAAAGCTCATCAAAACTCAAGATCTAAGGGTAGAGAAAACCAACATGCATACTAAGGTACATATATGAGGGGTCTCCTTACTCTTACTAGGTGTTTTCACTACAAAGGTCATCCTTCTTTATCCAATTATTTAGTTGAAGCGCCCCTCTCATAATTTCTTCTCTAAATGATGTAAAGAGTCATAAAGGATATACTAGAAGGTATATTTTACAGGTTGCACTCCATATTTTGGGTAAATTGCACTTTACACCAAAATCAGGATTTTTAAGCACAAGGATCACTCCACAAGCTGCTTCTTGGTGCCCAAGCTTGGAGAATCCATCATACCTCATCATATTCATTCATATGATGTCTCATCATCAAAGGAACATCATATCATGTTAATATTGCAAGTTAACCCTTCTAATTGGGTAATTTGCACATAGGTCCCTGCATAACAAAACAATACTACATTCATTGTTTTTAAAAGGACAGAAATGAAATTGTATGTTCCTCAGGAACTTAATTACATGCCAGAAGTTAATCACAAGTATCTTAATTACATGATTTAAGTAAAAACACCTAGGGTTAACTTATAACCCAGGTCAGGGATGTTACAAATTATCCACCCCTCAAAAGGATTTCGTCCCCGAAATCGATTTAGCATATTAGGAGAAAAGAGAAGGGTATTTCCTCCTCATCTCTTCCTCCAGCTCCCAAGTGGCTTCTTCAACACCACGATGATTCCAGAGGACTTTCACAAGACTTATATCTTTCTTCTTTAACTTTTTAATTCTGTTATCAAGGATTGACACTGGTCCCTCCTCATAAGTTACATCTTCATTCACTTCTACTTACATAGTTTGTAGAACTGACTCGGTATCAGGGTGACATTTCCTTAACAGAGAAATGTGAAACACAGGGTGTAACTTCTACAATTCTGGTGGCAATTCTAGTTTATAGGCTACCTTTCCAACTCGTTCAATGATTGGATAAGGCCCCATAAATCTAGGAGCTAACTTTCCTTTCCTTCCAAAACGAAGGACTCCTTTCCAAGGTGAGACCTTGAGGTACACTCTGTCTCCAACCTGGAACTCTAAAGGTCTACGACATTTGTCAGCGTAAGACTTCTGTCTATCCTGTGCAGTCTTAAGCTGCTGTTGGATTATCTTAATCTTTTCTGTGGTCTGTTGCACAAGATCAGGACCTAACAACTGATGCTCACCAGTCTCATACCAGCATAAGGGTGATCTACAACGTCTACCATACAAGGCTTCATAAGGTGCCATATCAATACTATGTTGATAGCTATTTTTATAGGCAAACTCTATCAAGCTTAGGTGCAGATCCCAACTTCTTGTGAACTGGAGAGCACATGCTCTCAACAAGTCTTCCAAGGTCTGTATAGTCCTTTCCGACTGTCCATCAGTCTGTGGATGAAAGGTTGTACTAAACCTTAACTGGGTGCCTAGTGCCCTATGTAGCTGTTCCCAAAAACGACTTGTAAACTGAGGACCTCTGTCAGAAACTATGGTGACAGGAACTCCAGGCAAACACACTATCTCTTGAACATATAACTGGCATAACCTTTCAGAAGAATAGGTTGTTTTGACAGGTAAGAAATGTGTTGTCTTAGTCAACCTATCAACAATTACCCAAATGGAATCATGTCCTTTGTTTGTCCTAGGTAGGCCAACAACAAAGTCCATGGTTACATGATCCCACTTCCACTGTGGTATGGGTAAAGGTTGCATTGTTCCTGCAGGCTTCTGGTGTTCAGCTTTAACTTGCTGACAGACCGGACACCTCAGAACAAACTCAGCTACATCCTTCTTCATCACAGGCCACCAATACATATCTTTCAAGTTTTGATACATCTTGGTGCTCCCTGGATGCATAGCATACATAGAAGAATGAGCTTCCTTCAGGACTAACTTCCTCAGGTTATCCACATCTGGCACTATCATCCTCCCATGATAGCATGCCACTTGATCATCTGATTCATGAAAACCCTCTCACTTCTCATCACCATACTTAGATCTGATATGCTGAACTGTAGCATCAACTTGTTGTGCCTCCTTAATCTGCTTTCTTAGGGTGGGTTTGATATGCATCTCAGCCAACAACCCGGCAATCCATGACACCTTCATCTGTACATTGTCTTGCCTTAAGGAAATAAGCATATCTCTCCTAGAGCATACTAAAGAGTTTAATTGTGCCCTATCAAAGGATGATGTTGCTGATTTCCTACTCAAGGCATCTGCAACTACATTGGCCTTCCCTGGATGGTAATCTATCGTACAATCATAATCCTTGATTAACTCCATCCAGCGACGTTGCCTCATGTTAAGGTCATGCTGAGAGAAGATATACTTAAGACTCTTATGATCAGTGAAAACCTGGAATGTGTCTCCATATAGATAGTGTCTCCAGATTTTCAAGGCATGAACCACAACAGCTAACTCTAAATCGTGTGTTGGATAATTCTCCTCGTGTTTCTTAAGTTGTCGAGAAGCAAAAGAAATCACATGCTTATCCTACATCAGCACACATCCGAGTCCATTCTTGGAGGCATCACAGAAAACTATGTATCCTTTGCCTTGCTCAGGTAACATAAGTACAGGTGCACTTGTCAACCTCTCCTTCAACAACTGAAAGGACTGCTGACACTTGTCACTCCAAGTAAAAGAAACATCTTTCCGGGTCAACTTTGTCAAGGGTAGGGCTATAGAACTGAAGTTCTTAATGAACCTTCGATAATAGCCAGCCAACCCTAAGAAACTACGAATCTCCGTCGGTGTCTTCGGTTGTTCCCATTGTAGAACAGACTCTACCTTTTTAGGGTTAACACGAATTCCCGAGGCAGATACCACATGTCCAAGAAAAGATACCTCCGGCAACCAGAACTCACACTTGCTAAACTTAGCGCATAACTCATGTTGTCTTAGCAAAGTTAGAGCCTGACGAAGATGTTGTTCATGCTGTTGAGCATCTCTACTATAGATCAGGATGTCATCTATAAAGACAACAATATTCTGATCGAGGAAAGGTCGGAAGATTCTATTCATAAGCTCCATAAATGCAGTTGGTGCATTAGTTAGTCCGAACGACATAACTGTGAACTCATAGTGACCATACCTTGTCCTGAAAGCAGACTTGGGTATGTCAATGTCCTTAATACGAAGTTGATGATATCCATACCTCAAGTCTATCTTCGAGAAGACGGTTGCACCACACAACTGGTCAAAAAGATCATCAATCATTGGCAGAGGGTACTTATTCTTTATCGTTACATTATTTAGTTGTCTGTAATCAATGCACAACCGCATTGATCCATCTTTCTTTTTAACAAACAAGACCGGAGCACCCCAAGGTGAAGTGCTTGGTCGAATAAAACCCTTCTCAAGCAACTCTTGAAGCTGTTTCTTGAGTTCTGCCATCTCAGCAAGCGCCATCCTATACGGTGTTTGTGCTATGGGTTGGGTATCTGGGATCAAATTGATTTCAAAATCAATTTCCCGAGGCGGTGGCATACCTGGAAGTTCTTCAGGAAATACATCTTCAAATTCCCGGACTACAGGAACCTCAGTAGGGTTGGGACTCGCCTTGGTGGTTTCTATAACATGGGCCAAGAATGCATAACATCCTTGCCTCATCAGCTTATCAGCAACCATAGCAGACACAAGACAGGTGGGTAGAATCTTTCTCTCTCCTTGAAAGATCCATGTGTTGCTCTCATCAGCAAACACAACTTGCTTGGATTCACAATCCAAGACAACTCTATACCTTTCCAAGGTATCCATCCCAAGGATTATGTCAAATCCTTGCATATCAAGTGGTATAAGATCCACTTGAATGTGATAATCAGAATAGAAGAGGATGTAGGGAGAGCATACCTCTTGCAAAATAGCAGAACCTCTCAAAGGAGTCTCGAGAAACAAGCTATCTGCCCTATGACTTGAAAAACTACTAGAGGGGGGGTGAATAGAGTTTTTGAATTATTTTAACAATTTATTGAATTCAAACAACCACAATTGAAATTGGAAGAAAGAGACAGGTGTTTAGAGTGGTTCCAACTATAGCAAATACTATAGTTGTCAGTCCACTACCCGGTTGCTTACCCAACCGGGATTTGAAAGTATTTATTTTATTACCTCTCGAGGATTTATACAAAATACAATACTTTCCTTTACACCCTTTGAACAGCCTTCACTTGAAGTAGGTGCACCAACTTTGAGGTAGCCTTCTTTGAAGTAACTCCAAGCTCCCCCTTGAAGTAGCCTTCCTCTCTAGAAGTAACCTCCCGTTGCACCAGCCTTCTGAAGTAGCTCAAAGTCTCCTTCTTCGCCAAGAAGATCTTCACCCTCTCCAATCCGCAGCCTCCAACCTAGGAGTAGCAAGGAGAGTACAAACAATAATAGGGAACAAGAAAGAAAAAGGAAATTACAACTTATCCTTTATAGCCCAAGGCTTGATTTGCCTAGATCAAGCGTATAGATCTCCTAACCAAGTATGTGAACTTGTGATTGCAGTGGGTAGGAGATACTAGCCTATAGGACACGAATTATGAGCTAAGGAATGAAATGGCCAATTGTCACAATGCTCAAATTGCTTACAAACAGATTGCACAAAGTATGCTCAAGGATTTCTCAAGTGTAGCAAGTGTAAACAAGTGTGTTTGAGTGTCCTATGGCTTGTCCTATTTATAGGAATGGCCTAAGGATGCTTAAGGACGTTCTAGACAACTTCTAGGGGTTTCTAAGTGCTTAACTAGCCGTTAGGTACAAAGTTGTTGCTTTAACAACGGCTAATTAATTAATTCTGCAGTTGCTGTCAGAGACAATCTCGGTCGAGGAATGGTCGACCGAGACACCTACTCGGTCGAACTTTTGTCGACTGACAGGCACTCTGGAACAAGTGATTTGCAACGTCTTTCTCCAACTGCCAACTAACTTGTCTGTTGTGTCTAACGGCTACTTTGGATCTTTCTCGGTCGAGGAGTTTGTCGACCGAGAGTGTCTCAGTCGAGGAGTTTGTCGACCGAGATTGATCATGTTTCAATGTTTCAATTTAGGCACTAATTATATGTATGAGTGTGCTTATGTGATCTTATTTGAATGGGATGACTTGTCTAACTATGGTGTTTAGCTAGGGAAAATCTAACGCTTGATTTACATGCAATTCTAAGTACTTGTACATTATATTTTTGTACAAGTTTTTACAACAGTGATTACATTGCATGAAAATATAAATATGTAAGCTTGTGGATTTTCCCTTGTTGCTTTGTCATCCTGCACACTCAAGTAGCTCGTTAGATTAATAAGAATGAAATGTTTGTCATAATCAAAACAAAGGGATTTATAGATGTCCATTTAGCCAACAATCTCCCCCTTTTTGAAGATGACAAACATTTCCAAAATATAAAAATAAAGGAAATATAAACCATATGAGTTTCATACCTTTAGATTACCTTTTTTAGCTTTTCCTCTTGTTTATAAAATGTGTGCTTATTATTCCCCTTGAATTATGGAACATGAAATCCAATTCACTAGGGAATATAGCAACTTTCAATGTAAAGCCAAGAGTTTATTTATGAAACTCATTGATTGAGTTTTTCAAAGTTTTAGTTTTATATTTATTTCTCCCCCTTTGTCATTTCAAAAAGATATCCGTTTAGAAATAAAAAACTCCCCCTTAATTAGATGTCCCATCAAATCTAATGAAAAAGATGTCCATTTAAAAGCCAAAATATCATGATGTAAATAAGAGTTTTTGTTTAAGTAGCACAAATATCAAAGAAAACATCTTCCAAAGGAGTGATAAGCAATTGCTTCCTAATTTTGTTAAATTGATCTAGTGGAAGCGGTTTTGTAAAAATATCAGCCAATTGATCTTCCATATCAACATGATGAAGGGAAACATGATTCTTGGAGATGTGATCCCTTAAAAAATGATGACGGATTTCAATATGTTTAGCTCGGCTGTGTAAAATAGGATTGTGTGCTAAGTTTATAGCGCTTGTGTTGTCACAAAAAATAGGCGTAGATGAAAAAGTAAAACCATAATCGTTTAATACTTGTTGCATATAAAGCACTTGAGCACAACAAGACCCGACTGCCATATATTCAGCTTCAGTTGTAGATAGGGCAACCGTATTTTGTTTCTTGCTAAACCAAGATACTAAAGCTCTCCCTAATAAGAAACAGCCACCACTAGTACTCTTGCGATCAAGTCGACAACCAGCATAATCCGCATCAGTATAAGCTTTAAAATCCAAGGATTGTCCTTTTGGATACCATAAACCAAAGCAAGTAGTGTCGGCTAGGTAACGAAGAATTCGTTTAACTGCTAGAAAATGAGAGTGCATAGGTTGTGATTGAAATCGAGCACAAAGACCAACGGGAAACATAATGTCCGATCTAGAAGCAGTTAAGTAAAGCAAACTACGAATCATGGCTCTATATAAAGAATCATCAATAGGTTCCCCATTTTCATCCTTATCAATTTTAGTAGAAGTAGCCATAGGAGTAGTAGCATGTTTGCAGTGATCCATCCCAAAATGTTTTAAGAGTTCTTTAGTATATTTTTCTTGGCTTATGAATATTCCGGCAGGTGTTTTCTTAATTTGAAAACCAAGAAAGAAAGTTAGTTCACCCATGAGGCTCATTTCAAATTCTTTTTGCATAATATCACTAAATTGTGTGCACAATGAATCATTTGAAGCTCCAAAAATAATGTCATCAACATATATTTGCACAACTAGGAAATCAGATGTATATGTTTTGAAAAATAAGGTAGAATCTGAATTTCCAATAGAAAAACCATTATCAAAAAGATATGTCTTGAGCCTTTCATACCAATTTCTAGGTGCTTGTTTTAAACCATAAAGTGCTTTCTTAAGTTTATAAACATAGTCACCTTTTTCCGGTATTTCAAAACCAGGTGGTTGGGCAACATATACTTCTTCTTGAATGATGCCATTTAGAAATGCACTTTTTACATCCATTTGGTATAGTTTGATGTTTTTATGTGCAGCAATAGCTAGTAACATTCTAATAGCTTCAAGTCTAGCTATCAGTGCATATGTTTCATCAAAATCTATTCCTTCTTGTTGATTATATCCTTGTGCTACTAACCGAGCTTTATTCCTTATTACTTCTCCTGCCTCATTTAGCTTGTTCCTAAAGACCCACTTAGTTCCTATTATGGTTTTATCTTGTGGTTTAGGAACTAAATCCCATGCATCATTTTTAGTGAATTGATTCAATTCTTCTTGCATGGCTATTATCCAATAATCATCTTTAAGAGCTTCAGATATCTTTTTAGGTTCAATGATAGAAACAAAAGCCATGTTTGCAACATCTTTGAAAGAAGACCTAGTTTTAACTTTATCATTAGGATCTCCAATAATTAATTCTTGAGGATGATCTTTAATAAGCCTAGGTGTAGGTTGTGGTTCAACTTGGTGATTATTTGTAGTACTTTTCTCATTATTATTTGGTATGGTTAGATTTTCGAATTGATTTGTGAGATCTATGATTTCTAGATTTTCAGATTTGGATTCTTCATGAAAAGAAACATGAATAGATTCCTCAACTTTTCTAGATATAGTGTTATATACTCTAAAAGCTTTGCTAGAGGTGGAATATCCCAAAAAGAATGCTTTGTGTGATTTTGAGTCAAACTTATCTCTATCATCTTTGGTATTTAAGATATAGCATGTGGAGCCAAAGGTATGAAAATAGTCAACTCTAGGTTTCTTAGAATGTATTAGTTCATATGGAGTTTTCTTTAAATGAGAGTGAACAGTTACTCTATTTAGCACATAGCATGCAGTGTTTACAGCTTCAGCCCAAAAGGTTTTGGGTGTGTTATGTTCAAGCATCATAGTTCTAGCCATTTCTTGTAGTGATCGATTTTTCCTTTCAACTATACCATTTTGTTGTGGGGTGCGTGGAGCAGAAAAATTATGAGTGTACCCTTGAGATGTACAAAACTCTTCAAATGTATGATTTTCAAATTCTCCACCATGATCACTTCTAATGGTACATATTTTGCTTTGTAATAGATTTTCAATCTTGGAACAAAATTGTATAAAAACATGAATAGTATCATCTTTAGTTGCAATAAAGTGTACCCATGTGTATCTACTATAATCATCAACAATAACAAAACAGTATCTTTTACCACCAATAGATTGTGTCCTCATGGGTCCAAATAAATCCATATGAATTAATTCTAAGGATCTACTGGTGCTAAGTACATGTTTTGGTTTAAAAGAGGTTTTGGTTTGCTTTCCCATTGTGCATGGTTCACAGTTTTCAACTTGATCAAAAGATAAAGTAGGCAATCCACGAACAAGATCATATTTCACTAACTTTTTAATAACATGTGAACTAGCATGTCCTAGCTTTTTATTCCATACTTGTAAGGTATTGTCATTTGCAAGCAAGCATTTTCCCACTACTGATTTCATAGAGTTAGGTTTAAGAATATAAAGATTTCCAACTCTATTTCCTTCATAAACAACATTTGTAGTGTTTTCTATCAATAACTTGCAGCAAGTTTTGTTAAATAACACATCATAACCACTATCACATAATTGACTAACACTTATCAAATTATGGTGCAAACCATCAACGAGTAGAACATTCTTTATTTCGAGGTTTGAACCAACATTACCTATTCCAACGATTTTGCCCTTACCATTGTCTCCAAAGGTGACTGTTCCACTTTTCTTTTCTTCAAAGGTTTGGAATGCATCCTTGTTTCCGGTCATATGTTTGGAACATCCACTGTCAACCACCCATTCCTCTTGAGAGTTTTCATCATCTTCTCTTGCCATTAGACAATCCACGGTTTCTTCTCCGCTTTCACTGTCACTTGATTCGTCCCATGCAGCTTTATAGGCTTTTTCTCCCTTCTTCTTGTGTGAGCTTTTCTTTCCTTTCTTTGCTTTAGGACATTCATTCTTGAAATGCCCTTTCTTCCCACATTCAAAGCACCTAGGAGGGGTAGAAGAAGAGCTGGAAATTTTGTTAGATTTAAATCTTTTGTATTTCTTACCATTTACTATCAAGGTTTCTTCTCCCTCTTCTTCACTTGACTCCTCACTTTCTTGTGTGACAGCCTTTGAAGCTTTTAGAGCCACATCCTTCTTCTTTCCTTGATGAAGTTCACGTGCTCTTCTTTCTTCCTCTTCTAGGGTTGCTTCATGAGCTTCTAAGTTGCCAATAAGTTGCTCCATTTTCAGTTGAGTGAGGTCGTTTGCTTCTTCAATGGCTGTCACCTTCGGCTTATATTTTGGAGGAAGTGAACGAAGGATCTTTGATACCTGATCTTCTTCAGGAATAGGTTTTCCTAAAGCACTTAAACCATTTACAATAGTAGAGAATTTTGCAAACATTTCACTAATTGATTCATTAGTATCCATACGAAAGTGTTCAAACTTTTGTTTAAACATGCTAATCTTGGAATTTTTGACTTGGACTGTACCTTCATAGGTTATGGATAGTCTATGCCAAATATCATAGGCTGTGTCACAATTAGATATTCTATTAAATTCTCCTACCGAAATAGAACAATATAAAATGCTTACAGCTTTTGCATTCATTTGGGCCAGCTTTACCGTATTTGCATCCCATTCTACAAATTGAGTTTGAGGGAACTCGTATGGAGTTGACACCATTCTCCATAAGTCCCAATTGATGCCTTGGAAGTAGAACTGCATCCTTCTTTTCCAATATTGGTAGTTTGTTCCATCGAACGCTGGAGGCCTAGCAACAAGTGTCCCTTCGAGGTTGAGGTTGTTGAGCACTCCATCACCCATTTCTTCAAGACCTTGTTAGGGTTCCTTGAAGCCTGCTCTGATACCAATTGAAAAACTACTAGAGGGGGGGTGAATAGAGTTTTTGAATTATTTTAACAATTTATTGAATTCAAACAACCACAATTGAAATTGGAAGAAAGAGACAGGTGTTTAGAGTGGTTCCAACTATAGCAAATACTATAGTTGTCAGTCCACTACTCGGTTGCTTACCCAACCGGGATTTGAAAGTATTTATTTTATTACCTCTCGAGGATTTATAAAAAATACAATACTTTCCTTTACACCCTTTGAAAAGCCTTCACTTGAAGTAGGTGCACCAACTTTGAGGTAGCCTTCTTTGAAGTAACTCCAAGCTCCCCCTTGAAGTAGCCTTCCTCTCTAGAAGTAACCTCCCGTTGCACCAGCCTTCTGAAGTAGCTCAAAGTCTCCTTCTTCGCCAAGAAGATCTTCACCCTCTCCAATCCGCAGCCTCCAACCTAGGAGTAGCAAGGAGAGTACAAACAATAATAGGGAACAAGAAAGAAAAAGGAAATTACAACTTATCCTTTATAGCCCAAGGCTTGATTTGCCTAGATCAAGCGTATAGATCTCCTAACCAAGTATGTGAACTTGTGATTGCAGTGGGTAGGAGATACTAGCCTATAGGACACGAATTATGAGCTAAGGAATGAAATGGCCAATTGTCACAATGCTCAAATTGCTTACAAACAGATTGCACAAAGTATGCTCAAGGATTTCTCAAGTGTAGCAAGTGTAAACAAGTGTGTTTGAGTGTCCTATGGCTTGTCCTATTTATAGGAATGGCCTAAGGATGCTTAAGGACGTTCTAGACAACTTCTAGGGGTTTCTAAGTGCTTAACTAGCCGTTAGGTACAAAGTTGTTGCTTTAACAATGGCTAATTAATTAATTCTGCAGTTGCTGTCAGAGACAATCTCGGTCGAGGAATGGTCGACCGAGACACCTACTCGGTCGAACTTTTGTCGACCGACAGGCACTCTGGAACAAGTGATTTTCTAGTCTTTCTCCAACTGCCAACTAACTTGTCTGTTGTGTCTAACGGCTACTTTGGATCTTTCTCGGTCGAGGAGTTTGTCGACCGAGAGTGTCTCGGTCGAGGAGTTTGTCGACCGAGATTGATCCTGTTTCAATGTTTCAATTTAGGCACTAATTATATGTATGAGTGTGCTTATGTGATCTTATTTGAATGGGATGACTTGTCTAACTGTGGTGTTTATCTAGGGAAAATCTAACGCTTGATTTACATGCAATTCTAAGTACTTGTACATTATATTTTTGTACAAGTTTTTACAACAGTGATTACATTGCATGAAAATATAAATATGTAAGCTTGTGGATTTTCCCTTGTTGCTTTGTCATCCTGCACACTCAAGCAGCTCGTTAGATTAATAAGAATGAAATGTTTGTCATAATCAAAACAAAGGGATTTATAGATGTCCATTTAGCCAACATGACTAACCGTCATATTGCAGTTACGAATCACTCTTCGAGTGATAAAAGAGTGTGTAGCACCCGGGTCAATCAAAATAGATAAAACACAGGATTTAGACATATCAGAATATAAAAGTTCCATCTGACCTGCCACAACCCATGGATTGACCACTGCTTCTGGTGGGTTCATAGCATAGACCCTCACTATTGCTTGGTGTTGAGTTGGTGCTGACGATCCAGCCTGAGACGCTTGCCCACGTCCTCTAGCTGATCCTTGAGACTGCCTTCTCTATGATCCTTGTTGATTCTGCCTCTGAGGCTGTGTCACACTAACAGGCCTAGACCTACAGTCCTTCATCAGATGTCCCACCTTCCCACAGTTATAACAGCTTCTTTCCAGTTGTTGTGGTCTTTGTGGTCCTGTGCCTGACATTGATGCTGAACTGCGAGTCGCTTGTGGCGGTAAACCTCGTCCTCTACCTCTACTTGGGGACCACTGAGTCTGAGAACTAGATCTGGGTGGTGGAGGTGTAGGTGCAGAGAATCTAGGCTTCTTAAAGTCTCTAGATGAAGATCCCTGGAACTGTGGATATCTCTTTTGGGTTTGCCTTTTCTCGACTACGGATCTCTCTATCCTTCGGACTGACTCAACGAAGGTATAGAATCTCTCCTGATTTTCTAGGGCAGACACGGGAGTAGTCATGTCGGCATTCAAACCCTTCTCAAACCTCCTAATCCTTTCTTCCTCTGTGGTAGCCATATGCGGACAGAATCTCAACAACTCCATGAACTTAGCCTCATACTCGCTAATGTTCATCATACCTTGCCTCAGTCTCTCCAACTGAGAGATCTTCTCGTCCAGGAAGGTCTTTGGAAAATATCTGTGGACAAATTCCCGACGAAAGTCTTCCCACGAGATCTCTATTCCAGGCCTCTTATGCTCTTCCATGGTCCACCAGTGACCAGCACTACCTTTGAGAAGATAGACAACATGTCTAACCTTCTCACCTTCGAGGATGTTAAGGATTCTAAAAGCTTTCTCCAACTCAGTTAACCACAGATCAGCATCAGCAGGGTCAACTGTACCAAAGTATTCGGTTGCTCCGACACAACGAAGTCACTTGAACGTCTTAACAATACCTTGACCCTCAGACTGGACAGGTGCCCTAGGTGCAGGCATGGGCATCCTGTCGGTGATGTGTGTCATGGCAGTCATAAACTGCCCGAACATAGTTTGAACAGTTGGGTTTCCCATGTCAGCTGGGTCAAACTGAGGTGGCTCCATAGGTGGCTCAGGTACAGGTTGCTCTATTTCTAGGTTCCTTGCACCTTCTCGAGGTGCAGCAACACTACTTTCTGCCTCGTACTCCTCCTGTGGTCCAGACATCCTTAATTATCTTCTTCTCCTGAGGAGCAGAAGACTCTATTAGATAAGAAAGAAGTACTAAGGATAGACTCAACATTCTAAGTCCTATGTCTCTGTAGACTCAGCGAACCTAGAGCTCTGATACCACTAATTGTGGGCTCTGATCTCCAAAACACAAGATAAACATAGCGGAAGCGATTCGATTAACAGCGGAATACAAAAATCACGAGAAATTAAAACTTTTCGAAAACGAGATCTCAAAAACCTGAAACTCCTTTTATAAAAGTAAGATGAACTGTTTACATCTCTGATAAATCACCTCTCGAGTGATTATATACATCATGATACAAAATCTCAAGACTTCAAAATTCTCAGATCAACAAACTCCTAGGACCTGAGTGTACAGAGACGACATAAGACTATTCTAACTACAAGACTAGACATCACAGTGTTTCCACCTGAAATCACTGCTGCTCCTGGTTTTGCTGATGCTGCTGCTGTCCACCTGCAGATTGGTTCCTTCGACCTCGACGTTCACCTAAAGGTAGAAATCTACGGGGTGAGACAATTTCAAATAATTGTCCCAGCGAGAGTTATAACTCTCCGCCAGAAACTTTGTTAAAAGCAATCAAAGGAATATCATGAGCAGGTAACTTAGATTACTCACACCAGGCTTGATAACAATTACTCACCTTTATTAAGGAATATGAAGAACATGTATACTAATACTTGAATAGGATATTAAATGCAAGCAATGTAATAACAATCAATGTTCTTCGTAGTTCAACCTAAGCAGTTATGCTACGCGGTTGATTATGTTTTACAAACATCATTATGCCCTGCGAAGATGAGGTATACCGCTCATGCTCCAACCGATCACTAGTAAGTGGCATCAGTATCATACTAGGTCATCGAAAGAGCTGGATTCTCATGACCTTCAACTACCTCAGTCACAATGAGGATAAACATGCAGGACATCTAGTGTCTCTGCTATTATAGCTCACCAGGGTATTCTGGTACTTCACTATTAGAGTCACAGTGGCATTCTGCACTCTCTTTTCTATCAAAAGATTTCATGTTTATCTCTCATCGATGCGGTATAAAAGATTCCTTTGGGAGAATAGTGTTACATCATCCCGGTATAAACATATAGTGAAGGGTTGATGGATTAAGATATATCCACATCAACTCCTACACTAGGATGTAAGGATATACACATCCATATTCCCCCACATACTCTAAAGTATGTGATCCAGGAGTTCCCTTAAGAAAACTTGTTTCACCATCATTTAAACTCTGACAGCGATGGATCTATGATCAGGGCTCTACATGATATGATTATACTTGGTTATTAGGTACATTTCAGTATTCTTTTAGCATCATACATGTTTCCAAACATTCAAGTACTAAACATGGCTATAACAGAAGAATACTAAATGTAACAGGTATTACTCATATCAATTATCGTATGGATATCAATTCTTAATCATCTTATCACTATGATTCAGGAACATGGGTGCTTACACCCTTATATCATCATAACACTTGCTATCAAGTGACATGTCAGCATCAAGTCATCTATTAGCATGACCTTGATGTCATTCATGGCACTTAAGGAATATCAAATTCATATGATGCCACTTGCATCTAGGAAACATAGTTATTTCTGTTCATAAGCTATTGACATACTTTCAATGGATATGATGTCATGATCCTTACCTGGATATTATTATTCTCTTATAAGAACCTGTATGATTAAATCAATTGATAATAATCAACAATTCATAGTCAGATCAGCAGTCAATAAGACAGAATTAACCTTTCAATTCAAAGGTTATACTTTTATGTCCTTACAAAGGGTAAGATTCCCTTGTTTACATCATTTAGGGTTATTCAACCCTTTCATTATGATTAGGAATAATGATTCCTCATCTCATATTTTGATCATACAATTCATGCTTAAAGGAATAACATGAATTTAGAGTTTATTGTTCATTTCAACATATTACCATGAACTAGGGTTTACTATTCACATTAATCATGATTACCCTAGAACTAGGGTTTACTATTCACATTACTCATGATTACCCTAGAACTAGGGTTTACTATTCACATTTCTCATGATTACCCTAGAACTAGGGTTTACTATTCACTTCATAGTGAAATGAGCTCATAGCATCATCATGAATGAGAAACATCATCATTGATGCTTTCAAATTAGGTTAAGACTCATCAATTATCATAATTAGGGTTTTCATGATCTCTCATAAGTGGATCATACCCTAATCTTGCATATTCATATACATTGAAGGTACTTTATCTAAGTTTTAACCATAAATGGTACTTTCTCTCTCTCCTTACTAATAGATGGTGATTATATCACTCTAGATAGGGTTGGGTTAAGTCCTCATTGATTAACATAAACCAAATCACCACTATCATGTCATTAGGGTTTGAATAAAATAAGGTATCCTTTAATTGAACCCATTGAAGCTTTAAACGAGTGTGAACCCATTTGAGCTTAAACGAGTGTGAACCCACTTGAGCTTAAATGAGTGTGTACCCACTTGAGCTTAAACGAGTGTGAACCCACTTGAGCTTAAATGAGTGTGAACCCACTTGAGCTTAACCGGGTGTGAACCCACTTGAGCTTAAATGGGTGTGACCCCACTTGAGCTTAAACGAGTGTGAACCCACTTGAGCTTAAACGAGTGTGAACCCACTTGAGCTTAAACGAGTGTGAACCCACTTGAGCTTAAATGAGTGTGAACCCACTTGAGCTTAAACGGGTGTGAACCCACTTGAGCTTAAACGAGTATGAACCCACTTGAGCTTAAACGAGTGTGAACCCACTTGAGCTTAAACGAGTGTGAACCCACTTGAGCTTAAATGAGTGTGAACCCACTTGAGCTTAAACGAGTGTGAACCCACTTGAGCTTAAACGGGTGTGAACCCCTTTTTGATTTCAAACGGTTGCAAACCGTTTAGACCTATTAGTCCAAGATCGTTTAATAAAGTTGGATAAGGACCAACATAGGTATTAACGCCCTTCATCTTCAACCTTGAAACCAAGGTCTGTTCTTCATGAAAAAGCTTGCAAGAGTGCAAAGAAAGATGGGGAAGAAGAAGAACTGACTATTATTTGCAAGAATAAAAGTATGTATAACAAAGCAAGGTTTAGAGTTATAAAACCCGCCTCAAACGTTGTTCCTAGAGCTCCAAGCTTCCAAGCTTCAAGCCTTTAATGGCTTCTTGAGCTCCACAGGTTGGCCAAAGGTGATTCTCCAAGGAAAAGATGGAGATGATCGGCTAGAACAAGAAACCTAAGTGAATTAACCATGAAACCAACCTTATACAAGGATTTCCTCCATGAATCCAAGCTAGAAGATGGTGCTCTCTTACCTTAGAACAGGTTGGTCGTTTCCCTGAGCTCCAGAGCTTTGCCTTGGTCGGTTGAGAAAGATGAGAAGTGAGGAAGTGAAGGGAATACGTTTGGTTGTTTTACAAGGAACTAGGCTTATATACCTTAGGTTGTTTTCCACCATAAGGACCTCTAAAACATATATTTCTCATCTAAGTCCCTTCTTCTTTCTAAGGCACGTCCAAGCATGATAATCTTATGCAAAGCTCATCAAAACTCAAGATATAAGGGTAGAGAAAACCAACATGCATACTAAGGTACATATATGAGGGGTCTCCTTACTCTTACTAGGTGTTTTCACTACAAAGGTCATCCTTCTTTATCTGATTATTTAATTGAAGCGCCCCTCTCATCATTTCTTATCTAAATGATGTAAAGAGTCATAAAGGATATACTAGAATGTATATTTTACAGGTTGCACTCCATATTTTGGGTAAATTGCACTTTACACCAAAATCAGGATTTTTAAGCACAAGGATCACTCCACAAGCTGCTTCTTGGTGCCCAAGCTTGGAGAATCCATCATACCTCATCATATTCATTCATATGATGTCTCATCATCAAAGGAACATCATATCATGTAAATATTGCAAGTTAACCCTTCTAATTGGGTAATTTGCACATAGGTCCCTGCATAACAAAACAATACTACATTCATTGTTTTAAAAGGACAGAACTGAAATTGTATGTTCCTCAGGAACTTAATTACATGCCAGAAGTTAATCACAAGTATCTTAATTAAATGATTTAAGTAAAAACACCTAGGGTTAACTTATAACCCAGGTCAGGGATGTTACAATAATGGTAAACAAAACTCATTTGGGATAGCAGTGGAAGATAAATTTTTTGACTATATTCAATTTAAATAAAGTGTACATAAATATTTTCTCCCAATATGGGTGTACATGATTTATACAAAAAGAGGATCTAAGTAGAGGGAAACTAGACTACTCCACTTTTGTCTCCAAGTAACACATCCATCAGCCAAGTCCATGCCCAAGCTATGATCTTCATTCCATATCCAACACCTTGCTCCGCATCTGGGTGATTGGGAAGGCACCCAGCAAAAAGGGAAGGAAAATAAAAGTATGTGTCACTAAACTATACTAAAGGTGAAAAGATAAATATAACAAGTAAATCAGGCTAGGGATTCATCAAAATATGAGACATCAAGAGAATGAGGCCATATATATATAAAAGAATATTTCAATAGATGCTTGCCAAAAACAACATATCACAAAAGGATTGCATGTATGATTAATATTGACTATCTTAACTATGTAGGGTTGAGGCACCTACCGGACCTTCAACCAAAGGTTGAGAGGAGAGTATCACATTCCCAATCACCTACACATATTTCATGTGCGGGGGAGAATAACACGTTCCCCAGGGGAGAAATAACACATTCCCCAACTATGGGTGGTTGTACATACAAGTACCACTACACTAGTTAATTAGCCTAATAAAATCAACATGCTAGAAAAAGAGTTATGGCAAGATTAATCAAAGGATTTATACAACATGACAATGGGGTATAAAAACCCAAACAAGATAGTTCTATAACTGATTTTGAGGCATAAAGAAATTAAGTTTCAAGAATCATGAATTAGGTCAAATTAAGCCTCATTAGAGAATATGGGTATTGGTATACAATTTTTCCAATTGAAGGGGGTATATGCACATACCTTATCCTTTAGAATCCTAGAAATCAGTTTTCAGTTTTTTTACACGAAATCAGATCCAATTTCCCTAATATGATCATCATAATCATGTATTTATACCATGTTTATTCATTAAAGACTTAAAACCTCACCATTGAATTTTCCACAAATGCTCGAATTAGACTCTAAAAACCTCACTACTGTCTTAGTTAGGATTTTCTGATCAAAATAACATATAATATTAGATATTTTGAAGATATGGACTTTTAAGGTTAATTTCAATGATTTTTAATTGATTAAATCATCTTTAGAAAACCACCTTCAACAAAAATTCAAAGTCAACCTTTAGAAATGTTTTTATTAGAAAGATCATATTTTTTTAGTTCAGAACATATTTTATTTTTATTTTTGGACAATCGAATCAAAAGTTATGATTTTTACAATCTCAACCAATCAGAAAATGCCACATAGGCAAACTTATTCAAACCAGAGAGAGTGTGAGAGGGAGAGGAGGCGGACCAGTGACTTGGCCCAACCACGGGGTGCCAAGTCAGCGGTGCTTGCCAACACACCCGCACACCCAGTGAGGAAAAACAAGAGTGGAAGGACGGGATTATCCCGGCCGAGAAAACAAACAAAAGTAGAGATGAGGGTAAAATCGTAAAACCATGGAATGTCTTCTTCTTCCTCGTACTCTCGTTCCACGAGAACGCTAGGATTTTGGGCGAAACCAAAATACACAGCCAAATTCAAAGTTCATATATGAAAAAGAAAGAGAAAGACGATGCGAACTCGAAGGCACCTGTTATTTTGCTGGAGACAAAGAGATGAGGGAGAAAAGGGCGCCACAAGGCCAGGAGCCTACGGCGGCTAGATGATGGTCCAAACGTCCACGAAACTTGAAATTAATAGCGTTGTTGAGTTGAAAATGTGCCGACGCACGTAGGGGTATGAGAATTTATAAACAAGGAGACGTGGGTTAGGGTTTTCATAGTGGGTCATCGAAGCTTGGGGAGCAAGCTTTGGGGGTTTCTCGAATCTTTGTCAAAATGCAAAACTTTTATAATAGGATGGTGCGGAATCTTGCGAGGAACTCGTAGAGCCAAAAATCATCAAATTTCATCTAGTATATCTCAAGATATATGGATTCAAAATTTTAGAAACAAAGGACCTGTTGCCCAAAATGATCCGAGAAGGAAGAAGATCCGTGGGTCCTTAGATCGCGATCCAACGATCGACGATCAACACGATATTCCTATTCAAAATCGACTAAAAGGGCATATACATTTAAATGTTTTTCTCTCTCCTCGTTTGGAGGCTCAAACGTTATCTAAAAAATATCAAATTTTATATTCTGACTTATTTTGACGTGTAGAATCCAAATATGAAATTAGTTTTTCCTTTTGAGAATATTTAATCTGTTAAATAATTCAAAAAACATTTTCTCTTTCCTCCTTTATTTATGACTTTATGATTATCCAAAAAATACAAAACTTCACCCATAACTCATATTAAGTATGTTAGTCACGAATTTGGTATTATTTCTATTTGTTGAGGTCGTTTGTTATTTCAAATAATGATTTGAAAGTTTTGTATACTTTCTCTCTCCTTAATTTATCGTCTCATCAAATATTTTCCGAATTGGGTAAAAATTCATCTAAAGGTCTATTTTAACATGTAGAACACGAATTTGGCATTAATATATTTTTTTGAAGACTTTTATTTTTTTATTTAATTCATTTAAATTTTATCACTTATTTAACCTTTTAATTTATTAGAGGCATCTAGAAACTTTCTAAAAATGTAAAACTTATCCTATAAGCAATAATAAACGTTTGGAACATGATTTTGCCATTAATTAATTTTTATCACCATATAATTAATATTTTTGGTCTTTAAGCCATTTTCTATCTCTAGATTAAAATAAAATATTAAACATTGACCGAATTAAATGCAAATTTTCCCAAAGGCTTATTTTTGTGTTTAGATTATGAATCTTGAGTTATTTTCTAATTTGAGGACATTAGATATTTTATTTCACCTTATTGGCTTATTTCCCATTATCTTGTAATAAAGGCTTTCATATATTTATTTATTATCCAAATTAGATGATACTTGGCCATTAAGTTTCTTTTAGATCAAGAAAACGAATTTGCATATCAAAGTATCTCCTTAGGTTTTTATTTAGGATTTTTAGAATAATATATTCCTCATTATCTTCTTTTATCCAAAATATTCCATATTATCTTCAATTATTACATTTATCATCTCCTTTGTGTATATTTTGGGATTTTCTTTCTTTTACACATTCTAAAAATCACTAGAAAGTTCTAGGATGAATTTATTTATTCTTTTTATTGCTTAAGTGGATATTTTGCATATTTGACCCATTACTAAGCTTCCACTGAGGTATTTGTGCATAAACCCAAATATTGGAATAAAAGGTGAACAAATGTTAATTAAACCATCATATTGTCCACAAATTAAATAGAAAGGTCAAAGAGGATAGAAATGAAAGGAAAAGATGGAAAAGAGGACCAAAAAGGCAAAATGCCCAAAATTTATTATGTTACAAGGTTTTAGAGTATAATGTTGAGGCAACGGGTAAGGTATACAACCTCGGTGGTACATTGCATTGCCAACAAGTTTTTGATGACATTTGTCATGTGTCCATCTATCTTGTGTATGATGGAATGGGGGACAAACCACTACCCATATATAATCCTGAATATAGTACAGTTGAAGAAGCAGAGGGTGCTATGGTGGGTTGGCCTAAACACTTGGTTATCAATGAAAAGGTATATATCTGAAATCTACCATGTCTTTCATATTTGATTACATATATGAACTTGTGTAATATAAGTATGTAATTTAATTAACAGGTAATTTGTAAACTAAAAAGTAAAAATTCTACTAATCATCCTCCTATGCCCAAGACTTCTTTCATTCCCAAAGCTACATTCGACGAATTAGGAAGCAGATGTAAATGTTTGTGTCGATACTTAGCGAACCAAAGCTCGGGATCACATATGTTGGTCAATTTATCATAAGATGAAGGTGGGAGGGACTTTGACAGTTTTATTTTTCTTGATGATATTAGATATTTGTTCTAGTATGATTGGCTAAATACTTCGATATTAGAAGTATAGATAAGTAAGGATTCATCAATATAGAAAATTCCAATATGCATTTTTAGCTTATTTCTAATATATGAAATGATTACAAATCTTTTACAACCATTTATATACCGAGACGATAAACTTTGATATAAGGAATGTTGGATTCTTAGTTCCTTCAATCACTAGTCAAGTGGAAACACACATTGAGGATGTGAATGAGTACTTCTTTACTGCATTCAAATATTTTGCTAGTGTGGGAAAGAAAATTATCCTAATTCCTTTTAACGTCAAGTAAGTATTATTATTCAATATCTTTTAATATTGACTAAATTTATAATTCTAATATTTGTTTTCAATATGCATTTTACTCAGATCTAGACATTGGGAACTAGTGGTGGTTGTCCCAAAATTGATGACTTTCTATTATCTTGACCCAATGAGAATAACATCAAGGAGTCACAAACTGAGATTGCCACCTATGGAGTAAGCATAAATTTAGTTTCTACCACATCAATTGTTATGCTTCAACATCATATTTCTACTTAGAATTTCTATTTTGACAACTATCGTAATCAATTAATTGATAGTGGTATTAAGGCTTTTTGTGTTGGTGGGGGAATAATACCCACCAAATTAAAGACATTATGTTTGAAAAATATCAAGGTAACTACTTTGATGGCTTAGTCTTATATATGTACAACTCTTATAGTAATGTATATGTCAACTGTTATATGTAAACCCTTATAGCCTTATCTCAACTCTATTTATAGTAGTTTACTAACATTAAGTATAATTCTTTATTTGTAGTGTCATATACAAAATAATGATTGGGCTTGTGGCTACTATGTAATGAAATATATGAAAGCTATTGTCAGAGCATCATGAAATGACATTCAAAGTACTATAGATCAGGTAATAAAGAATAACACCATAAATTTACAAGTGAGATGTACTCATTTTATAAAATATAAGCATGTGCATTTTCTATTGTAGATCTTTACAAGTCTGGAGCCTTACACACTTGATGAGTTAAATGAATTCTGAGAAGATTGGTCAGAGGCTTTTCTTAATGAAGTGACTATAGCATTGGATTGAATGCATAACTTCATTTGTGTATGTAGTTTTGAAACTTATCACTTTTTTATCTGACATAATTTATAATATCATCTTAGACTTGCAATCTATCATTGTTGTTAGTATGGGCTATGTGTATGAATGTTAGTATGTGATATGTCTCAACTAAATGAATCTATCTTAGACTTGCATGAATGTTAGTATGTGATATGTGTATGAGTATGTCTCAACTAAATATGTGAATTATTGTTGTTATGAATGTGTGTGGTTTGGATATTGATACATCAATTCAAAAAGGATTGGACATAAAAGCTATCAAATGGCTTTGGAATGCATTTCTAGCTTGCATCATTGCATTTGCAAGTCTATTTCTATTGCAGGTTTTGAACTGTGTAAAGTAGATTTTTGTTCTGTAGGTTTCTGTAATGAAGAATTATGTTCTGCAGAATTTTTCTTTAAAAAAAATTATGACTTCTAGGGTCGGTTATTTAAAAAAACTGACCTTAGAGACCTGCTGCATCAGTTTTTTAAAAAAACCAACCTAGAAGCTTCAACGCAAATTTATCAGATACTTATGTACCCTGTTGGTTTGGTTTTCCTCAAATAACCGACCTCAGAGATCTTTAGGGTCAATTTTTTTTAAATAACCGACCAAAGAGCTTCGTAAATAAAATCTCCAGGTACCCTTTTGGGTCGGTTTTCTACATATAATCGACCTTAGAGTTCTCTAGGGTCAGTTTTTTGACATAACCAACCAAAAAAGTTCACAAATTAAAATCTCCAAGTACCCTATTGGGTCAGTTTTATTCAAATAACCGACCTTAGAGGTCTCTAGGGTCGGTTTTTTGATATAACTGACCTTAGAGATGTCACGATTCTTATTTTTGTAGACCTCTAGGGTCGGTTTTTGTACCTCTATAGGGTCAGGTTTTGTACCCCTCTAGGGTCGATTTTTGTACCCCTCTAGGGTCGGTTTTTGTACCCCTCAAGGGTCAATTTTTGTACCTCTTTAGGGTCAGTTTTTGTGCCTCTATTGGGTCTGTTATTGTACCTCTTTAAGGTCGGTTTTCGTTGATTTATAAACTGACCCTAAAGAGAAAATTCTCTAGCGATGGCCACCTAGGCGTCGGCCAAAAAGTGACGCTACATGCTTAAAATAACTGACGCTACAGGTCATTCCTATACTAGTGACTTCTATTTTAACCGGATCCACCTCGAAGCCCTTGCTAGACACATTGTGGCCTAACACTATGCCCTTACTAACCATCATGTGTCATTTTTTCCAATTAAGCACTAGATGAGTGTCTTCACATCTCTGCAAGACCTTATCCAAAAATTTTAAGTAATCATCAAAAGACGTCCAATAAACTAAAAAATTGTCCATAAAAACCTCGAGACATCTCTCCACCATATCCGAGAAAATCACCAACTTACACCTTTGAAAAGTCGTGGGTGCATTGCACAACCCGAAAGGCATGCGGCGGTATGCAAGGGTGCCATAAGGATAGGTGAAGGTAGACTTCCCCTGGTCCTTAGGCTCGATAGAAATCTAATTGTAGCCTGAATATCCTTTGAGAAAACAAAAATGGGAGCGTCCAGTGAGTCGCTCCAAAATTTGATCAACGAATGGTAATGGAAAATGGTCCTTAAGTGTAGTAGTGTTCAACCTACGATACTCAATGCAAACTCACCATCCTATCACTAATCTAGTGGTGATTTGCTCATTAGATGAATTAGTAGTGACAATAATTCCCCCCTTTTTAGGCACTACCTATGTCGGACTAACCCACAAAGAATCTGAAATAGCATAGATAATACCTATCGATAGTAGCTTTATTACCTCCTTCTTCACCACCTTCGTCATAATTGGATTTAAGCGACGCTGAGGTTGAATGACTGGCTTCGCTCCTTCTTCTAGCCAAATCTTGTGTTGACACAAGGTGGGAGAAATCCCTTTGATGTCGGCCACAAACCACCCAAAAGCACCTCGGTGATTCTTTAACACAGTGATCAAATGTTCTTCTTCTGAGATACTCAATGATGCCGATATGATGACTGGTAGCTTCTTCTCCACTTCTAGAAAAACATACTTCAGATGAGGTGGAAACGGATTGAGCTCTAACTTAGGTGGTCTTAGAAGTGAAGAAACCAATGGTGGTGGTAGTGGTCCTAAGTCCTCAAAATGCCTTGTGTAATGACATGGCAAAGCCTTCAGTAACCTTGCACACTCCTCCAGTGACTGGTTCCAAACACAATCATCCATTATGTTCATTAGACAAGCCTCTAGGGGAAGATGTAGATGGATCTGTAGTATGGAATATTCTACGTCATTATCCACAGTAGATAAGCTCAATTCCTCTTCTCTGTCATCTCGATATCCTATCACCTTGGCAAGTTAGACCACCTTAGTGTTCTCCATGATGTCCACAACAAGTGTACCCTTGTCCACTTTTGTCATAACATGTGCCATATCCAGAAATGGTTTTCCCAAGAATAAAGAAATATTTTTATTCATGTGATGCATCATATAGCACTGCTCCTGTGCATTGGATGACTTAGAACTATCTGGCATAGTTATCTCAAACCTATTGTCTTTAATTCCCATAGTCAAGTGGCCTCTTCCCATCTCCAAGATCATGTTAGTTTTTTCTTGGAAAGGCCTTCCTAGAATAAGCTCGTTGCCATGTTCATCTTGCATCTCCATCACAACAAAATCTGTAGGAAAAACAAAATGGTGCACCTTGACAAGCACATCCTCACAAATGCCATATGGTGTTACTACCAAGTTGTCTGCTAACTGAATCATCTTACTGCTCTTCCTTGATGTTTTGAGACCCAGCTTCTTGAAAGTGGACACGGGCATCAAATTGATGCTTGCCCCCGAAACACAGAGTGCCTCACCAAACTTTGTCTTCCCGATGTAGCATGTGATGTTGAAACAATCGGGTCTTGGCTCTTTGGTGGAAGCATACCTAAGATGAAGGCACTGACTTGCTCTCTTAGTACAACCACCTCAGAATCTGGGATCTTCCTCTTCTTGTTAATGATATCCTTAAGAAACTTACCATATGAGGGTATTTGTTCAATTGCCTAAATTAATGGTATATTTACAGAAAGCTTCCTAAAGTTGTCCAGAAACTTCTTGAATTGTTGATCCATCTTTGTTGCCTTCAAGCTACTAGGATATGGAACTAATACTGTCTGTGTCCTATGATGTGGTGGCACATATGACGTCCTCTTTTCCAACTCAGATTCTTGCTTTTTCTCCTCCCCAGTGCTGACTGCCTCAGGTTCTGCTTGTGTCTGTTCTGCCACTGAGTCGCCACTATCAACGGGCTTGATCACATCAGTCTCCTCAGTCTCTGGGATTAATGTCTTCTTCCCAATTCTCAGTTGTATGGCTTTGACCTATTGATTTCCCGTTGGAGTGTCAATATTTCCTGGAAACCCCTACTGAGCAGGCTTTTTCAAAGCCGCCACATTTGCCGCTAGTTGAGAAAAAGTTGTCTCAAAGCTCCTCCTCTGGGCCCCTTGGTTCTGGAGATCACACTGGAAATTGCTTATCAATTTCTCATTTTGCTTCACTATATGGTTGAGGATCTCATTTGTGGTCTCCTCTACTGCAGGTCGTTGTTGCTGGTTATTCCTATGTTGATGTTGTTGATCAGGGTCCTGAAGAAAATTGTTCGGATCTTTCTAAGAGAATTTAGGATCCTTTCTCCACACATAGTCATTGTTCCTATAACCTTGTTGTCACATATATTCCACCTGCACTTCTTCATCTAATAAATTATTGTCCTTCTCAAGCAGCTTCTTTGCTATCAAGTCCTACTTTTCATTCAAGGATGTGATGACTTTGGATTCCCCTATGCTCTTGATCTGCTCTAGATTGTCTCTCTCATTGCCCCATGCCTGGTTCTTTGCCATGTTCTTCAAAATATCCTGACATGTTGAGGGTGGGTTATTGAGAAAGAACCTCGAGCCTGCACTGTCCAAAGTAGTTTGTTTGCTTTTTCACAGCCCAAAATAGAACATCTACACTTGATTTTATAAATCTATCCCATGGTGTGGAACCTTCCTGAGCATGATCTGAAAGCACTCCCATGCCTCTGAATAAGATTCAGATGCATTTTGCTTGAAGTTGTGGATATTCTTTATCAACTCATTTGTCTTTTCAAGAGGAAAATATCTTTCAAAGAATGCTTCGACCATTTCATCCCAGGTCTCGATTGATTCTTTTGGCAGATTGTACATCCATTCCTTTGCCTTGTCAGCCAATGATGATGGAAACAACTTCAGATAGATGGCGGTTTGAGGAAACCTATCGACTTTGACCATATCACTGATCTCTAAAAAATTGCTAATATGTGCCACTGGGTCTTCATGAGCGTTCCCATAGAATGATTGTAACTTAACGAGTGCAATCAAACCTGGATCAATCTTATACTGAGCTACATTCACATGTTACTTTTTGATCAGCCATGTCTGTGTAGCTGAAGAGGATGCCTTTATCCTCTCCCAAATGGTCCTCTCTGCTCTTGGATTCCTGTCCCCCATTGCTCGTCGCTTGGGTGACACTGGTATGCTTTCTAATGATGTTGTTTGGATTGGAGCCTCAACAGTGACTGGAACTTCAAGTGTAACTTCTCTATAGTCTGTGGTCCTCGTTGTCACCATACACTAGTACCTGATAAATTGAAAACAGTTAGCCAAGGTACCTAAAGAGAAAATTCGATATATGAGTATGAAATAAATATTTTTTTAAATAAATTGCACAAAAATTAAAAAGTGGCCTAGAGTGGCCGACTGCAGCACTCGTAGTGCTGAGACATCATCGTCTCCCCGGCAACGGTGCCAAAAACTTGACAAGCCAAAACCATGCGTAGAAATGTAAGTGCACGCGTCGAGTAATATAGGCCTTCAAAGGATTAACTTGTCCTTTATGCATCAAGGGAAAAATGGTAATTTTGAACCCAAGAAATATAATGTCCTAAATAGTTTGAAATGACTATATTATGCTATGTTGGAACATACAAACCCTAAGAATGGATATAGTTGATGTCATTAACAATGAATGAGCAACGTGAGACCCGAGGGACTTATTCATATGGAATCACCTAAGGACAAAGTAGATACTTCGTTATATAAATGTTACTTATAAGATATGTCATTTAGATCACCCATAATGTTTCCCATAGTAGTGAATATCTTTTATGATATGAATGAGTGAAAGAGTGACTGACAATTGTGTGAGATCTATGTTGGGAAATATGATAGAGATATACTATAGACTGGGAGTACAACTTGGTAAAGAGAAAATAAGTCTAAAATATGAATGTTGACAATTGAATTTGTAATAATGAGGATGATGTATGCATGTAATCACTAATATTGTAATCCCTAACAATATATATATATATATATATATATATATATATATATGAGAATGAATGGTTATACCTTCGAAGGATGCATATATACTATGAATCATGAATTCACTTAATAATATTAACACCATATGGAGATAATATGATGAAATGATGATTAAACATAATATGGTGGTGTACTATATGATAAGACAAGTAAACAAGTCAAATTCATTACATGGGTAATCCAACTAAAAAATATTATATGGAAATATAATTGAAGAACTATAAAATATTGATAACCCTAGAAGGGAATAAAAAAACATAAAGATAAAATATTAGACAAATAATTGATTTTGAACCAAGTGACAATGCCATTATACTATTTTGTGATCCTTCCTCCCTTAGCCTTTTGTGCAAAAGAAAATTAAGAGAAAATGAAAATGGTTGATTCAAATATGGTTGAATTCCTTAGGATTACCAGTTTCATCATGGGGTCTTGTTGTATATTATCTCTACCGAATTAACATAAATTCCTACTTCTAACCTGGATAGAAAGCCTGTAGCCTGAATTGCTCACTCCCGCGATGCAATTCACTACCTAAATCTAAGCCAATTCCACGTATGTGGTAATTTATTCTTAATTTAGGTGCATTAATGAAAACTCTGGGTTCTTTCCACTACCCGTACGCCACCTATTCTAAGGAACGCGTAGGGAAGTATACAAGTTATGGTCTTCTAACTGTTAATCCCCCTTCTAGAGTAATTATTGGTCTGTAATCATATCGATGGTGATCAAGAAGCGATAAGTCATTCAAATATACACTTATATATCCAAGAATAAAGAGAAACTTATACTAAATCATGTAAACAGTCAATACAACGATTCCCCGGGCTACTCCCGGGTCCTAAGAAAAAGATGGGTTTAGCCCCGTATGGTTTTCAACTGAGAACACATAGAACGAGAGAAGAAAAATGTGGGAAACATGAAGGAGATTCATGTAACCCCTGGAAAGAAGGTGCTCCGGATGATCCTCCTCGAGAAACGTACGATCTGTTGTCTTCTGACAACAGAAACGTCTATCGGAGGTGTTCGAATCATCCGGTTGTCATCCTTCAGCTCCATGCTCTCTCCCTCTCTTCTTTGGCTGTCGTGGGTGCAAAAACTAATGCCCTTTAGGTGTGGTCATCCTCCTTTTTTGTCTTAGGTCACTTACGGTACCACACACTGTGGACCGTTGGATCGGGGCGGCCGGTTTAGATTGCTGAAATCTGACATAGTCGGCAGCACTGACCTGGTGGTCAGTGGCATCGACGATATCAGGCTTTGGTCGATCTCTGGCTGATTCGGTACCATCGACTGGAATGTCGGTAGCACCAAACTGCTACGAAATGTTTTTCTCTCTTTGATGCTATCTCAGTGGCACCGACCTGGGTGGTCGGTGCCATCGACTCTTTTGGTCGACTGAGCCTCTGTCCCTGATGTCATCTCAGTGGCACCAACCTAGGTGGTCGATGGCACCGACTCCTCAAATATATGGAAGTTCCTAAAATTTGACAACGACTGTGTATTAAGTCAAGAAATATATAAAATAATATAATTATGATTAAATAAGCATAGTTTGATGCACAACAAGTATATAAGCCAATTATCAAGATTTATGCATATATAATCAATAAATTGACTAACAAATGTACAAAATGAATGTAAACTAGGCATGTAATAAGCTACTCAAAACCCGTACATCACTAGTACATGTGAAAAAAGTAGTTTTATCTCTAGCACAAATGGCAAAGAAGTTTTATCCCATATTGCTCACTCCTAGAATTTTTGTGGTCCTTATATGTAGGATCACATGGGACACTAGTATCCAAGGGGTCCTAGGAGGAGGGTATTCTCACATCCTTGGTGGGTATGGTGACCACAACAAACATGCCACACCTGGCTTGGCCTGGCCAGGCTGGGCACAGGCTCGGGCTTGTGGCTTGTGGCTTGTGGCTTGAGGCTTGAGGCTTGTGGATTGTGGATTGTGGAGAATGTCTTCTGTCTTCTTTATATAATAGGATACAACTACGTAATTAATTATTCATTTAGTTAACTATTTCTTTTCTATTCATATTTATTAATTCTAATTGAAACGTGTCTCTTTTGTAGAATTTTCCGCAATGTATACAAGAGCAACTGAGTGGTCGCGTTTTAACAGGAATAGGATTACTGGGGTGTGTAAGGTTATAAATAGACCTCCGATCATTAGGGTTAAACACATCTTTCAAACACATAGTCTTCAGCCGTTTAAGTGCGTGTTTGCAAACCCTAAAGCCGGAGTCTCTCTCTGTCGTCGTTGCTTTTGTGGTACTATGTGGAGATCCTCTCCTAGATGTAGCAAGTTCATCCATCCTTTTCTTCCAAGGCACAAGCTGTCAAGCGGTGGTTCCTGCAGTTACTGAGCTGCACTGGTAGTGCACTGCTTTGTCAATGTTTATCGTCAATACAAGCAGGACGTCTCTTCTTCAGGTTCATACCCGTTCAACTGGGAGAACAATGCCTATATAGAAGGGTTGCAAAGTGTTGATTTCTTTAAGTATATCACATTCATTTCTCAACGAATGACCTGGTTTGATCCTAACTTTATTTACTTTTATTCTCCTGCATTAGTTTATTCTACGTTTTCTTATTTAGATCGGCCTAAATTGTTAACCTAAATTGCACCTGTCACTATTGTATGTAACAGCATAATTCAAAATTAACAAAAGTCTTAAATAAATTATTATCTATTGTTAGTTAACTATGGTTGGTTCTGGCATGAAAATTGATACGTTTAGTATGCCTGAAAAATTTACTAGAACTTATTTTGCTCATTGGAAAAGTAGGATGCAAATTTGGCTTAACATGGAAGGGTATGATTAGTATTTTGAAGAAGACGAACTCAAAGTAGATGACACTATTCCTGATAATGCTAATATAATTGCAACCTAAAAGAAGGGTGACAAGATGTGTCTAAGGTTGATTCTATTTGCATTAATTAACAAATCGTATGACTCATACTCTAAGCCGCCTGCTACTACATCAAAGGTTCTGTGGAAAGCATTAGAAAAGAAATACTATACTGAGAACCAGGGAACTGAAAAATATTGTGTCTTGAAATTTCTTAAGTTTCATATGTCTGAGGGTAAATTTGTTTCTAATCAAACACACGATTTTCAACTCTTAGTGCAAGAGCTCAATGATGCGGGCATGACACTTCCTGAAAAATTTGTTGCTATGTCAATCATTGAGAAATTCCCAAAATCATGGGAGTCATTTGGCATGGATCTTAAGCACCGTAAAGGAGACATGTCAATGAACGATCTCATGATGGATATCAATATTCAGGAAGAGCAAATGAAAGAGAAGACTATCAAAGTACCAGCTGATGTTAATGCAGCTATTAATTTTACTACTTCTAAGAATAAGGATAAGAAATCTAAGAATTCACTTAAACCTAATGCCAAAATCTAGAAGAAACCGAAGAACAAACCTTGTTAGAATTGTGGATAGGTTGGCCACTGGAACAAGGATTGTCCTTCAAAGAAGGCCAAGAAAGATTCCACATCTGCAACTGAGGAGGCAGTGGTTAACATGATGACTGCATCCTTGAACCTCAATGATGGGTGCATATCTATAATACCTGAAGTTCTTTCTATTTTTGAGCCACTATATTGGATTATAGACATTGGGGCTAATGTGCATGTGTGTACTGAAAAATCTCTATTTGTATCTTATCAGGCCTCTAAAGGTTGATCTGTGACTTTGGGCAATTCCAACACTATAGAAGTCAAAGGCGAAGGATGGGTGAACTTGAAGTTTCCTTCGGGAAAGGTTCTGACACTTCATAGAGTCAAACATGTTCCATCAATACGACGCAATTTTATTAGTGGTGCAATTTTAGTTAGAGATGGGTTTAGAATATATTGTAAATGTAATAAAGCTATTATTACTCACCTTCGAGATTATTTATTTTTTGGTAAGGGGTATCTTTGTGATATGGATAACTATTTAAGATTCTTGTAGAACATGTTTCAAATTCATTTTAAAATTTGAATGATAATAGTTCTTTATGCTTGAATCTTGTATCATCTGATGTTTGGCATGCGCTTTTGGGACATGTGAATGTTGGCTCAATGAAACACATGATGAATCTGAATTTAATCCCTAAATCTAAAATTATCAATAATAAATGTAAAATATGTGTGCAAACTAAATTACCTAGGAAACCTTTTCATTTTATGAATAGGAATTTGGAAATATTGGATTTAGTGCATACAGATATCAGTGAATTTAATGGTATTGCTACAAGGAATCAAAAACATTATTTTATAACTTTTATTGATGATGCTAGTAGATATTGTTATGTCTTTTTTCTTAGAAGTAAAGATGACACATTGGGAAATTTTAAAATTTATAAGAAAGAAGCTGGAACTCAAACTGGAAAAGTACTTAAACAATTAAGGTATGATAGGGGAGGCGAGTATACCTCAAATTTGTTTTTAGAATTTTGCCAATTACATTGTATAGTTCATGAGGTTACTGCTCCATATTCACCACAATCTAATGGGATAGTTGAATGTAAAATCTGAATCCGTATAGATATGGTAAATTACTTACTCCAAACCTCAGGTCCACCCAACTTCATGTGGGGGGAAGCTTTGAATACAGCTTGCCATATTCTGAATAGAGTTCCCCACAAACATGTAGAGAGTAGTCCATTTGAGTTATGGAGAGGAAGAAAACTGAGTGTCAAATACCTTCGAGTGTGGGGGTGCCTTGCGAAGGTACTTGTCCCTGAACACAAAAGGAAGAATTTGGGACCAAAAATGATTGATGCCATATTCTTGGGGTATGTAGAGACAAGTTATGCCTACAGATTCCTGATTGTAAAATATGATATCTCTGGCATTGAGGTCAATACAATTGTGGAATTACGTGATGCTACATTCTTTGAGGATGTGTTTCCCATGAAATTTGGTGTGCCCAATGAAGTATCTCAAGATGATTCATTCACCACAGGTTCTATTCCCGAGCACATGGAAAGGATGACAAATGTGGGGTGCGACTCAGAACAAGCTATTTCTGAATCTGATGATTCTGAAGAAATAGTTGAACCAAGGAGAAGTAAACATTCTAGGACATCCAAGGACTTTAGAATTGAGTTTCTCACTTACAATGTTTAGGTTGATCCTATAACTTTCAAACAAGCTATGGAATCTCCAGAAGCTATGTTTTGGAAAGAAGTTGTTAATGATGAAATCCAATCAATTCTCTCAAATGGAAATTGGGAATTTTTAGATTTGCCTCCTGTTTGTTCTATAGTTGGTTGCAAATGGATCTTTGAGAAGAAACTTAATGTAGATAGGACAATCAATAAGTATAAGGCTAGGTTAGTTACTAAGGGTTACACATAGAGGGAAGTAATAGATTATTTTGATACATATTCTCCTATTTCCCGTATGACCACAATCTGAGTGCTTATAGCATTTACTTCCATTTATAATCTTTGTATCCATGAGATGGATGTGAAGACCATGCTCTTACACAGTGATCTTCAGGAAGAGATATATATGGAACAACCTGAGAGATTTGTGGGTCGTGGGAATGAGTCCAAAGTGTGTAAACTTGTTAAGTCATTATATGGCTTGAAACAAGCCCCTAAGAAATGGCATGAGAAGTTTGATTCTGTGATATCATCATTTAGCTTTGTTTCTAATGAATTTGATAAATGTCACTGTAAAATCATCAATGATGGATTCATTTTATTATTCTTATATATTGATGATATCCTACTTTTTGGTTCTGATATGAAAGTAGTAAATGAGACAAAGACATTCTTGTATAGCAAGTTTGAGATGAAAGATATGGGTGTCATTGATGTGATTTTAGGGCTTAAAATCATAAGGTCTACTGATGGTATAACTCTCTCTCAGACTCACTATGTTGAGAAGATACTGGAGAGGTTTGAGTACACATCACGTAAACCTGTTAAGACTCCATATGATTCATATAAGGCCTTATTCAAGAATGATATTGGGGTTCCAGTCTCTCAATTACAATACTCTCATATTATCGGAAGTTTGATGTATCTTATGAACTACACACGTCTAGATATTGTATTTTCCGTGAGTAAGTTAAGTAGAAAAACCAGTTGTCCCGACAAGACCCATTAGGAATCTCTTGACAGATTTTTGAGGTATATCAAGGGAACTTGTTCCCTTGGGTTGCATTATGACAAATATCCTTCTGTAGTCAAAGGATATAGTGATGCAAGTTGGATTGTCATAAACTCTGGGAGTAATGGTGTCTCAGGATATGTATTCATGTTGGGAGGAGGAGCTATTTCCTGGAGGTCTAAGAAATAGACCATATTGTCTCGGTCTACTTTTGAGGTAGAGTTGTTTGCTTTAGATGAAACTAGATTATGGCTACATGGACTTATGTCCAGTTTACCTATGGTAAAGAAGCCACTTCCTGCAATTTTAGTTCACTGTGACTACTTATAGACAAGATAAAGAGTCACAAGTACAATCAAAAAAGCATAGACACATCCAAGTCAGACTCAAGTCTATAAGGGAGTTAGTGTCTAATGGGGTTGTGGTTGTGGACTACGTCGGTATCAAAGAAAATATAGTTGATCCTTTCACTAAAGGTCTTACCCTAGCTTTAGTGGAAAAATCCAGGTTGGGGATGGGACTGAAACCCCTCATTATTCGTAGGTAGTAGCAACCCAACCCAATAGAGTGGAGATCCCACAAATTGGGTTCAATGTGGTAATAACAAGTTATCGGATAAATTGGATAACACTATATATTTACTTTGATGTTTCATGCATCTGTGTGTCTATCCCCTGGGAAACCTGTTAGTGTCATAACTGCAAGTTAGTAAGAGATTAGTCTTTGAATGATGTCAAGTCTTAGGATAGGATGTTAGTAGTACATTATTGGAGACTCCAACTAAATGATTGATGTTGTATAGGCCGCAATAGGAGAATTGGGTTGTTCTTTGTTATCAATCATGATATAAAAAAATTTATGCATGGCCTTAATGCATTATTTTCTTTTCTACCATGTCTTTATTGTGTTGTTACCAACCTATACTCTTGTACCCAAGGTTCAGGTTCAAGACTTTTGTTCACCTAGTTCCTGCGGGGGTCACAGTTGGATAACTCAGGTAGATTCAAACCGAAAGGTATCTGCTGAAAGCGCAGTATGGAGGACTGAATGGTAGAGCACACTACACATTGGACTTTGTGGGAGATTGTTAGATATATGGCTGCTACCGCCATGTATATAGCATGGGTTAAGCCCAATATAGTGCAGCTAGTACATGTGAGAAAAGTACTTTTTCCTCTAGTGCAAATGACAAAGAAGTTCTATCCCATATTGCTCACTTCTAGAACTTTTGTGGTCCTTATATGTAGGATCACATGGGACACTAGTGTCCAAGGGGTCCTAGGAGGAGGTATGCTCACCTCCTTGGTGGGTATGATGACTACAACACACACGCACGCACGCGCCACAACACGCCTGGCCTCGCCTGGCCAGGTCAGACCGGGCATGGGCTCGGGCTCTTAGCTTGTGGATTGAGGCTTGTGGCTTGTGGGTTGTGAATTGTGGAGAATGTCTTCTATCTTCCGTCTTCTTTTTACACTAGGATACAATTACGTAATTAATTATTCATTTAATTATTTGTTTCTTTCCTCTTCAAATTTATTAATTCTAAGCGGAAAGTGTCTCTTTTATGGAATTTTCTACAAAGTAAACAAGAGCAACTGAGTGGTCCCATCTTAACAGAAATAGGATTACTGGGGCATGTACGGCTATAAATAGATCTCCGATCATTAGGGTTAAACACATATTTTGAACACATAGTCGTCAACCGTTGGAGTGCGTGTTTACAAACCCTAAAGCTAGAGTCTCTCTCTACCGTCATCGTTTTTGTGGTGCTATGTGGAGATCCTCTCCTAGACGTAGCAAGTTCATCCATCCTTTCCTTCCGAGACGCAACCTATCAGGCGGTAGTTCCTACGGTTGCTGAGCTGCACTGGTGGTGTACTTCTTCATCAATGTTTGTCGTCAACACAAGTGGGGCATCTCTTCTTCATGTTTGTACCGGGTCGACTGGGAGAACGATGCCTATCTAGAAAGGTTACAAGGTACTGATTTTTTAAGTATATCACGTTCATTTCTCAACGAACGATCTGGTTTGATCCTAACTTTATTTATTTTTGTTCTCCTGCATTGATTTATTCTATATTTTCTTATCTAGACCGGCCTGAACTGTTAGCCAAAATTGCACATGTCGTTGTTGCATGTAACGATGTAATTCAAAATTAACAATATAAGTTGCGCGAGGGTCGACACAGATGGTATGGACATGTGCAACACAGACCGACTAATGCGCCTATATGAAGCAATACTATTGGGAAAAGCACAATTAATAGAAGAAGAGGAAGACCTAAATTAACATGGAAAGAGCTTATAAAGAGAGATTTTGAATCTCTACATCTCAAACAGAATATGACCCATGATAGAGCTGAATGGAAAAGAAGGATCCATGTAGCCGACCCCAACATAGTTGGGATTGAGGCTTAGTTGATGATGATAATGATGATACTGATGATAAAATTTTGTTTGATTCAATTTTTCATTATGTATAGACATTGCTATTGTCTTCTCATGTACAAATAAATTTGTATTTATTAACATATAACTAAGATTAAAATATGTAAATACTATATAATAAGAATGTGTGAGATACCATATATCAACAAATATTATCTGTATTCGTCTCCGTTTACATGCATGGATCATATGTTATTCATAAAATAAAGGTAAACGACAATTTGAGAGAAAAATCATTTAAATAGAAGGTGATGAGTTGCACAGTACGGTAATCATGTTTTTCATTGGCTTGTAATTATAATTGAGTACACCAACTCAAAATATATCATTTTTAATTACAATTAAAGAGTCAAGAATAATGCATTAGATTCTAATCATTTTTTATGAAATTCTCATTATATTATTAGTTTTCTAAATATTGAAATGTACATACTTTTTACTAGCCACAGTCCGATAATAAGTATGTGGTGAGTTGTATAAGTATGTTATAATTTGATATGAAATTTGAAAAGCTAATCTTAACAAGAGATATTGGGAGACAAAATGGCGTGACCCCGTTGTCTTAATAGTAACTCATGATATCAACATTAAGAATAGAAATATTATTACTTTTTTAATATAGTTTAGAGTGATGATACCTCGTACTCGTTTGCACAGAAAAGGGATAGTAAATTATCAAAAATAATAACTTAAACATTCACAGTTTGTACAGTGACACAATTTTACCGTGCGTATAACTTAAGTGCACGCGTCAATGTAGTATAGGCCCTTGTAAGGCCCGAGTCGAACTCAGGGACACTAAATTATCGGTAGACTACTACTAACTACTCGCAATCAACTAGACCAATAAAAAGATTATGAGAGTTGTTTAAAAAGAAAAAGAAAATAAAAATAAAACAAAGCAATCGATTAAGTGTTTAGTTTAATCAATTCAAATGGAGATCTTTAGGATTGCGGTTTCACTGCGGGTTTTCATTGCATGAATTTCCACATAGTTACTCAGGTTCATCTCTCAATCCGGGTAGTGGCCTATAGCCAGAGTTGTCCACTTTCGTGGTACAATTCACTACCTAAGTCTAGGTCGGTTCCACCATTGTAGTAACCTATACCCTAAACTAGGCGCATTAGAATCGACCTCTGGGTTTCCACCATTAACCGTACATCACCTTGTTCAAGGGATTTGTTAATTAATGTGAATTTTGTCTCTTTTCAACCGTTAATTCTTCTTTCAAAGTAATTAAAGGAATTAGATTATCATTATGGTGATCAAGCATAATAATATAATTGAGAAAACGAAATCATACCATGGATTTAAGAGACAAACGATGAATTACTATGATAAAAATGTCATACAATGCTTCCCCGGGCTACTCTCGGCCCTAAAGACAAAGGGGATTAGCCCTGCATGTTCATCTTAGAGTAAGACATGGTTGAATAAAGGGGAAACATGGATAAAAACATGGATAAAGTAATGAAACCCCTGAACGGAGAAGATCCAATCGTTCCTCGGTGAAGAGTGCGCGATCTACAACCTTTCGGTAGTGGAAAACATCTTCTTCGGCTTCCAGAACGGCTGGGGCATGCTTCTGGGCTCCGTTCTTCTCTCCACACCTTCTCGGGATGTGTGCATCGGCTAATGACGTGATCCCCCACTCTTGGCCACCGTCATTAGGTATAATCACCGAGTTAGGTTGTAAAAATATCACAACCGTTGGATTAGAGCCGATCTGAAGCAAACTCTGATCTGAAGGTGTCGATACCATCAACGCGGGTCGATGGTATCGACCCCTCATGATATCGACAAACCTTTCTTTCTTTTCCGACGTTGCGCCTGATCCTCGCTCGATACCATCGACGCGGCTCGATGGTATCGACGCCCTTAGGCGTCAGTTTTATTCCTTTTCCGTCGCTGAAGCTGAAAGCGTCGATAGTATCGACTGTGGTGTCGATAGTATCGACTGACTGGTCGCCAGCAACCTGATGGTACATTGCTACCATCGACTTCCCAGTCGATGGTATCGACTCTGCGCTACTCCTTGCGGCTTCCTGCCTATGGCTATGTCGATAGTATCGACTGCTGTTGATGGTATCGACAGCTGCAGATATGTGTTTTTCCTGAAATTGCAAAACAAAATCACATCAGCCAAGATAAAACCTATTATTGTAATCATTTATGCTCAAAACAATAAAATAAGAGAGATTTGACACTGAGAAGGATCATAGACTAAAGTAAGTGAATTATGCAATATTAACCACCAAAATGACCAATAAACACACAAATCGCAAGTAAAACAAGTCTATAAATGCGACTCAAAATCATCGCATCAAACTCCCCTAAGCTTGAACATTGCTCATCCTCGAGCAACAAAACTCTAGAATGGAATTGCAAGGATCAACTAAAGAACAGATTATCACAACAGACTGCCCCATATGATCCCCGCCAGACATTCACATTTCGGCCCTCACTAACCACAGAATGATAATTACCCTAAAGGCGACAATAATCATCCATAAAAGATAGCTACCTCAAAATTGATGAACACTATCACATAAGGCAGTTAACATAATAAAATATGCCGGTCCAGACTCGGTGCATCTTGTGATCTTCTATCTACGTTGCTCGCCCTAACTACCATCTACATGGAAACAGCTCTCCTGGTATTAACAAGTGAGGAGAAGATCATGGTGGCCTACCAATTCGAGCAACGGGTGGATGAAATGGGTGGCTTGTGGAAGAAATGGAAGCATTATATGGTTTTAAAATGCACAAGAACAATAATGACCTAAATGATGCATATGCAAATGAAAATGCCCTAATGCCTACATTTGGGTGGACTGATGTATGCACTATCATTCCGTCTCAAGGTGAGATGGAATATCTAAGAGAACTACATCATGTACTTATTCTTCTTAAAATGCAGTGAGAACATGTTCCTTTCTCCCTCTCATTCCTACTTATCAATTTTTTTCTTTTTATTTTTTTTCAACTTTTAAAAAAAAATTCTCTTTTTTTTCTTCAACTTTTATTTTTTCAAGCCCTTATTTTCATAGCTGACAAGGAATTATTAGTCAGGCTCACTTATTGTTGCATAACTTATACATTTGAAGCATTCAGAAGGTATGGAACAAGTTCATCACCCTTAATGTTTCAGAAGACATAAGATGCATGATGTACTATATGCACAAAAATGTGAATGCAGCTACAAAATGATAGTTATGCAACTAAATGACACACACCTAAAGATAATGTGCATGTATAACTATTCTATCTTTTTTTTTCCTTTTCATGCAAAAATATGTGAAAATAGCTGTAATGCAAGACCTATCTACGTGGGATGCAATCAAAGAGATGAAAACTATAATGTACTTCCAGTTCTTATGGTGGAATATGAAAACAAAGGGGTGGATAGATCACACGATTAATTGACTGAACCTTTGGAAATTATTATGTGTCCCTCCTTACTGACCTGTGTAGTAATTAAGAGGTTTCTCTCTCTTATTTCAAATTAAGGTCTCATTATCATTTGGTCAATTTAGGCTCAAAAAACCAGTTCCGACCACTTTTCATGAATCATAGGAATGTATAGTTGTGATTTCCTATTTTAGAGTTGACAAACCCAATTGTTTCCTTAAGTTATGTGCTCAAAGTTAAACAACACAAGCTTGCAAAAGCACTAAAAATTTTCAAATTTGCCCCTAATTCCCATGTACAAGCAAAGAGATGACACATGACATTAGACATCCACAATTACACTAGATAGAGTGTGGATCCTAAAAACAAACTAAGAACTACGAGAAATAAATGACAAAAGACAAAGCACTAAAAACTAAAAACTAAGAAAAATAAAGGATAGAAACTGTTCCAACTCCCCCCTAAGCTTGAATTCAACTATGGCCTCATAGTCAAAAACAACCTTAAAAGGTGGAACAGTGATACTGATCATTCTGCAGGAGGAGGTGGGTACTGCAGGGCTGTGGGGTCCCATGATGGGTACTGCCCCTGGAAGCTCGGATCATATTGGGGCATTGGTGGAGGTTGTGGATACCCCCCAAAATAATTTTGGCTCCAGTAATTGTCGTAGAAGGGCTGTTGCTGCATCTCCATCCTGTGCAACCTGTCGTGGATGTTTTGTTGGTTGTCGAGGAGGAGGTGCTCATTCTCGAAAATGGCCCTCTGGTTATCTAACAGCCGGTTCGTTGTATCCTGAATACTGGCGTATGAAGCTATATGCTGCTGCTGGGTCTGATGAATCTCCTGCAGCATCGAGTACATCCCTTGCATGGAGTAGGCATCCTCTCCTTGATGAGTGGGCGGAGGTGGCGGAGGCTGTGAAGATGAAGATTCACCCGGGTGGAAGCGGGGATGCTTCCGGGGTGCTACTCGTGCCCGAAGAGGAGTGAAAGCCTCCTCTTCCTCTTCATGCTCGTCACCATCATTATCATCGTCGTCATTGCTGCCGTCTTCACCTGAGTCATCAATGGCTATGATGGGCCACCTGAAATGTTGAGTGCCCTTGATGTTGAAGATGGGGTCTGGAAGCGAACACTCTTGATATTTGTGATTAACATGGCAATGTGCATATGCCAAGCCATCACGGAGCATGAGGAGGTTGGAGCGGTGCAGATGCTGCAGGTTGACCTTGCTCCTGCTGGAAAGGGGAGTAAGCTGGGAGATATCCAACCCAAGATAGATGGCCAATGGTGTAATTAGCCCTCCAAAATGGATAGGAGCTTTCCTCATACTCCTTTTCACGGCCACCACGCGCGTCAAGAAGAATGTGCCCCAATTGCACCCCTCACGCTTCAGTAGTTTGTGCAGGAAGAACAAATCCATCTCTTGGAATTTGCTAAGAGACAAGTCGCCACGAGCAAATAGTGTGGTGCTGAGCATGCGGTGAAGAATCTGCACAAATGGATGCTCGAAGTCAGTAACTGCAGCGTTGTGGTAGCTGACGGATTTGCCCAGAGGCGCAATCACGAGTTGGGCAAAGATAGCATCGTAGTCCATCATGTTGTCTGGCCTCCGGTGCTGGCAAGCGTCATGATACCAATTATACACCGAATTGAACTGGGTGAGGGTAATGGTGTAGCAGTTGTTGAAGAGTCTGAATGACACCTGCCCTTTCTTCCACTCTCTGTCGGTGTGATCAAGTCATTGGGCATCACATTGATCTCCAATGATGCCATGAACTCCGCCACGAGTTCCTAGTAAGTTGGCCACTCACCGAAGAATGGCTGGCCATTGGCATGGTACTCTAGCTCATCGGGCCTCCTGGTTGTGTGTCTCACCTTCCCCTTCAAGACGTAGGCGAGATTGTCATTGAACCCCAGGTCGCGGATCATTGCCCGATCGACATAACGCGTGGGCTCAATCTTTCTCTTCAAAAGCTCCTCGTAGACCTTCCAGATCTCCGCGGAAGGGAGGACTATCCTCGGATGAGGAATCGATGTGGGTCCTGGGGGAATGAACTCAGGAATCTCATTGGGTACCGCCCGTGAAGAAGATGCACAGTCTGTACGCACCATCATTGCCGAGAAAGAGGAACAAAAGATGGAGCTCGGTGAAGAAGATCTCAAAGAAGACAATCTCTGCTCGGTGAAGACTCAGTGAAGATCACGCTCCTTGGATGCTCGTAGCCGGACTCCGGTCGCACAACAATACGCAAGGCACAAGTGGATGAAAAAGGCTCTGAAGGTGTGAATCAATTTGACAACAAAACCTCTCTTTTATAACTGTAGCCGTCGCTGCTGTGGACCCGTCGATACCATCGACGCGGGTTGATGGTATCGACACCTGTAGCACAATCCGGTCTTTCGCTAGTATTGACGGTTGTCGATAGCCTGATGTGGGGGCCCGGATCGATGATGCGTTGATACCATCGATGGGTGTCGATGGTATTGACTCATCCCAAAGATCGATTCTCTTGATGTAGCGATCGTCGTTGATTCCTTCTCACGGATCACTGACATGTCGCATCGATACCATCAACGCAAGTCGATACCATCGACGCAAGTCGATAGTATCGACTCTTCTTAGGGAAAAAACTCTCGCGAGGCCCGTCCGCCGCTTTCTGCATGTAATCGGGTCGATACCATCGATAGGCCCGTCGATGGTATCGACTTCACTGAGACAAATTTCGTCTGAAAATCTTCAGGGATCTCGCGAGTATCGACAGCCATGTCGATACTATCGACCTCGTTCTGGCGATGCACTGATGGTAGGTCAATACCATCGACAAGGATGTTGATAGTATCGACTCAGAGAGATGTTTGAAACCGTCTAACTATGCCCATGTCGATACCATCGACACAATGGTCGATGGTATCGACCCTGCTTCAGGCCTGCACACTGAACAAATGATCATGGTATCATTTTTACACTAAAAACAAAATCAAATCAAACTAACTTACAAATGTGAAAGAGACTAAACGAAACTACCAATGGCTGGGTTGCCTCCCAACAAGCGCCCTTATTTAACGTCGTAGGCTAGATGAAATCAAGCTCATCAGCTTGGAGCTTCAGAGAGTGTTCCTAGGGGATCACTCAGCAGTTTAAACTCAACTCTATCTGTAACGACCCCGCCTCCCGGTAACCCCCAATTAAGGGAGACATGAAGGTCAGAGCCATTAATCAATTTACAGGATCAAAGGTTCAGCATATAATCAACAATAATTATGAAATTCTACTAACTAAACTGGAATTGGGTACAAAATTAAAACTTTTACTTACCTTTATAAAACTTGGAAATCTAACTATCCACAGCTTGAAATACTCTATCTAATCCTCCTTGCACTTTATTTCTTAATTTCACAACGTGTCACTTTACTGTTTGTGTTTTTTAGGATCTTACCTAAAATGCCAACAAACAAAACATCGATCAGCAATTGCCGGTATGTGGAGGCAACCAAAATTTCACAATTAAGTCTAACAATCTAAGTATTGCAATCAAGATCATTATCCAGTCAATTTACATTTTCCATGTGCCCATCGCCACCGCTTTTGCCCTAACCCTGGAATTGACTTAAGGCCACCTTCTCAATCCCGAGCTTGGTGCCTGGGAGTCACCTCTCATGGTGCTCCATAGTCATGCCTCATTGACCACCTTCTCATTCCCGAGCTTGGTGTCTAGGGTCACCTCTCAAGGTGCCCATTGGTCTACCCTCTTGGGCCTGACCTTTATGGCATCCTCCATCAGGGTGGCATGTAGGTGCGCGAATACACATTTAAATTAAATTGTGATAGTCATAGTCACTTTATAATTTCAATATGAACAACCAAACAGTTTAGTTGCATTCAATGCGATTAAACATACGAGAATCCGTCGGGAAACTAAAGCGGTTATTCATAATTAACCACATACCTATAAAGCATACTTGAATGCAGAAGTTATCAACCAATCGGGATTCAAGCAAGCACACACACACAATTATTCCTGAAAAAAGACATCCAATTTCCCTATCATTAATTTCGTCATCATGATCTATCACTCCTAGTTGTCTTCTAGGGTTATTATTCCTTTTTAGGGTTTTAACCATAATTAGGGTTTTATTTTCTTTTTATTACGTTTACCTTACTTTTATCAAATATCCATCAAACCCTAATTATCTTGTCCTGTTTTCGATTAAGGTCCTAAAGATCAGGTTTGGACCATATAAACCCTAATTTTCAGATTGCTATATCTTTTTCTTTTTCTCTAATTTAGGATATCCAAACATATTAATCAACATATTGAATTAAAAACCGTAAACATGTAATTCTATCATCAAAACAGGTTAAAAACCATCTTAATCATTAATCAAGTTAAACATATTCGAATTAACCTAATTGCAAGACTAAATATATCCTTGATAATCAATTAGGGTTTTCTTTTTACAAATTAATCCCTTTTTTATTCAAAAGATACACTTTTACAAAAATATACAGATTTAGATGTCCAAACTATTTTTAACATATTCCTCATATTTTTCTAATCATTTTTCATGTATTGATTTTTCTCATCTGAGTTTTCTATCACCAGATACGATTTTATCAAGATAATTCCTTTTAATCGATTTATTAGCTAATTTAGGAAATTTGTGGATCGTTCGATCCATGGTCTGTGGTCCACTGATGGATCCAACGGCCATGGCCAGACGCGCTTAACTTAACGTTTAGACAACAGAAAAGACTGGACTGCCCCTACCTGTTCTGAAGACGCGTCGGGGTAGTTTAGTAAATCTCCGGTTCCTCTTCTTCTTCCTCCCGCCTTCGTTGCTGTAGCAACGACGGTCAACCGCAAGGTCGACTCTGGGCTTCAGGGCTCCTTTTCTTGTGTCGATGGTCTAGAGAGCTTCGCCGCCCTCCTTCGAACTTGACGACACCCCCAATTGGCCACTCGAACCTCTCCAGAGCCACCCCCCTTGATCGTCAGATTCCGGCAGAGTCGGCGATGTCGACGAGGGTCTAGGTCGAGACGAACTCAGCAATTGAATGCACTAGGGTCGGGGCAAGGTTCTTGCCCAGTTGGGCGTTTCCTTGTTTGGCGACAAAACCTACTCGAATCAGGGGTGAAACCCTTCGGCTTGCTCTCCCGAATCCAACGGGACAGTTTCCAGATTTGCTTAAGCACTGGATTCTCGAGAAAATAGGATTGAAAATCCTCCCTATAACCAACAGAGTCCCAGTCCCAGCGGGACTTAGATGACGACCCTCGGCCGTTGGATGAAGATCCAACAGGCCTCGCTGCTCGCGATCAAACCAAAGGAAAAGCCTTTTTTTCTTTTAATTCAGGATTAATTCCCAAATTGAGTATATTTTGCAAAATTGATATCTCCCAAACCATAACCCATATTTAGCTCAATTTTTAAGGAAACGTTCCTTTTATTATTTCCTAGCTTTGTACGAAATTTGGGAAACAAAAAGTAATGGATGAGAAGGCTTCTTTCTCTCCCAAGTTTTCTCATCAATTAATCCAATTTAATTTATATTCCTTTTTCCTTTGTGATTATCTTGTTATTTTGGGTCCCTTGGATCTCAAGGAAACCCAAAGGCACGGATTCCCACCTTGGGGAATATTGGTTTGCCTTTATCCTATTTCAATTGTCAATTTCTCATATTTCCCCTTTTATAGAACAATTTCTTTTCCTTATTTATTCCCTTTTCTTTTCAATTGGGCTCAATGGCCAACAAGGCCCATAATCAATCAATCAAAGCCATTTCTCACGAAATTTATCACAATCCAAAGAAAAGGATATCATTTATTCATTAAAAGGGAAATACACCTTACATTATATTTTCAAGAAAATGGGGTTGTAACATCCTCCCCTCCTTATAGGAATTTTGCCCTCAAAATTCAAACAATCAAACAAACAATTCAGGGTATGTTTTCTCCATGTCTGCCTTCAGCTCCCATGTAGCCTCATCCTCTCCATGGTGCTTCCAAAGAACCTTTACCATCTCTATATTCTTTCATCTGAGTTCTTTCACCTTGGTATCTAGAATCCGCAAGGGTGTCTCAGGATAAGTCAGCTTCCCTTGAAGCTCAATAGGTTCAATGCTCAGCACATGGCTCAGATCTTACACATATCGCTTCAGGTTAGACACGTAAAACACATCATGCATCATGCTATACTGAGGGGGTAATGCCAAATGGTATGCAGCTTCACCAATCCGTTCTAACGCCTCAAACAAACCCACGTATCGGGGACTCAGCTTTCCTCTGTTCTTAGCTATAGCTCGGAGCGGTCAGATTTTCAAAAACACGTGATCTCCCACAGTCAAATGCACATTAGTCCGCTTTGCATCAGCATACGAATTCTGTCGATCCTGGGCTCTCTTTAGCCTTTGCTTGATCAGAGCCACTTTATCATCATACACTTGGAGCTCATCTGACCTCAACAAGGTCCTCTCACCCACATCATCCCAGTGAAGTGGTGACCGACACGGTCTCCCGTACAAAGCTTCATACGGAGGCATCCTGATACTGGCTTGGTAGCTGTTGTTGTAGGAGAATTCTGCCAACGGTAAGTATTGCTCCCATGAGCCACCCCAATCGAGCAAACAAGCTCTCAACATATCTTCCAATGTCTGAATCGTCCTTTCTGACTGACCATCTGTCTGGTGGTGATAAGCGGTACTAAACTTTAACCTTGTACCAAGTTCCTCTTGAACTTGCTTCCATAACTTGGAATTGAACTTCAGGTCTCTATCTGAAATGATCGATCCTGGTACACCATGCAACCGCACTATCTCTCTGATGTACAACTCAGCTAGGTCTGTCACCTTAGCAGTGGTCTTCAAGGCAAGGAAGTGTGTTGACTTGGTAAGATGATCAACCACGACCCATATCGCATCATGACCCTTCTTGGTCCGGAGTAGACCCACCACAAAATCCATGGTGATCTGCTCCCATTTCCATTCTGGAATCTCTATTGACTGTAAAAGTCCGCTGAGTCATTGGTGTTCAGCCTTCACCATTTGGCACGTAAGACAACTGGCCACCCATGACACAATGTCTTTCTTCATTCCTGGCCACCAGAAAAACCGTTGTAGGTCCTTAAACATCTTAGTAGTTCCTAGGTGCACTGTGTACTTGGATCCATGAGCCTCTTGCAAGATGCGTTCCTTTATTGATGAATCTGCTGGAACCCATACGCGATTCTCAAACCTGATTCCTCCGTCTACTCCCACAGATAGACGAGTCTGTGGCTTCATCATTAAACCTTTCATCTTGTCTAGCTCTCCATTGGTCAACTGTGCAGTTATGATCTCACTCAACAACTCAGATTGAATCTGAATATTAGCCAACCGAACTCAGTCCTCTAATGGTTGTGGTGTCCATTCCACAAGCTCCTCCAAACTCTTCCACTGACTAGACAAAACAGCTATACACTTAAGTTGTTTTCAACTCAACACATCATCTACTACATTCGCCTTACCATGATGGTAGGTGATGGTGAAGTCGTAATCTTTCATGTACTCCATCCATCGTCGTTGTCGCAGATTTAGGTCTCTCTGTGTCAGCAGGTACTTTAAACTCTTATGGTCGGTGAAGATCTCAAAGGTAGCACCGTACAGGTAGTGCCGCCATATCTTCAAGGCATGGATTATAGCAGCTAACTCCAGGTCATGTGTTGGGTAGTTCACCTCATTTGGCTTGAGCTGTCAGGAAGCATATGCAACCACATGCCGATCTTGTTCCAACACATATCCCAGTCCCATCTTGGATGCATCGGTGAATATCATGAAACCCTCATTGCCAGAAGGCAAAGTCAACACAGGAGCGGTGGTCAGCTTCTCTTTCAATTCTTGGAAGCAAGCTTCACATACGTCAGACCAAACGAACTTCACATCCTTCCGAGTCAACATGGTTAGCGATAGAGCAGTCTTGGAGAAATCCTTGATAAAGCGACGGTAGTATCCGACCAACCCCAAGAAGCTGCGAATCTCGGAGGGGTTCTTGGGTGCCGACCAGTCTCGAACTGCCGATACTTTGGTTGGATCTACGGCGATTGTTCCTCCTGAGATGATGTGTCCAAGAAACATGACTCGGTCCAACCAAAACTCACATTTTGAGAACTTTCCGAAAAACTTATGCTTTCTCATGATATCAAGGACTCTACCCAGGTGGTCACGGTGTTGGGCTAGGTCATCTGAGTACACCAAAATGTCATCTATGAACACTATCACAAAACAGTCAAGGAAAGGTTGGAACACATTGTTCATGAGGTTCATAAAGACACTCGGTGTATTGGATAATCCAAACGGCATGACCACAAACTCATAGTGGCCATAACCGGTTCTAAAAGCCGTTTTGGGAATATCCTCACTCCTCACTCTCACCTGGTGGTATCCTGATCTCAAATCGATTTTGGAAAAGACTCGAGCTGATTTGAGTTGGTCAAACAGGTCATCTATTCTGGGTAAATGATACTTATTCTTAATGGTTGCCTGGTTGATCATTCGATAATCAATACACATCCAAAGTGACCCATCCTTCTTTTTCACAAAGAGGACTGGTGCTCCCCATGGTGAGGTGATGGGTCGGATGAACCCCTTATCCAACAACTCTTGCAACTGGGTTTTCAACTCAAGCAACTCAGCAGGGGCCATTCTATAGGGTGTCTTAGATATAGGGTTAGTCCCAGGACCTAACTCAATCAAGAAGTCTACCTCCCTCTCAGGGGGAATCCCTGATAGATCATCTAGAAACACATCTGCGTACTCTCGAACCACCTCTATGTCCTCTAAGGATTGCCCCTTAACCTCGAGTATGGTAACTATGGCTAGGTAGGCTCGACAACCCTTGGATAGCATCCACTCAGCTTTCATGGCGGACACATAAAGGCTGGTTGTTGCATCCTTCCTTCCTCGAATGGTGAAATGTGGATAGCCAGTTTTCCTAATGAGAATCTTCTTCTCTCTACAGTCAATCTGAGCTCTGTAGGTGGAAAGCCAATCCATGCCTATGATCACATCAAAATCACTCATATCGAGGAGGATGAAGTCAATGGGAAGCTCATGGTTTAGGTACTTTACTGGAAAGATAGGGGTTTTCAAAAGAGAGGTATAAATATGACCACTCGGGGTTATGACATCCAAAACACAACCCAAATCCCTGATATCCAAACCAAGCATAGTTGCCAGATTTCTCGAAATAAAAGTATTAGTAGAACCAGAATCAAAGAGTGCTTTTACATTATGTCCCATGACTTCCAGCAAGCCTACATAGTTATTCCATATCAGAAAGCTACTACATGGTCTACTGAACTAAAAGAAAAACTCTAGGGGTTATTACCCTCAATCAACTTATTAGCATTCGCCCGAGCTTCTTCATTGTCGATGGCGAACACTCTAGCTTGTCTCCTCTCTCCAGTTGGAGGTGCTCCGGCTGGTGCTCCTGCTGGAGGTGCTGCAGCTACTGGCTGTGCTGCCACAGGATGTGACCCCAAAGGTCCTCTTGGGTCAGGCTGAGGGCATTTGGCGATGAAGTGTCCCTCTTGTTGACATCTGAAGCATACCTTCTTCTCAAACATCACTTCCCAGGATGTGCCCGTCCACAAGTGCGACACTACTGGAGGCGACCACGGGGCTTGCCTTTGTGCCCATGCTTGTTCTTGTTGTGGTTGCATCCTTGTCCCTTCCTGTGTTCATTCCTCTGCCCTTGAGCTCCTTCAGTGTAACCCAAGTACCCTCTGGGTTGGTTCTGAGCAGGCATCACTGTCCTTTCCATGTCCAAGGTGGTGTTGTAGGCTTCAGCGAAGGTCTTTGGCTTACTAGCCATCACATGAGGCTTGATGGCAGGGTGCAGACATTCCATGAAGTGGTCCACCCTCCTCTCTTCATCCAACATGTGTCTGAAACGTTCCAGGAGGCAGAATATGCGACCAAAGTCCACAACTGAAGAGCTTCCTTGAGTCATGCTCAAGAACTCTCTTTCTTTCTCTTTCTTTGCTGAGATGGGGAGGAATCTGGCAGTGAAGATGGTCTTGAAGTCATTCCATGCCATCGGTTCCTCACTTAGGTCTCTTCCTGTGATATGGTTCTCCCACCATATCTTGGCTACACCCTCCAAAAGGTGAGTAGCAAACAGAACCTTCTTATTCGGCTGCACCTCAAGCATACAGAACCCATTCTCGACTGCAAGCAGCCAAGCTTCGGCCTTGTCAACTACTTCCGACTTGTCTTCTCCCCAGAACTTCTCGACGTTCAGCTTGACGAAGTCTAGGATGGTGGCTCCAAGTCAAGGACGAACAGGAAGTGGCTCACCATTCTCGGCTCTAGCTATGTCTCTAAGGGCCAGGGCATGGATAGCTTCAGTCAATTGCTTTTGTTGTTCCATCCAAACTGCATCTGTTGTATGAACCACCATGGCTGGTTCTAGACCACCAGGCTGGTCCTCCTCCATTTGGGCTTCCTCTTCATGCATCTGGTATTCCTCATATTCTGGTCCTTCCCCTGGCTCTCGGTTACTGCTGGGCATTGGTTTAGGGTTGGGAGCCTCATGCACATCTTCCTCAGGCCTCTTTCTCTTCTTAGAGGTCTCCCCACCATGGTTTCGCTTTCTCTTCTCAGAGGATCCATTCTCCTTACGGGGTGGTCCACCATCACTGGTGGGAAAAGGGATAGCCACAACTTTGGTACGAGCCATCTGCACACAATCAGACTTTTAGTTTACCTTTAAACTAATTACACTTATGTCAATGACATCTTACTTACATATCTTTTATTAATTTGGTGGAGGATCCCTTAGACCTTATCAACCCTAACCCATACCACATGAGGGTGAGTAAGAGATGGAAAACCCTAATCCTTACAATCCATAAGAGAAAATTAGTTGAGGAGAGATGAGTAAGATGAGAGAGTCCTAAAGGTATCTTATTTCGAGGCATATCCTAAGACATTGGCCAGGAAGTCACACAATCTGGGAGTCCTCGTATTCCGACTAGCGGTGCGGAGGAAAATCTTGCCAGCCCCCGGAAGTGATCCTTTTCTAGACACCTCAGTCTTCCAAACACTCCTCTAATAACTCCCTCAGTTCTATAGAATTTGTAAAATTTAATAATTATTAATGATTAGATGGAGAACATACGCTCTGATACCAATTGTAACGACCCCGCCTCCCGGTAACCCCCAATTAAGGGAGACCCGAAGGTCAGAGCCATTAATCAATTTACAGGATCAAAGGTTCAGCATATAATTAATAATAATTATGAAATTCTACTAACTAAACTGGAATTGGGTACAAAATTAAAACTTTTACTTACCTTTATAAAACTTGGAAATCTAACTATCCACAGCTTGAAATACTCTATCTAATCCTCCTTGCACTTTATTTCTTAATTTCACGACGTGTCACTTTACTATTTGTGTTTTTCAGGATCTTACCTAAAACGCCGACAAACAAAACATCGATCAGCAATTGCTGGTATGTGGAGGCAGCCAAAATTTCACAATTAAGTCTAACAATCTAAGTATTGCAATCAAGATAATTATCCAGTCAATTTACATTTTCCATGTGCCCATCCCCACCGCTTTTGCCCTAACCCTGGAATTGACTTAAGGCCACCTTCTCAATCCCGAGCTTGGTGCCTGGGAGTCACCTCTCATGGTGCTCCATAATCATGCCTCATTGACCACCTTCTCATTCTCGAGCTTGGTGTCTAGGGTCACCTCTCATGGTGCCCATTGGTCTACCCTCTTGGGCCTGACCTTTATGGCATCCTCCATCAGGGTGGCATGTAGGTGCGGGAATACACATTTAAATTAAATTGTGATAGTCATAGTCACTTTATAATTGCAATATGAACAACCAAACAGTTTAGTTGCATTCAATGCGATTAAACATATGAGAATCTGTCGGGAAACTAAAGCGGTTATTCATAATTAACCACATACTTGTAAAGCAGACTTGAATGCAGAATTATCAACCAATCAGGATTCAAGCAAGCACACACACAATTATTCCTGAAAAAGACATCCAGTTTCCCTATCATTAATTTCATCATCATGATCTATCACTCCTAGTTGTCTTCTAGGGTCATTATTCCTTTTTAGGGTTTTAACCATAATTAGGGTTTTATTTCCTTTTTATTACTTTTACCTTACTTTTATCAAATATCCATCAAACCCTAATTATCTTTTCCTATTTTCCATTAAGGTCCTAAAGATCAGGTTTGGACCATATAAACCCTAATTTTCAGATTGCTATATCTTTTTCTTTTTCTCTAATTTAGGATTTCTAAATATATTAATCAACATATTGAATTAAAAACCCTAAACATGTAATTCTATCATCAACACGGGTTAAAAACCATCTTAATCATTAATCAGGTTAAACATATTCGAATTAACCTAATTGCAAGACTAAATATATCCTTGATAATCAATTAGGGTTTTCTTTTTACAAATTAATCCCTTTTTTATTCAAAAGATACACTTTTACAAAAATATAAAGATTTAGATGTCCAAACTATTTTTAACATATTCCTCATAATTTTCTGATCATTTTTCATGTATTGACTTTTCTCATCTGAGTTTTCTATCACCAGATACGATTTTATCAAGATAATTCCTTTTAATCGATTTATTAGCTAATTTAGGAAATTTGTGGATCGTTCGATCCATGGTCTGTGGTCCACTGATGGATCCAACGGCCATGGCCACATGCACTTAACTTAACATTTAGACAAGAGAAAAGGCCAGACTGCCCTTTACCTGTTCTGAAGACGCGTCGGGGTAGTTTAGTAAATCTCTGATTCCTCTTCTTCTTCCTCCCGCCTTCGATGCTGTAGCAACGACGGTCAACCACAAGGTTGACTCTGGGCTTCAGGGCTCCTTTGCTTGTGCCGATGGTCCAGAGAGCTTCGCCGCCCTCCTTCAAACTTGATGATGCCCCCAATTGGCCACCCGAACCTCTCCAGAGCCACCCCCCTTGATCGTCGGATTCTGCCAGAGTCGGCGATGTCGATGAGGGTCTAGGTTGAGATGAACTCAGTAATTGAATGCACAGAAGCACTCCTTGCTTCCTTCTGCAGAGCTTGGGGTGAGTAGTTAGGGATGCGGGTTCCCTCCATAGCCCTCCCAATATATAGGGTTGGGGCAAGGTTTCTGCCCAGTTGGGCATTTCCTTGTTTGGCGACGAAACCTACTCGAATCAGGGGTGAAACCCTTCGGCTTGCTCTCCTAAATCAAACAGGACAGTTTCCAGATTTGCTTAAGCACTGGATTCTTGAGAAAATAGGATTGAGAATCCTCCCTGTAACCAACAGAGTCCCAGTCCCAGCGGGACTTAGACGACGACCCTCGGCCGTTGGATGAAGATCCAACATGCCTCGCTGCTCGCGATCAAACCAAAGGAAAAGCCTTTTTTTCTTATAATTCAGGATTAATCCCCAAATTGAGTATATTTTGCAAAATTGATATCTCCCAAACCATAACCCATATTTAGCTCAAATTTTAAGGAAACGTTCCTTTTATTATTTCCTAGATTTGTATGAAATTTGGGAAACAAAAAGTAATGGATGAGAATGCTTCCTTCTCTCCCAAGTTTTCTCATCAATTAATCCAATTTAATTTATATTCCTTTTTCCTTTGTGATTATCTTGTTATTTTGGGTCCCTTAGATCTCAAGGAAACCCAAAGGCACGGATTCCCACCTTGGGGAATATTGGTTTGCCTTTATCCTATTTCAATTGTCAATTTCTCATATTTCCCCTTTTATAGAACAATTTCTTTTCCTTATTTATTCCCTTTTCTTTTCAATTGGGCTCAATGGCCAACAAGGCCCACAATCAATCAATCAAAGTCATTTCTCATAAAATTTATCACAATCCAAAGAAAAGGATATCATTTATTCATTAAAAGTGAAATACATCTTACATTATATTTTCAAGAAAATGGGGTGGTAACACTATCCTGGACAATCCCTAATGTCAAGGTACCTCTCCCGATAGCAGTGATAACATCAGCCTTCGCTTGAAATGGCCTACCCAATAGCATCTCACAACCCTTCAGCTGTGGCATGTCCATGATGATGAAATCCACCGGAAAGATAAACCTGTCAACTTTGACAAGTACATCCTCGCACACTCTGTAGGGCTTCACAATAGACCCATCCGCCAACTCAATAGTCATAGCAGATTTCTTTAGTTTCTTCAACCTAAGCTTTTAGAACATGGATAACGACATAAGATTTATGCTAGCCCCTGAGTCGCACTGTGCATAAGAGAAATTATGACCGCCTATGGAACATGGGATGTAAAAACTTCCTGGATCTTTCCTTTTCTGTGGTAAACTCCCATGGAAAATTGAGCTCACCATCTCATTCACCCGACAAACATCTGTGTCTTTTATCCGCCTCTTCTTGGTGATGATATCTTTGATAAACCTCCCATATGCTGGAATCTTCCCTATCATTTCCACTAATGGAATATTAATATGGAGCTTCCTAAACATATCCAAGAACTTCATGTAATGTCTATGCTCTTTCTTCGGTCTCAGACTATCCGAAAAAGACACAACTGCCTCATTTAGACGCTGGTGAGGTGGCTCATATGGGATTTTCGGGATCTCCTCCCCTAAGCTTGCTTCAATGTCACCCTCTAGCGTAGGCTTTGGCACAACATTTACATCTGTTGTAACTTGTGGTTGCTCATCTTTCTCAGTGATTGTAGCTTCACCATGATGTATGGCCTTCACATGCTCTTCTTGCTTATGTGTGGGCGCGGCCATGATGGGTTCTTGGTGGGATTTTCTGAATGGGAAATATCCACCAGGTAATCCATAAAAACTGTGAGGGTACGGTATTCTCAGTGTAGCCTCCGTATCAAAAATCATCTTTCCTTTTTCCTGGACCTCCACCACCGGGGGCTCTGCCTCATCAATCACAGATATATATTTCACTTGATGATGTGCTTGAACAAGCTCTGCATTATCAGCTGGTCTTTGTTGATTTGCATGCTTCATGGCCGCCACTTCATTGGCGATTTGAGTCACTGTCGCCTCTAATGTCCTCATCTGCGCTCCATGACTTTGCAGTGTCTGCCCAAATTTAGTCAAAATCTCACCCTGAGACTGCAACTGCTTACTGAACATACTCATCATCTCTTAATTTTGTTGCACCACTTGACTAAGTAATGCGGTGCTTTTATCCTCTGCCATTGATTGTGGCTTTGCATCTGGATCTTGTAGGAAGTTGTTTGGATCTTTCCATGAGAATTTCCTATCCTTCCTCCAAGCATAATCATTGTTTCTATAGCCCTGTTGTTGCATAAATTTGACCTGGGCTTCCTCCTCAGATTCTGCATCTTCTTTGGCAAGCAATTTCTTAGCTAGAAGGTCTAGTTTATCATTCAGCTCCTTGATGGCCCTGGACTCACCTGTAACTTTAACTTGTTCTGGTGCATCCCTATCGCCCCAAGACTACTTCTTTGCCATATTTTTCAGAATCTCCCAACACCTAGTGCCGGTGTTGTTTAGGAAGAATCCCGAACCTTCAGAATCTAGGTTACTTCTATCATGCTCGGAAAGAGCAAAATAGAAAATCTTGACTTGTTTCTCCTTGTCGAGCCCATGATGTGGGCACCTCCGCAGCATTATTTGGAAACGTTCCCAAGTCTCGGAATACGTCTCGCCGACTTTCTGGATGAAGTTGTGGATCTTTCATACAAGATTGTTGGTCTTCTCTTGCGAAAAGAACCTCTCGAAAAATACCTCAACCATGTGATCCCATGATTCCACATACTCATCATCAAGATTATGTAGCCATTCTCGTGCATTTCCCACCAGAGAGCTGGGGAACAACTTCAAGTACAATGTCTCCTGTGGAAACCTGTCTATCTTGATCATATCATATTTCTCCACGAACTGGCTTATATGAGTCACCATATCTTCATTTTTAAGCCCATGAAATGCATTTAATTTGACCAAATTTATTAGTGCTAGATCGATTTATAAGTTGGAATATTGACTGCCTGCTTCTTGATCGGCCCTTTAGATGCAGATGTAGAAGACGCCTTGATCTTCTCCCAGATTGTCTGTTCCTCAGCCATAGCTTCAGGTTCAGAGTCTGAATCTATATCTTCAGATCGGTTTTGAATGTTGTTCTCTTCGTTGTCTGGTCCCAACAGTGGAACCTCTGGTGATAGTTGTGTGTAGTCTGTGCTACGCGTCCTAACTATGCACTAGTACCTGCAAAATAATAATTTAGGTTCAGTATCGTGCTAGACGATTTCTAAATATGAATAAAACGTTGAATTTCAAAATAAAAAATAAAATAAAAAGTGGCCTCGAGTGGCCGCTTGCAGCACTCGTAGTGCCGACAATTGCCATGTCCCCAGCAACGACGCCAAAAACTTGACACGATTTTACCGTGCGTATAATGCAAGTGCACACGTCAATGTAGTATAGGCCCTTGTAAGGCACGAGTCGAACTCAGGGACACTAAATTATCGGTAGACTACTACTAACTACTCACAATCAGCTAGACCAATAAAAAGATTATGAGAGTTGTTTAAAAAGAAAAAGAAAATAAAAATAAAACAAAGCAATCGATTAAGTGTTTAGTTTAATCAATTTAAATGGAGATCTTTAGGATTGCGGTTTCACCGCGGGTTTTTATTGCATGAATTTCCACATAGTTACTCAGGTTCATCTCTCAATCCAGGTAGTGGCCTGTAGCCAGAATTGTCCACTGTTGTGGTACAATTGACTACCTAAGTCTAGGTCGGTTCCACCGTCGTAGTAACCTATACCCTAAACTAGGCACATTAGAATCGACCTCTGGGTTTCCACCATTAACCGTACATCACCTTGTTCAAGGAATTTGTTAATTAATGTGAATTTCGTCTCTTTTCAACTGTTAATTCTTCTTTCAAAGTAATTAAAGGCATTAGATTATCATTATGGTGATCAAGCATAATAATATAATTGAGAAAATGAAATCATACCACAGATTTAAGAGACAAATGATGAATTCCTATGATAAAAATGTCATACAATACTTCCCCGGGCTACTCCCGGTCCTAAAGACAAAGGGGATTAGCCCCGCATGTTCATCTCAGAGCAAGTCATGGTTGAAGAAAGGGGAAACATGGATAAAAACGTGGATAAAGTAATGAAACCCCTGAACAGAGAAGATCCAATCGTTCCTCGGCGTAGAGTGTGCGATCTACAGCCTTTCGGCGGTAGAAAACGTCTTCTTCGGCTTCCGGAACGGCTGCGGCATGCTTCTGGGCTCCATTCTTCTCTCCACACCTTCTCGGGACGTGTGTAACGGCTAATGACGTGATCCCCCGCTCTTGGCCGTCGTCATTAGGTATAATCACCGAGTTAGGTTGCAAAAATATCACAACCGTTGGATTATAGCCAATCTGAAGCAAACTCTGATCTGACGGTGTTGATACCATCGACGCTGGTCGATGGTATCGACCCCTCACAATATCGACAAACCTTTCTTTCTTTTCCATCATTGCGCCTGATCCTCGCTCGATACCATCGACGCGGGTCGATGGTATCGACACCCTTAGGCGTCGGTTTTATCCCTTTTCTGTCGCTGGAGCTGAAAGCGTCGATAGTATCGACTGTGGTGTCGATAGTATCGACTGACTGGTCGCCAGCAACCTGATGGTACGTCGCTACTATCGACTTCCCAGTCGATGGTATCGACTCTGCACTGCTCCTTGCGCCTGCCTGCCTGTGGCTATGTCGATAGTATCGACTGCTGTCGATGGTATCGACAGCTGCAGATATGTGTTTTTCCTGAAATTGCAAAACAAAACCACATCAACCGAGATAAAACATATTATTGTAATTATTTATGCTCAAAATAATAAAATAAGAGATATTTGACACTGAGAAGGATCATAGACTAAAGTAAGTAAATTATGCAATATTAACCACCAAAATGACCAATAAACGCACAAATCGCAAGTAAAACAAGTCTATAAATGAGACTCAAAATCATCGCATCATACAGTGTCATAAGACGCGTTTAACAAATTTTAGTCAAGACATGGTATAGTACAAGCGCTTATCTGTGGCAATCAACGATTCATAATATTAGTTTGGGGAGGGGCTTCAACCTGGACAACCCCCTCTATCTCTGCCCCTAGTTGCGCTATTATAATAAAAGTGTTAATAGTTCAATTTTTGAGAAAAGAATTGTATATAGTAGTGTGTTTTAACATATATATCCTAAAGCGAAAGACATTATATTAAAATTGGGACTAAAACAGCCCTTGGTTTGTCCATTATAAAAGGGATCATTTGTCATTCTCAATTATTCTAGTGGTGGTGGTGATGGAAACGATCATAGATACAATAGATATTAATTTCACATACAATTATTATTAGGGCTCGTCTGGTTGGGAGTAATACGCACACACGCTATGAATTGGAAAACAAGAAACTAAAAGTGATGAATTGGAACTCAATTTTGTTAATTTGGTTCAGTGTAACTTCAATTTAGCTATTTGATTTGTACTCTGTCTCGTACGGTGTATTTGATATAAGAAATTAGGTCAACAACGATCTGGATACACAAAACATGATTATCGGACATTGACTTACCGGGCACATGTGTAACAAACTAAATGAAATAATGCATACCCGGTCGAACAAAGACGTATTACTAAAGTTACTTGTAGCGTGGACACGGTTAAGAAAAACAAACTGTACAGGTTTCAGGCACGGTTAATTTTTTTGATTTCATATAGTTTATCCGATGATTGTGTAGTTCGTTTTCTGGCTGAATGTTGCAGTTCCGTAAAACCAAATGAAATAATTGGAAACCACTGTGTGCTTGCAACTCACTGAACTCGTTTTCATCGGAACCAAACGAGCCCTTAATGAAACTTGTCTTTTCAGCTTTGTTTGAAAATTTGATATAGACTTTTTTGGGAGATTAATGTTAGACATATAGATTAGTAATTCAGTATCATCAAGATTAACAGAATAACTCGTGCATTTAACAATCATTTTCATTGCGCCATTTTGGGATTGGGTTTATTGTGTATCTTGCACTGCCTAATAATTATTCGTGTCTGAGGCTACCTACTATGATAATGGGATTTATAATTTACGCACTTCAACTACCACTCACGGTCTCAGTGATTTTATAACTATTAGTAACTACGTAGTAGGTAGGTATTTATAAGTCGAGGCCATGATAAATACGCACATTCCATATCATGGATCAGTTTGTACGGTGTAATAAGACACGCTCACCAAATTTTAGTTGAGACATGGCATCACAGTAATAATATTTTTCTTGAAGAGAGTAAGCTTCCCTAAATGCATGTTCGTTCCCCGCAGACAACAAACTAACACATGCTAGCTAGTATAACAAGCAAGTCCGACGTAATTGTTAGCAGGGAGTTAGTTTCTATTGTACTTTCCCATCGTGGCCCACTGACTGTAATGTTTTTTTGTATGGACTTGCAAAGGGACCTCTGGACCTGGGGCAACCGGAACTGTAGATGAATGGTGTTATAAAGTAAGATATAAATACCCAGCACTACCTGACAAGTGACTAGAGGACAAACACAAACAACACTCCAAAACAGACCCAGTTTTCCCCGACGTCGCATGCGCGGCTAGCTTTTACTACTGCTGGCGTAGTCTCGCCTCCCGTTCCGAATCCGAAGGGTTGAAGAAGGAATCCCTGCTCGCAAACGACAAGAATTAGGTGGCAGCTATAATATATTCCGGAGCTATAATTAATGAGAAATTTTTCCTTGCGCTTGCAGCCGGGCGTCGTCATCACCTAACCCACCACCACCAGCTGCTGCTGTAGCTGCGGCGGAAACGAGGAACACGTCGGCTTCTTTCCCCGCATTACCTTACCTCTCACGTCGCTCTCCCCTTCCAGCTGCAAACCGGCCGGTCATTGTTACTGTTGTCGTTGTTTGCAAAGAGCCCCTACCGGCGAACGAACGAGCGGATGGACGGCGACGGCGGAGGCTCGCGGGGAGAGGGAGGCCGGGTTGCAACAGTACAAAGCGTGGGATTATTAAATGGTGGAATGGGATTGAAAGTCGTCGGTGCGCCAGCGACCCCACGACAAAACAAAGGGCAAACAAACAAACAAACAGAGGGCCGTCCGCCAGGGAGGGGAGAATAATGATAGAACACTGGTGTAGCAGTGGGTGGGATGATGACGACCACCGAAGATGACGACGGGCGACGGCTATATATGTCTTTTGTCTTCACGCGGAAGAAAACCCGCAGCGGTGTGGTGTGTTTTGGTTTTCCGCATGGAGGAAACAGACAAACCCACTCTGTCTTTTTTTTTTTCTCCGATAGTTCCATCCATCACCACCACCCTTATCGTTATTCGCTCCCAACTCTCCTTTTGTTCACTGTTTTCCTTGTCGGCTTGCGTCCAACCCCGACCCCAACCTGCTGCTTTTCGCAATACGTCCCCACTGGGATCACTTGATTGCCGTTCTTTCTTTTGTCCTTGTTCGCTTCATTCTATATATTTTTGTATTCATTTAACCACACCACCAGCCACGCTTTCGATTGTATTCATTCATCTCCTCCCACCCCACTACTAGGCAACAAAAAAACTCTGGTCCCACGTAACCATTCAACAAACCAAAGGAAGCCAGAGAAAAATTTAAATGAAATGCTCTCTATCACATTTAAATGTTTTAGATTACCGTTGTGCTTAGTAGGTGGTGATAAAATTGATGGTGATAGGGACGGTGATGGTGATAGAAAAATTATTAAAATATGTTGTTTGGTAATACGTGCATGGTGATAAGGATGGTGTTGGTGAAAAACTTAAAAAATATTATTCATTACATGGTTATAGTGATGGGGATGGGAATTTTTTTTTTATAAAAAAACACCCTATACAAGTAAAAATCATATTTATTACAACTTTTTTTTGCACATTTGTCTAAATAAGCAGTGGAGTCTTAAAAGAAACTTCTTTCACCATGATTCACCACTATTCACCATTTTTTTCATGAGAACAAAACTAGATCAAAATTCACCACAGATTCACCATGGCAAACAAACAACATTTTTGTTTCACCATCATTCCCTATCACCATGATTTACCACCTAACAAATGCATCCTAAATGCTAACCTATTATCGACATCTCATGCATAATATATACCATATGTAAACCTCAGACCAATCTTCTTCCAAACATCTCACGACCCTGCATCTCCTTCTAGTGTCAAGACATATAAATGTTTGTACAAGTGATTAGGTGGCGTTGAGAGACGTTTGGTGAGGGGTTACCGATGAGTTAGAGCTTATGTTGGCTATTTACAAAAGAAGAAGAAGAAGAAGAAGAAGAAATTAGAGTGAGTTACTCAGCCCATCACCACCACTAGATCAACACGTGTACATTTTTACCTTCTACACCTGATTCGTTTGTTCTACATTCTTTTTTATATGATAGTTAGTTGTTCTAATATGATAATTAATGACCTTTTCTGATACTCGTTGTATATAGTAAATGGATAGTTAATGTTTGTTTAGAAATATCCAAGAGGAATTGAATATATTAAGATCTTGAGTTTTTTATAGGCTCGGGGTGAATAAAACCTAAGACGGATTGGGTTCTGGGTTTATGATGTGTTAAACCCTAAAATAATTACCCATATGATGTGTTTTTGTGTAATTATCTTAAGAGAAAGAAGAAGAGAATTATGTACTTGTCACACACTAAAAATATCATAACGTAGAGTTTATTGAAGAACATATATCTTTCAATGATTAAAATAGAGTTAAATATATTTAGAATGGTGTTAGATAGCCTCATAATCAAATTTGCAAGTTTTGGACATGTAATTGGGTTGATCTTCAGATAGTTTAATTACTCTTTGGATAGTTTGGTTGATCTTTGGATCATTGGACCAATGTTTTAGACCAATTGTCAGATCAAGCATGACAAGTAATAACCACTTGTCAAGGCCCCAAACTCAGATCTTTGTTTTGACTGGCCGATGTATTCCCATCGACTCGGATAGTAGGTGTTGGTATGTATGCCCAAAGGGCCAATCATGTGATGATTGGAATGGCACGCATATCTTGGAAATGATTTTATTAATAATGTAACATCTCTGACTTGGGTTATGCTTTAATCCTAGATGTTTTTCTTAATAAAGTGGATTATATGCTTGCTCTTATCTCTTGAAAAGTAATTAAGGCTCAAGAGGAACTTATATTCCAATTTTAGTCATTTTTGAATAATGTTGAAACAATATTTTGTTAGTTTTGGACTAAAGTGCAAATTACCCAAGTTGAGGGGTTAACTTGTAAATTGTACATGATACAATGTTCCTCAGATGTTGAAGCATCATGGGAATGAGTATGATGTAGTAGTATGGCTTCTACAAGCCTGAATAGCAAGAAAGAGCATGTTGAGCAATGTTGTGCATTAAAACCTAGTTTTGGTGTAATGTGCAATTTACCCAAAATCTAGGGTTCAATATACAAAATACCACTTCAAGAGGGTCCCTAATATTTCTTGGCATCATGTAGAGAAAACAAAATGAGAGGGGCATCTCATTTGTATCATTTTGGAAGAGAGAGAATCTTGATATTAAAATAATCAAGATTTAAGCATAATTGGAACTTTACTTCAATTTAATGCAAAAATAAATATGTTAATTGAAGTATCTTTCAACCAAAATTATGTTGGTTGAAATCCATATATGTGGACGTCATTTTGCCTTGCAAAGGCAACAAAAATATCTCAAGGAGGTGAAGAACCCACTCACATTATTATAAGAAAAAGAAATATCCACTCACTTATGGATATTATTATAATATGATTTAAGGTGCTTAATTTGCTTTTCCTCTAATTCATGGATAATGAAGAGGAATAAAAGGCAAAGGGAGCTGCCTTCATATACAAGGGAAAGAGGGGAGTATGTGGCATGGTTTGGAGAGTTGAAGGATTTGCTTTCAACTTTCTCTCTCCTTGGAATTCCTTTACAAATATTTCATTTTCCACTCAACCAAGGATCTCTTTTCAGATTTTCTTTCTCCCTTGCCTTGGACAAGCTCAAGGGGACTAAGGAGCAACAGGAGGACGAACTCCAACCTGTAGGTAAGCTCCTTTATCACTTTCAACCATGATTCCATGGTGGAAATCGAAAATCAATGATGATTTCTTCTTATCTTCACTCCATCTTTAATTCTAGCCATTCCTTTTCACTCAAAGCTTAAGGACGAGCTTGGGATAGTGGAAGGTGTTTCTTTCACCATTAAATACATGGAGGTTGAAGCTTTGAAGCTCAATTGAAGGTGGGTTATATAACTTGAACCCTTGAACTTTTTTATTGATTACATATCTTCATCAATTGTTGATTCCTTCTTTATTTCCAAAATTTTATTTGATTGATTGAAGAAATCACCATGAAAATCACAGAAAGCTTCGTGGGTTTATAGCTTGATGATGATGACATCATCATAAGCACACACCTCCACAAATATCTATTACAAACGGTTTCAATATTTTGGTCCAATCGGTTTCACCAAACCGTTTGGTGAACAAACAGTTTGCAAACCGTTTGGAGGTTTGGGTTCCAAACCGTTTGGAGTGGTTGACCATTTGAAATGGTTGACCGTTTGAGGAAATATGTTGTGGTACTTGGATATTGATCCAATGGTTGCAATTAGTTTGATCTTGATGGTTTCAATTGTGAATGATTCAAAAGGTGCAAACCCTAATCGGGTTAAGTGTAGAACCCTTAAGTAATTGAATCAATTTTTGGGTTGACTAGCCCAAACGGTCTCAAGACCATTTGGAGGTCACCCAAATGGTCTCAAGACTGTTTGGAGGTCAACCAAGGCCGTTTAGAGGTCTATGGTGGTGTGTGATTGGATGGTGGAAGATCCAGTGATATTAAACTAAAATATAATTACTAGCTCAATTGATGATCGATTCAATGATGCAAACCCTAATTGAATTTCACAAAATTCAATGATGGAATGGGTCAAATGGTCTCAATACCATTTGGAGGCCATCCAAACGACCTCAAGACCGTTTTAGGTCAGTTCATATCATGGTTTGATGATGATCCAATGATTTCAATTGAATTAGTTCCACAATGTCAATCATTGATGGTTCTTCGATTTCAAAACCCTAAGTGATGGTTTCTTGATTATAAACCCTAGTTCAATTGGGTTCAAAACCCTAATTGAAGGTATAATTGAAGGGTGATTCAATGGTTCAATTGAAGAACAAATCAGTAGTCCAATTGATAGATGGTTTAATGATTGAAACCCTGAATTGATAAAGTGTTGAAAGACCTTTTTGGTCCATTCGGTTTTGAGAGGGTTTGGACAAAACGGTCTTGGGTCCAAATGGTCTCAAGACCATTTGGAGACCTAATTGGATTCAAGTGTGAAATTGTCCATATGGTTTCATTATTGTTTTGCTTAAACGGTTTCAAACCATTCAATGTCTAAGTGATCAAGACCGTTTGGGGTCTAAGTAACTAAGACCATTTGAGGTTCAATTGGTCAAACCATTTGGACACTTAAGGTGACTAAAGATCAATTAACTAATTGATTTTTAATGATGAAAATCAAAGGTGATTACAATGGTTGTACCTTTAAGGTACTAGGTTAATCAGTACCTTTTTGAGTGGTTAACTCTTGATGCTTATGAAAGCAATGATTTAATATGTTGTGACAACCCTTCATTCAAGTTGATTGGACCTAATTTAATTAAGTTTGAAGTAATTGACATCCTAGAGAGGATGAGAGAAAGAAGAATCCCTACATGAGTGACAATCATGTAATGGTTAAACCTCAACACTGTCAACATGAACATAATAAGTAATCAGGGTATGATCCTTTGTAAAGAGATCATGAAACCTTAATTGAGAAGGTTGATGAAACCCTAATAAAGGGTGTGACATGTGAAACCCTAATTAAGGGTGATGTCAAGTGAAAACCTAATTTCAGGGAATGCTATGTGTAACCCTGATATAGAAGGATAATATGTGAGACTCTAATGTAGAGTGATATTATGTGAAACCCATAAATATGGGAGATGCTATGTGAACCTTAATTTATAAACATGGAAAACCCTATTCCTAATAATGGAATAGTGATTAATATATATTCACAAGTGTAACACCTAAAGAGGTTTATAATGGATATCCTTATGTCAGTAGTTCCTAACTCAAAGATGAGTCTATATCATTAGCAAAGGTTGTATTTTTCTAAATAAGTGACTTATGACCAATACATTACGAATGTGATGAACTGTGTATGAAGTATTAGGAGGGGAAATACCCTAATACAAACTAAGTGGATGAACTCAAGTAAGATAAAGGTGATGAGGGGAGTGATACATCAAAATATGATAGATATCACATCCAGCACCTCAAGATTGATATACCTTGATGTATTTTAAATCCAATATATTTGGATGAGTGACACATGAAATGTGTCATGTCAGTTGTTACATTGAGATGCAATGCACTTTGATAAGTGTAGGCTAACATGCCTTTTGAAAAGGTTAATCCAAATCAATAAACTTTGATGCAATCATATTCTGGTAAAGATGAGAGAGAAACTCATACTTTGTGTTGATAATTCATTTAATGATGAATGATGAGAATAAATAAGTATGATTGAATTAAGGTTTGATCACTAATAACATGATCTTAAGAACCTAAATGGTTATTTGTGGAAAAACCCTAAAGGAGGGTGATGATATGTAAGAGGAATCCTAACCCTAAAAAGGGAATAGTTGTATTACTTTGTGTTGCATGGTGCTGCTATGAAAGCATTATAACTGTTATCATGAGTACTAATCATGCAGGTATGTTGATGTAAGGACCCTGACCTGCGTTTAGGGCTTACCCTGTTTATTTTGCTTAACCTTGATGGTTTGGTGCTTGCTAATCACCTTTGAGTGGTGATTAGGGTTTGGTTGTGCTTTGTTGAGAGTTGAAGGTGCTACTTGCAAATAACCCAGGTCTAGGGTTTTGTGTGCAAGTTTGCCATCTTATGAGATGTTTTCCCCTCTTTGCTTCCTCTAGGGTTGAGAGGAAGGCTTGGGCTTGTGTTTGAATCCTTTTGGACCTTTGTTGAGCTTGTTTGGGCCTTGGAGTTCCTTGTTTGGGCTTGCTTGGGCCTTGTGTCGGCCAAGTAGATCTTGTGTCGGACTAGGGCAGCTTGGTGTGTCGCCCTAGAGCAAGTTTGGTGTGTCGCCCATGGTGCTTGGGCCAACCTTGGTCATGTTTGGAGAACACATGGTGCACATCTTGGACAAGTGTCCTATGGCTTGCATGAGTGGTGGCTTGAGTTGGTGGACATGTGTCCTTTGGGTGGATGACACCTAGCTTGAGACAACCTTGGTTTCTCCTCCTTTCTCATCTATATAGGTGGTCCCTTCCTTAGCTTGAGGTCCCTTTAGTTCCTCTCCTTCTTGTGCACGACACACTCTTCCTTTCCTTTGCTTGGTGGCCGACACACCCTTGTGTGAGCATCTTGGAGGCCGACACACCCTTGGAGAAGAAGGTGGTGGCCGATACACACCCTCTTGGAGGAGCTTTGGTGGCCGAAAACCTTGGAGCTCAAAGTGCATCTTCTTCTTTGGATCTTAAGGCGGGTTTCATGACTCTAACCCTAACTACTCTATCCTCTTCTCTCATATGTTGTCTTAATATTTCCTTTATATGTTAGTAGTTGGTTCTTGTTTAGCTTGCATGTTGGCCGATCCATGTGTGTTAGGGTTTAGGAGAGCAACACTCCTTTCTCCCCTTGGTCTAGATGAGTGAGCTTGAGCTCTAATGCCATGAGCAACACCCCTCTTTCCTACCCGATTGAGGTGAGCACATGACTTAGTGGCTTGAGCAAGACTCTCCTCTCACCTTAGGCAAGATGGTGAGCTCATTTAGATGGCTTGAACCTTGGTCGAGATGTGTGGGGAGGTGCTGCCCGACAGCCCTTGCCCTAGTTCTCTCTTGCACGGTTGGAGTGAGCAAAGTTTCTCTTTTTATACCTTGGGCGGGTGAGCAACCTGATCCTGCTCGCCCTGAGCCAGCTCTGCCCGACAGGCTGCTCGCCCAGTAGCTTAGCTCGCCCGATAGGCCTGCTCACCCGGTTTCCCCCTGACGCGCCCTGCTCGCTCAAAGTTTTGGCTCGCCCAGCCATGTCGCCCGACATAATGGCTAGCTCACCCGGTTCTATCTGGCTCGCCCGATATCAACCTGCCCGCTCAGTTGAGCTATGCTCGCCCGATGACCTTGCATGCCTGAATGGCTCGCCCTGCACTTGTGTCGCCCGACACACATACACCCCTGCTCGCCCATGCTATACCCTGCTCACCCGGATAAGTCTTGTTCTGCATGCCTGTTAGGGCTGCACGCCCGATAGGGGCTGGATAGGGGTGGGTTCTGCCCGGGGTGACTTCTAGTGAGGGTTGTTGTTATCTCTTGTGAGGGCATATCCTGTTATGATGCTCTTATGATGATTATTTGCTTAATAACTAGAATTATATTCTTGTGGCTAAAGTACATGCGTATGAATGTAACTACTCTATCTCTTTAATGACAATGTGAATCTTGAGCATGCATTAGGGTTGCTCGATAGTGTGCCTACACGTGTGACCTTGAGATGAGGCATGGATATGATTATTGTTGTCATGTTGTGCTAACAATGCACTTAACCCTAATTGTCACACTATGGTAGTAGTTGTAGTCTCTTGATTATTCATCTGGTTATTGAATGATGCTAACCATGCAGGTAATGCTTAGCCCAATGAAAGGCTATGAGAATTGGGTAAATGAACACTGTGATGACATGTGTATTATGAATGATGTTCCATGATGATGATGAAAGCCTTAAGAGGCTAATGGCACTATGTGATGAGGTATTGAGATCCCATGATATGTGATGATCCTTGAGAGGGATCTAGATGGTTGGCAAGAGGCCAAGTGATAACATGTGATGTGAGAACCTTGTGATGGATCAGTGTGATGTAAATTGTAAGAAATGCATAATGTGGAGTTTATGTTGTTTACTTTCTGTTATATCTTGCATGTTATAAAACTTGGTTGAATCTTGCAATCCATCTAAAAGATACTAATTAATCATAATGGAATCTATCATGTAGCTTGCCCTGGCCATAGATTCATCACCAGTCAGGATAGGGTGATGATGAAACGGGTTCTCCTGCGGGTTAACCCGGAGCGCATATTTTTTAATATGCGGGGTTTCTCCTAGCCTAAAATAGAGAGGTGAAACGAGTGCAGCTGCGGTTGCAGACTCATATGTGTGATGAGCATGGTGAACATGGCCCGTGGCTCCAGATATGTGATATATCGAGCATGAATGTGTTCATGGCTCAGAGCACGATGTTTAGACACGTGGCTCAGTTTTACTAGCACCGTGACCTGTACCAAGGCGGGCTAGGCAGAGGGTAGCCTGAAGAGCTAACCCTGTGGCTTATGACCACTTCAGCATGATACTACGGTCCTGCTTATGTATACTCATGTTCCGCGGCAGAGGGTAGCCTGAAGAGCTAACCCTGTGGCTATGACCACTTCAAGCATGAGACTGCGGTCCTGCTTATGTTATACTTATGTGCGGACATGAGGCGGAGAAGGTCTTGGATTCCGGCTCTTCCATTGACCTTATATGGCACCGGCTATGGGCTTCACAGCTGAAGGTTGGAATTGAACGGTACGGTTCAATTCCTCAGGGCATAATAAAATGTAATCCAGCCGTTTAGTATGAACTGCTTAAGACAAACACGAAACATTGGTTGAGGCCTTGTTTGTGTAGTTAACTTTAATTATCTGCAGTTGTTTGTGCATTACTCTTATGTGGTGAGTTTCATATATAGTTTATCTTGTCAATCATGTTCCATTGGAAAACATGTTGGTTATATGCCCTTTTGCTATAGCTGGTAAGTTTGAGGTTGGCTTGTTATTCATAACTATTTCTGTTATATTCCTTATCAATATATATCTGCTCATATAAATGCTTATCTGAGGTTTTATAGTTTTGGCACGGAGTTATGCCTCCCGCTGGGAAAATGTTCAATTGTCTCACTCCGCTAGTTTTTACCCCTTTTTAGGTGGTCGAGCTTGTCGTGGTGGTGGTCGCGGAGTTGCGGCCGAGCAGCGAGAAGATCAGTAGAAGGCAAGCTTTGGAGATGCTGCTGTCTTGATGTTTTGGTGTAGAGTCTAGAGTCATCCCTGTACTCTCAGGTCCTTGGCAGTGTTTTGACGATGTTTTACGATGTACGAACCGAAATCGTTTGTGTATCCTGCTGATGGCCAGATGTGGGCCTTTATATGTATGAACAGGTGGTGAACTCATTGTTATGACAGGACAACTGTTGCTCTAAGCTGTGGACATGAATCCAGGCTTGTGTGGATATGTATATAACATGTTTCCTTGCAGGATATGGACTGGAATGTAATATGTTTCCTAGTTTATCAGTTTTCTGCAATCGGTTTTAATTGACCTGTGTTTTTTATAAGCTGTGGTTATGGTGATTTCCGCACGTTTTCGCATAACACCTCGTTATCTGTATGATAATGGGATGTGTTGCCACAGTTGAGATGATAAGCATAGCCAGGTATGATCTATGATGATCTGTATATTGAAAATGTTTTATAGGCCTTATAAGCCTTATATGCTTTGTTTCTTAGTGAGAGGTAATATGAAATTAATGAGCCATGTGTGCCATATGATGTTTAATTATTGAAATTGTTTATGGGCTTCATAAGCCATAATATTCCTTGTTGCCTATTAAGAGGTAACAAGAGGTAAATTAAGATTTGAGTGCTATTTGGAATGCTTATGTAGTAAGAATCATGCTTACCTTGGTCAAATGACCTGAAGGTATTAAGTTACCTGTTATGTGGCAACAAGTATTCTATTCTATGATGAACTAAGTTTGAATACCCATATTCTATAATCATGATGATGAACTTGTTAAGAAATGGAAATGTGCTTGATGAGATGAGGGATTAAGACCCCAATACTTTGTGAGAAGAGTATGGCTACAGGTCATGACTCCACAAAACAATGCCAGGTATTAGCTATGTGATCTAAGCCTGAAGAGAGTATATGTTGTGGCTATAATTCTATAGTGAAGATGTCAATATACCATGGCAAGCTAAGTGCAATTTGATATATGAAGAGTAAAATATAATCAACTGTGTAGTGTATTTAGATAAAGTTGAAATACGAGAAACATTGGTTGATATTATCCTGCTTAACATAGCGGATAAAGGTTATACATGTTCTCCATATTCATTATTGGATAAATGACATGCTGCTCTATCAGGTTATAGCTGAAAGGCTTTAGATAAGATTAATGTTCTAATCTATTAAACAATGAATTAACAATTGTTAAGCAATCATGATTCTTCTATTCATATTTATCTTATTAATCTGCAATAATAATGTTTCTGGCAGAGAGTTATATCTCTCACTTGGGCAATTTACAATTGTCTCACCCCCGTGGGAACCATATTTTTAGTTGGACACAGACGAGGAGGTAGGAATCCTTCAATAGGTGAAGGACAACAACATTAGCAGTAGGGAGAACAGTGAATTCTCAAGTGGAGACATTGGCTGATATGTCTTGTATAGATGTACATAGAGTCTTATGTGTCGTCTCTGTACTCTCAGGTCCTCAGAGTAGTAGTTAGTGCTTTTGAGATTTTAGCTCAGTGCCTCGAGATTTTATACTTCCTGTGTTTAGTTTAATAGTGCAGTTGATGCTTGTAATTCTCAGGAAAAGATGATACAAGACATGTACTTGTGACCAGTAAGTAATTAAGTTACTCTGGTTCTTTATGAAAGAGTTTTCCTATGTGTGGACCTCTTCACAAAATGGTTTTAATTTTAGTGATTTTTGGTAATCTGCTGCTTAGTGATCGCTTCTGCTAAGTTAATAACATTTTATTCGAATGATGTGTCACAATTTAGTGGTATCAGAGCTCTAGGTTCGCTGAGTCTACAGAGACATAGGACTAAGGTGTTGAGTTTGTGTTAGTGTCATCCAGTATACCCTATTGTGACTTCTTCTTATGCAGAGTAAAGGGTAAAGTTTATAAATTACTGGGGAGCACAAGGAAAACATTGCTAAGGGCAATGTTGTTGCATCAGGAGAGGGTGCATGGGATCAGGAAAGAGAAGAACAAGTGCCTGAGAATTCCCATCTTGACCTGATCAGGATAGAGAATCCTATGTTTATGTTCTTGAAGGGCAGGTTGGGACAACATTAATGCATATAGAAGACTGGATACTAGCATTACAACCTAGGTTACCAGTCCTTAATGTGGGAAAGATTAACATATGGCGAGAAAGTAGACTCTGCCATAAGTTTAGATAGATAGTACATCTGTGATGGTAGTGCCCAAGGAGGGGCAATAAGCTGATATTTAAGGTAAGGTCTCTATAATTTTAGACATTTTCCTATTTGTTCTGAAAAGCCAAAGTTTTTGGTGTCACCAGTGCAATAAATGCCTAGTGCACCGGGGCAGTAGCCACTAAGTAAAGGAAAATGTCCTCACTTTCCACCAGTAAGAACTCATGGCTTAGCTTATACATCGGTAATGAGACCGATAAGACCATGGTATGAGGACAAGACATGTTATGGATATGGATAGGTTGAGCATACTAAACTCTTTTCTTTGAAAAGAAGGGAGGAAATGACTCAACAACCGAGGTAGACTCGGCAAGGCTTATGAAAGTAACAGCCTAATAACGTGAAAAGGCAAAAGCAACAACATGAAACAACTAGACTCTATGTGTTGAGTCAACCTAAAGTGGTAGATGATCGTGAGGGGTAATAGTCAGATGAAATAGATTCATTCTGATATTTCATTTCATGATTCTATGTGTTAAAATAAAGTAGTTGTTTTTGAACTATCTCTGACTAGTCCTATAGGGACATAAGGAAGATGAGAATTTACATTTTTCTCAGTATTTCTTAAAATGTTTTATAATCTCTCTTATCTGTGTGATAAAAGATGAGATATAGAAGTGATGCCTGAAGGAAATCCAGGAATGAAGAATCTTGTGTGTATATTGATATGAAAAGTGAGGAATATGATAGTAAATAAAGTGCATACTACCTAATCTCAATACTTGTATACCCTGGCCATGTATATGATTGTTGAAGATAGGGAAAGTATGGAACTCCTAGATTGTTATCTTTCTAATTACTCTGATCAAGTAGTCGTTCTGAAACAATCTAGTGAGTATAATGAAACAAAATAAGGAATTTATGAGTGAACTCTCCCAAATAATATGGGGATTACTAAAGTGAACTTTCCCAATTACTTAGGAATTGCTAAGTGAACTTTCCCAACTAATAAGGAAGTGATAGGTGAACTTTCCCAACTAATAAGGAAGTGCTAGGTGAAATTTCCCAATTAATAAGGAAGTGCTAGGTGAACTTTCCCAACTAATGAGGAAGTGCTAAGTGAACTTTCCCAATTAATAAGGAAGTGCTAGGTGAACTTTCCCAACTAATGAGTATTTGCTAAGTAAACTTTCTCAATTACGTAGGAATTACAAAGTGAACTTTCCCAAACAAATAAAGGATTGCTGAAGTGGGTTGCCTCTGTTAAATATATATGTTTTCCCTTTGATAAACAACCTTGGATAATGATAGGGGTATGTTCCTTTATGTTTCTTCCTTTCATTAACATGACAACCAAGTAAGTATTATAATGTTTGATGTACATGGATTAGAAATAATCCGTTAATGAATACTTAGGAAAGTATCAGTTTGCTTTGGACTTTGGTTCCAAGATAATGATATATGGAACAAGCAATGTCATAAAATAAAAGAAATACCTTGTGCATGTGTACCCTTGGTGGTAACAACAGAGAAATGAATATGATAAGGAAGAGATGTGTTCTCAACACATATGATGAATACCAAAGTAAGGATTTTGGTATCTGAGAAATAATAGATGATGTATGTTGGTTATCTATATTGGCCAACTGTGAAATCAATCTAGTTACATCAAACAATAGGGACATCATATGTTAGGGGTTTATGCTCTGCATAAACATAAACATTGATAAGGTTGAACTAATGGAAGAAACTTTGAATGGATTACAGATCTATGGTATCTCCATGACTTTAAGATGTTATGTGGAGATTTGATGGTATGATAAATGAATAAAATCTGTCACTCCTTTTCCTGGGATTTCGGGGACGAAATCCTTGTTAGGGGTTTATAACTTGTAACATCCCTGACCTGGGTTATGCTTTAACCCTAGATGTTTTTCTTAATAAATTGGATTATATGGTTGCTATTATCTCTTGAAAAAGTAATTAAGGCTCAAGAGGAACTTATATTCCAATTTTAGTCCTTTTTGAATAATGTTGAAACAATGTTTTGTTAGTTTTGGACTAAAATGCAAATTACACAAAGTGAGGGGTTAACTTGCAAATTGTACATGATACAATGTTCCTCAGATGTTGAAGCATCATGGGAATGAGTATGATGCATTAGTATGGCTTCTACAAGCCTGAATAGCAAGAAAGAGCCTATTGAGCAATGTTGTGCATTAAAACCTAGTTTTGGTGTAATGTGTAATTTACCCAAAATCTAGGGTTCAATATGCAAAATACCACTTCAAGAGGGTCCCTAATATTTCTTGGCATCATGTACAGCAAATAAAATGAGAGGGGCGTCTCATTTGTATCATTTTGGAAGAGAGAGAATCTTGATATTAAAATAATCAAGATTTAAGCATAATTGGAACTTTACTTCAATTTAATGCAAAAATAAATATGTTAATTGAAGTATCTTTTAAAAAAAATTGTGTTGGTTGAAATCCATATATGTGGACGTCCTTGTGCCTTACAAAGGCAACGAAAATATCTCAAGGAGGTGAAGAACCCACTCACATTATTATAAGAAAAAGAAATATCCACTCACTTATGGATATTATTATAATATGATTTAAGGTGCTTAATTTTCTTTTCCTCTAATTCATGTATAATGAAGAGGAATAAAAGGCAAAAGGAGTTGCTTTCGTATACAAGGGAAATAGGGGAGTATGTGGCATGGTTTGGAGAGTTGAAGGATTTGCTTTCAACTTTCTCTCTCCTTGGAATTCCTTTACAAATACTTCATTTTCCACTCAACCAAGGATCTTTTTTCGGATTTTCTTTCTCCCTTGCCTTGGACGAGCTCAAGGGGACTAAGGAGAAATAGGAGTACGAACTCCAAACTGTAGGTAAGCTCCTTGATCACTTTCAACCATGATTCCATGGTGGAAATCGAAAATCAATGCATGATTTCTTCTTATCTTCACTCCATCTTCAATTCTAGCCATTCCTTTTCACTCAAAGCTTAAGGACGAGCTTGGGATAGTGGAAGGTGTTTCTTTCACCATTAAAGACGTGGAGGTTGAATATTTAAAGCTCAATTGAAGGTGGGTTATATAACTTGAACCCTTGAACTTTGTTATTGATTACATATCTTCATCAATTGTTGATTCCTTCTTTATTTCCAAAATTTTATTTGATTGATTGAAGCAATCACCATGAAAATCACAGAAAGCTTCGTGGGTTTATAGCTTGATTATTATGACATCATCATAAGCACACACCTCCACAAATATCTATTGTAAACGGTTTCAATATTTTGGTCGAATCGGTTTCACCGACCAAACGGTTTGCAAACTGTTTGGAGGTTTGGGTTCCAAACCATTTGGAGTGGTTGACCATTTGAAATGTTTGACCATTTGAGGAAACATTTTGTTGTACTTGGATATTTATCCAATGGTTGTAATTGGTTTGATCTTGATGGTTTCAATTGTGAATGATTCAAAAGGTGCAAACCCTAACCGGGTAAGTGTAGAACCCTTAAGTAATTGAATCAATTTTTGGGTTGACTAGCCCAAATGGTCTCATGACCGTTTGGAGGTCACCAAAATGGTCCTAAGACCGTTTGGAGGTCAACCAAGACCATTTATAGGTCTATGGTGGTGTATGATTGGATGGTGGAAGATCCAGTAATATTAAATTGAAATATAATTAATAGCTCAATTGATGATCTATTCAATGATGCAAACCCTAATTGAATTTCACAAAATTCAATGATGGAATGGGTCAAACGGTCTCAAGACCATTTGGAGGCCATCTAAATGACCTCAAGACCGTTTGAGTTCAGGTCATATCATGGTTTGATGATGATTCAACGATTTCAATTGAATTAGTTCCACGATGTCAATCATTGATGGTTCATTGATTTCAAAACCCTAAGTGATGGTTTCTTGATTATAAACCCTAGTTCAATTGGGTTCAAAACCCTAATTAAAGGTCCAATTGAAGGGTGATTTAATGGTTCAATTGAAGAACAAATTAGTAGTCCAATTGATATATGGTTTAATGATTGAAACCCTGAATTGATAAAGTGTTGAAAGACCTTTTTGGTCCATTCGGTTTTGAGAGGGTTTGGACCAAACGGTCTTAAGACCGTTTGAGTCCAAACAGCCTCAAGACCGTTTGGGTCCAAACGGTCTCAAGACCATTTGATACCAAACGGTCGCAAATCGTTTGGAGACCTAAGTGGCTTCAAGTGTGAAATTTTCCATACAGTTTCATTATTATTTTGCTTAAATGGTTTCAAACCATTCAATGTCTAAGTGATCAAGACCGTTTGGGGTCTAAGTAACCAAGACCATTTGAGGTTCAATTGGTCAAACCATTTGGACACTTAAGGTGACTAAAGATAAATTAACTAATTGATTTTTAATGATGAAAATCAAAGGTGATTACAATGGTTGTACCTTTAAGGTACTAGGTTAATCAGTACCTTTTTGAGTGGTTAACTCTTGATGCTTATGAAAGCAATGATTTGATATGTTGTGACAACCCTTCATTCAAGTTGATTGGACCTAATTTAATTAAGATTGAAGTAATTGACATCCTAGAGAGGATGAGAGAAATAGGAATCCCTACATGAGTGACAATCATGTAATGGTTAAACCTCAACACTGTCAACATGAACATAATAAGTAATCAGGGTATGATCCTTTGTAAAGAGATCATGAAACCTTAATTGAGAAGGTTGATGAAACCCTAATCAAGGGTGTGACATGTAAAACCCTAATTAAGGGTGATGATGTCAAGTGAAAACCTAATTTTAGGCAATGCTACATGTAACCCTGATATAGAAGGATAATATGTGAGACTCTAATGTAGAGTGATATTATGTGAAACCCATAAATATGGGAGATGCTATGTGAACCTTAATTTATAAACATGGAAAACCCTATTCCTAATACTGGAATAGTGATTAATATATATTCACAAGTGTAACACCTAAAGAGGTTGATAATGGATATCCTTATATCAGTAGTTCCTAACTCAAAGATAAGTCTATATCAATAGCAAAGGTTGTATTTTTCTAAATAAGTGACTTACGACCAATACATTACAAATGTGATGAACTGTGTATAAAGTATTAGGAGGGGAAATATCCTAATAAAAACTAAGTGGATGAACTCAAGTAATATAAAGGTGATGAGGGGAGTGATACATCAAAATATGATAGATATCACATCCAGCACCTCAAGATTGATATACCTTGATGTATTTTAAATCTAATATATTTGGATGAGTGACACATGAAATGTGTCATGTCAGTTGTTACATTGAGATGTAATGCACTTTGATAAGTGTAGGCTAACATGCCTTATGAAAAGGTTAATCCAAATCAAAAAACTTTGATGCAATCATATTCTGGTAAAGATGAGAGAGAAACTCATACTTTGTGTTGATAATTCATTTAATGATGAATGATGAGAATAAATAAGTATGATTGAATACTTATGTTATCAATGTTAGCTCCTAGCTATGTGGAGCAATGAATTAAGGTTTGATCATTAATAACATGATCTTAATAACCTAAATGGTTATTAGTGGAAAAACCCTAAAGGAGGGTGATGGTATGTAAGAGGAATCCTAACCCTAAAAAGGGAATAGTGGTATTACTTTGTGTTGCATGGTGCTGCTATGAAAGCATTATAACTGTTATCATGAGTACTAATCATGTAGGTATGTTGAGATGATAAGCATAGCCAGGTATGAGCTATGATGCTCTGTATATTAAAAATGTTTTATAGGCCTTATAAGCCTTCATATGCTTTGTTGCTTAGTGAGAGGTAATATGAAATTAATGAGCCCTGTGTGCCATATGATGTTTTAATTATTGAAATTGTTTATGGGCTTCATAAGACATAATATTCCTTGTTGCCTATTAAGAGGTAGCAAGAGGTAAATTAAGATTTGAGTGCTATGTAGAATGCTTATGTAGTAAGAATCATGCTTACCTTGGTCAAATGACCTGAAGGTATTAAGTTCACTATTATGTGGTAACAAGTATTCTATTCTATGATGAATTAAGGGTTTGAATACCCATATTCTATAATCATGATGATGAACTTGTTAAGAAATGGAAATGTACTCGATGAGATGAGGTATTAAGATCCCAATACTTTGTGAGAAGAGTATGGCTACAGGTCATGACTCCACAAAATAATGCTAGGTATTAGCTATGTGATCTAAGCCTAAAGAGAGTATATGTTGCGGCTATAATTCTATAGTGAAGATGTCAATACACCATGGCAATCTAAGTGCAGTTTGACATATGAAGAGTAAAATATAATCATCCGTGTAGTGTATTTACATAAAGTTGAAATACGAGAAACATTGGTTGATATTATCCTTCTTAACATAGCGGATAAAGGTTATACATGTTCTCCATATTCATTATTGGATAAATAGCATGCTGCTCTATCAGGTTATAGCTGAAAGGCTTTAGATAAGATTAATGTTCTAATCTGTTAAACAATGAATTAACTGTTGTTAAGCAATCATGATTCTTTTGTTCATATTTATCTTATTAATCTACAATAATAATGTTTCTGGCAGAGAGTTATATCTCTCGCTGGGGCAATTTACAATTGTCTCACCCCGTGGGAACCATATTTTTAGGTGGACACAGACGAGGAGGCAGGAATCCTTCAATAGGTGAAGGACAACAACAGTAGTAGCTGGGACAACAGTGAATTCTCAGGTGGAGATACTGGATGATATGTCTTGTATAGATGTACATAGAGTCTTATGTGTCGTCTTTGTACTCTCAGGTCCTCAGAGTAGTAGTTAGTGATTTCGAGATTTTGGCTCAGTGCCTCGAGATTTTATTTTGCTTGTGTTTAGTTTAACAGTGCAATTGATGCTTGTAATTCTCAGGAAAAGATGATACAGGACATGTACTTGTGAACCGGTATGTAATTAAGTTACTCTGGTTCTTTATGAAAGAATTTTCCTATGTGTGGACCTCTTCGCAAAATGGTTTTAATTTTAGTGATTTTCGGTAATCCGCTGCTTAGTGATCGCTTCCGCTAAGTTAATAACATTTTATTCGAACGATGCGTCACAAATAATAAAGACAATATTTGTCTATATGATATCATTAGTCACATAATATATAATTTCAAACCAAACACATAAATACTTGTTATAAAATAGTGTATGGGACAAACCCACTATAAGAGTGATGCATGGAACCATTGAATGATACTTAAAATTAGCTCTCATAGTGATAGTGGTGGTTGTGGTTCTTAGACCTAAAATCACTACACTCATCACATGTCATTTGTTGTACTTTGACATCATGCAACGTGACATTGAATAAGAGTTTCCATAAAGGTGATACTCAGGTAAACTGACACATGGGGATTGACTGAGTACTGTAGATGATATTTTTCCCTCCTACTAGAGTTGATATTCGGTCCACTTGATAAGCGAGACTGAGAAACACACACCATATTTATGTGAATCAATATATGATACGTGGACTTACATGCATCTAAGACATTCTCCTCTAGTTCAAGGAACATGGATTAAATGTTGAAGAGGATGACGATTCCATGACTCGAGTTTAATCTAGATACCAAAGACAAAGGAATTATACAATCATGGTAACACTAATCAGGGATTGTAGGTTGATGTTGTTCTCCAACTTTCTAATTACTTAGGTAGCAATGATGTGTTTCTAGATATCACTTATTACTTGTGATGTCATAAGTTAGTTATGGACATTCAATGCCAATGTAATTTGGGACCTATAGGGTCACACACATAGGATGCACCTAGAATAGAAGTTTATTAATTCATGAATGATGTTTGACTCAATTGCTAACGTGTTTAGGTAATCAAATTAAACAACAATTGGCTGATTGTAGTCTAAAACTATCAGTCCACTTAGTGTCAAACCCTAAAACCCTAAAACAATTAACCATATGATGTGTTTTTGTGTAACAATCTTAAGAGAAAAAACAAGACAATTCTATGCTAGTCAAATATTAAAAATATCATAATATTAAGTTTATTGAATAAAATATATGTTTAAATGATCAAAATAGAGTTAATATGTTTATAATAGTGAAAGATAGCCTAAGAATCAAGTTTGCATAATTTGGATAGGTAGTCGGGTTGATCTTTAGATAGTTGAACTAATCTTTGAATAGTTTTTCCGATCTTTGTATAGTTGGATTGAGCTTTTAGACCAATAGTTGGATCGAGCATGACAAGTAAGAACCACTTGAAAAGGCCCCAAACTTAGATCTTTGTTTTGATTGACCGATATATTCCTATTAACCCAAATATTAGGGCCAACTACCGAACTATTGTACAACTGCATGGGATTGTCGTAGTTTTTCATGAAGTGGAAAATTTTTTATTTAGTTGAGGTATACGATGTCATCTCGAAATTGATACCTTGGTTGCAATTGTATGTCTTCAACCATATGGAGCATGAGGAGGTGATATTAAATGTTGGTTTCTAGTTGGCATTGAGAAGGTAGTTGTAAGGACCCTAACCCACATTTTGGGATAACCCTATTTGTTTTGCCTAAGTATGTTGCTTAGACCCTTTCTCTAATCATCTAAGATATAATTAGGACATGTAGAAAGCTTAAGTTTCATGTTTGAGCTTGTTTGGATGATGCTTGTGTTTTGTGGTGTGGTTTTGGTGCAAATTGTAATTCACCCAGAGTAGGGGTTGAAGTGAAAGTTTACCATATCTAGCATGTTCCTTCTCTCTCTTGGAATCATCTAGAGGAGAGAGAGAGATGGGTGCCTTGTTTGAGTCTTGGTTGTGTGGTAGCATCCTTGGTGATGCATAGAAGACATGAGTGAGGTGTGTTTTGCACCTAGATGTGTTATCTTGGGTTAGAGAGCCTTGGAGAGGATGTGTATTGATTTTAGAGTAAGTGTGGGGATGTATCTCAGTCTGGTGAGTGTGTGGGAGGAGGTGCATCTTGGTTTGGAGGAGTTGGAATGGTGTGTATCAGTTTAGGAGTGTGTAGGGATATGGCATATCGGGTTAGTGAGGTTGTGATCTTGGTAGGAGACCAAGAGGTAGAGATCTAGCCTAGAACATATCACCATGTCTTGCATGTTGTTGCATGTGTCCCCTTTTTTGTGTAAAAGTGTCACCTAGGTTCCTAAGGTAATGACACCTTTCCCATAACCTCTCTCTCATACCCCTTGTATATAGTCTTCTTTCTCTCCATGCAAGAGAATCCTTTTGGTTGTTCATGCTTTCTCTCCTTCTTGGTGGACGGCCTTGAGAAGTTTTAGGAGCTAGAGAGGTTCTCTTGGAGTTTGGAGGATGAGTTCCAATCTTGTGGTGTTCCTTGATTGCCTTTCATCTTATACATTGGTAAGTTATGTTTCCTTATCTCTCTTCTTATTCTTGACCATTGATCATGGATATCTCCTTTTCATCTCAAGCTATCTTAACCTTGGTCTCATCTTCTTCCTTGGAGGTGTTGTGGTGATCAAGTTTGGTGGGTCATCTTCAACCTTGAACTTGTGAGCTTGAAGCTTGACCTTGGAGCTTGGATCTTGGTGGTGATCTTCTAGGTGGGTTATATAACACCTAACCTCTCTATTATTTACTTTACCCATATGTTGCGCTTGGTATTTTATCTTCCTTTTGTTTTCCCCTATCATGTTAGTAAGATGTTAGTTTTGAGAGATTCCTTGATTAAGGAAGTCTAGATGGTCGATCAAACCTTGTTCTTCTTGGCCACAAACATGTTGATGTTTTCCTAAGAAAATGTTGTATGATGGCTGATATGCTTGAGCTTGAAGATGACCAAACTGATACCCCTAGTCAGTAGCTTTTGTGAAACTGGTATGGGTTGCTAAACCGACACATGCTCTAGTGTTAAACTGGGATGACAAGCTAATAGACATGTAGTACTCTAGTCGGGATAAGCTAAGGGTGTCAACCGATACACACTCTACAGGAGACAAACTGATATGTTGAGGGTGCTAGCCCGACAGATCATGTAATTGTTAGACTAGGATGCTATCTTGTGAGCATGTATGCCTTGAAGTTCCAAACTGAAATGCCCTTGGTTGAGTAAGAGGATGACATGATGATGTCTAACCTGGCACACTTTTAAGTATGGTTTAAACTGACACACCTTGGGGAGGTTAACCCCTTGTGTCTTGCATAGAGGTAGTCGACATGTTATGATGGTGACAAGTCGACACCCAATGTCAAGTATCAACCTGACATGCTTGGACTGATGCTAACCTGATACACCTTAAGCGTAGCTAACCTGACACCTTGGGGTCAATCCCGATATCCTTAAGTGTAGCTAAATTGACACCTTGATGTCTAACTCAATATCCTTATATGTAGCTAACCCGAAACCTTGAGGTCTAACCCAATATCCTTAGATGATCTTGCCTTACACACCTTGGCGTGGTTAGGCCGACACATGAAGATGATGAAACTGGGATCCCTCTATCCATATGAAACTGATACCTTAGAATGTTAGTCATGATAAATCATGGTGATGGGGTTATATGGTATGATAGGATACCCTATGAGGTGTTTGTATGATCAACAAGGGAGTGTTGTTTTCTATAACCTTTAATCTCATAACATACTCTATAGTGATAATTGAAAATTGGTTAAACAGAATCCTAACCTTAATGGTGTAGTGTGAATGACAAGAATCTTTATGAGATGGTAGTAATGATGAAGTATTATCTTTCTTGTTATAAGTCTCTAACCATGCAGGTGTCACAAGTCGATAAACATAGGTAGATAAGACCTATGATATTTATGATATGATTGAATGGACCATATGAGACACGTGAGATAGTGGTATCACAAAAATAGGAGGTAATTTGGTCTTATGACCTAATGATGGTTTATTGCCTAATACGAGGTGATAATTTTCTCAGCAATGAGATGAGGGGTTGCTACCTCAAAGTATGCGGTCTTTGTAATGAAAAAATATGGTGAATGGAAAGCATTAAGTGATAATTTAATGAGATCACACCTTATATGTTCAAATATTTTATGGTAATGCATTATGCCCATATCTTTGTAAAACTTGTTTAAAATTTATACGTTGTAACTTGATTGATGCTAAAAGACACTTAAATGACCTAACTAATCAAGTAGAACTTAATCATGTAGCTTGCCTTGTGCCATAGATTCATTCAGTGTCAACATTTGTTGGATGGTGAAAAAAGTTTAACTCAGAGTTTGAATAAGTCGAGGTGAGGACGATTATCCCCTTACATCCAGGATATGTGATATAGGATTGGCTGCGGGCCATACCCTAGTAGGAGTGTGGATTCAGGCCGTAGCTCAGTGATATGTGATACAGGATTGGTTATGGGCCATATCCTGGGAGGATTGTGGCTGCGGGCCATAGCTCAGTTTCACTAGTGCCATGACCTGTACCAAGGTGGGCTGTGTTTTTACAACTGGACTATATGCCACTGGTAGCAGTCTGATTAATGATCTCATTGTAGGTTCACTCATATTGACTGAAGGGGTGAGGTCGTGGATTCTGTCTCTTCTACTAGACCTTGTATGGCACCAATTTCAAGGTAGTAGTGGTCAATTGGATTTGGGTGATATGACTCAAATCCTCAGGGCATAATAAAATACGTAAAAAACCATGTAGTATACTCGTATAGGATCAAATACAGAAACATTGGATGAGACCTTACTTGCTTTTATACAATATAGTGGATAGTGAATATACATGTTCTTCATATTCCTTTTATAATATTAAGATGTTTCATAATCTCATAGTAATTGCTTATCCTATTAATAATGATTACCTATTTATCATGGTTGTAACTTTACTGCTTGCTTTAATCATCTTACATGTTCTATAATATAGTTGGTGGAGAGTTATATCTCCCACTTAGACTTGGAATCTCACCATGTGGGTTTCCCACATCCTTTTTAGGTGGACATGAGAGGAGGAAGAGATCGTGCAACAGAGGTTGAGGAGCAGCAAGAAAGATAACAGCTGACATGGTTGGAAGTGATGTTAGATGTCCTTTTGATGTTTGAGTCATAGAGTCGTCCCTGCACACTCAGGTCTTTGGGATGATTTTTGGGTGTGTTTTGTAGACATGTTTCGATACATGTTTTGGCTTGTGTGACCTTTTCATGTATGGACATATGTGGATATGTATATATAAATGTTTGGAACAAGTTTTCTTGTAACAGGATGATGACACCCATGGTACTTGCCTTGTGACATGAAAGGAATCGTATGTAAATGTTTTTTCTATTTGTCAGCTTAACAAAAATGGTTTTAAATTTCCAGTGTTTTCCTATGATCCACTGGTTAGTGGTTAATCACATTTAGTTTTGAGTAATATTTCTTTGTGTGGCGTGGGGCGTCACAATAGCTCTTGGGTAGATCATGGAGGAAAAATGGTTAGAGGTCTGATCTTCCCCTCATATTTCTTTTTCTTCTTTATCCTTTCCTTTTTGCCATTATGGTTTGTTCAAGGTATGCTCATAATATGTTTGAACCCTTATCATATTCTACCACCTTTTCTTGCCTTTTTGACTTGTGACTATCTAGAATAAGTCATATTTGAGGTTGGTGACGGTTCATTAAATGTCCATTGGGCGCCTTAGAAGAGTGTTCTGATGGTGTCTTCTTGTTGGGTAGTAAATAAATGAACTCATTGATACTTCTCCCTCAATATGTAGGATAGAAAAACACTACTTAATGGTTTCTTAGGATTTCATTTTGAAAAAGTATCCTTTATAATGTTAGTGTTAAAATTTAATTAAGAAAATATAAATTTAAATAAAGATGATTCTATTGGTAGGTATGGTCAGAGAGCCAATCATGTGATGATTATAATGGCATAATTTGTAAAAATGATTTGATTATTTGTAAAAGGAAAGCTTCTAATTTATTCTGTTTAAATCAGTTTTTAGATAATGATGTAACATTATAAATGTCTAGAGAATAATATTACTAAGTGACGTATGTCTTCAAGTACGTGACTTGGAAGAATGAGATCATACAGATGTTAAAAGTACATATGCATATTCTCATTATGTCCCTGATCGATTGTTATTGTGGAAGGTTGATAGAAAATAATAACACATAAGATTAGAGTGGGAGTTGGTTGATGACAGAATCTCATTAGTCATGATGTGGCAATATCAAACCAATCACACATATACATGTTAGAGAATAGTATATCAAACAAACCCACCATGAGACTAACACATGGAAGCCATCGTCATGGAACTCATAGTCAGCTCTCACAGTGATGGTTGTGGTTGTGGTTCTTAGACCTGAAATCACTGCACTCATCACATGTCATTGGGTACACTTTGACATCATTAAATGCAATCCTAAAATATGGGTTGTTATAATGGTGATGATTGGGTGACTATGACACATGGGGATAGACTTTGAGTTATAGAAATGGGATTTGTCCCTCCTATTGGAGTGTGATGTCTTAGGCCTCTTGATTTGCAAGATTGAGAAATGCATGGCCATGCACATGTGAGTAAATATGCAATATTGAGCTTACATATATCACAGACAATTTGATCTTGGTTCAAGAAACAAGATTGAATGATGAAGAGGGTGATTGCTCCATGCCTGGAGTTCAATTTGGACCTCAGTGACAAAGGAACTATACAAGCACTACAATACCATACACAGATTGTAGGTTGAAGTTGTTCCCTAACTTTCCATTTTCTTGGGTAGTATTGATGTGTGACTAGGAACCACTCATTCCTTGTGATATCATAAGTTGTTATGGACATTCACTGCCAACATGATGTGGGACATATAGGGTCACACACATAGGTCTCGACCTAGAAGAGGAGTTTAATGTTGAATGACAATTGCATTAGTACTAAAGTGTTTAGGTATTTGATTCACGCAACATATAGACTGAATGCACTTCCAAACGCCCATCTCAAGTGTTGAGACGGTTGTCTAGAGTGCCAAATGATCATCTCAAGTGTTGAATCGGGTGTCTGGGGAGTCAGGCCTAATTCGAGTTTATATTGGCTAAAATATGAACCCACCCAACTGACTGGCTCGACTCAGGTCACCAGGCGACTGTCTGGGTGACTGATACGATCATCTTGCATGAGAGAGATAGTTTGTTTCATCCAAGGGAAGGTTCAAGATATTTCCAAGTTTGTTACAATTGCACATTACTTGTTGTGCAAGGAAATTAATGTCTAATATTAATGGGAATCGAATTGCCAATTCTATATGCAATTGGAAAACTGTCAAATGGTCATCTTGTAGTACAAGATGATTGTCTTGCATGGCATATGACCATATGGTGTGACAAACGGCCATTTTAGTTTTCACAATGTGCAAAAGTTTAAGATCTTTGGTCCCTTCCACTCTCGCATTAACTAGGAACCTGGACCCAAACCCCACCTATATAGAGAGGGGTATTGGGGGCTTCCCTGAGCACAACATAGACAATTGAGAATTAGTTGCTCTGACAAAAGTTGTCCTCTACGATTATGGTAACCATGAGAGTCCAAGAAAGTCCTATCCGACTAGGGAGGAACAATAAGGGAGAGAGAAATTGAGATCATTATTGTGGGAGAGCAAGTTGGTGACTAGTACACCAATGGAAGAGACGACTCCTTCCTATCCATTATAGAAGGATGACAGGAGTTCTAGGCAGTATGTGTGGACTTCCATAGATGTGGTAGGCCGTTGTTTGTCGCTAGGAGGACAATGTCAACTTGCAGTCCGTGACAATAGGAGTTGGTGAAGAAGACGAGGTTTGTGCATGTAGTACGTGGTGCATACTAGGAGGAACAACAGTTAGACAAGTCCCAGTGCAACTAGGATTCAGAGTTGCACATCTATAACAATGAGGATTATCACTGGACTTGCTCCAGGACCAGGTATATCCTTAAAACCATCCTTCCTATATTATAGTTATTGACGTGATATGTTGATTATGGGAATTTGTTAGATAAACTTTTTTTTGTTTCTTCTCCCAGTTCTATAGCCACATTCCCTATAGTGGTATCAGAGTCGACGTCAATTTACTATATTATGTGATAATCGATATAATCATATTTTGGTTTTCATCGTTCTATTATTACATGTGATGCAAATAATATCTTGTCAAATACAATATATATATATATATATATACATATATATACACATATATATACATATATATATATATATATATATGCAATTTACACACGTCGCCCTAAGAGTAGTTTTTATGGTGGATGTGTAGCATGTTATGGCAAATAACCCCTAAATTATGTGCATGGTTTTGTAGTTGGTTTTTTTGTTTATCTCGTTATGTGTACTGAGCCTCTATATTACCATCCCAATGTAAAGTTAATTCTTTCTTACATTTTCTCTCCTTGAATGTAACTCAAGGTTTCTATATAATCATGTAAAAGTAGGATAGTTTACTTTCTTGTTATGGTGAAGATGAAGATGTCCCACAGACGATTCGATATACTGAAGGACTATGGAGGACATGGTGGACAAATCGATTGCCTAGTGGACCCGACCGATCCGCTGGAGGAGCTAGAAAATGATGGATTGATGGAACTTGACAACTAGTGAGATGACCTGACAATTGGTCAGGAGGTGAGCCAATCAATTCAAAGGTTGAACCAATCAATCCAGATTGGAAAGCATGGATCTTCATCAACAACATGTTTTACATGTGATGTATACCTAGATGATGTAATTCCTTATGGCTCCAAGGAACTACATTAGGCTGGACATAACCATCGCTTCCGTTTATTGTATGTTTTCATTGTGGGATATAGTATGTATATGATTCATACTATATATGTGGTGATTGGATAAAGTATATGTATTTATACAAACTCTCTCAAATAAAATATCAAAGTCTTAGATGCTTTCCAAAAGCACCACAGATGAAAAGCTTGATCGACCAAGCATAGGTTCCACCTCCACAGAGTGTGCCATCTATCTTGTGGAAGTGTGATGGTAATAATGTAGGTTTCGCCTCTGTGGGGTGCATTATTATCGTGTCAACTTTTGGGTCATGCTTGATTGGTGATTCTAAGATCGTTTGGGCCCAGAAGTATGCAAATGATTATAGTAAGGGGTTGCACATATCATCTATCCATAATTGCATATGATGCAATTGGGTAGAGTTGTCTACCTTGATGGTTGAATGTGTTTGTGGTGTTTATCGAGCCATAGTTAAATTATCTTAGATCTAGACCACTAGAATATTGTATGCTACAATATTCTGAATTGATATTAAGGGATATCAATTTGAATAAAATAGTGGAATCGATAATAATTAAAGACCTAATTAATATCATCCTAATTTTTCAAATCAAATCAAATCAAAAAGTTTTTTAACAAATGAAACTTTTTTTGTAGAATCAATGACGAACAAATCTGAATTGTGATTGGTCCTGAAGAAGGACAAACTTGATGGGAGAAATTTCCATGACTAGTTACGGACTTTGAGAAGGGTTCTCAATGAAGAGTGCAAGCTCTACGTCCTTGATGTACCAGTGCTAGAAATACTTCATCCTGATGACCTAAGGCACAAGTGGATGCTTATTGGAATCATGTCAATGATGCCTGAGAGATCAAGTACCTTATGCTTAGCTGCATGAGCAATGTGAAGACATGAGTGTTCTTAAGATGGTAACACATCTTAAGAAAGTGACACTTGGTCTTACAAAGCAAGAAAGGGATGATATCCCAAAGATGTTTCTTGAGTCTAAGCTGGCAAAGGGAACCTTTGTAGAAGAACATGTGCTCAATATGATTGGACATGTGTATCATCTCAAAGAAGTAGGATTCACCTTGAGCGAAGAGTTGGCCACTTATATGATTCTAAAGACTATGCCATAATCATATAGACGTTTTATTACATGTTATCATGTGAATAATACGCTAGACAGATGTCAGACTTGCTTGCCATGGTGATTCATGCTGAAGAAAAATTGAAGAAGGACAAGACAATGATGGTGATCAGTGGAGCCGAGTCTAAGGATCAAAGCAAGACCGAGAAGAGTTCTGAGATTGAGCCCAAATCCAAATCTTCAGCACTCAAGATAAGGATAAAGAAAACTGAAAGAGGATCTCATCCTTTGTACTTGAAGGCATTCAAAAAGAAAAAGATGGAGATGATGATCTCCACTTCCGATATATATGTTATTGAGATAAACCTATCTACTTCATCATCATGGGTACTAGATACTGGATGTGGATCTCACATACGCTTTCATATGAATGATTTGAAAGCAAGTAGGCCTTTGTAAAAAGGTGAGGTGGAACTACAAGTTGTTGATGGCACAAGAGTTGCGTCCAGCGTAGTTGGAACCTATAGTATATCTCTGTCCACAGGGCTTGTAATAGAGTTAAATAACTTTTATTATGTACCTAATATAAATAGAAACATCATTAATGTATCTTGTATGGTCAAGGATGTATTTGAATTCCTTATCAAAAATGCATGATGTTTTATTTCAAAAGATAGGATCTTTTATGATAGTGCCCCAATGTTTTATGGTATTTTCTTGTTAGATCCAAAGATAGATGTATATAACATTAATACCAAAAGACTAAAATTCAACAACTCAAACAAAACATACCTTTGGAGTTGTCATATAGGGCACATAAATGTGAATCACATATCTAGACTCCATAAAGATGGTTTTATGGACTCTTTTGATTCTGAAACAATAGAGACATGTGAATCTTATTTGTTGGGCAAGATGGCTAAGACCCCTTTCACTGGTAACAATGAGAGGGCTGGTGATATATTAGGAATAATACATACATATGTGTGTTGGCCTTTTAGAACAACCGCTAGAGGTGGGTACCGATACTTCATTATCTTTACTGATGACTTTAGTTGGTATGACTATATTTTTAAGGAAACATAAGTCAGAAACTCTTGAAAAGTTCAAGGAGTTTATGAATGAAGTACAAAACCAACTTGGTCAAAGTATTAAGGCACTTTGTTCTGATCAAGGTGGAGAATACTTAAACCAAGAGTTTGAGAACCTTCCTAGAGCCCATGGGATTGTATCCTAGTGGAGTCCACCCGGAACACCACAACATAATGGTGTATCAGAAAGAAGGAATAGCACATTACTGGACATGGTGTTATCAATGATGAGTTTAGTCACGCTTCTAACTACCTTCTAGGGGTATGCTCTACAAACCGCCATGTTTACACTAAACTGAGTACCATCTAAATTAGTTCAGAAGACCCCATATGAGATATGGAATGGGAGGTGTCCCAATATGTCTTTTATGAGGATTTAGGGATGTGAAGCTTATGTCAAGAAAATGTTTCCTAATAAGCTTGGTCCTAAATCTGATAAATGTTATTTTGTTAGATATCCTAAAGAAACAAGTGGATATTACTTTTATTCCCAATATGATGACAAAGTGTTTGTTACCAGGGATGTTGCATTCCTTAAGACAGATTTCATTTCCAAAGGAATCAGTGGGACAAAAATGGAACTCAAAGAGGTTCGAGACCAACAAGAAAACATTGAACCAATAGATGAACTAGAGGAACAAAGAGATTCATAAGGTGTTGTGGAATCTCAAATTCCTCAAGTTACACATGTACCTCGTAGATCTAATAGGACACACCTTGAGCCTAAGATATTTGGATATCTTGTAACTCTGGAAGGCAGAGAATTGGTCATAGATGATGAGATTATATCCTATAAAGATGTTATTGAGGGACCAGAGTCTAAGAAATGGCTTGAGGCCTTGACATTTGAGATGGAATCCATGTATACCAACAAAGTATGGACTTTTGTGGATCCCCATGAAGGGGTAAAACCCATAGGGTACAAGTGGTACTTCAAGAAGAAGACCGACATAGATGGTAAAGTACAAACCTATAAGGGAAGATTGGTTGTAAATGGTTTTAAACAAGTTCAAGGTGTTGAGTATGATGAAACCTTTTCTCCATTGGCCATGGTTAAGTCCATCAGGATCATGCTTGCTATTGCAACTTATCATGACTATGGGATTTGGCAAATGGATGTTAAAACCACATTCATTAATGGGAATCTTGTTGAGGATGTGTACATGACATAGCATGAGGGTTTTATAGATACAAAGTTTGCAAATAAAGTTTGTAAGCTACAAAGGTCAATCTATGGATTGAAGCAAGCATCTTGGAGCTGGAATCTTTATTTTGATGAGATAGTCAAAGGGTTTGGCTTTATTCAAAATGAATATGAACCTTGTGTGTATAAGAAGGTTAGTGGGAACATTGTGACATTCCTCATATTGTATGTAGATGACATACTATTGATGGGGAATGACATCCCTACTTTATAAAAGGTAAAGACTTGGCTTGGAAATACATTCTATATGAAAGACTTGGGATAAGCATCCTACATATTGGGGATAAAGATCTATAGAGATAGATCCATAAGGCTTCTTGGACTAAGTCAGAGCCCATACATTAGCAAAGTGTTGAAGTGGTTCAATATGGAAAACTCAAAGAGAGGAAACTTGCCTATACATCATGGTGTCCCCATCGCTAGATCTCAATGTCCCAGTTCTTGTAAAGAAGGGGAACACATGAGTTTGATTCCATATGCCTCAACAATTGGATCAATCATGTATGCAATGTTGTGTACCCATCCAGACGTCATGTATGACTTGAGCATGACAAGCATATATCAGTCAGATTCATGTGATGCTCATTGGATAGTCATGACGAACATCCTCAAGTACTTGAGAAGGACTAAGGATCAATTCTTGGTATACGACGAAGAGGAAGAGTTGGTGGTAAACGGTTACACCGATGTAAGATTCTAGACTGATCAAGATGATTATAAATCACAATCAGGATTCATGTTATGAATCAACAATGGAGTTGTAAGCTGGAAGAGTTCCAAGCAACAGACAGTTGTCAATTCTACAACAGAGGCTGAGTATATTGCTACATCGAGTGTAGTAAAGGAGTACGTATGGATCAAGAAGTTCATTATAGAACTTGAGGTTGTTCTAAGCATCAATGAGGAAATTGAGTTGGATTGTGACAACAATGGAGCTACTGCACAAGCTAAGGAACCCAGATTACATCAGTGCTCAAAGGATATACAAAGGCAATTCCATCTCATACAAGAGATCATACAAATAGGACATGTAATATTTGCAAAGTACTAATTGAGAATAATGTTTTTGAACCCTTGACAAAGGCACTTTCTGCTTCCAGAAGCATGACGGTCATGTTAGATCACTTGGAATACGATTCACAGGTGATTATCTCTAAGTGCAAGTGGGAGTCTGTTGGTATGTATGCCCAGAGAGGCCAATCATATAATGATTGTAATGGCATAACTTGTAAAAGATATTTGATTATAATAAAAGGCAAGCTTCCAATTTATTATGTTTAAATTAGCTATGAGATAATGATCTAACATTATAAATGTCTAGAGAATAATATTACTCAATGATGTATGTTTTCAAGTACGCGACTTGGAAGAATGAGATTATACGGATGTTAAGAGTACATATGCATATTCTCATTATGTCCCTGATTGATTGTTATTGTGGAAGGTTAATAGACAACAATAACACATAAGATCAAAGTGTGAGTTGATTGATGACAAAATATCATTAGTCATGATATGGAAATATCAAACCAACCATACATATAGATGTTAGATAATAGTGTACCAGACAGACCCACCGTGAGACTAACACATGGAAGCCATCATCATGGAAGTCATATTCATCTCTCACAGTGATGGTGGTAGTTGTGGTTCTTAGAACCAAAATCATTGCACTCATCACATATTGTTGGGTACACTTTGACATCATTAAACGCAATCCTGAAACATGGGTTGCTATAACAGTGATGATTGGGTGACTTTAACACATGGGAATAGATTGTGAGTGATACAAATGGGATTTGTCCCTCCTACTGGAGTGTGATGTCCTAGGCCTCTTAATTAGTAAGACTTAGAAATGCATGTCCATGCACATGTAAGTCAAATGTGATATTGAGCTTACCTATATCATAGACAGTCTACTCTTGGTTCAAGAAACAAGATTGAATGATGAAGAGGGTGACTGCTCCATGCCTCAAGTTTAATCTGGACATTACTGACAAAGGAACTATACAAGCACTGAAACACTATACACAGATTGTAGGTTGAAGTTGTTCCCCATCTTTCCATTTGCTTGGGTAGCATTATGTGTGATTAGGCACCACTCATTGCTTGTGATGTCATAAGTTGTTATGGACATTCATTTCCAACGTAATATGGGACCTACAGGGTCACACATACAGGTCTCAACCTAGAAAAAGATTTTAATCTTGAATGGCAATTGAATTAAATACTAAAGTGTTTAGGTATTTAATTCATGCAACATATAGGCTGACTGCACTACCAAACACCCATATCAAGTGTTGAAATGGCCAAATGGAGTGCCAAAAGGTCATCTCAAGTGTTGAGACGAGCGTCTGGGAAGTCAGGCCTAATTCGAGTTGAAATTGGCTAAAATATGAACTTCCCCGATCGACTAGATCGACTCAGGTCACCAGACAATTGTCTGGGTGATTGAGACTGTAACGTCCCAGGATTTGAGGCCTCAGATAATATGAACTTAAAAGGAATGATTGGACTACCCATATCACTAAGGTGCACCTCCTTTTTCGGGATCCCATAACTAAAGAACTCCATAGTTAAGCGTGCTCATCTTGGAGTAGTACTAGGATGGGTGACCAGTCGGGAAGTTGACCCCGGCTTACGCGTGAGTGAGGAAAAAGCGTGTAATTAAGGCTAGTGGTGGTCTATGGGGCCAGTCGTCAGTCCTGAAACTCTACTAGATCCTTGGGCATTGGGCTCAGGTGTTACAAAGATGGTCGTCTCACATGGGCAAGATGGTCCGATTTGGCCGAGGAAAGGTTCTAGATATTTCCAAGTTTGTTTTGAGTGCATATTACTTGTTGTGTAAGGAAATTACTATGTAACATCCCAGGATTTGAGGCCTCGGATAATATGATCTTAAAAGGAATGATTGGACTACCCATATCACCAAGGTGCACCTCCTTTTCCGGGAGCCCATCACTAAGAACTCCATAGTTAAGCGTGCTCATCTTGGAGTAGTACTGGGATGGGTGACCTGTTGGGAAGTTGATCATGGCATGCGCCTCAGTGAGGACAAAGTGCGCAGCTAAGGCTAGTGGTGGTCTGTGGGGCAAGTCGTCATTCCTGAAACTCTACTAGAGCCTTGGGTAGTGGGCCCAGGCGTTACAAATGGTATCAGATCCAATTCCCCTCCAGTAGGTGGGGCCCACATGGGCATGGCATGCCAGTCTTGAGCCGTGCGGTCCAGGCATGTAGGAAAGGACTGTCCATGGTTGACGTAGCCACCCTTGCGCTGGTATTCCGTGATCGGGAGCTGGGTGTCCATGGGCCATTGTGGGTCTGCACTGAAATGGGGAAGAGATTATGAGGCCTTATAGTTGAGCCTTGACGAGGACGTCAAGAGTCTAAGTGGGGGAGATTGTAACATCCCAGGATTTGAGGCCTCGGATAATATGATCTTAAAAGGAATGATTGGACTACCCATATCACCAAGGTGCACCTCCTTTTTCGGGATCCCATCACTAAGAACTCCATAGTTAAGCGTGCTTAGCTTGGAGTAGTACTGGGATGGGTGACCTGTCGGGAAGTTGATCATGGCATGCGTGTCAGTGAGGACAAAGTGCGCAGTTAAGGCTAGTGGTGGTCTGTGGGGCCAGTCGTCATTCCTGAAACTCTACTAGAGCCTTGGGCAGTGGGCCCAGGCGTTACATACTATCTAAGATTAATGAGAATTGAATTGCTAATTTTATATGTGATCGGGAAACTGCAAAATGGCCATATCACAGTATGAGACGACCTGGTGTGCCTTGGATGGGATCTGGGTGTCCATGGGCCATTATGGGTCTGCAATGAAATGGGAAAGAGATTATGAGGTCGTATAGTTGAGCCTTGATGAGGGCGTCAAGAGTCTAAGTGGGGAAGTTTGTAACGTCTCGGGATTTGAGACCTATGATAACATGATCTTAAAATGAATGATTGGACTACACATATCACCAAGGTGCACCTCCTTTTCTGGGAGCCCATCACTAAAGAACTCCATAATTAAGCATGCTCAGCTTGGAGTAGTACTAGGATGGGTGACCAGTCACGAAGTTGACTCTGGCTAGCACGTAAGTGAGGAAAAAGCATGTAGTTAAGGCTAGCGGTGGTCTGTGGGGTCATTCGTCATTCCTAAAACTCTACTAGAGCCTAGGGAAGTGGGCTTGGGTGTTACAAAGATGGTCATCTCACATGGGTAAGATGGTCTGGTTCGGCCGAGGGAAGGTTCTAGATATTCCCAAGTTTGTTTTAAGTGCTCATTACTTGTTGTGCAAGGAAGTTACTATCTAAGATTAATGAGAATTGGATTGCTAATTTTATATGTGATCGGGAAACTACAAAATGGCCATATCACAGTATGAGACGACCTAGTGTGCCAAATAGCCCTTTTTTAAGGAGTGGGATTCCAGAGGGGAACCACTCCCTACTCGAAATAAAAAGGCAACATCCCTTGAACCAAACACCATATAAATTTTTCACCAAAGGGATAGATACCAATTCATTCAACATGTTTGTATCATAACACGTTAAGTAGCAGCGGAAAAGATCATTATCTAACAATTTACAAAGCTTGATAACATTATACATGTCTTTATCACACATGGGTATCCAAGAAGGATAACTAAACATATAACCCAAAGATCAAGTCGAGGATCATATAACCACCTCTTCAAGTCTCCCGATAGCTCATCTACAATGGTTGATGTCGAAGTTCACCTCTCTTTGATCTAACCTGGGGTTGGAATCATACCCCACAAAAGAAGGAAAGAAAAAGAAACATCAGCAATGGTTGGTATGCGTATACTAAAAGAAAACTAAGCAATATAGGGCAATCAAGACATCAAGTATTAATACTTCCCATGCAAAGGATAAGGACTACCCACACAGACATAAAAGAAAAGAATCATCATTGCATTTTAAGATAAGATACTTGCCATAAATAAAACAATAAAGTGGTGCCACATGAGAACATATCATAACTGTCACCCTGCATGCATGTGAGATAAGAATAACACTAGAATATTATAAAAGACAAAGGTGGTCAAGAATTACACATCTTGAACCTAGTGGGACACGGGCCAAGAATCACACAACTTGAACCTGGTGAGACATGGGCAAAGAATCACACATCCTGCCCTGGCATGGGGAATCACACATCCACCACCCAAATATATATAACATGGTCCATGAATCACACATCCTGCCCTAGCATGGGGAATCACACATCCACCACCCAAAATATCACAATGTTGCCATAAATCATGATGAGACAGAACTACTGAATCACATAGTAGGTAAATGTAGAGGCAAGTAAAAAGTATGATTAGAAATTATACAATGTTGCCATATCACACAATGGACAACTCATGCATCCACAAATAAACATCCACATCACAGTGGGCAGATACATTCAACAAGTCTATCATGAACCATAGCACAAAATAAGATATTAAGAGATTACGCAAGACCTCAATAGGTAAGATAGTTCTCATGAACCATGATATCAAGAAAATAGACACATGTGTAGGCCATAGTCAAAAGAATGATAAGATGGGTTAATTGCTCAACATTGGGGAATATGGGATACAACATACCTCAATATCAGAGTCCAAAGTAAAAAGCACTTCTAGATCCAAGTCTAGGTCATCAAAGAGCATATTAAACACATACAAATTTTATGTCAATTTCATACACATTAACCAAACCCTAAAAACCACCTTTTTACTAATGTGTGAATTAGGTTATGAAATCTATGCCAAATTTTAGTTTATGTTATTAGGAGTCCAAAACATATTTTATTATATTTTTCTGACTTATATATATTTAGTTATGAATTTTACAAGTTATTACTTATTTAGATTAATCCATTAAAATCACCTCTTTATAACATTAGATTCAGGTGAAAAAAATACCATTAGAAAGCTTACATTTTTTTGAATCCAGTGACTATTTTTTTATATTTTTATGATCATTATACAATTAGTTATTAATTTTATAAAATCAACCAATAGAAATCAGCCAAAAAGCTAGGTCAGCAAAGAAATTTGAGGGATAGAACTCGAGCCCGTATTATGTGGCCCAACCATGGTTGGTCAACCTAACAAGTCAGTGGCTCGCTTGACCCATCCCGAAAGAAATGAAACTAGGCGAATTTACCAAATTGCCCATGGCGGAAAACAAAGCCGAAATAGAATATGGAGGGGCAAAATAGGGATTGTATAGGGGATCATCCCCTTCTCGATTTCTCACAAGCCATGGCTACAAGAAGGTTGTAGAAGCTTAGCGGGGAAGGTTTGGGTGATTCTTGTCATGCGACAAATTCACGAATCTAACAAAATGATTATAAAGAGAAGGTCCCGAAGAAGCTTACCCCGAGGTGGATTGAGTACCAGTTACGCGAGGCGTCGTGGAGACGAGTCACTGCCTCAAAGAAGAAAAGTTACTCATTGGTAAGAAAATATGGGAATCGAGAGAAATTGGCACCGTGAGAAACTTGAAGATTGAACTGTTAGGGGGCATATATATATACATGGGTTAGGGTTTTAAGACCTATGTGCACACATCTTGGGGTTGCTTGAACTCCAAGCTTTGGGCATTTTACAAAAAAAAAATCAAACAGGGCTAGAATTTTGGGCTCATTAGATGCAGAATCATCTCCCTGGTCTAAAGCATGAAAAATCTCAAAAGGAGATGGAGAGATGACCAAGAAATACTCGTCGGAACAGACAAGAGGGTGGAAAATATTGTTCACGAACGCCGACCTCTCCTACCCGAGGTAGGAGATGGGTCCCTTGACGCTAGATGGTGATTATATGGTCAACATTAAGCATGCACTGATCCAAAATAAAACCAATGGGTGACATAAAAATAATAGAAGGACCTTATAAAATCAAATTCTAATTAAAATGTACATATTCAATTATTAAATTTTTCTCTCTCTTCTTTTGAAGGTGCAAACAAATCCCAAATTAGATAAAATTTTGCAGAAAGGCTAATTAAGATATGTAGATTCCGAACATGAAATTAGTTTTGCCTTTTGAGAAATTTTAATAGGTTAAATATATCAAATCTCAATTTCTCTTTCCTCCTTCATTAATGGCATTAAGATTATCCAAATTTGATGAAACTTGTCCCACAAGTCATATTTAATGTGTTTGATACGAATTTGCCATCAATTTTACATGTTGGAGTTGTTTGAGAATTTTTTTAATATTTTAAAAGTTTTACACATTTTCTCTCTCCTGATTTCACCCTTTAAGCAAACTTTCTCCAAATTGGATGAAAATTCACCCAAAGGCTATATTCATTATGTAGATTATGAATCTAAGATTACTTTCCTCTTTGGAGTCATTTAATATTTTATTTGATATTTTGGGGAAAACTCACATCTTCTTTTCCAATTTGAATTAAATCAATTATTATTACGTGAATAAAGTGAAACTTGACTCCCATGGCAACTGGGATCCAAGGAACACGATTTTAAACTTAGATTTTACTTTTGGGATTTCTTTTTATGAGATATGTCATATGGCCCATTAGTGGCCCATTAGTTCATTATTCATCCAATTATATTCTTATTATCTCCATATGTGTCATATATGATTATTAAACATGACTTGTTAGGTTACACTTCTTGTGACACATTTTAGATTTCATTATTGGCCTAATTAAACGTATTAGCTTATCCTTGTTTGGCTAAGTAAAAAAGGTCAAACTACTAAGGTAGGGTTCTAGTGCTGGTATGTTACAATACACCATCCCTTAAAGGGATTTCATCCTCGAAATCAAAACACCCATAAGCAAACTTATCCACCACACCCTAAAAGGGTTCATCTTATTATATCAAACTAAATTTCAGATACCAAATGTGGCAACACATCCCATTATCATACAGATAATGAGGTGTTACGCGAAAACGTGCGGAAATCACCATAACCACAGATTATCGAAAACACGGGTTAATTAAAACTGATTGCGGAAAACTGATAAACTGTGAAACTATTACTTTTCAGTCCTCATCCTGCACAGAAACGTGTCATATATATACATCCACGAGATCTGATACGTGTCCACAGCTCAGGAACAACTATTCATCCATCACATGAGTTCACCACCTGTTCATATACAGAAAAGGCCCACATCCGGCCAACAACAGGATATACAAACATCATCGATCGATCATCGTGAAACAACGTCAAAACACTGCCAAGGACCTGAGAGTACAGGGATGACTATAGACTCTAATGCAAAACATCCAAAACAGCAGCACATCAATCGCTTGCCTTCTACTGCTCGTCAAGCTGCTCGACCGCAACACCACGACCACGACCACGTCTACCTCGACCACCTAAAAACGGTGTAAACCAGTGGAGTGAGACAATTGAAAAATTGTCCCAGCGGGAAACATAACTACCCACCGCAACTACAGAACCTCAGCAAGATAGACTATAACAGCAGATATCTAATAACAGGTATAACAAGAACAGTCTATATAAAACAGATTATTCTTACCGACAAGCTTACCCGCTATATAAAAGCATATAACCAGATATATCTCAAGGAATATGATTAGCAAAATAAGATGTATCCCTATGTAACATGATTATCAGAACAAGATATAATGCCACACAACCTGCTTATCAAGATAAGACAGATTGTCACATAACCTGCAAGGTATAACAGAGATATTACACAAACAAGGCCTCAACCAATGTTTCGTGTTTGATATGATCAGTAAATACTAAACGGTTGTATTACGTATTATTATGCCCTGAGGATTTGAATCGTACCATTCAAATCCAACCTTCGGTTACGGAACCCAAGCCGGTGCCATACAAGGTCAATGGAAGAGTCGGACTCCATGACCTCCCACCTCATAGTCAGTACACGAGTACAACACAAGCAGGACCATAGTCACATGCTGAAGTTGTCTAAGCCACAGGGTCAGCTCCACAGGCTACCCTCACTCTAGCCCACCTTGGTACAGGTCTCAGTGCTAGTAAAACTGAGCCATGGGCCTGTTCACCGTGCTCTGAGCCATGAACACATTCATGCTCCTCACATCACATATCCTGAGCCATGGGCTTTTTCACCATGCTCTACATACATATCTGAGTCTGTAACTGAAGTTACACTCTTACCTCCTCATTTTCAGGCTAGGAGCAACCTACACATATTCAACAATATGCGCTTCCAGGTTAACCCGTAGGAGAACCTGTTTCACCATCACCAAGTCCTGACGATGATGGATCTATGGCCAGGGCAAACTACATGATATATTTCACTGTGATTAATTAGTATCTTTTAGACGGATTGCAAGATTCAACCAAGTTGTATAACATGCAAGATATAACGGAAAGTAAACAACATTATATTATTATTGGAACCACATCAACCTGATCCATTTCAAGGATCAAACATCACATGCTACCACTTGGCCTCTTGACAACCATCCAGTTCCATCTCAAGGATCATCACATACCACGGGATCTCAATCCCTCATCATGTACTGTCATGCCTCTCAAGGCTCACATCATCATCATGGGACAAACACATCATACATACAACCTCATAGAATAATAATCAAATGGTGTTACTCATCACATGTGTCTCATAGCCCTTTCGAGGCTAATCATCACCTGCATGGTTAGAGTACACAATAATCATAGTTTCAATACAAGGAATATGTCATTACCATGAAATGCCATTCAAGATACTCTACTTATCATTCTTACACTATTTGGTGATCAAGTCACATCATTAACAAGCCATAGACATGCTTACTCTTATCTCAAGATTATACAAGTAATCAAGGTGTTCACACACACAGAACAAGTACTATTGTTACCATGACCATTATGTCACCATCCACTATCATCATTATCATCATTATTATCATTATGCAAGCTACTAGGGAAACTATCACCATTCTCATTTAACAATTAAGTACAAGGATTACTTCATGCATATCATTACTACCGTTATTGTCATCATCATTATGATCATTATTACTATCATCTTCTTTATTATCAACCAATAAGCATAAGGGTCACATCATGCATCTTATTACCATTACCTTCCTCATTATCATCACTACTACCGTTATCATCACTAATATTATCCACATTATCATCCACTACTATCTTTATTGCTATGTCATTAAGCCAACTATTAATGTAACTGTCACTTAGAAACACTATTACCATCGTTAACAACATTATTACTTTCACTACTAGCAAGGCATTACCATCATCACATGACTGTTAATATCATTGCTATCAACAACATTATCATTAGCATTATTATTGTTTGCAAGGCATCATATTCATTGTTGTTATCACTAACAAGACACCACCATCATTAAGCATAAACATCCACTTTCATAACACAAGGAACCATTACTCTAGGATCACAAGACTCTCACCATAACTCATCACCACCCTCACTAAAACCTATCAAGGCCTGTCGGTCGACACACACTCAACCCTATCGGTCGTCACCACCCAAGGTTGTCGCCCAACATGGCTATCGGCCATTAGGGCTATCGGCCATCATGGGTGTCGGCCAGCATAGATATCGACCAGCATACCATGCATGGCTATCGGCCAACACCAACAAACCACCAAGAGACTAGTTCTATCGTCCACCATGAGGAAGAGGATGTCTCTCAACACAAGAAGGACCATCTCGCCCATCATGCTCACCATGTCGGCCAACACAACAAGATGTATCACCCATCAACATCCATCAGCCAACTAAACCACTAACTTGACCTATCGCCCAACACACGACACTCATCATGTCGCCCATCACAAGGTACCCATCTCGCCCAACACCAAGACAAGAGAGGATCTCGCCCAATACAAGAACAAAGGTGTTTCTCACCACAAGGACCATATCGCCCAACATGGTCACCATGTCGACCAACTCATCATACTAGCTTATCTTATCACCCAACACACGACACTCATGTCGCCCAACACCATCACAAGAGAGGATGTTGCCCAACACACTCAAACAAGGTAGGGTATCGCCCAACAGGGGGTCACCATATCGGTCAACACAAAAAACACCACTATGTCGCCCATCACAAGAACAAGGGTCATCTTCAACCTCCAACTTAAGGATACTCAAACCCTAGAAAGCAAGGTGCACAAAGGAACCCTAAACCCTAAAAGGGGGATCAGCCACCAAAGGTACACAAACAAGGTACAAAAGCAAGGAACTAAGCTAAGCTACTAACATGCAACAAGAACATATCTAGAGGTAAAGGAGTTAGGGTTAGAAGCTATGCAACCCACCTTAAGCTCCAAGCTCCAAGGAAGAAGAAGCACTTCAAGCTCCAAGGGATGTCGTCCACCAAAGCTTCTCCAAGGGGGGGGGTATCGGCCACCACTGCAACTCCAGAAGAGTGTCTCGGCCGACACAAGCAAGAGAGGGAGGAGTGTCGTGCACTCAAGGTGGAGGAGGGACCAAAGGATCAAAGGAAGCTAAGGCAAGGGAAAGAACCACATATATAGAAGGAAAGGGAGGAGAAAACAAGGTAGATCCATGCTATGTGTCATCCACCCAAGGGACACTTGTCCTAGGGTTCAAGCCAACATACTAGCAAAGCATGGGACACTTATCCAAGATCTACACCAAGTGTCCACCAAATATGGTCAAGGCTGGACCAAGCAACATGGGCGAAACAACTAGCAGCTCTGTTGGGCGACACACACTACTCCAGATCGACACACCACCTCTAGGTCGACACACACTCTTCCTTGGGCGACAAAGGCTGGTCTTGGCCGATACAAGGCTCAAGCAAGCCCAAACAAAGCACCTCAAGGCCCAAACAAGCTCAACCAAGGCCCAAGAAACTCAAACAACAAGCCCAAGCCTTCCTCTCAACCCTAGAGGAAGCAAAGAGGGGAAAACACCTCACAAGATGGCAAACTTGCACACAAAACCCTAAACTTGGGTTATTTGCAAGTAGCCCCTCAAGCTCTCAACAAAGCACAACTAAACCCTAATCACCACTTAGAGGTGATTAGCAAGCATCAAACCACCAAGGTTAAGCAAAACAAACAGGGTAAACCCTAAACGCAGGTCAGGGTCCTTACAAGCTAACCCCCTTTAAGGGATTTCGTCCCCGAAATCCGAAGAGAAAAGCGAGGGATACTTCCTCCTCATCTCTTCCTCAAGCTCCCACGTGGCTTCCTCAACGCCACGACGCTGCCAAAGAACCTTCACAAGAACCAGGTCCTTCCTCTTCAGCTTGATCCTTCTGTCAAGGATCGCCACAGGACCTTCCTCGTAGGTTACATCTGCATCAAGCTCTACCTCAACTGGTTGTATCACTGTACCTGAATCCGAATGACTTTTCTTCAGCATACTGACATGAAACACTGGATGCAACCTGTGCAACTCTGGAGGCAACTCCAACTCGTAAGATACCTTGCCAACACGTGCTCTGACTGGGTAAGGCCCCATATACCTGGGAGCTAACTTACCCTTCCATCCAAACCTTAGCACACCTTTCCATGGTGAGACTTTGAGATACAATTTGTCTCCTACCCGGAACTCCAAAGGTCATCTGTGATTGTCTGCGTAAGACTTCTGCCTGTCCTGTGCCACTTTCAACTGTTGTTGTATCACCTTGATCTTATCTGTCGTCTGCTGAACTAACTCAGGACCCAAAAGCTGATACTCACCTAATTCATACCAACACAAAGGAGATCTGCACTTCGTTCCATACAAAGCCTCCTAAGGAGCCATGTCGATGCTTCGTTGATAACTGTTGTTGTAGGCAAACTCTATCAAACTCAGATGTACATCCCAGTTGCCTAGAAACTGCAAAACACAAGCTCAAAGAAGATCCTCCAAAATCTGAATAGTCCTTTCAGAGTGTCCATCTGTCTGCGGGTGAAAAGTTGTACTGAACCTTAACTACGTTCCCAACGCCCTGTGCAACTGTTCCCAAAAACGACTCGTAAACTGAGGGCCTCTGTCAGAAACTATCATTGATGGCACACCATGCAAACGTACTATCTCATCCACATATACTCGAGCTAGTTTCTCAACTGCATACGTCGTCTTCACTGGTAGAAAATGGGCAGACTTAGTCAATCTGTCCACTACCACCCAAATGGAATCATGATTCCTAGTTTTCCGGGGTAGACCAACTACGAAATCCATGGTTATATGATCCCATTTCCACTGCGGTATCGGCAAGGGTTGCAGCGTACCTGCCGGATTTTGATGTTCAGCCTTCACTTGCTGACACACCGCACATCTTGCCACGAACTCGGCTACATCTCTCTTCAAACCGGGCCGCAAATACAAGTCCTTTAGACTATGATACATCTTGGTGACACCTGGATGCATCGCATACATCGACGTATGTGCTTCCTCAAGCACCAACTTCCTCAGATTATCAGCATCTGGAACCACCATCCTATCACGATAGCAAACTAGTCCATCCTTGGACTCATGAAACCCATCACGCGTGTCGCTGCCGAACTCTGATCTAATCAACTGTACTGCATCATCTTTCTACTGTGCATCCTTGATCTGTTGTCTCAACGTAGGCTTAACTTTCATCTGTGCGAAAAAACTAGACAACAAAGAGACTTCCATATGCACATTCATCTGCCGCAAAGAAACAAACATATCTTGCCTATGGCATACCAGAGAACTCAAATGTGCCTTCTTTGAAGAAAGAGAAGAAGACTTCCTGCTAAGTGCATCAGCTACCACGTTCACCTTACCAGGATGATACTCGATAGTGCAGTCGTAATCATTGATCAACTCCATCCATCGTCGTTGTCGCATGTTCAACTCTTACTGCGTAAAGATGTACTTCAGATTCTTATGATCCATAAAGATCTGACATACTTCCCCATACAGATAGTGTCTCCAAATCCTTAACGCACGAACCACAGCCGCTAACTCCAGGTCATGAGTCGGATAGTTCTCCTCATGCTTGTTGAGCTGTCGCGAGGCAAAAGAAACTACATGATCTTCCTGCATCAACACACAACCTAAACCTTTCTTGGAAGCATCACAGAAAACAACATAGCCTTTCCCAGGCTCTGGCAAGATCAACACTGGAGCACTGGTCAGCTTCTCCTTCAGACTCTGGAAAGCTCGCTCAAATCGATCATCCCAAACAAAAGGTACATCTTTCCTGGTCAACTTCGTCATTGGCAATGCGATCGCACTGAAGTCCTTGATAAACCTCCGATAGTATCCAGCCAAACCAAGGAAACTACGAACTTCTGTCGACGTCTTCGGTTGTCCCCAATCCGCAATGGATTAAACCTTCTTCGGATCTACTTTGACGCCTTCAACAGATATCACATGACCCTAGAAAGTCACTTCATCCAACCAGAACTCACACTTACTGAACTTGGCATACAACTGATGTTGACGAAGAAGAGTCAACGCTCGACGAAGATGTTGCTCATGCTCTAGCCTGTCCCGACTATAGATCAAGATGTCATCTATAAAGAATACAACAAACTGATCTAAGAACGGACGGAACACTCTGTTCATCAAATCCATGAAAGCAGTTGGTGCATTGGTTAACCCAAACGGCATAACCACGAACTCGAAATGACCATACCTCGTCCTGAAAGCTGACTTTGGTATGTCATCCGCCTTTATCCTCAACTGATGATATCCAGACTGTAGATCGATCTTCAAAAACACTGTAGCACCATGCAACTGATCAAACAGATCATCTATCCTCAGCAACAGGTACTTATTCTTGATCGTGACCTTGTTCAACTGCTGGTAATCTATACACAACCGCATCGAACCATCCTTCTTTTTAACGAACAACACGGGAGCACCCCACGGCGACGTACTCGGTCGGATAAAACCCTTCTCCAACAACTCTTGCAACTGTTTCTTCAACTCTGCCATCTCTGCTGGAGCCATCCTGTATGGTGACTATGCAACTAGTTGTGTCCCTAGAACCAGATTGATCTCGAAATCAATCTCTCGGGGTGGAAGAACACCATCCGTAAAGATACTTGATAGTGCAGTCGTAATCATTGATCAACTCCATCCATCATCACTGTCGCATGTTCAACTCTTGCTGCGTAAAGATGTACTTCAGATTCTTATGATCCGTAAAGATCTGACATACTTCCCCATACAGATAGTGTCTCCAAATCTTTAACGCACTAACCACAACTTCTAACTCCAGGTCATGAGTCGGATAGTTCTCCTCATGCTTCTTGAGCTGTCGCGAGGCAAAAGAAACTACATGATCTTCCTGCATCAACACATAACCTAAACCTTTCTTGGAAGCATCACAGAAAACAACATAGCCTTTCCCAGGCTCTGGCAAGATCAACACTAGAGCACTGGTCAGCTTCTCCTTCAGACTCTGGAAAGCTCGCTCACATGGATCATCCCAAACAAAAGGTACATCTTTCCTGGTCAACTTCGTCATCGGCAACACGATTGCACTGAAGTTCTTGATAAACCTCTGATAGTATCCAGCCAAACCAAGGAAACTACGAACTTCTATCGGCGTCTTCGGTTGTCCCCAATCCACAATGGATTCCACCTTCTTCGGATCTACTTTGACGCCTTCAACAGATATCACATGACCCAAGAAAGTCACTTCATCCAACCAGAACTCACACTTACTGAACTTGGCATACAACTGATGTTGACGAAGAAGAGTCAACGCTCGACGAAGATGTTGCTCATGCTCTAGCCTGTCCCGACTATAGATCAAGATGTCATCTATAAAGAATACAACAAACTGATCTAAGAATGGACGGAACACTCTGTTCATCAAATCCATGAAAGAAGCTGGTGCATTAGTTAACCCAAACGGCATAACCACGAACTCAAAATGACCATACCTCGTCCTGAAAGCTGACTTTGGTATGTCATCTGCCTTTATCCTTAACTGATGATATCCATATCGTAGATCGATCTTCGAAAACACTGTAGCACCACGCAAATGATCAAACAGATCATCTATCCTCGGCAACGGGTACTTATTCTTGATCGTGACCTTGTTCAACTGCTGGTAATCTATACACAACCGCATCAAACCATCCTTCTTTTTAACGAACAACACGGGAGCACCCCACGGCGACGTACTCGGTCGGATAAAACCCTTCTTCAACAACTCTTGCAACTATTTCTTCAACTCTGCCATCTCTGCTGGAGCCATCCTGTATGGTGACTGTGCAACTAGTTGTGTCCCTGGAACCAGATTGATCTCGAAATCAATCTCTCGGGGTGGAGGCACACCAGGAAACTCCTCAGGAAACACGTCTGCAAACTCTCAAACCACGGACACCTCCTCAAGACTAGGACTTTTCGCCTTGGTAACCACAACGGTATCTACTACGTGAGCTAAGAACGCCTCACATCCTTGTTGTAACAACTTATCTGCCACCATAGCTGATACCAAACACATCGGAAGAATCTTCCTATCTCCCTAGAAGATCCACTTCTCTCCAGCACATCAAACACTGCCTGCTTGGAACCACAGTCCAAAACAACCTTATACCTCTCTAAGGTATCCATCCCAAGGATAACATCAAAACCATGCATATCCAGTGGTATAAGATCCACTTGGATAAGGTGTCCCAAGAAAGACAAGACACAAGATGGACACTCTTCTCGAAGCAAAGAGGAACCATCAAGAGGGGTTTCTAACAACAAGCTATCCTTCTTACAGCTAATAGATAAACGACAGTTTTCAAGCATACTATAGGCGATAAAAGAGTGTGTAGCACCCGGGTCAACCAGAACAGATATAAAGCAAGAAGAAGACATATCAGAATGAAATAACTCCATCTGACATGTCACCACTCGCGGGTTGACTATCGCCTCTGGCTGATTCATGGCATAGAATCGAGCCGTTGCTTGCTGTCCACAACCTCTACTTCCTTGAGCAGACGATCCAGCTTGAGACACTTGACCGCATCCTCGTCCTCTACTACCACTGGCCTGTGGTCTCTTTGACTTCTGAAAACTCTGTCTCAGCTGCTGCGTCACTTCGACATCTCTATTCAGGAAATTGGACTTCCAATGCCCGACCTGACCACAAAGATGACATGCCATGTCCTCAAACCGTGGCCTAGCTGGCCCTGTCACTGCCACAGAAGCTGAACTGTGTGCCTTAGACGGTGAATAAACATAACCTTTCCCCTTACTCGGAGACCACTGAGATGGTACACCAGAACTTCTCATCGCTGACGGTGCTGAAAACCTGGGCTTCTTAAATCCACCAAACCTACGTCCTTGAAACTGAGCAGGTCTTTTAAGAGACATAGACTCCTTTTTCTCCCTTACTGTCCTTTCGATCCATCGAACAGATTCCATGAATGTAGCAAACCATTCTCGATTCTCCAACGCAGACACCGGGGTTGTCAACTCAGCACTTAAACCCTTCTCGAAACGTCTGATCTGTTCCTCATCTGTTGCCGCCATGTGAAGACAGAACCTCAACAGATCCATAAACTTGGCTTCATACTCGATGATGTTCATCGTTCCTTGTCGCAACTTCTCAAACTGACTCACCTTCTCATCCAGATACGTCTTCAGAAAGTATCTGGTGACGAACTCACATCGGAACACCTCCCAACAGATCACCTCACCAGGTCGCTTCTCTTCCTCGATGGTCCACTAGTGACCAGCACTACCTTTCAGAAGGTAGATATCATGCTTTACCTTGTCTGCTTCGGGGATGTCAAGGATCCAAAAAGCCTTCTCGAGACTTGTCAGCCACAGATCTGCATCCGTTGGATCAGCCGTCCCAGCATAATCCGAAGCTCCAACTTGGCGAAGCTGCTCAAAGGTCTTCCCAATACCCGATGCTTCTCCATGGGGAACCTGTGCTTGTGGAGGAGGCACTGGTAATCGCTCAACCATGAGATTCATCGTAGCCATCATCTGCCCCATAAGCTGTTGGTAAGAATGATGTTCAAGTATGGCTGGGTTAAATTGGGGAACCTCAGGCACCCGATCTCCATGTGCCTATCCATCTGCTCCATCAACCGATGCAGCATCACTATGCTCAGGAGCATGTTCTTCATGGTTTCCAGACATCTTGGATTATCTTTCGCTGAGGGCAGAAGATTTTGTAAGAAAATCTGGAAAACTCATAAGAACAGACTCAACCTAGTCCTAAATCCCTGTAGACTCAGCGAACCTAAAGCTCTGATACCAAAACGTGTGGCAACACATCCCATTATCATACAGATAATGAGGTGTTATTCAAAAACGTGCGGAAATCACCATAACCACAGATTATCGAAAATACGGGTTAATTAAAACCGATTGTGGAAAACTGATAAACTGTTAAACTATTACTTTTCAGTCCTCATCCTGCACAGAAACATGTCATATATATACATCCACGAGATCTGATACGTGTCCACAGCTCAGGAACAGCTGTTCATCCATCACATGAGTTCACCACCTGTTCATATATAGAAAAGGCCCACATCCGGCCAACAGCAGGATATACAAACATCATCGATTGATCATCGTGAAACAACGTCAAAACACTGCCAAGGACCTGAGAGTATAGGGATGACTCTAGACTCTACTGCAAAACATCCAAAACAGCAGCACATCCATCGCTTGCCTTCTACTGCTCGTCAAGCTGCTCGGCCGCAACACCACGACCATGACCACGTCTACCTCGACCACCTAAAAAGGGTGTAAACTAGCGGAGTGAGACAATTGAACAATTGTCCCAGCGGGAAACATAACTCCCCACCGCAACTACAGAACCTCAGCAAGATAGACTATAACAGCCTTCCTCTCAACCCTAGAGGAAGCAAAGAGGGGAAAACACCTCACAAGATGGCAAACGTGCACACAAAACCCTAAACTTGGGTTATTTGCAAGTAGCCCCTCAAGATCTCAACAAAGCACAACTAAACCCTAATCACCACTTAGAGGTGATTAGCAAGCATCAAACCACCAAGGTTAAGAAAAACAAACAGGGTAAACCCTAAACGCAGGTCAGGGTCCTTACACCAAAGGTTCAACTATACTTCTTACATCCAACTACATAAGCAACATGCAAAAAGGAAACATAAGTTGTAAAGACTAATCTAAGGAACTATGGGTTAACTTGTTCTTGTTCATCATCATTAACTTCTTCACCATCCAAAGCAAAAAATCTCCCAGCTCTCCTTTCCATAGGCTTCTTACCATTATTGTTACCATTATTATTGCCCTAATTCTAAGGAGGTGTTTGCTGAGGAACATATCCTGGTCCAAAATGAAGCTTGGGACACTGAGGTCTGACATGTCCAGGTTCATTGCAATGATGGCATACCTTTAGATAGTTAGGTGGATTCCTTGCATGGTTCCCTTCTCTATAACACTTGCCAGGAGGATGGTTACCACCACATCTATCACACACTTCCTTCCTTTTCTCAACACCTTTCCTCTTCTTATCAAACTCTCTAGGTTGAAACCCTGGATAAGATTCTACCGCCAAATCTTTATCCACCATATGTTTATAGGTCAAGGGAAGTTGTGGGATAAGGGCACAACCCACATTGTAGTTGAGTTCTTGAAGATATAGGTCAACTCTACACTCTTCACTAAGTCCATAAGCATATCTCTCAAGCAATAGGAATTTTTTCACATTAAAAAAAAGTCATGAGTCCTTGCTTCAAACTATAGAACTCAATATCCTTCTTCTTCAAAGCAGCAGTGCAGATGTACTTCCCATGGAAGAGAGCCAAAAAATCCACCCAAGACATGGTTGTGATGTCCCTAGTTCTTGCTATTCCATTCCACCAAACTCTTGTTGGTCCTTCCAAGACATATGAAGCAAAGCTAAGCTTCTAATGTGGAGGACATGTCATACCATCAAAAGTCCTCTCTATGGCTAACACCCAATCATCAGCTTTGTCGACCATCTCTACTTCACGTTCACCCTTGTAGGAGGGTGGTTGCATATTCATGAACCCCATGATCGAGAACTATTTAGGCTTTTCAGGTACAACCGGGTCTTTCATCTTTCCTTCCATGAATGTAGCAAAAAGTTGTCGATACATAGCCAACTCTTTCTCTAGAGAGATGACAACACCCGAACTAGCAAAAGTTGAGGTCCCCTGACCAAACCTAAGGTTTTGGGATGTCTCGTAATAGTATTGGTTGTCAATTGTCAAGTTATCTCCCGCCATTAGGGTTTTTCCTAGACAAGGCAGGGTACTAGGTATAAGCACCCTAAGATAAAGGTAAACATCCTAAAGGAGACGAGTTTGAAATAGTTAGATAACTGGCCACTAGTGGCTCTGTTACCATGCTGTAAGAAGTGGGATCCCAGAGGGGAACCACTCCCTACTAGAAATAAAAAGGCAACATCCCTTGAACCAAACACCACATAAATTTTTCACCAAAGGGATAGAGACCAATTCATTCAACATGTTTGTATCATAACATGTTAAGTAGCAGTGGAAAAGATCACTATCTAACAATTTACAAAGCATGATAACATTATACATCTCTTCACCACACATGAGTATCCAAGAAGGAAACCTAAACATATAAGCCAAAGATCAAGCCGAGGGTCATCTAACCACCTCTTCAAGTCTCTTAATAGCTCAGCTACAAAGGTTGATGTTGAAGTTCACCTCTCTTTAATCTAACCTGGGGTTGGAAGTGTACCCCACAAAAGAAGGGAAGAAAGAGAAACATCAACAAAGGTTGGTATGTGTATACTAAAAGAAAATTGAACAATATAGGGCAATAAGGACATCAAGTATAAATGCTTCCCATGCAAAGGAAAAGGACTACCCACACAGACATAAAAGAAAAGAATCATGATTGCATGTTAAGAAAAGATACTTGCCATAAATAAAACAATAAAGTGGTGACACATGAGCACATATCATAACCATCACCCTGCATGCATGTGAGATAAGCATAACACTAGAATATTATAAAAGACAAAGGCAGTCAAGAATCACATATCTTGAAGCTAGTGGGACATGGTCCAAGAATCACACATCTTGAACCTGGTGAGACATGGGACAAGAATCACACATCCTGCCCTAGCATGGAGAATCACACATCCACCGCCCAAATATATATAACATGATCCATGAATCACACATCCTGCCCTGACATGGGGAATCACACATCCACCACCCAAAATATCACAATGTTGCCATAAATCATAATGAGACAGAACTACTGAATCACATAGCAGGTAAATGTAGAGGCAAGTAGAAAGTATGATCAGAAATTATACAATGTTGCCATATCACACAATGGACAACTCATGCATCCACAAATAAACATCCACATCGTAGTGGGTAGATACCATCAACAAGTCTATCATGCACCATAGCACAACATAATATATCAAGATATTATCCAAGACCTCAATAGTTAATATAGTTCTCATGAACCATTATATCAAGAAAATAGACATATGTGTAGGCCATAGTCAAAAGAATGATAAGATGGGTTAATTGCTCAACATTAGGGAATAGGGGATACAACATACCTCAATATCAAAGTCTAAAGTCCAAAGCACTTCTAGATCCAAGTCTAGGTCACCAAAGAGCCTATTAAACACATATACAGATTTTATGTCAATTTCATACATACTAATCAAACCCTAAAAATCACCTTTTTACTAATGTGTGAATTAGGTTATGAAATCTATGCCACAATTTAGTTTATGTTATTAGAAGTCCAAAACATATTTTATTATACTTTTTTGACTTATATATATTTAGCTATGAGTTTTACAAGTTATTACTTATTTAGGTTAATCCATGAAAATCACCTATTTATAACATTAGATTCAGGAAACAAAACCAATACCATTAGAAAGCTTGCATTTTTCTGAATCCAGCGACTATTTTTCCATATTCGTCTTATCATTATACAATTAGTTATTAATTTTATGAAATCGGCCAATAGAAATTAGCCAAAAAGCCAGGTCAGTGAAGAAATTCGAGGGATAGTACCCGGGTGCGCACTATGTGGCCCAACCAGAGTCAGTCAACCTGCCAAGTCAGTGGCTCACTTGACCCATCCCGAAAGAAAGGAAATTGAGCAAATTTACCAAATTTCCCATGGCAGAAAACAAAGCTGAAGCTGAAAATTGGAGGGCTAAAATAGGAATTGTATAGGGGATCATCCCCTTCCCGATTCCTCACCATCCATGGATGCAAGAAGGCCACAGTATCTTAGCAGGGAAGGTTTGGATGATTCTTACCATGCAACGAATTCACAAATCTAACAAAATGAGTACGAAGAGAAGGTCCCGGAGAAGTTTACCCCGAGGTGGATTTAGTACCAGTTACGCGAGGTGCCATGCAGATGAGTCGCAACATTGAAGAAGAAAAGTTACTCATCGGTGAGAAAATAAGGGAATCGAAAGAAATTGGCATTGTGAGAAACTTGAAGATGACCTTGCAAAACGGTTAGGGGGTATATATTTACATGGGTTAGGGTTTTAAGACCTCTGTGCACACGCTTGGGGTTGCACAAACTCCAAGTTTTGGGCATTTGACAAAAAAAGAAAATAGGGCTAGAATTTTGGGCTCATTATATGCGGTCATCCCCCCGATCTAAAGCAAAAAAACTCAAAAAGAGATGGAGAGATGACCGAGAAATACTCATCGGAATAGACAAGAGGGCAGAAAATATTGTTCGCGGACGCCGACCTCTCCTACCCAAGGTAGGAGATGGGTACCTTGCCACTAGATGGCGATCAGATGGTTAGCGTTAAGCACGCTCTGGTCCAAAACAGAACCAGCAAGTGAGAGAAAAATAATTGAAGGACCTTATAAAAGTCGAATTCTAATTAAAATGGACATATTCAATTATTTAATGATTCTCTCTCTTCTTTTGAAGGTGCAAACAAGCCCCAAATTAGATAAAATTTTTCACAAAGGCTAACTAAGACATTTAGATTCTGAATATGAAATTAGTTTTGCCTTTTGAGAATTTTACTGGGTTAAATAAATCAAATCTCATTTTCTTTTTCCTCTTTCATTAATGGCATTAGGATTATACAAATTTGATGAAACTTGTCCCACAGGTCATATTTAATATGTTGGATATGAATTTTCCATCAATTTTACATGTTAGAGTTGTTTGAGCATTTATTTAATATTTTGAAGGTTCTACACATTTTCTCTCTCCTAATTTCACCATTTAAGCAAACTTTTTCCAAATTGGATGAAAATTCACCCAAAGGCTATATTTATTATGTAGATTATGAATCTATGATTATTTTTCTCTTTTGGAGTCATTTAATATTTTATTTTATATTTTGGGGAAAATACACATTTTCTGTACCAATTTGAATTAAATGAATTATTATTATGTGAATAAAGTGAAACTTGACTCCCAAGGCAATTAGGACCCAAGGAAGATGATTTTAAAATTAGATTTTACTTTTGGGATTTCTTTTTATGAGATATGTCATATGGCCCATTAGTGGCCCATTAGTTCATTATTCATCCAATTATATTCTTATAATCTCCATATGTGTCATATATGATTATTAAACATGATTTGTTATGTTACACTTCTTGTGACACATTTTAGATTTCATTATTAGCTTATTTATATGTATTAGATTATCCTTGTTTGGCTAAGTCAAAAGGGTCAAATTACTAAGGTAGGGTTCTAGTTCTGGTATGTTACACATTTCAGTGGTTGCATGTTGCTAAAATTTGAGATCTTTCGGTCCCTTCCACTTCCACATTGACCGGGACCTGGACCCAAACCTCGCCTATATAGAGGGTACTTGGGGCTTCCCAGAGCACAACACAGACAATTGAGAATCATTTGCTCTAACAAAAAATTTCCTTTCTAGTTGGGGTAACCACGAGTGCCCAAGCAAGTTCTACCCGACTTCGGAGGAACAACAAGGGAGAGAGTAATTGAGATCATTGTTGTGGGAGTTAAATTTGGTGACTAGACACCAACAAAAGGGACAACTCCTTCCTATCCATTCTAGCAGGACAACATGAGTTCTAGGCGGTCCGTGTGAACTTCTCAAGAGGCTGGAGGCCATTGTCTGCCTCTAGGAGGACAATGTCAACCAGCAGTCTGTGATAAGAGGAGTTATTGAAGAAGATGAGGTTCATGGCTCCAGTATGTAGTGCAGACCAGGAGGTTCGGTAGTCAGATGAGTTCAAGTGCAACTAGGATTTAGAGTTGCACATATTCAACAACGAGGATTGTCACTAGACTTGCTTCAGGACCAGGTATATCTTCAAAACCATCCTTCCTATATTATAGTTATTGATGTGATATGTTGATTATGGGAATATGGTAGATAAAAAATTTTGTTTCTATTTCCTGCTATATAGCCATGTTTCCCGATAGATTCCCTCCCTTACATCTTAATTCATGATTAACAATGTTTATGCTCCTACTGCGAGACCCCTAACCTTGCTTAAAGTATTAAACAATCTTAATTATCATAGTTGAATTCTAATAACCCTAATATAACCTTTTTATATGATTTGAAATCATAAGACATGCTTACGTTTAAAATTTGGTCCAATTTGGACACTGTTTGAGCAAGTTATGCATATTTTGGACTTTTCTGCAATTTACCCAATTGAGATGTTTTCTTTGCAATTTATCACTTGCATTATGTTCCTTCGATATTATCTCATCATTTTTGAGCTTTTTGATCCATGGGGCACCTATTTAAACCTTGATTTGAAGGTGTTTTCTTCAAGGGTATTTTAGGGTTTACCCCTTCATGGATGAGCTACCTTTAGTAGCTATCAACTAATGAATTATTTGATTGGATTGGAAATTAGAAAAAGGAAAGCTAAGAAGGTCTATGTGGACGGTGGGGGAGCTGCTTGTGTGTGTGCTTGTATATTCTTAATAGTTTAAGGCCATCGACACTTGGAAAGATACTAGAACTTCAATTTTCTCTTTTTCTTTATCTTAAATTTTCATATACTTATCCCTAAGCACCCAAACGAGCCATTTTCTCTTCACTGCTTCCCTCCTTCTATGAACCTCATTCTTCCTCTGTGCTACTATGAATTTTCTATCCAAGGAGGAAGAAAGAGGGGATATTCTTGGAAAAAGAATCTAGGGTTGCAATTGACTTCCTTTTATGGTTTAAAAAGGTTCCTTCTAGTGATCTTTACCTAAAAGAGTAAGAATCCCCTTATTTACTCCTTTTATTTCTTTTTTATCCTTCCTCATACCATTATCCAGGTCGAAACCTTGTTGTTTCATGGTAGAAATTGCTCTAAAGCTCTAAAACCCTACCTTTCTTGCTCCATATACTTAGGGATTGCTCATTTGATGAAGAAAGGTGCTAGGTGGATGAGTTCACAACTTATGCTTGGATTTCCTACCCTACCTGCTCGTTTTTTCTTCTGTTTGGGAGTTTATCTTCTAATTAGAGGCAATTTTTATAACTTTCTCATGATCCATGCACTAAAAATCTATGCTTGACTTAGATTTTGATTTTTATAATGTTCATTGATCTAATTTTAGTTCTAGATGAACCTATGATCATGTGTATGTTATTCCTAAGGTATAATATGACTTGGATCATGCTAGTTTGACAACCTATGGTGCTAAGCACCTATCAACCAATGGTCAATTTTAGGGTTTTAAGTTGATTTCTTCTATAAACCCATGACCCGATGGTGGTACTTTTGCAACAACCGATGGTATTGTCTTCATGACAACTGATGGTGGTGACCAAGGATGTCAATTGATATTCGTCCCTTAGGTCAGGTGTTGGCCTAATTATAAGCTTAGTGAATAACAACTAAGTACCCTAATGATGTTATCAATCAAAGGTGATATTAGTTTGATATTTGATGGTGATTAATGAATATAGTGTTGATCTAACAACCTATGGCGACTTAACAGTCACTAGTGATGGTAGATCAGGCCCCCAAAACCAATGATGAGTCAATCATGTATATGTAGCATTAATTAATCCTTAAACTAATGGTTTATTGGGTCATTTGATGCAATGGTTGAACCTATACTCCAATTGATGGTTTTAATATATGAACTTCACCCAATAGTTAAGATCTAATGATTCTTCATCCAATAAATTGGAATGATGCCTACTGTAATATGTTGGTCCTAATAAAGTGATTTATATGTCTCCTTTCTGAGATCAACTTAAGAAGCTCATTTATTGACAGTTTGTTTTAAATAAACAATCGCTTGTGGGTTTTACCCTACTCTCAATGGAAATTTTTGTGTTGTTAATCAAAGGATGTCTAGGGTTAGATGGTGACTCTTTCTAGAGCACAAATCAATGACTTCATAGGTAGTTTGTTCAAGATGTTTACTTATGTAAACAACGAATGGCTTTACCATTTCAAAATTTAATGGTTATAAGTCGATGCCTCAATATTCCCATTGTTTTGGGTGAAGCGTGTAGTGTAATGTTATGATTCTGATGATGAGAATTTGATGGTTCAATGCCTTAAACTTGTAGTCTTACCCTTACCCTCATATGATTATGATTGATAATCACCATAATGAATTAGTGGGTAACCCTAATGAGGTATAGCTTCTTATACCTAGATTTAATATAACTAAAGGATGGTAATTGGCTATGAATAGTCCTTGAATGACTAATATAATCATGGAGTACTCTCTTATTGTTGTTGAAACCCAAGTATTCTATAACTCGATGGTTACACCTTGATTTATGTGTGGGTTCATACTTGAGAATAGTATTGAATGTGATGGTGATGCTTCACCTTATGCATCCATTATCCAATGGGGATGTCGTGCGTTAGGGTTTGGGTATGAGTGTTGACTAGTAAAATTAATATAATTTATCTTGTTGAACCTAACTCTAATGCAAATAGATAAAGATGAGTATTCATGTTGAACCTTCTTATATGATGGCATGATGGTGAAATAACCTCCTTAATATGATCATGACCTTAATGTATAAATTGGTTGTTAACATAGCCACATGGTTGATACTTTCTTATGCTAAACATGTGCATTATGAATATGATGAGGGTTAATCATATCTAGATTCCTTGCATGTTGATGTAATAAAGGAATATTCTTAATGTTAATATAACCCTACTATGACTGCTATGATTGTTTATGAACATCTCCTAGCTCATTAATGCAATATTGTGCTAATACGGTGTGTTATATGTAAGTTATGTTGTTGAGCCTTGCTATAAGGCATGGAATGATAATGATGATCTTGTAGGGAATAGTATGCTGGTCTTAATGACCTTTGGGCATGGTTGATCCCTAAATGAGGTGTATTCCTCTTGTGTTGATAAGGGTTGATACCCTATGATATTGTGAAAAGGATTTATATCCTATGATAGTATGATGACAAGTGCAGTCTCATGAATGGAAAGTGAATAGCATCATGTAATGATGAGATGATGAACAATATGTCTCATATGTTTTATAACTTCTAAAATTGTTATATAGCAATGTTTGCTAGAAGTGAATTAGGGTTTGTATGTCCACTTGTTTGATGCAGCCTTCATTCATGCAATTGGCATAACTAATCAAGTGCAACTCTAATCATGTAGTTCCATGTTCCGTAGAGCCATCTTTAGTGTCAAAACTTGTTGGATGGTGAAATGAGTATTCCTAAGGAAAACTCGGAGCGCATACTGTTGAGTATATGAGGGTGGCAAGTTGAGGATATATCCTTGCCATCCACAATGCAGGTTATGGAGGATGGCTATGGTCATGCCTCAGACATTTGATGTTAATGAGGACACTTGTAGTTGTACCTCGAATTAGAGGGTTTTGAATACCCTGGATCCTAGCGTTGTGACCTATACCAAGGTGGGCTAGTTACATGACTATATGTTGTTGTTTTGCAGTTTGACTATATGTCAATGCCTTTTACTCATACTGACCGAGGGCAAGAGATCTTAGGATATCGACACTCCTAGATCTTGTACGGAACCAAATAGACCTTCGACGAGGTTGGTTGGACTTTGGATGGTACGATTCAAATTCCCCAGGACATAATAAAAGATGTAATATAGCCGTATAGCATATCTGTTTAGGGTTATACACGACGGTTCACATTAGATTATAACCCTTGTTTGTTCTCTTTAAAGATGATGCTTAGTGTAATTAAGAGATAGTATATATACTTATGTTGTGGATATGCTTAAGATTGTAAATGTGTACATACAGTAGCCTTGCTTATGGTGATATCTACACTGCCACTGCTGATTACAATTATAATGCTAGCTATATCATGTGGTTAGTTATGTTTAGCATACTAGCATGCCTATGTAATTAGAAATGCCTATACTACTAATCATGCTTATGCAAATAATCATGCTTATGTTGTTATCTCTGCTTATGATATTGATCTATTCAAACTGTTAGACATGTTGATGTTGTTAGCTATGCATATGATACTAGATTTATTCATGATGTTAGATATGCTCATGCTTCTAGACTCCTTATACTATTAATAGGGATATGAGAATAGTATGGCTAATGAAGATAGTTATTATTTGCTCATTTATGTATTTTGTTAATCATCAGTGTTGTTGAGCTTATTTGTTATATATGATTAAACTACTTAAACTATCTCATTATCTAAAAATGTTGGAATCAATAAACATTGTTGGATGTTATATCTCTTGTTGGGACATGGATCTCGCCCTGATGGTTTGCCACATCTTTTTAGGTAATTGGCAGTGACGACAACATAATCGTGGAAGTAAAAAGGAACTACAGTAATGATTCTTTAAGAAAGTTGATTAGATGTCTAGTGTGTCCTAGAGTCGTCCATGTACTCTTAGGTCCGGGTAGGAAAAATTTGCATATGGTGTTTCAAACGAATCCAAATTTTGTTAGCATGTTAATGTTTGTTGTGTGTCATATACAAATATTGTTCTCCTTTATATATATGTTGTGGCTAAGGTGATAGAACAATTTTTATCAAATTCTTGGTATAGTATGGATATAAAAAAGATGTTGGGCTCTTATAAAAATGTTTCTGAGCAGGTGATGATGTTGAAATCAGTTTTTATTTACCCATATTTTTGGGTATGTGGTTAATTGGTGATTGATTGTGTTTTATGTTTTGAGTAATCTCGTTTAGTGTAATGAGTTCTCACACCTACCATCTTAAGATATGATTTCTACACTAAATTTTATGTGATTATTGAATGAGTTGAAATGATAACCTGTTCCTTATACATGTGTTATGTTATTCCAGAGGAATCACCAAATTACTCTAGAATGACTAACGCCATGGAACCCTAAATTCTCTAGGACTTCTTAATGTAGAGATCTACATGTGTGTTTTTTATAACCAAATTTCCTAGATTGAGAATATGGTTTATGTGTTGGTTGTATGCCCCGATTGACATCCTATGATGGTTGTAATAGAGATACATTTTATACGATCTGATTATTAATAAAAGACAATTCCATTTTTTATGCAATTTTATATTAAGATAATGAACGAATGTAGTATTACCCATAAATTTTTGACTAAGTGATATATGGTTTGGGATGAGGGCAGAACATGCAATCATATATATACTCAAGAGTACTCTTTCTTGTAATGTCCCTTGTTATAGGATACCAAATACATAAGACTAGTGTGTATGTTGAGTGATGACTACATCTCTTTAGTCATGATATTGGATATTGAGATATACACATGGGTACTTGTTAGAGAACAAACTTTGTGAAAGACACATGAAAATCATGTTATGGCAGTCATATTCATATCTCAATTTGACAATGGTGAATGTGATCTTTAAACATGAAGTCGCTACAATGATCAAATGTTGTTCTGTGTACTTTAACATTACACAATGTGACTAAAAATAAGGTAATATGTGATGTTGAGCTCATATAATCTCAATAGTATGCAACTGTTCAAGAAATGTAGATTAAATGTTAAGAGAATGACAACTCCATGCCTTGGATTTAATTTGGAAATATGTGACAAAGAGATTACACATTCAAGGTAAAATTGGTAACTTTATAGGTTGAAGTTGTTCTCTAATTTATTCATGTTACTTGGATAGAAATGATGTGTTTCTAGCTACCAATATTTGCTTGCGAGGTTTTTAACATCATTGCCAATGTAACAAGGAACCTATCAGGTCACACTCATAAGAATGCTTAAAGGAATTGAAGTTTGGAATAAACATATAATTAGAATGGTTTTGAGTCATGTACAAGATGATTTCTGCCTAATCGAGTGACCACTAGATGGTGTGGATTTGTTGATAGGATTAAATGCCAATCAATTGAGTGATCAACAAGTGGGAAAGTGATAGATTGGTCGAGTGGATACTCCAATCAAGGGATTGGTGAAATTAAGGTTAAATAAGAATGAAAAGACTCAATCACTTGAACAATTCAAATTTGGAACTGGACTGTCGACTAAAGGAATCGCGCGACTGGATGATCCCGTTAGTAAACTGGTTTAGTGAGTCGATCGATTCATTAATGAACCAATCAACTGGGAAGTCTACCTAAGTTTTCCAGTTTGGCTCTAATTGTGAGTTGCAGTTAGGAACATGACTAGAACTATAGGAAATCCAAACCCATTAATCTCCTCTATATAGGGGTGGACATATAGGAGAGACACACATAATGAGACACATTGTCTAAGAATTCTTCCTCTTGGAGAGAGGAAAACTCACCCCAAGGACAACAATATGTATTAGGAGGAGAAGGAGAGAAAGAAAGTCTAGCATGTAAATGACTTCAAGATATGCTTCTTCTTGGTGACCAAAGTGGTGTACCAAGAGTTCTCCCATATGCATAATGATGTAGAGGTCAAGACCCATGGGAAGAATCTTTAGGAGAAGAAACTTCTTTAGGTATAAGACAACATGTTCTAGTGACGATAAGGCGGAAACAACAAAGATTATTTTGGATATGGAAGTGAAAGTTATAAGTGACATACTAGGTGGCTAGTTGTTGGAAAACTAACTCACACCAAGGTATATTTAATGTATTTTATATTTTTTGATACGTCGATAATTTATATCTAATCTACAAAAGAACTATTAGCTAAGTGTTTTTTTGAGAAACTTTGTATATCTGTTGCACCCCTTTTCTCTAAAATCCTACAGTGGTATCACATCCAATGTTGTATGATTTTAATGTCGGTTTGGGTTTTAAATTACAAATAATTTGTTCAAAAAATGATGTACAATTGTATGCACGATCAACAACTATCATATATGATATGATATATTTATATTACATAAACCAATGTGGCATCTTTAAGATCATTTCACTTGGTGGATGTGGATAAAGCAATTCAATCATTGTGGTGAAAACTTGAGATCTAAAATATGTAGATTTAATTTTTGATTGAGATCGAAAACAATATAACATGTATATATACTGCATGTCATACACCTCTTTGTCTACATTGTCCAAGTAAAATTTATTCTTGAAATTATATTAGGATGATGTAATGACATAACTAATGGACCATGGTGGAGAGGAGGAGACGATCAGAAGCACACACCAACAAAAAAGGTCCTTAAAGGGTTCTTGATGGAAAAAAGTGGCAAATCCGTCAACCACCATAGGATTTCCCAAATGGGGAATCCAATCGGGCCATTAGCTTGTCGATTGACTGACTAGAACATCATGTAAATGTAGATTTAGGGTTACATTAGATGTGAATATCTTAGTTGTTTTTATACAACTCTTTATGCCTCAAGATGTTGTACTAGTTTCTATATATTCTTTTATTGATTGTGGTGATTGTTGTTGTATATGATACATACAATATAGTATATGTAGTGGTGACAATGTACATATGACTATTATATTAAATTTATCAATATAATATCAAAGTTGAAGACACCTTTCATGTGCAGCACACATGAAAACCTCAATCGAACATGTGTGGGCATGCTCATTGTGGTGCACCATCTATCTTGGAAAAGTGTGATAATAAGTATGTGGATCTGGCAAAGCATGGTGTGTAGGTTATTGTGTTGGCCTTTAGGTTAGAATTGACTGGTTATTTTAATAGAATTAAGAAGCTAGAGGTATGAAGATGGCATATACTTTATAAGTTGATTATGACAAGGAATTGTGCAACCATCTATCAAAGAGTTGCATTGTTTACAATTGGTAATTGTTATCGAACTGAATAGTTAAGTTGTAAGTGTCTGACAAAAGTAGACTCAAAACTTGATGTATTCTGGTTTTTGACTCACTGGAAGATATCCAGATGTAATAGTTGTCCTATTTTTATCAATATAGTGTAAGAGATATTAATAAAGTATAAATTAATATCATCTAATCAAATTAATTATCAAATCAATGTGTTGACTTTTACATATATTTGGTTTGTAGATCTAATGGAAACTGCACATAAAAAATTGTCATTGTGATTGATCCTTGAGAAATAAAAGTTGAATGGGAATAACTTTCATGACTAGTATAAGAGATTGAACTTATTCTCAGTAATGATTGTCACTTCTATGTCCTAGAAACACCAGAATAAGAAGAACTAGCTCCAAATGTACCTAGACAAGAAAGAAAAGCTTATCATGAGCATACTAATGACGGCATTAAGATCAAGTATCTCATGCTATACTTCATGAAATGTGAGTTTTAGAAGAAAAATGAGAATATGGAGTTCTAGAGATGTCCATACATATCATGAATATGTTCCAAAAACAACCAAGGTGAGAAGTATGATGTTTCCAAGGCCATTTTAAATTGCAACATGATTGAAGGTGATCCCCTTGGACATCATGTACTCAAGTTAGTTGGGTATATGGAAATCCTATAGATATTGGGATTCTCCTTAGGCCTAGATTTAGCAACAAAGGTAATATTGCCATCACTATTGGAATCTTGCAGTCAATTTGTCATGAACTACAACATGAACAATTCTTTAACGTCATTTCATGTTGATAACTTAGATGAAGAAAGACAAGCCAAAGTCAATGTGTTGGTCAAAAAAGAACATGACAAGTCAAAGGGAAAAGACAAAGCTAAGAATAGTTATAAATCTATCCAAAATCCCAAGTCTTTTTCACTTAAAGCTAAAGGAGGTGTAGGAAAGGAAGGCAACATCAAGTTGTCATAAGAAAAGAAATTCCCCTATGTAGCTTGAGGAACTAAAGAAGAAGAATGATGGGATAAAAATCTTTAGTTTCAATATATATTTTATGGAGATAAACTTAACTACTTCATCATATTGGGTATTGGATAATGAATGGGGATCTCACATGCACTATAATATGTAGTATTTGTAAAGAAGTAAACCCTTACTAAAGGTAGAGATGGATCTACGAGTTCCTAATGAAGAAAGAGTTTCCACCACAGTTGTAGGAACCTTTACTTATATCTTCCCAAATATCTTCTAATAGACTTATAGAATTACAATTATGTATATGCCATATATAAAAACATCATTTCTATATCTAGTTTGGACAAGTACGTTTATAAATTTTGAGTAAATAATGGTCAAATTTCTATTTCAAGAGATGAGATACCTTCTGGTAGTGCCTGCGATGTTATTATCATGTCTAAGCTTAATTGGTAAACTATGATTTACCTAGATGATTATATACTTAATTAGATTGATCATTGATTGAATTTCATTTAAGGATGGTAGCTCAATTATGATGTGTTAATTCTAATGAGAACTCCAAGAATGTGCTTTCATTTTGAATAATTAGGGTTTGAGAATTATAAACCCAAGTCATCTAGAATTAGTCTTTTGCTCACCACGGTCGTACTGGGTAGCATGGCCATGGTGCAGGAGGGAACAATGGCCGTTCTAGAGTGGAACAAGTGAGGTGAGAAAAGGGATAGTGAAAATGATCTTGAGGCTTGAGTAAGAAGTCCACAGTGGGCACCATGGCCATGTAGGGTTGTTGGAGGAATGAGCATTCTAGGCCACATAGTCGTTTTGAAGAAAAACACCTGTTGGTCATTTGTATACTTCAATTTGTTGGATTCTTGGTGCCACAGCCATAGAAGTCTACACGACCATGATGCTCCATCTTGGAAAGTCCATGGTACCTTGCATGGCCATTCTGAGGATCTCTAAGGCATACTGTTCATCAAGTGACTATGTTGCAGACTACAACATAGCGGTGAACTATTTGATTTTATTTTTTTTTATTGGTATCTCTGAATGATCTTAAGATTTTATTATATCTCTATAACTCAATGAAAAACAACATACATTTTTTCATAATTTTTGGTGTAGGTTTGACCTATTCAGTAAATGATTTACAATAACATTTTTATGAAAGAATATTATACTGAAATAAAATATAGTGTAAGTGGGGTCAATTTGAAACTGACCTAAGTAGCTTAATTTCTCTATACCAGTAACCTAGCACACTAAAATCACTCATAGTTTGTGATTCATTCAAGAGACATGAAATCCTAGAGAGAGAGGGTGAGTTAGGGTTTGGATGGAGAAAGTGGTGAAGATGGCGATCTAGGGTTTTCTCTTCCCAGAATTGATGAAATCAAGTAAGTTTTTCATATGTATATATCTTTTCTTGGTTATTCTTCTCTTACATGTCAATATTCTGTCCCTCTCTAATTAGATTCAAACTAATATCAAATATCCATCATTTCTCACTCTTTCAGCATAAATCTCCATTTCTAGTGTTTTTGAGTTGAAAGGAAGAAGAAAGTGATCGATTTCTAGGAGTTTGATATGGATTCTAGAATTCAAGTTCTTAGGATATGTTTTAAAGGTGTTTTCACACCTTAGGAGAGGGGGCACTTCCATTCAATATTATATTGCATGAAATTGGATTAAATCTACAATAATCTTTAATTCCTTTGTATGTGACTACAAACCCAAAATCTTCCTTTCAGTTTAAGCTTATGAAAGATGATCTAGAAATGGATTATTTTTCTATTGTGATGAATTTAAGTTGATACTTTCATATTAAAAATGGATACAAATAATATAAAATAGAATTCCTAAAGTTATTGCAGAAGTTATATGAATATACCAAAATCTAGGGTTTTCAATTATGTCTAAAATTATTATATATCTGAATGAAGATCTTTGCCTATTTGAATATCTTTATTTATAAATGATTGTTTTAATTGAATGTTTAGTAGAGATACATTGGATATTATCTTGGAATTCATTTGATATTATTAGTGTTTGCTTGATATCTCAGTGAAGAGGGTGAAACCCTATATGAGTAGAAATTTGTAAGTTTGCAAATAGACATCATGAAAACCAACACAAGTGATTCATTTCAATGATGGGGCCACCTAGGCCACAATATGAGACCAGGACTTGCAATAAGTGTGGGTAGGTGGGACATCTGAGGGGAGAGTGTCTTGTGAAAGGTGATGAGGTGACCCAGCAGTCGAGGCAGAGGCAGTAGGGCTTACAGAGACAACAAATTTGTAGTGGTGGAGGATGGGGACATGGATAGACGTCATAGGCTTGTTCCTCTAGACAGGAGATGGTGACGCTTTACACATTGGGTCAGCCAGAAGGATAGGTCAACCCATGTGTAGAGATAGGTTGAAAGAAGTTTTTCCATTCTGATATGTCCACATCTACTTTATATTTATTTTGGTTGACCTAGGTAGGATATTGAGATAGAGATGTGTAGGTAGTGCTCATCTCTTTTCATTGAGGATTTGGGGGGGGAATCCATGTTAGAGGTTTATGACTTGTAAGACCCCTAACTAAGGTTTTGGGCTAACCTATTAGATTTGACTTGATGATGTTCTTAGAATCTTCCTCTAATCATTTGAGATGATCTTAGATCTTGTGGAGAGCCTAAGTCTCCAGTTTGAGCTAGTTTGGATGATGTTTGTGCTTTGTGTGCTAGTTTTGGTGCAATTGCAATTTACCCAAAGTAGGGGGTGAATGTGTAACTTGCCACCTCTAGAGTGTTCCTTCTCTTTCTTGATATAATATAGAGGAGAGAGAAATAAAGGGTTCCTTGTTTGATCCTTGGTTGAGTGGTGACACCCTTAGTGGTGATTAGGGTTTCTAAGGTTTGTTGAGTCTCGACCATGTGTACCTGGATGGGTGTAGCGACCCATGTTGTGACCTATGTCATGACCTAGGGCTTGTTTTGTGAGTGTTGAGGTCGAAACACCCCCTATAAGTGTTGTTCTCATGATCTAGAAGGTTTTTATTGGTCTTAGGTCGAGATAGTTGCCCTTATATATAGTGTCTCGACCTAGGGTGTGAGTGGTGATCTCTTGTCTCGGCCATGTTTATGCTTGGTGCTTTGTCACGACCATGGATGGTGTTCAATGGTGGGTCACGACCACAACCATGTTGGGTGACTTAAGTAGGTCGAAACCCAACCTAGAGTGTATCACCATCTCGTGCATGTATAGCTAAGGTGGTTGCATGTTGGTTTCTTGGGTGGACAAGTGTCCTTTTGGTGCTTTACAATGTTGACACCTCATATCCACCCTACTTCCCTCCTACTTTGCTATATGAACCCTATTCTCTCCATAAAAGTGACCCCTTTCAGCCATCTTCTTCCACCCTCTCTTTTTCTCATCCTTGGAGCTTGTTGGACCAATAAAGCTTGGTCTTAGAGCTCTTGCTGGCCGGACTTCCTTAGCATGTGGTGCTTGTGGTGATCTTTGATCATCTTCAACCTTGGTAAGTATATGCCTTTCTTTTGCAACATTTTACTTGGATCCCCCACCCCATATTTTTATCCTTTCTTGTCCCTAGATTGTGTTTTGACATGGTGGCCATTCTTGAGAAGAGAACTCCTCATCATAAGGCTAATAGGCCATGTTTTGAGAAGGTGTCACCCAAGTGAGAGGGAGTTTCTCCTATGCTTTCTCCATCTTTCTTTGGTTCGGCCTAGGGTTCCTTCTTTCCCTTTTCTTGACCAATCCTTAACCTTGGTGTTTTCTTCTTCTTGAGGTGATTTTGAGGCCGAAGATGGAGTCTTTGGTGGGTCTTCTACATTTTTGGTGATCGTGTGCTTGGAGTTATCATCTTTGGCATTGAGCTCCTTAAGGTGGGTTATATAACTCATAAACTTCTCTATTAATGCACTTTTTATTCATTAATGATACTATTTGCTATCTCTAAAATGTTCCCTTAACATGCTAGTAGATTATGATAGACTCTAGAACTTGTCATATGCTGAGATGATGCTTGGTTTGGATGGAATAAAAAACCCTAGTGTTGTACCCAATTTTTTGGTGATTGTGGTGCAATGATGGTTTTCCCCTATCTCTTGATATTGGTTTTGATCATAAACATGATGGGCTAGTGTCTTGATGTTCTTGAAATTTAGGTTCTGTTTTGATGATGTCAAACATGGTTTTCTCTCTCTTGCATAAGGGTCCTTCATGAGGTTTTCATAACTCAAGTTTTAAAGTTTTGGTGACGTTCTACATGGGGTTTTCTCCTCCATATGGATGATGGATTCTTTTGGTTTTACCTTATATTTTGGGCATGGAGACCTTCTATTTGATCATGTTTAATCCTTATTGGATGTCAGTCATTTACCTTAGTTCTTAATTTAGTGTTGGATCAAGATTCATGACCTAGTGTTGCTCCCACGGCCTAACCCTAATAGTTGGAGGGTCGCGCCATACCTTGGTGTTTGTGGTCACGACATGGCCAGGTCTTGAGGCCATGACAACCTTGGTTTGGGGTTGAGTTTCTTCGCTTCAAGTTGAGGGTGTGACATGTTTGCTTTTGATGGTTTAACCCTAGCCATGTGGTTGAAACCCTAGTTGATGAGAGGTCGCAACACTTTAGTTGTGTTGAGTTCGTGACACCTTGGTTGTGTGTGGTCACGGCCATTGTCTCTTGGTGGTTGAGACATCTACATGTTAGATGGTGGTGACCCATGTGTGATGGGTGGTCACGACACATGAATACAGGGTGGTTGACACATGTACTTGGACGCACAATTAACACATGTCTACAAATAATGATTTATCTATGTCTAGCGTTGTTTATATTATGGGCTAGTCAACCCTAATCATGTTCCCCAAGCCTAAATTGTTCCAAGAATATGGGAGATGTCATACCTAGGGATTAGTGCTTGAATATAGTTATACAACCCTAATCGGCTAAGTGTGGAGCCCTAACCCTAATCTAGAGATATTGATGTGTTCCTTCTCTTCCTTGGGAATGCTATAATGTTATCATGCTTCTCTTCTCATGATGTCGTACCTAGGGATTAGTGCTTGAATATAGTTATACAACCCTAATCGGCTAAATGTGGAGCCATAACCCTAATCTAGAGATATTGATGTGTTCCTTCTCTTCCTTAGAATGGCTATAATGTTATGATGATTTCTCTTTCCTACTTATGAACCTCTAACCGTGTAGATAAGAAATGCTTAAATATCATGGCTAGTGTATGCTATGGTGACTATGATGTACTAGAGGCTGAATGAGCCCTGATGAGGCATGATGGGACACATGTGATACATGAATGATGTGACTAGGGTCCTGTGACCTGGCAGAGGATTATGCCTAGTGTGAGGTGATTTTCCTCCAGTGATATGGTTGAGGGATTGATATCCCACAATGATGTGACTTTGGTGGTAGCCTTGTGTTGCTGTGTAACAGTGTTGATGGTCTTGTGAATGGTAATGCAACAATGTTATGTGATGATGTGGCAAGTTCACACCTTATAAGTTTTATATATTCTAAAATTTTACTATCCCCTTATTAGTGTAGAGTTTATTATGGTTTTATACATTGTAACTTGATTGATGCTAAAAGATATCTAATTGGCTTAATTAATCAAGTGAAACCTAATCATGTTGGTGCCATGTTCCATAGATCCATTCTAGTGTTAGTCTTAGTGTTGGATGGTGAAACAAGTTCTCCCATAGTGGAAGTTCAAAGTCATATATTGTTGAGTATATGCATTCACAGGATTGGTTGTGTGCCATATCCTAGTAGGAGTGTAGCTACGGGGTCGTAGCTCAGTGACGTGACTCAGTATATACTTTCACCTGATTGGATGTGGGCCATACCCTGGTAGGAGTGCGACTTTGGGTAATAGCTCAATTTCACTAGTGTTGTGCCTATATACCAAGGCGAGCTAGGCTATTTTGCAAATGACTCATATGTTATGTCACTGCAATGTTTCTCTCATGTTGATCAATAGATGTGGAGAGGTCATGGATTCCGACTCTTCCATGGACATTGTATGTCATTGATTTTGACTTAGTAGTGGTCAATTGGAGTATGAGTGATATACCTCATCTCCTCAGGGCATAATAAAATATGTAATACAATTGTGTAGTGTGATTACATAAGTACAAATGCAGATAACATTGGTTGAAGTCTTACCTTGTTTTTATCTAGCTTAGATGACAAAGGATATACATGTTCTTCATATTCCTTCTTAAATTATTAATTGTTCTATTGCTTAATGATAACTGCCTAGAATTGATTAACTTGCTTTATCTATCAGATACATATCATTTAACTAAATCTGCTTAACCTGTTAAGTATGCTTTATCTACTTGTTTAAGTATATGTGCTTTAATATAAGTTGGCGGAGAGTTATATCTCTCACTGGGACGTTTGGTCTCACCATATGGTTTTACACATCTTTTAGGTGGTCATGCATGATGTGGTGGAGATCGTGCAATAGAGGAAGCGCAGAAAAAATAGTATCAACTAACCAGGTCAGAAGCGTTTCTAGTCTTTTGGTGTAGAGTCCTAGAGTCGTCCTGGTACACTCAAGTCTTGGGGGTGTTTTCTATGTGTTTGTGGTTATGTTTTTGTCATGAGGTTTTTTGCATGTGTGACTTTTCTTGTACAGTCTTGGCAGTTATATATATATATATATATATATATATATATATATATATATATAGAGAGAGAGAGAGAGAGAGAGAGAGTAGGTTCTTCATGTGAGATGTTGTTGATAAGAAAGTTGGAAACAATGATGTAAACATGTTATGATATGTGATATGTGATCCATGTATCCTATTGTGGACTTATATGTGAAGGTTTCCAATCTATGGTACTTTTATGAAATCGGTTTTAATTTCCTGAGTTTTTCAGTAATCTACTTGCTTAGTGTTAATTTCCGCATTGGTTTTGAGTAATCTCGCTTTGTGTGGCGTGGGGCGTCAAAGTTTGGTTGGTATAAGAGATTTAGGTTCACTGAGTCTATAGGGACCTAGGACTAGGGTTTGAGTCTATTCTAGTGTCATCCAATCTGTATTATAGTGACTTCTTCTAGTGCGGAAGAAGAAGAAGAGTAGAAAAGATGGCTAGAGAACACAAAGAACACATTGTTGAGAGTGGTGTTGTAGCACTAGGTGGAGGTGCAAGGAGGCAGAATGTTGAGGAGAGGTTACCCGAGATGCCCCAGATAGACCATGTAGTGATTTCCAATCTTGCTTTTCAGTCCATGTTTGGATAGTTTATGGACACGATTACACATATGGCAGACAAAATGCCCATTTCTTAAACAAGAGCAGGAGTCCCCAATGTGGAATCTTTGGTCTCGGGGAAGACTTTTGAATGGTTAAGGCAAGTTGAAGATGTGGAGTATGCTGGTACAATGAATCCAATAGAATCAAATCTATGGTTGATGGAGTTGAACAAGGCCTTTAAGATCCTCAACATCCCTGAAGCAGACAAGGTAAGGCATGTAGAGTACCTTTTGGAGGGGAGTACTAGACATTGGTAGGCCATAGAAGAGGAAAAGAGGCCAGGTGTTGCTATCATCTGGGAGGAGTTCTAATGCGAGTTTGTGAATCAGTACTTTCCTCAAACATATCTTGATGAGAAGACCAGCCAGTTTGAGAGGATCTAGTAGGGATCCATGTTGATCAATGAGTATGAGGCAAGGTTTATGGAGTTGCTGAGGTTTTGTCCTCACATGGTCGCTACAGATCAGGAGCAGATAAGACATTTTGAGAAGGGGTTGAATGTGGAGTTGACAGTGCCAGTAATAACTTTAGAGAATAGAGAGTGTTTTTCCACGTTCGTGGAGTCCTTCAGGAGGATAGAGATATATGTGGTTGAGAAACGTAAGAAAGGTGCCAAGAAGAGATATGCTTAGTACCAAGAACGGTCGTCGGGTGGCTTTAAGTTACCTATGTTCTCATCACTGCCAACACAACAAAAGTCTAGTGCACCAACACAATGGTCACCAAGTAAGGGTAGAAGTCATAGTTTTCCACATGTTGGAGCCCACAACACATCATCAGTGTGAGTGACAGGGCCATCTAGGCCACAATATGAGACCAGGACTTGCCATAAGTGTGGACATATGAGGAGAGAGTGTCATATGAAAGGTGATGAGGTGACCTAGCAGTCAAGGTAGAGCCAGCAGGGCTTGTAGAGAAAGTATTTTAGCAATGGTGGAGGGTAGGGACATGGATAGACGTTGTAGGTTGGTTCCTCTGGACAGGAGACGGCTAGGCTTTCCAGACGGTTAGGCTTTATGCCTTAGATCAGCCAGAAGGAGAGGTCAACCCACATGTAGAGATAGGTCATAAGAAGTTATTCCATTCTGATATGTCCACATCTACTTTATATCTATTTTAGATGACGTGAGTAGGAGATTGAGGTAGAGGTGCAAAGGTAGTGCTCGTCTCTTTTTGTTGAGGATTTTGGGGGTGAATTTTTCTGTTAGAGGTTTACAGCTTGTAATACCCCTAACCTAGGTTTTGGGCTAACCCTATTTTCTTTGTCTTGATGATGTCGTTATAACCTTTCTCTAATCATTTGAGATGATCTTGGATCTTATGGAGAGCTTAAGTCTCCAGTTTAAGCTTGTTTGGATGATGCATGTGCTTTGTATGCTAGTTTTAGTGCAAACTGCAATTTACCCAAAGTAGGGAGGTGAATGTGTAATTTTTCACCTCTAGGAGTGTTCCTTCTCTTTCTTGACATCATCTATAGTATACAAAAGAAGGGGGTGTCTTGTTTGAGCCTTGGTTGAGTGGTGGCACCCTTAGTGGTGATTAGGGTTTCTAAGGTTTGTTGAGTCTCGACCATGTGTATATGGATGGGTGGAACGACCCATGTTGTGGCCTATGTTGCGACCTAGGGCTTGTTTTGTGGGTGTTGCGATCAAGACACCCCCTATAGGTGTTTTGGTCATGATCTATATGGTTTTGGTTGGTCTTGGATCAAGATAGTTGTCCTTGTATAGAGTGTCTCGACCTAGGGTGTGAGTGGTGATCTCTTGTCTCGACCATGTTGATGCTTGGTGCTTTGTCGTGACCATGGATGGTGTTCCATGGTGGGCCACGACCGCGACCATGTTGGGTGACCCAAGTAGGTCGATACCCAACCTAGAGTATATCACCATCTCATACATGTATACCTAAGGTGGTTGCATGTGCTTGTATGTTGGTTTCTTGGGTGGGCAAGTATCCCTTTGGTGCTTTAGAGTGTTGACACTCCATCTCCACCCTACTTCCCTCCTCCTTTGTTATATGAACCCTCTTATCTCCAAGCAAGTGACCCCTATCAGCCATCTTCTTCCACCCTCTCTTTTTCTCATCATTGGAGCTTAGTGGAGCAAGGAAGCTTGGTTTTAGATCTCTTGCTGGTCAAACTTCCTTTGCATGTGGTGCTTGTGGTGATCTTTGATCATCTTCAACCTTGGTAAGTATATGCCTTTCTTTTTCAATGTTTTCCTTGGATCCCCTACCCCATCTTATTCTCCTTTCTTGGCCCTATATTGTGTTTTGACATGGTGGCCATTTTTGAGAAGAGAACTCCTCATCACAAGGGTAATAGGCCATGTTTTGACAAGTCGGCACCCAAGTGAGGGGGAGTTTCTCCTCTCTTTTCTCCCTCTTTCTTTGGTTCGGCCTAGGGCTCCTTCTTGCCCTTTTCTTGAGCAATCCTTGACCTTGGTGTCTTCTTCTTCTTGAGGTGCTCTTGAGGCTGAAGGTGGAGTCTTTGGTGGAGCTTCAACATCCTTGGTGATCGTGTGCTAGGAGTTATCATCTTTAGAGTTGAGCTCCTTAAGTCGTGTTATATAACTCTTAACCTTCTCTATTAATGCACTTTTTCTTCATGCATGCTATTGTTTTCTATCTCTAAAATGTTCCCTTAACATGCTAGTAGATTATGATAGACTCTAGAACTTGGTAAACATTGATATCATGCTTGGTTTGGATGGAATACAAAAGCCTAATGGTATACCTGATATTTTTGTGATTGTGGTGCAATGGTGTTTTTCCCTGATATACTAGTATACCTATCAAATTTTATATTTATGTACTATCCAAAACACTAAATTTGGCCAATTAGGATTTATACTTCTCAAACCCTAATCATTCAAAGAAAAAGCATGATTAGAGTTCCTCCTTAGGTTTGTAACATCATAAATTAACATCTCATTATTAACCAAGGTTAAATAATAATATTGAGGTTAATCATGTAATTATCCATGTAAACCCTAGCTTATCAATTAAGCACAGACATGGTCGTGACAATTCTTCCCCTCTTAAAAGAGTTTTGGTCCCTGAAACATAAGTGTGCATAAAAAGTACAATAAAGGTTTATTTTCAAATTCTGAATTCTTATATGTCATTCATTTCTTATATTTCATATTTGAATAACATCTTCAACATCGAGTCATTATTTCTCTGTCAACCATAACAAATTTAAAACAAGGCCTCTTGATTTTAAAAAACAAATTTCCTATGTTACAATCAATTATTAGGAAAGAGACAGAGAAACCAACCATTTTCAATCTTTTCATACTCTCTTGAGGTGTTACCTCTGCACTGGTATTCCAATACAACTATTTCAATTCATATTGTTTAATATATACTATTGTTCTATTTCACACCAGAGTTTCTAAAGAGAGTTCACTTTGTTGTTTTGAAGTTTACTATTGTGCTACTTTGATGGAAAAACACTTATATGCTTCTAGACTATATTTAACAACAATTGTATAATATTTATCTGGATTATTGGTATGAACAACTACAACCGTAATACCCTTTTGAATTTAATATGTTTCTTGCACATTTACCACTAAAATCATATGTAAAGAATTTACATTTTCTGGTAATGTCATTAATAAAATATAATTTTGAAAACAGATTCATGTATTATTGTAAGTAATTTGTTTTCTATGATTTCTTTCTTGTTCATTACCACATACTTGTTCTTATCCTTCTTATTTTGGTCATATAGAATAAGCATCTAGAAAATTAAAATATTTGAGGAAAGAATGGGTTATCCGTCATTCTTTCTATCACTACAAGAATTTAATTCTGATTACACTTTACTCATGTTGCACTTCTCCTTCTGTTCAAAACACACTTCCAACATTTCAATTCTACTTCTTATCCTCCATTATTAGTCATTTCCATGTTGTCTATATACCTTTCTCATTTGCTACCTTTAAACCATAGATTACTATTATTATTAGTTTCTTCTCATGTTATTGATCTTAGGATTTTTATTTTATAGAGTTCTTCATACTCAAGGTCTAATCACTAGTGACATCCCTTGACCTACTACAATCCTAAACTTTCTAGGGCTTGATCCTTATTCAACAATATGATCTTGTTGTGACATGATTTTACTCCCTTATTTTGATATGAAAAGTTTCAAGCTTACTAAATTATTCCTTATTTTTATCACTTGAATTTCCTTTCTCTTACTTATCATTCCTAGTAAGTTACTTTCTTTATGTACCCCATTTGGCCTTCACCATTGCATAATGTTTCATCGTAATATTCAATACGTGTATTTCTCATGATGGTTATGTATCATATACAATTCATTTTATTGTCACTTCATTCTCATGTTACTCTCATTAAGGAAGGTACAAAAGAGAAAATGATTTTGATATTTATAGTTTTGATCTTCAAGTAATCACTTAACACACTTCTCCTATCTGGTTCAATTAGTTAACAACATAAAGACTTGATTATTTAGCATTTCCTCACATCTCACAATCTTTCTCAATTGCCATTTGTAACACCCCTAACCTGGGTATTGGGATAACCCTAGAAGCTTTGCTTAAATAAGTTTCTAAGAACATTGTCTTAATCTTTTGAAAAGTAATTAAGACTTGAAAAGAGTTTATTTTACAATTTGGAACTTAGTTGTGAATTTATTGTGCCTAATATGATAACTTTGGTAAGAATTTCAATTTACCCAATTGAGGGGTTTATGTGCAAATTATCATCTCTAGAATGTCTCTTCTCTCTCTTAGTATCAGCTAGAGGAAAGAGAAAGAATGGTGTGCCTTGTTTGAGTCTTGGTTGGATGATAACACTTTTTGTGGTGGAAGAACCAAAGAAGTGTTGCATACCTTGAACCCTAGATGAGATTGTATCGAGTTTTGAAGTATATATGGGAATGCCTATGTCAGGTTTTAGGGGAGCCAGAGATGGAAGCGGAAACAAAAATTTTCTCCCCAAACCCAGAACAAGGAAACGCGTCAACATCTATACAATAGGAAAGGATGGTTTGTGGAATCATACCTTATCCCGAGGCTTGCTCGGCGACAATGCCTCGCGCCTTGCACGGGCTTCAACTCCGGTCTTGGACGGTGTCTGTGCAGCTCCTGGTCACACCGGGACTGACGACTTCTGGTCACACCGGACTGTCGGGTTGACAGTTGTCCTCCTGAGCGGCATAAACGTCCCGCCTCTGAAGTAGTCCACACGGACCACCTGGAACTCCACACTCCTTGTCTCACAAGGAGTTGGAAGGAGTTGCACCCTCCCGTTGACGTACTAGTCGCCAACACACTCTCCTGCTGCCAGTTGCAACTGTAGTTGTCTTTCCCTTGCTGTGCCTCCCTTATCGGGTAGCACTTGCTCGAGCTCTCTCGGTTACCAAAACCAGAGAATGACAACTTTGCAGAGCAACTGGTTGCACTGAGTTGTACCTTGATAAGCCCCCAATACCCCTATATATATAGGAGGGTCATGGGACAGGGTTCTCCATGCCGGGCAATGCGGGACTAAAAGCAGGAGTAGAAGGGTTCGAGATTTTCCATAAAACAACCAACTCGCAACCTGAACCGATCATTTCACAACTGAAACGGTCGGTTGGGGACCTAAACTGGTCAGTTGACATCTCAACCGATCGGTTGGGACCCATGAGCCGATCGGTTCACTTCTGAACCGGTCGATTTGTGGTCCTGACCAGTTCCCGATTGACTTTCCAACTTTTGTTTCTAATTGGTATCAAATACCAATCCTTGTTCCAATCAAATTGGGCAAGTGAAACGAAAGGAAAATTCTCACCAATCCTAATTTCCCAACTTTCCCGGTTGCAACAGTTGAACTGATCATTTCAACACTTGAAGCAATCATTCACCCTGTCCTTGAGCTGATCGACTCAATACTTGAGCCGACCGGTTCACCAAGCCCAACCGACCGGTTCATCACATGAGCCGATCGGTTGGGAGTGCAGATTGTGCAGAATCAGTCAATTGCGATTTCAATCAATCTGATACTCCAATCAATGTGTCCAACACCTTGAACATTATGACATTGAGCTATCAATTGATTGAGTGTTTAATTGAACTACTAAACTCCTTTAGTAATCAATCTAAACATTGTTTGTGGACAAAACTCCTCTTCCAGGTTAAATCCTATGTGTGTGACCCTGCAGATCCATTTCACGTTGGTAGTGAGATTCCATAACACTTATGAATTCACAAGCAAAGAGCGGTGCCTAGTCACACATCAGTGCTACCCAGGTGAAAGAGAAAGTTGGAGAACAACTTTCAATCCTACAATCAAATGTATAATTCCTTTGTCACTGATATCCCGAATGAACTCGAGGCATGGAATAGTCATCCTGTCAATGTTCATTCACTTTCTTGATCTCAGAGTAGATTGGAAGAGATATGTATGACATCAATATCACATACTGATTCACACATGCGTGCACACGCCTATATCAATCCTACTCATCAAGTGGCCTTGGATATCAAACTCCCTCAGGAGGGACAAATCCCATATCTATCACTCACCCCTAAAAAGCCCCATGTGTCAAAGCCACCCAATCATCACCTTTATAACAACCCATGTTTCAGGACTGCGTTTAATGATGTCAAAGTGCGCCCAATGACATGTGTTGAGTGTAGTGATTTCAGGTCAAATAATCACACTCACCACCATCACTGTGAGTACTGACTGTGATTACCATGCCATGGTTCCATGTGTCAAACTCACAGTGGGTCTGTCCGGTACACTTGTTCTCTAACAAGTACCTATGTATTTGGTTTGATATCTCTATATCATGACTAATGAGATTCTGTCATCAACCAACACCACAATCTAGTCTTGTGTGTAATTGTTGTCTATCTACCTTCCACAATGACATCCGACTAGGGACATAATGAGAATGTAAAAACTCTTAGCATCTATATGATCTCATCGTTCATGTCCTGAACCTGAAGGCATACATCATTGAGTACTGTCATTCTCTAGACATTCAATCTGTTCTGTCACTATCTCATATGACTGAACCAGAAAGAATTGGAAACTTGCCTTTGATGTTTATCAAATCAATCTTAATGTATCCCACCAATCATCCCATGATTGGCTCTCAGGGCATACATACCAACAACCTATCGGCTTGGAAGCCATAGAGGATGTCCCATATCGGTTTGTTAACCTTTGAAGGATATCATGATGGGATAAGAACCTCAAGTAGGTGAAGCCTATCGGTTTGCAAGTTCCTTGCAAAAGTGGTATCGGTTTACATATAAAGAAAGATTGGGTGATGATATCTTGTCAAGCAAGATACCAAAATGTCCGAGATAATATCCATGAATTATCCTCAATAGTTTTTCATGGAAGGATAAGTATGGTTGCATGAAGTTACCATGAATGGACATGTGTCACTTGAGTGCACATAGTGATGACACCTTACATACACTCTCTTTCATGAACCTCGACTATATATATTTTCACTTCCTAGTAAACTCTTTTGATTCCTTTACTATATCTTGCTTGTAGGACGATCCTAGGAGCTCAAGGAACAGAGAGAAGGACGAGCATCTTACCTAAGGTGAATCCATGATTGTCTTCAACCTTGGAAAGACTTTGCTTATTGGATCATGATTTTTTTCTTCTCTTCTTTCTTCATCAAGTTCTTAACTATGGTACCTTCTTTCATAGAGAAGTGTTGTGATCGAGTCTTGGACTTTTGATAAATCACCTTCAACCTTGGAACATGGAGCTTGTAAGCTTGAATATTTTGAGTTATTCTTGAGGTGGGTTATATAACTTGAACCCAATTTTATTATTATTCACCTTCTACCATGCAATACTTGGTGATTCCTTTTCTATTTCAAATTTCTTATTTGAATGATGGTTCTATGAGTTCTAATGAATATATGGGAATGTTGTCCATGAACTAGAGTAGTTGTGGATGAAGAGCTTGAGCTTGAAGATGATAAAACTGATATGCACATGCCGATATTGGTTTGTGTCAAACCCTAACCCTATACAAGGGTATAAGTATGGAAATCAATACATATGAACTCCTATTCTTTTGGGTGGATTTCTTGAGAAGAACTACTATTCTCTTAAGTATTTTAACTTCCATCTAAATGCTAAAAAGATGGCAGGCCGATATCTATAAAATATCCAAGATAATACCTATGTTTTCTCTATAAGATGGTTGGTCATCATGACTTGTGATGTTCTAATGATATGTTGGTAATCCTATATGACCCAGAGGGAGCTAGGACGATATGCCAGACTCTATAAACCGATATGCCTCTAATGATATTGACTTTTAATGATCTAGTGAAGGAAATGTATGGAATCATGTTTAATTGGTTGAGTGTGGTGGTCGATGTAGCTAACCCTAAACCGATACAAATCAAAACCTAGAGGTCGATATCCCATAATGTGCTATGTGGTCGATACCCTAAGTTGATAAATAGGTCGATATACTTGTTGAAGGAGAAGCTGACATACCAAGCATTAAAGTGGCCTATATCATAGCCAATGTTGATTGGCCGATATACTACTTGATGTTGAGGAGGCCGATATCCTAATTAAAGGCAAGGTTGATACACTACTTAATGTTGAGGAGGCTGATACCCTAATTAAGGGGTGGCCGATACTCAAGTTGATGTTAAGTGGGTGATACGTTAGTTGATATGGAGTGTCTGATACACTAAGTTGAAGGGGTGCCTTATATCCAAGTTGATGTTGAATGGTCGATACCTAAGTTGATGTTGGGTGGCCGATACCTAGGATGATAGTATGGCTGACACACACAAGTATGTGTTATGGTCAATACACCTCAAGCACCACACAAATGATACCACTCTAAGCATATATAAAATGATAGCATTTGACATGCTTTGGACGAAATAATCATATGTGTCTAGGTCGACACAAGTGATGTGTCTAGGCCGATACAAAGTTTGGAGTGAAGGCTGATACATCTTGTAGAGTGTAGATTGATACACCTTGTAGATGAAGGTTGATACACCTTGTAGAGTGAAGGCCGATACACTTTGTAAAGTGTAGGTCGATACACCTTGACGAATGTAGGCCGATACAAATTGAGCATAATCAATGAATGCATTAGGAAAGCAATGAGATGAATACACTTTAATAAGTGTAGGTTGATAACCCTAAAGAAGGGTAAATCAATGTATTAGATTTACTGGTCAATATCCTAGTAAGGATAAGAAAGAAACTTGTATCTCAAGTTGATAATCAATTGGTGATATTTGAATGATAAATATGCACTTGGAAACCTTGATTCCTCTACAAAGCCAGGTATGAGCTATGATGATTCAGTATAATATAGATTACATAAGTCATGGTGAGCCATGTGATATACGTGTACAACAAGTATGATTTCTGTATGGGTCGGATGACCTAGAATTGGTTATTGCCTAATGAGAGGCGATATTGTTCAAAAATGAACTAAGGGTTTGATACCCAAGCATATGATCATGATAATGATAATGGTAAAGGGATGAGATTCCCAAAAAAATATTCAGGGGACTGAGATCCCAAGATATGTACCAATTGATATAAGATATCTTGAAAATATATTACACATTTTTGTACAACATTTACTTATAATTTATGCTTGTAACTTGATTGATACTAAAAGATGTTGTAATGCACTTCATCAATCAAGTGAACTAAAAATATAGTTGCCCTGACCATAGAATCATTTAGTGTTAGGATTTACTGAATGATGAAATGAGTTTTGCTCGGAGCACATATTTTTGAATATGTGAGGGTGTAAGATGAGTATTATTTTGCTTACTTCAAACCCCAGGATTTGTCCATGAGCCACTTTCTAAAAAAGAGTGTGGTTGTAGGTCGTAGATATATTGCAACATCGGGATTGACGGTAAAGCGACAACCCTAGAAGAGTATGGTTGTAGGCCATGACTCGATATATATAAGAAGGATTGACTGAAGGTCATACCTTGAATAGAGAACATGCTACATGATGTATCTCTATAGTGAAAAGCCTTTATACACCAGGCTATCTAAAATGTAGATTGACTCATAATGTCACTGCCACTCTCGTACTGACCGAGAGAGGAGAGCTTGTAGATTCTGACTCTTCCATAGACCTATATGGAACTGATGCTAACTTTACAATGGTCATTTGGAGATGGAAGGTATGTTCCCATCTCCAAGGGCATAATAAAGATGGAATGTTGAAGATGTAATCAGCTATGTAGTGTATTTATTTAAGGACCAAATACAGAAACATTGGTCGATGCCTTGCTATAGTTTTATATTGTTTAGTTTATAACAGTTATACATGTTCTTCATATTCCTTTTAAAAAGATAATAAATGATCTATTTCAGTTATAGATATCTGAACTAATAATAATATAAGATTGCTCTACTCTACATATAATCAATAGGTATACTTGTTTAATTCAATATAAGTTTCTTATACTCTTATTCATAAAAGTTTAACTGTGATAATTATTCTATTGGTTGAGAGTTATATCTCTCGCTTGGACAAGTTGTCTCACCCTATGGGTTCCACAACTTTTTAGGTGGGAATGCATGAGGAGGTAGGGATCGTGAAGAAAAGAGTAGATAGAAGCAGTAAGGATAGCAGTAACTGCTCAGGTTGAGTGTGCTACTATGTGTCTTATAGATATAGAGTCCTATGTGTTGTCCCTATACTCTCAGGTCCATTGGGAGATAATGCGTAAAGAGTTTTATAATCGATATGGTATTTTGGCTAGTACACGTCGATACATGATGTTGCTTTTGTGTATGTTTTGATAAAGCAATTGTTATTTCAAATCCTTCCAAGGAGATGGAACATTGTATGTACAAGTAAACCATGATGTATATTTATGGTTTGGTTCTTTCTGAAAAGAGTTTCCTGGTGATGGATCTCTTGGAAAAAAGGTTTTAATTTTTAGTAATTTTCGGTAATCTACTGTTAATGATTGATTCTACATAGTTTTATGCGATTAAGCTATCGGTGTGATAGAGGTCGTCAAAATTTTTGGTATTAGAGCCTTAGGTTTGTTGAGTCTACAATGACATAGGATTAAGGTCGTTGAGTTTGTTCTAGTGTCCTCCAGTTTATCTTATAGTGACTTCTGCTTATATTGAAGAAGAAGTAAAGGTCAAAGATGTCTGGAGAACATGAAGAACATGTTGTTGAGAGCAACATTGCTTCACTAGGAAGGGGTGCAAGGGAACAGGCAAGAGAATAACAAATGCCTGAGAATCCGCAGGTGGATCAGACTATGCTAGAGAACCCTACCTTTCATTATCTATTTGGGAAATTCATGACAATAGTAAAACATATGGCAGATAGGATACCAGTACCACCTCCTAGGACGCTAGTTCCTAATGAAGCTTCAACTTCTAGTAAGATTTTTGAATGGCTATGTCATGTGGGAGCCATAGAATATGTTGGAACAGCTGATCGAGAAGATGCAGATATGTGGCTCATTGAGCTAGAAAAAGCCTTTAAGATCCTTAGCCTCCCAGAAATTGATAAAGTCAGGCATGTTGTGTACTTGCTGAAGGGAAGGTTGGGCACTGGTGGGTCATTGAAGAAGAGAAAGGCCTAATGTTGAGGTCGGATGGGAGGAATTCTGACGTGAGTTCACCAATAGGTACTTTCCTTATACGTACCTAGATGAGAAAATCTCACAGTTTGAATGGATTAGGCAAGGTCCTATGCAATTAATGAGTATGAAGCTAAGTTCATTGAGCTTTTACAATTTTTCCACACATGGCTACTACAAACTAGGAGAGGATTCGACGCTTTGAAAAGGGCTTGAACGCTAAATTGACTACACATGCAGTTTCTCTGGAGAATAGAGAGAGGTTTACTATGTTTGTGGAATCAGTTAGGAGGATAGAAAGGTTCGTAACTGATAAATGTGAGGCCAATTTTAGGAAAGGACCTACCCAGTTCTAGGAACAGTAGTCTGAAAGCTATAAGAAACTAAGGTTTTCTGTACCATCAGCACCATAGAGGTTTAGTACCCAGATGCAGTGGACGTCAAGTAAGGCTAGAGGCCATACTTTTTGACTTCTAGAGCCCAAAGTACAGAATCAATGTTAGTGATAGGGTCGTATAGGCCACAACAGGAGACTAGAATCTTCTACAAGTGTGGGTAGACAGGACATCTGAAGATGGAGTGTCCAGTAAGAGATACTAAGGTAACTCAACAATCAAGGTAGAGCCAACAAGGCTCTCAAAGGCAATAGTTTAGTAGAGGTGAAGGAGGACAAGGACGTGGACAGGCATCTCAAGTAGGCTCATCTGCACAAGGTAACAGAGGATGTGGTAGGCAGTAGGCAACAATGAGATTCTATGCTATGAGTCAGTCGGAAGTAGTAGTCAATCTATGAGTTGTGATAGGTTAAATGGAATTATTTCATTCATATTTGTGTTCATCTTGCTTCATATCTATTTTGATTGATCTGGGTGCTATATATTCATTTATCACTCGAGAAGTGATTCATAACTATCCGTTTCCTGTTAGTCGTAGAACAAATAACTTGTTCTTAGATACTCCATTAGTTAGTTCTACAGAATTACAAGAGGAATGTTCCCCCTATCTTCTTTCTTTCTCAGAATACAACATTCAAGTGGATCTTATACCACTTGAGTTGCATGGATTTGATTTAATCATTGGAATGGACACCCCGAAAAAGTATAAGGTAGTATTGGATTTTGGTTCCAAGCAAGCTATGTTCACACATGGTGGTAAGACATGGACCTTTCAGGGAGACAAGAAGATTCTTCCAACATGTCTAGTATTAGCAATAGTAGCTGAGAGATTGTTGTGACATGGGTGTGAGGCATTCTTAGTACATGTGGTGGATACCAAGGTAGAAAGTCCTAGAATTCCAGAAATGCCAATTGTCAGGGAGTTTAAGGATGTATTTCCTGAGAAATTTCCTGATGTTCCTCCACCTCGAGAGATTGATTTTGAGATCAATCTAGTTACTGATACTCAACTGATAGCTCAAAGACTTTATAGAATGGAACTTGTTGAGATGGAAGAATTAAAGAAATAGTTGTAAGAGTTACTTGATAAAGGTTTTATACGGCCAAGTACATCGATGTGGGGTGCTCTGGTACTTTTTGTAAAGAAAAAGGATGGGTCTATGAGGCTATGTATAGACTATAGACAGTTAAACAAGGTGAAAATAAAGAACAAATATCATCTTCCAAGGATAGATAATTTGTTTGACTAGTTGTGAGGTGCAACCGTGTTTTCTAAAATAGACCTAATGTTAGGATATCATCAGTTACAAATTAAGGAAGATGACATACCCAAGTCAGCCTTTAGGACAAGGTATGGTCATTATGAGTTTATAGTTATGTCAATTGGACTAACTAATGCACCAGAAACATTCATGGATCTAATGAATAGAGTGTTACGGCCATTCCTTTATCAGTTCATAGTGGTCTTCATAGATGACATTCTAATATACAGTCGAGATAGTCAACAACATAAACAGTATCTTCGACAAGCATTGACTTTGTTGAGACAACATAAGATATATTCTAAGTTTAGAAAATGTGAGTTTTGCATGTCAGACGTATCTTTTCTAGGACATATTATATCTGCTAAAGGCATTTGTGTTAATCCTAAAAAGGTAGAGTTTGTTCTAGAATGGGAATAGCCTAAGACACCAATAGAGATTTGCAGTTTCCTAGGTTTGGTAGGTTACTACGGAAGATTCATCAAAGACTTCAGTTATGTAGCATTACCCCTAACTAATTTAACCAAGAAGGATGTTTCTTTTGTCTGGAATGATAAGTGTCAACGCTCTTTCTAGCTGTTAAAGGAAAAGTTGATCAATGCACCAGTGTTAGTGTTACCTGAGCAAGGGAAAAGATATTGTCTTTTGAGATGCTTATAAGAATGGTTTGGGATGTGTATTGATGCAGGATAAATGAGTGATTTCTTTTGCCTCTCGACATCTTAAGAAACACAAAGAGAATTATCCTACACATGATTTGGAATTAGTTGTAGTGATTCATGCCTTGAAAATCGGGAGACATTACTTGTATGGGGTGAAGTGTCAGATTTTCACAGACCATAAGAATTTGAAGTACATCTTTTCACAACAAGAATTAAACATGAGACAACATCTATGGATGGAACTAATCAAAGATTATGATTGTACGATTGGTTACCACCCAGGAAAGGCTAATGTGGTGGCAAATGCGCTAAGTAGAAATTCATCATCTTCATTCACAGATAAAGCACAGTTGAACTCTTTAGTATGTCATAAGAGGGACATGCTAGTTTCCTTAAGAAAGATGAATGTACATCTAGAAGTATATTTGCTAGCTAGATTGTTGGCACAGATGCAAGTTAGACCTACACTGAGATAATAGATTAAAGAAGCACAACAGGTTGATGTTGTGATTCAGCAGATCAGGTTAGAATATGGCAGTGAAAAGAGGGATGAATTTCATGAGTCAGAAGATGGAACAATTTGTTAACATGGTAGAATAATGGTGCCTTATGTTAATGACTTAAGGAAGATAGTTACGGAAGAAGGTCACTCATCTATGTATGATATGCATCCAGGAAGTACTAAGATGTATCAAAATCTGAAGGATATGTATTGGTGGTCTGTTTGAAGAAGGATGTAGCTGAGTTTGTTATGCGGTGTCTAGTGTGTCAGCAAATTAAAGCTGAGCACCAGAAGCTGACAGGAACGTTACAACCATTACCTATACCATAGTGGAAGTGGGATCACGTGACATTGGATTTTGTAGTTGGTTTTCCTAGAATAGCCAAGAGTTGTGATTCCATTTGGGTGATTATTGATAGATCTACAAAGTCGGCACATTTTATTCCTATTAGTACAACATAAACTATTGAGAAACTTGCATAGGTTTATGAGGATGAGATAGTGGGGTTGCATAGAGTCCCAGCAACAATTGTGTTAGACAGAGATCCTCAATTTACAAGTCATTTTTGGGAGTGATTACATACAGCTTTGGGTACGCAGTTGAAGTTTAGTACTATTTTCCACCCTCAAACAGATGGACCATCTAAAAGGACTATACAAACTTTGGAAGATTTTCTTAGGGTATGCGTTCTTTAGTTTGTAGGTAGTTGGGATATACATTTGAGCTTGATAGAGTTTGGTTATAATAATAGTTATCAGCACAACATTGATATGTCACCATACAAAGCATTATATGGTAGTCATTGTAGATCTCCATTGTGCTGATATGAAATAGGAGAATACCAACTTCTTGGTCCTGAACTTGTGCAACAGACAATAGAAAAGATTAAAGTATGCACAGGACAGACAGAAATCATATGTTGATAATCGTCGCAGACCTTTAGAATTCCAAGTTGGAGACATAGTGTATCTCAAGGTCTCTCCTTGGAAAGGTGTTCTCAGATTTGGGAGAAAGGGTAAGTTGGCTCCTATATTTATGGGACCTTATCTGATGATAGCACGTGTTGGAAAGGTTGCCTATAAGTTGGAACTTCTACATGAGTTGCATAGACTACATCCAGTGTTTCATGTATCAATGTTGAGAAAATGTCACCCTGATACAGAGCTTAATTACAGTTGTAGAGGTAGAACTAGATGAAGATATATCCTACGTGGAAGGTCCAGTGTTGATTCTTGACAGGAAAATTAAGAGCTTGAAAAAGAAATACATAGTTCTTGTAAAAGTTCTTTGGCATCATCATGGCATTGAAGAAGCCACATGGGAGCTGGAGGAAGAGATGAGGAGGAAGTACCCTACTCTTATCTCTTGAGATATCGGGGACAAAATCCTTGTAAGGGGTTGATAACTTGTAACACCCCTGATCTGGGTTTTGGGATAATCCTAGAAGCTTTTCTTAAGTAAGTTGCTTAGAACCTTGTCTTAATCTTTTCAAAAGTAATTAATACTTGAGAAGAGTTTATTTCTCAATTTTGAAATTAGTTGTGAATGGTTTGTGCCTTATATGATAACTTTGGTAAGAATTGCACTTTACCCAATTGATGGGTTTTAGTGCAAATTATCATATCTAGAATGTCTCTTATCTCTCTTAGTATCAACTACAAGAAAGACAAAGAAGGTGGCACCTTTGTTGAGTCTTGGTTGGATGATAACACTCTTTGTAGTAGAAGAACCAAAGAAGTGTTGAGTATCTTGAACCCTAGATGAGGTTGTATTGAGTTTTGAAGTGGATATGGGAATGTCTATGGGCTTGGAATATATAGAGGAGGTCCCATATTGGTTTGTTAACCTTTGAAGGAGATCATGACGAGTTAATCACCTCAAGTAGGTGAATCCGATCAGTTTGCAAGTTCCTTGCAAAAGCGGTATCGATTTACATATAAAGCAAGATTGGGTGATGATATCTTGTCAAGCAAGATACCCAAATGGTCGAGATCTTATCCATGAATTATCCTCAAGAGTTTTGCATGATGTGATAATTATGGTTGCATGAAGTTACCATGCATGGATACGTGTCACTTGAGTGCACATAGTGATGACACCTTATATGCACTCTCTTTCATGAACCTCAACTATATATACCTCTCTTTTCATTTCCTAGTAAACCTTTTGATTCCTTTACTATCTCTTTCTTGGAGGATGATACTTGGAGCTCAAGGAACAAATAGAAGGTCGAGCATCTTGCCTAAGGTGAATCCATGATCATCTTCAACCTTGGATCATGATTCTTTTATTCTCTTCTTTCTTCATCAAGTTCTTAACCATGGTACCTTCTTTCATAGAGAAGTGTTGTGATCGAGTCTTGGACTTTCGATAAGTCATCTTCAACCTTGGAATGTGGAGCTTTGAATCTTGGAGCTTTTGAGTTGTTCTTGAGGCGGGTTATGTAACTTGAACCCAAATTTATTATTTTTCACCTTCTATCATGTAATACTTGGTGATTCCGTTTCTAATTCGAATTTCTTGTTTGAATGATGGTTCTATGAGTACTAATGAATATATAGGATTGTTGTCCATGAGCTAGAGTAGTTATGGATGAATGGCTTGAGCTTGAAGATGATAAAACCGATATGCACAAACTAATATTGGTTTGTGGAAAACCCTAACCCAATACAAGGGTATAAGTATGGAAATCAATACATATGAACTCCTATTCTTTTGGGTGGATTTCTTGAGAAGAACTACTCCTCTCTTAAGTCATTTATCTTCCATCTAAATGCTAAAAATATGGCAGGCCGATATCTATAAAATATCCAAGATAATACCTATGTTTGCTCTATAAGATGGTTGGTTGTCATGACTTGTGATGTTCTAATGATATGTTGCTAATCTGATATGACCAAGAGGGAGCTAGGCTGATTTTCTAGACTCTATAAACTGATATGCCTGTAATGATGTTGTCTTGTAATGATCTTGTAAAGGAAATGTATGGAATCATGTTTAATTGGTTGAGTGTGGTGGACAATATATCTAACCCTAAACCAATAAAAATCAAACCCTAGAGGCCAATATCCCATAATGTGTTATGTAGACGATACCCTAATTTGATAAAGAGGCTGATATACTTGTTGAAGGGGAAGCCGACATACAAAGGGTTGAAGTGGATGATATCTTAGCCAATGTTGAGTGGTTGATACACTACTTGATATTGAGGAGACCGATACCCTAATTAAAGGTAAGGCCGATACACTTCTTATTGTTGAGGAGGTTGATACCCTAATTAAGGGGTGGCCAATACTCAAGTTGATGTTAAGTGGTTGATACCTTAGTTGATATGGAGTGGTTGATACCCTAAGTTGAAAAGGTGGTTGATAACCAAGTTGATCTTGAACGGTCGAGACCTAAGTTGATGTTGGGTGGTTGATACCTAGAATGATAGTATAGACAACACACACAAGTATGTGTTATGGTCGATACACCTTGATCTCCACACAAATGATACCACTCTAAGAATCTCTAAAATGATAGCATTTGACATGGTTTGGCCGACACAAGTATATGTGTCTAGGCCGACACAAGTGATGTGTCTAGGCCGATACAAAGTTAGGAGTGAAGGTCAATACACCTTATAGAGTGTAGGCCGATACACCTTATAGAGTGAAGGCCGATACACCTTGTAGAGTGAAGGCTGATACAATTTGTAATGTGTAGGCCGATACACCTTGACGAATGTAGGATGATACATCTTAAACATAATCAATGATTAATGCATTATGAAAGCAATGAGATGAATACACTTTAATAAGTGTAGGTTTATAACCCTAAAGAAGGGTAAATCAATGTATTTGGTGTGTTGAAGTCAATATCCTAGTAAGGATAAGAAAGAAACGTGTATCTCATGTTGATAATCAATTAATGATATTTGAATGATAAATATGCACTTGGAAACCCTAATTCCGTTACAAAGGAAACCCTAATCCTAATCATTAGAGGGTTGCAATTTGAATGATTCTTCTTATGGCATGGTCATGATATTTGCTTGATATTACATTTTCTATGAATCCTAACCATGTAGGTATTATGAGATGATGAACATATCCAAGTATGAGCTATGATGATTTGGTATACTATAGATTATATAAGGCTCGGTGATCCATGTGATATACTTGTACAACAAGTATGATTTATATATGGGTCGGATGACCTAGAATTGGTTATTGCCTAATGAGAGGTGATATTGTTCGAGAATGAACTAAGAGTTTGATACCCAAGCATATGATCATGATAATGATAATGGTAAAGGGATGAGATTCCCAATAAAATATCTAGGGGACTGAGATCCCATGATAAGTGTAACAAGATATGTACCAATTGATACAAGATCTCTTGAAAATATGTTACACCTTTTTGTATAGAATTTACTTATAATTTATGCTTGTAACTTGATTGATGATAAAAAATTGTTGTAATGCACTTAATATATCAAGTGAACTAAAAATGTAGTTGCCCTGACAATAGAATCATTCACTGTTAGGATTTGTTGAATGATGAAATGAGTTTTACTCGGAGTGCATATTTTTGCATATGCAAGGGTGTAAGATGAGTATTACCTTGCTTCCTTCAAACCCCAATATTTGGCCTTGAGCCACTTTCCTAAAATGAGTATGTTTGTAGGTCGTAGCTCTATTGCAACATCAGGATTGGCGGTAAAGCCACAACCCCAGAAGAGTATGGTTGTAGGCAATAACTCAATATATATAACAAGGATTGACTGAAGGTCATACCCTAAACAAAGAACATGCTACACATTGTATCTCTATTGCAAAGAGCCTCTATACACCAGGCTAGCTAAAATGTAGATTGACTCATAATTTCACTTCCACTCTTGTTCTGACTAAGAGAGGGGAGGTCGTGGATTCTGTCTCTTTCATAGACATATATGGTACTGATGCTAACTTTGCAGTGGTGAGTTGGAGATGGAAGGTATATTCCCATCTCCATAGGGCATAGTAATCATGGAATGTTGAATATATAATTAGTCATGTTGTGTATTTGTTTAAGAACCGAATATGGAAACATTGGTTGATGCCTTTCTATAGTTATATACTATTTAGTTTATAACAGTTATACATGTTCTTCATATTCCTTTTAAAAAGAGAATAAATGATTTACTTCTCAGTTATAGATATATGAACTAATAATACGATAAGATTGCTCTGCTCTGCATATAATGAATAGTTATACTTGTTTAATTCAATATAGGTTTCTTCTACTCTTATTCATAAAAGTTTAACTACAATAATAATTCTATTGGTGGCGAGTTACATCTCTCACTGGGACAAGTTGTCTCACCATGTGGGTTCCACAACTTTTTAGGTGGATGTGCACAAGGAGGTAGGGACTGTGTAGCAGAGAGCGGACAGCAGCTAGTAACAGATCAGGTTGAGTGTGCTGCTATGTGTCTTGTAGATATAGAGTCCTATGTGTTGTCCATTTACTCTCAGGTCCATTGGGAGATAGTGTGTAAAGAGTTTTATAATCGATCTAAGATTTTGGCTAGTATGCCTCGATACATGATGTTGCTTTTGTGTATGTTTTGATAAAGCAACTGTTATCTCAAATCCTTACAAGGAGATGGAACATTGTATGTACAAGTAAAACATGATGTATATATATGGTTTGGTTCTTTCTGGAAAGAGTTTCTTAGTGATGGATCTCTTGGAAAAAAGGTTTTAATTTTTAGTGATTTTTGGTAATCCACCGTTAATGGTTAATTCCACATAGTTTTGTACAATTAAGCTGTCGGTGTGATAGCGGTCGTCACACCATCTATATGACATCAAATGCAACTGAAGCTCCACCAAATCAGTGAAAGAAGAGAAGGGGAGTATATATAGTAAATGACTTCTTGTTATTTAGGGAACTCGTCAGTCAATGCACGGTCATTGGTCAAGCACATATAGAAACTTTGTCAATCATGTATTGGCAAAAACTTAGTCGATCCAAAAAACTCATTGTGTAGTGAAAGTCCATCGGTCTGACAAAATCACAAAATCATATCGACCTACCAAGTAGCAGCTTCGTCGGGCACCAAGAGTCCATCGGCTCGAAAAATTGGCAAGGTCCACGTCAACCCATGCACAACCAACCAACCATAAATTATGATTCAAGGAACACCACATCGGCCCGATGGTGCTTCTACACAAGACACCCATACGTCGATGAAATAACAAGTGACTAGGTTGTACTTAGTAGAGACTCTGAATTAAAAGGTGGAAAGGATGAATGCATTGGAGTTCATGTAACCCTATTTTCTTAATCAAACTCATCATATCCAACATTTTTCTTCATTTCATTTAAGTTTCTTATCCCGGTCTTACAATTTACATGTTTATTTAGTTCTCCTCACTTTAATTCTTATAAAAATTCTCCACTTCTATGTACTTGTTGTATCCTTAATTCTTTTCTCATATTTTCTTTTGTCTTGGAATACATAAGTGCATTTTACTTGATTATATGATGCATTTCTCATCAGAGTCTTTCTATCTTGGCCCTTACATACTTTTCTCTTATCTTTTCCATATTTCATAAATAGAGAGGTCATCTAATACTTATCATTAATCTTTATTCCCAATCTTATGTCATTTTCTTTTAATTTCCTTCTATTCTATCTCTTTAGTTGACACACTTTACTTTCCTTTGTTTCAAATTGAAGAAAGTGCCTCAATTTATATATGATGTAGGTATCTTTATCCATTCTTTCTTCTTCATTTTGTACTCTATAAACTAATTTGTGTATTGAATCTATATTCCTTCTTTATTTATCCCAAATTTAGGGTTTCTTGAATGAGGCTCAAAGTTGGCTCTTAGATATTGTTTCCATATGATTCTTACTTATTCCAATTTTTTTTTCTTATATTTCAATATCTTATTGTATGTGCATTTTCATACATTCTGAGTTTACCTCTCTGTAGTTTAATTTCTCTTATTAAATTAGTAAATAAAAGTCTTTAGATCCCAATAATCCATCCTATCAGCTAGACCAGGTCGAACCTACAGTTCTGAAGACAAGAGCTACTCAAGACTAACTCCAATTTATCTCAAACATGTATTGAAGATGTGGTCCAAAGAAAATGTTAACATACCCAATCTACTCCACACTGCCAGGAGGGAGTATGAAGATGTCGCATAGAAAGTGAGGCTACATCCTCTTCACGAAGGTGCCATGGAGAGAGAGAAGAAATGCAAGGAAAGGGTGAGAAATCTCGAGAAGGCAGAAGAAACGTTCCTATGGCAAAGAAGTAGGATGTGATGGATCAGGGACGGGGACTGCAACACAAAAATTTACCACGCTTCAATTAGGAAAAGTGAGATGAGAGACCACATATATGAGCTCATGGATGAAATAGGCAATGTAGTGGATGGTCGGGAGGAAATTATTGTTAGAGCTGTTAATTTCTTCACTAAGATGTATAATAAAGAACAGGACAATCCTTGCTGGGATGCTGATCTGCCAGATAGAAGGGTGACAGTAGAAATGAATATGAATATATGCAGGGAGGAAACTGAGGTGGAGATAAAGGAGGTTGTTTTCTCTATCCATCTGTCTAAAGCATTGGGCCCTGATGGCTTTAAAAGTTGATTCTTTCAAAAGATGTGGGATACTATCAAAGATGATGTGTGTGAGGCTGTGAAGTGGATAATGAAGGGTGGGTCAATGGTTCGTGCAATGAACCACTCTTTCATTAAACTCATACCGAAAAATAGCAATGTTAAGCAGATCTAGCACTTTAGACCGATCACGTGTTGTTCGGTAATGTATAAAATTATAGCAAAACTTCTTGCTAAAAGATTGAAGGATGTTCTTCTGCATATCATCTCTACCAACTAGAATGCCTTTGTGAAAGGAAGGCACATGGAAGACTGCTCTATGCTAAGTACTGAGTTCCTCAATGATTTTAAGAGGAAAGCTTCCACTGCTAAAGCATGTATGAAAGTAGATATTAGCAAAGCTTATGACCACGTTAGATGGGATTTTTTGTAGAAGATTATGGCAGCTTTGGGGTTCAACCAGAAGATTGTAGATATTCTAAAGCAGTGTGTAATGATGTGTTCCTTTTCCATCCTCATTAATGGGGTTCCTACAAGTTTGTTCAGATCGGCTAATGGCCTTCGACAGGGGGACCCGCTATCTCCCTTTATGTTCACTCTGGTCATGGAGGGCCTAACGAAGCTTCTAAATGTCGTCGAAGATGAAGGGCTCATTAAAACGTACAAAGTGAAGGGGATCAAAGTGTTGTCGCATATCATCTTCGTAGACGATGTGATACTATTCTCGGATGGGAATGTTAGGAGGTTGAAAGAGTTCAAGAAAGTCCTATGTACATTTGGGAGGTTGGGGCTTTTCCCTTGAAATACCTGGGTTTTTCTCTCGTCGTTGGGAAAGCCATTGCCAGAGATTTCAAGTATTTCCTAGATAGGTTTACAACCAAAATAGAAGGGTGGAGTGGGCTAAAGATCTCTATGGCAAGAAAGTTGGTTTTGGTAAGATTGGTGCTCCAAGCTGTGGTCTGTTTCCAGACAACTATGAGTTATATATCCATACCAATCCTACAGGTGCTCAGAACTATGATACCAAATTTTGTTTGGGTGGGTAAGTGTCATGGAGTGGCTTGGGACCAGATAGCCAAGCCGTATAAAGAAGGGGGTCTTCAAATTGTGGGACCAAAACAGTAGATGCAGAATAGTAATAAAAAGAGAATTGAAAGATTCATCAATGAGCCGAACAACATTTGGGGGAAGTGGATGAAGCTTAGATATGGGGAGAGCTTCTCATTTGATATCAACACCAGATCATTGTAGGTGTGGAGAAGCATGTTCACAGAAGTCATGATGAACCAACATTAGTACAGTTTTGATGCAAATGGTGCTTGGCACATCCAGGGACAAACACCACTGATCAACACCATTACTGGTAGCTCCTCTTCTACAGGTTGGACCAAGATGATTTGGGGACGATCTCACTCTCTCAAATGGAGTGTCCTTTACTACAGGGAAATTCTTGATCGTCTCCCTACTAAAATGAGAATGATTAGATGGGGGTTCTCAGTCAATGACATATGTTGTTTCTACAATCAACATGAGGAAACCAATGAGCACTTTTTCTTCAAGTGCAAGTGGACTAAAAAGATGTGGAGTTTGGTCTTCTTGAGAAATGAATGGGGGCATGGTGGACCGACACAACTAGATGATGATCTAGCCAGGGAGGAAGTAAAGTATACTCGGGACAAAGCTATGAGAAGTTATGTTAATCTTTGCATTATGGGGATTAGCTACTTCATTTGGGAAGAAAGAAACAAAAGGCTGCATGATCAGGGAAAACGCAGTCTGCTGATTGTTTTAGAGATCTTTGCAAAAGAAATGAAATGGCAAGTCAAGTGTAGGACTAAGATTTTGCAGACTCTCAATCCTAAGGTGAGATTGTACTGGGGATTTTGTATTTAATACCCCATGTATAGTTCCCCTTTTCTAGGCCCTTGTAGGGTGCCACGTAATGTTTGTATAGGTCACTATACACCCTTTTTGGTCTAATACATTTACCTTACTCCAAAAAAAATGCCCACTTTGGGAAAACTCATTTAAAGGTATTTTTTGGTCTAGTTGATACAAAGAATGTAAACAATAACTGAAATAACTTCATAGTGTACAATGATCTTAATGAACCATATATATTTCTAAAAATTGAATATCTAAATTTAAATATATTAGAGCATTTATGTTGATCTTCAATCAAAACAACAATAAACTTGAAAGTTGTATCTCATTCTATCTTTTTATCTCTTATTCCTTCATTACTTATGGTCTTTCAACCCTAATATTTCTAGGGTTTCTCTCTAGCCCATCATCCCTTTGAATACCTAGCCAGGGAATCTAGAAAAGAATAGACATAGTGGCTACATGATGGTCAACCTAAGTATTCAGAAACTGGGCTAGGGTATCCAAATACGCATACCTCCCAGAGCTATAGACACATCACATCTTAACTACCACATTTATGAGTCTGACTTTCTATCCTAATGATCCCTAAAGACTCCACCTAAGCTGTACTACCAAGTTGTTATACTCACATCCCACTATTATCTCTAATCATGAGATTAGGGCAGAAGTTGAGGATTTAACATAATACAATTACCACTCTTAACTTTTTCATGGATTTCAAACTCGTTGTTCTCTCACATTCAATCACATAAACTAACTTTTCAAGGAAAAATAAACCTTGTTTTCTCAAATCTGATTTCAATAATAAAGACACATATCTATACATTCATTTTGTTTCGCACACTTACAAGTACAAATGACTTGATAAATGAGTACATTCTCTATTGATAAGGAAACAAAGTTACACACCATCAATTACAAGTCTCTCAACTCTATACAAGGACCTAAAGTGACTGTGACTGACTGTGATTGACCAATATGATACTTATGTCTCATGGAAGATATACTCTAGCATTGACATTCTGCACATCTACATGGTTTCCATTAAATTTTGTGAGTAGAGGGGTGAGCCTACTCACTCAGTGAATAATACATCAAAGAAATAGTACAAGGCACTTTAAAAGTCAACATATATTATTGAGCAACTAAATTTAAAGTACAATAGTAATTAAATATAGAGTAACTAATCATTCACATGCATATATATGACAAGATACTCTAAATACCCAAAAAGAGTAAATCAATCCATGAGCATACTTCATTAATCACATAGGGAACTAGTAATTCAAAAACATAAAAATGGCAAGTTATTGGAGATAACAATAAAGAATATATGAATACTACACACACTTGATTAATCTCTCATTCATCTTATTATACCCTGAATCCACATGAAGGGTACCATGACATGTGAAAGCATCACAAAAAACTATGATCTCACTATACAAGGATTATAAGCATGCCCAGGTTCCTAAGCCTATCTTTTGAGTAAGGCCCCTCTACAGCGGGCCTCACCACATTTGGCTCTCGGTGGAAAATGGAAGTGGTCGGATATCTTGACTCTTCCTCTCAACATGGGTACTTAGGGGGGTGTCATAGCCCTCAAGCTTGTTGTCCACCAGTGAACTACCAAAGATGTCCACTGATCGACACAACTTTGCATCAGTGGACCTACTGAAGATGTCCACTGACTAGAAGATGTTGGTGGCCCCGATTGATGTTGGATACCAATAATTTAATGAGTATGTCCTTATTTTCCTAGATCTGCACACCTCACTACTGCATTCTGGCTTACCTCAAGCTGAACAAAATACCTCCAGTTGGGAATCATATTTTCTCCCCATAGCACAGGCATCATATGAAGGATTCTATAGTGTACAGGGCATCTAAATATCTAATTCACTCTTTAAATCATGGTTCAATCATCATATCAACATTTCTTATCTTAGATTTATAAACAATGAATTTCATAGATCGTCTTTAATATTACTACAAACTAAACTATTGAGCAACACTACATCTTATATTGAGAACTACTGGTATAACAATACTTGATTCACTGAAGGCCCTGTCCTTAGGGTTTCATTTTCCTAATTCACATATCACATGATTCACATAAGGATTTGATGCATCATAAACTTTCACTAATGAACAACTACTTTCAATAGTTCAATATAACTAAACATATATCTAAAACCTTGGAATGAATTGAACTAGGGTTCCCACATCATACATCAAACTATCATGCATCAAGAATAGTCTTGAATATATAAACCTATAACATTAAGAAGAATCACTTATGTTGGATTTCGTGATATTTATCCTAACCTTTCAACTTTCCACTTATATAGGACTTCACCCTCTTTACTATGATATCAAGCAATTACTAATAATATCAAATGAATTCCAAGATAATATCTGACATTTTTGTACTAAACATTCAAATAAAATAATCATTTATAAATAAGGATATACAAATAGGCAAAATTCTTCATTCAATTATACAACAATTTTAAACATAACTAGAAATCCAAAATTGGGGTATATTCTTCTACTTTCCGCAGTAGCTTTATCAATTCCAATCTAAATGTTTTGTATCCAATTCTAATGCAATTTCAACATCTACAACCCATCACATCATGATTTAAACCATTTCTAGATCATCTTGTAAAAGCTAGAATTGAAAAGAAGATATATGTTTCAATGCCACATATTAGAAGAGTTGAATATTATAGTATATTTAATCCAAATTCATTCAATCTAATGTTTAAAGGAATTACCACTCACCTATACTCGATCTTTATCTTAGTCATCTCAAACTTGAGGTGGAAAAGTTTGGATTCTAATCTACTGATCTTGACTTTGAGATTCAAACCTTAATAATTAATCTCGAATTGCCTATTGTTGGGCCAAAAGATCTAAGTGATGCCTTCTAGAGGTAAAAGACAAAGGAAAAGAGTAGGAGAGGACCTCTTCCATGAGACTTAAGGAAAATCATAGCTACAGGAAGGGAAAAGGAGACAAAATCTATAACTAAACAACTTACCACGATGATCTATGGCTAGCTCAACAACTTTCTTACATTCATTGTGTTATTCCCCAAAGATCACCCTCTAAATTGCCTTCTAGTTTTCTTTTCACCAGTCTAAGGATCTGATCATGTAGAGGGTCAAATTATGATTCTAATGCACTTTGTTTTATTGAAAACAAATATATAGAGCTAAAGTTATGAGCCTTTTCGTGATTGGTTATCTTGGTGGTGAGTAGTAGAAATTTTCTTTGGTCGATGGTTTTTCAAAAATCGATGAGCCCATTTTTCCTATCAACAAAATTCTATTTTGTCAATCAACAAAAGGGTCCATCTTAGTGGTCGACAAAAATAGCATATCAACTGAAATCTTACATGTTACTAAAAGTGTCATAACTTTTTCATTTTAGCTCTGATTTGGTTCATTCTTTTTGCATTGGAATTTTAGTTAAATTATGTACAATGTTAAAATATTAGTGTGATAATATTTATAAAACAAATAATTTCTTTATTAGTTATTTCCTCGAGTGTTATTATTTTTCTCCCATATACATGTGTGGACTAATTCCATATCAAATAAAACTCAGATCTCACGGTATGCTTAAGTCATGACAATGAGTTATACATATCATATTTAAATTTCAAGTAAATCCAAGTTATAGAGAAAATATGAAAAACCATTTACTATATTGTTGTACCTATCAAATTTTGTATTTATATATCAAAACACAAAATTTGACCAATTAGTATTTACACTTTTCAAAACCCAATCATTCAAAGTAAAAGAATGATTAGAATTCCTCCTTAAGTTTGAAACATTACAACTAGACATCTCATTGTTAATCAAGGTTAATTAATAATATTATGGTTAAGCATGTTATTATCCATATAAACCCTAATTTATCAATTAAGCTCAGATATGGTCATAACAGTCCAGACCAAAATGTCTCAACAAAGACCACATCATCCTTCTGCCTTCTACATATTCATAACAAAATGTATCTATCAGAAAATTGTAGTTACTTTTGGTTTCTTATCACCTCTGTCCCAACTTAGACTCAATTCCTAAATTTCTTAACTAGGACATGATATCAAGCGTTAATGCAACCCAAATCCCTAACTAGGGTTTAATCCCACCAAAGAGGGATTATAAGAAATCTTCTATATGCAATACATAAAAGGTAACAACAAAGTTTGACTTCTACATTTAAGAAATAGTTACTTTATAAACACAACTTGTACCAAATATTATAAGACTTCTCTCATATATAACCCTCATTTCCAGGATCTAGAGGAGGATAAGAGACTGAAAACTAATCTAACTACTTCAAAAGACCTCATCTCTACTCTTGATAAAAGGTGGCTTCAATCCCTTTTGAAGGAGATGGTCCTTCACCTAAAAATGTTTCAGTAGGTTGGTGAGCTACTAGCTCAGTATGTAGAAAATCATCAGGTAAACATGAGAAATCAATTGAAAGATAGTTATTATTTAGGATACAAGCAGGTTATATAAGTAATTTGAATCTATCATATCGTTCGAACATAGAATGAGTATTGATAATAGTTTTTGGATAACGAGGAACCCCTTCCGAGATCAGCCACTATTGGACCCCACCCAGCCAAGAGTAAACCCCATGACCATTTGTGTCATTGAGGGGACACCACGGTGTGCCCAATAAAATGCCATCCACTGTTGCACCACGTCTGACGCCAAGAGTCGAACCCAGGACCTTTCATTGGGGTTTTACCGAGCCGCACCACTTGAGCTATCGACTGCCCCCCAGTATTGATAATAGTTGATCACAATAAATCACTAAATATCCATTTGATTCTTTAGTCAATTTATTATATGTTATGAACCTACATGATGTGTACTACAATATGTGAAAGAAACACAACAAGCTATGATCTCACTGTATAAGACTTAGAAGAATGCTCAAGATTCTAAGTCTGAGAACTCAAGAAATATTGGTTGTAGTGGGTCTCACCATATCTAGTCTCAGTGGCTAATAGGAGTGTCCATTTAACTAGACTCCTCCTCTAAACATGGATGCTCATGCGGAGGGTCAAAGCACTCTGGCTTAGTCTGTATCAGTGGTTCCATATGGGCTAACCAACTGACCAATAACACAGGTACCATTAGCAACCATGATTATTGTTAGATACCACACTATTATAAGGAGTTTGTCCTCATTGGACTAGACCCCCACACCCTTACGTAGTATGATCCAACTATCTTGATATGGACTTATCCTTCAATCGGGAAGCATATTTCCTCCTCACCATGCATGCCTCCTATAAAGGATTCTATAGTGTTCAGGACATCTAACGTCTATTGATTTAAATTTGTCTAGATAACATATTTATCATTACTAGTGTTATTACCCTACCCTGACAACCAAGCATTTGATATTAATCACTAAAATCATCTGGCTGAAAGAAACTATAAAAAGTCTCTCTAATGCACAGTTCCATCTTTCAAATATAGAGCCAAGGAAACACGGGATTTTCAGCACCTTCAAATCCACCATTCAAACTACCATTTTACATAGTAATCCACACAAAATTTGAATGTCTAAACATCATAGGATGCAAGATACTTGATAATTTAATTGATAACAACTGCACAAACATATCATTTATGGCATATTAGTTAGTAAATAAGATTTGGAAAATATTTAGCATCCTTTCAAGTTTATGTGGTACAAATCAAGGTTATAAGGTGATTTTCACTCAATTGCATGTCATTTATCATACTAATATCGGATTCTATCTTGCACGAGTTTGATTTGAGCTTTAGACCTCAAGATCTCATCCATAATCATCTGAAACATACCCCAAAGAAGTCATGTGTAGGTAGAAGACAATGAACCGAGGTTAAGAAAACCTTTGGTTTATGGAACAGACATTGTTGACTCAATTGATTAAACCCTTTTTTGATGATGACTAGACCATTCCACTTATTTGTGTCTAATGCTTCTACTTGAATGATTTTAGATTAGGTATAGACACACTCCAAATGCCCTAACTTGTGCATCTCAATTTGCAGAAACGACAATTCAAAGTCAATACAAGTGCACATTTTTGGAATATGATGTAAATCCATTAGAATCATGTTGTAAATCACTTGTAATTATTGTATGACTTATAATTAATATTAAAAAAATTAGGAGCACTTAAATTGAATATTTTAGCACTTAAATGAAATTTTCCAAAATTCATTACAGGAACTTTATCGATCGAGTTACAATATTGACCGATCCTTGATGGATTTTGAGAATGTCATGGTTCGATCGAGTTGCCACTTCACATAATTTGACTGATCCCTGCATTGCAACAAAACTGATTTAAGTGATCGGTCAAGTTTCAACCAGGATAAACTCGACCGATTGGTCAAATTAGCTTTGTCGCATAGTGCCTTCGGTCGACTTACCTTTATAGAAACTTGATCGATAGCATTGTAGGAAAAAGTGCAGAAAAGTGTTTCTAGCCGTTGTGGAGTTGAAAAAAGAAAAACTATATCTTTTTCAAGCCACAAAATGGCTAGTTTTTGTTCTTAAGTGTTCCCAAAGGCTTCTAGGCATCCTCAACCATAAATAGGACCCCTTGGGCTTCATTCCATGGTTATCCAAGCCCTGTGAAGGTCCCTATGCTATAGTTGAGTGATTATACAGCCTCCTCTCTCTCTAATCTTAATCACTTGCTACATCCATTAGAGTGTGTAGGAGATTTGTAAGAGAGATCATCCTACATGAATATCTTGTGAGGCTATCACTTCCACCACCTCCCATTCTCTCATTTCAACCATGAAGATGAAGATTCTCTCTCTTGAATAAGAGAGGTGAAGAAGAATAAGGGAAGGAGCCCCTTGGTGAAGATCAAGTCCGAAGACTTGGAGCAAGAGTGGGTAAGCCCTTGGTGAAGGCAGAAGACTCCTTGCTCAAGCGGGTAAGTCCTTGGTGGAAGCTTCTCCAAGTGAAGGTGAAGTCAAAGGCTGAAGATCTAAAAAGATCGGGTAATTCCTAGAAGGTTGAAGACTTGTGCAAGAGTGGGTAAGTCCTTAGAAAAGGTTGAAGACTAGTTGTAAAGTGGGTAAGTCCTTGGTAAGGTTGAAGACTCTTTGTATTGGATAGGTAAGTCCTTTGGTGGGTCATGTGTTTGTAACTCTTATAAGTGAATATATAGAGGAAGACACACATAGAAATTCTAGAGGTTGACCTCTCTAGGTAGTGGACTGACATACTCCTAGTTTGGAGTGTGGAACCACTCTACATAGCTTATCACTTGGTGCTTGTTAAATATCTCTCTCCCTTGCTATGAATGTTTTAGTTGCACTCAAATTTCCTATTTAGCAATCTAAAGGCCTAATGATTTTTTAAGTGCATTTAGCTCTATTCACCCCCCCCCTCTAGATCATCCAATCACCCATCTAGGATCTAACAATTGGTATCAGAGCGGGTTTCTCCAAGCATACTTCAACAAGTAGGAGAAGATGGGTGACTACCAAGGTGGGAGATACTTCATCAACCTTCCAATCTTTGATGGGAATAACTTCCTCTATTGGAAAAGAAGGGTACAATTCTACATCCAAGGATCAGGTCTTGATCTATGACAAATGGTCGACCATCCATACAAGCTACCTGAAACTAAGATAGAAGAATGGGATGAAGCTACCTTGAAGAAAGCCACCTTGAATGCAAGTGAAATCAACATCCTTTATGCCACCATGAACCCCATCGAGTTCAACCAGATTTTCTCTTTTGTGACGGCCTATGAGGTATGGATAAATCTATGCATCACTTATGAGGGGACACCTCAAGTGAAGGAAAGCAAAGTCTACATGCTCAAAGGCCTGCTTGAAAAATTCAAGATGGCAAACGAGGAGAAGATAGGCAACATGTACTCAAGACCCAACACAATTGTAAATGGCCTTGCTGTCCTAGGTCATCCTATGAGTAGAGGAGAGATCAACTCTAAGATCCTTATAATTCTCCCCAAGAGATGGGAACCCAAGGTAACTTCCATTGAAGAAGTAAGATCTCTTGATGGTTTCCCCATTAAAGAGCTCATTGGAAATCTACAAGCCCGTGAAGTCACACTTGATAAAAGAGAAGAAGTTGAAAGACAAGAGGAGAAAGAGCTAAAGAGAATAAAGAATGTTGAAATCAAGGGTCAAATTGAATCTATTATGGGACAAGACTCTCCATCATCTCATGTGGAAGAAGATGCCATGTACTCCAAGGGTAGATTCTACAAAGGCAAGAATTCCTCCTCCATTCGGTGCCTCAAGTGTGGAAAGAAGGTCACTTCAAGATAGATTTTCTACAAGGCAAGAAGACCCATCATCACAAGGAAAGAGAAGAGAAGTACAAGAAGAAGGAGAAATGGCACTCAAACTCAAGTGACTCCTCCAACTCAAGCTCAAGTGAACATTCAAGTGAAGGATCTAGCTCAAGCTCTAGTGAAGAAGGAGAATGTTATTATGCTTTATGGATTCTACAAGAAAAGACTAAAATGAGGTAAATCTAAAATCTTTAGTTAAAGAACATTTAATTGCTATCATTAATACTATTCATACCTATCTTAAGTCTTTTAAAAGGAAAAGGAAAAAAAGCTTTCTAAATTTTTTGATAATATGCATGTAGAATTAGATGATCTTGAACATGCAAATTGTGACACCTCATCACGCTAAATGAGATTACTCAAAACACAAAATACGGTCAACTACTAACTAATCACATAGTAAAAAATACGGAATAATTAAAACCAATTTCAACAATGTAAATAAACTCCAGAACATTTACATAAAGGTCCATCATTCCATTCTCATATACAGTAACAAATATTCACATAGGGGTCCAAAGACCTCAGTCACATCCTGTATGCAAAAGATATTTCACATGTACATGCCATATATTTTCAAACATTGGCATACTACCAAAATCTTGTGTCGATACACGTATATCATCTAGAAAACACATCTCATACCTGGACCTAAGAGTACATGGATGACACTAGGACTCTACTACTAACATTTACAATTGACCAACCTTCTGAATCTATTGATCACTAGGTTGGTTATCTTCCACAGCATGACCTTGACCTCGTTGCCCGTGACCACCTAAAAAGGTGTCATGACCCATGGGTGAGACCCAGTCCCAAAGAGAGATATAACTCTCTCCAACATATATTGATTACAACAGATTGAATGACAGTAAATGAATAGAGCTAATATAGTAATTAATAAGCAATTTAAGTAGATTGAATAGGTTAAGCATATTAAGAAATTAATCAAATTAACTTGACAAAAAGTATAATTACTCAAAGGTCATATGGTAGTATCTTGCAAACACTAATTAGTATAAAGACAAGTTAAAGACTAATCAAACAATGTGAGACGTATTTAACCATAGCCAGTACACTACACAGAGTATATTAATTCTTTTATTACATTGCCCTGAGGGATTTGATGAATACCATTCAAGTCCCAACTAACCATTATGAATTCAAAATCAGTGCCATACAAGATATAGGAAGAGTCGGACTCCTAAGATCTTCTCCTCCCCCAGTTAGTATGGGTCCGCCACAGCGACACATAAGGTCAAGATGCTAACAGCCTAGTCAGTCCTTGGTATAGGTCACGACACTAGTGAAAGGAGACGGGTACGCATACCCTACCTTATGAGGTACAACCACAGTTTTCCTCCAATCTCATCATATATATATAATCACTAAGACACAACCGTAACCGTTCTCAAACTGAGGGCTAGGTATGACTACTGTCATCCTCCCTAACACTTGAATTCAAGATGACAAGCACCCTACATACTCATTAGTATGTGCTCTGAGTTCAGCCTTAGGAATACTCGTTTCACTATCTGGCAAGTTCTAACACTTAGATTGATATATGGCATAGGGCACTACATGATTAGAGTTTCACTTGATTAGTTATGCCAATTGGGTGAATTAAGGATAAATCATACAAATGGACATACAAACACTATACCATTTCTATCAAGTGTATAAGAATTTCAACATCATAAGATATAAAACATTTGAGGTATAAATCTTAATCACATTACCACAAGCTATCTTTCATTGCATTATAATGAACCACATTACATCATACTATTTCAAGATACCCATTTCTTATCAGAAGTTCTAGGGTTTTAACCCTTATTGCATCATGAAGAAGATTTCACCTCAATCAGGGATAAAACATGCCCAAAGGTCATTATTGTGACACATCGTTCGAAGAAAACATTATTAACTAAGAAGAAGCGATCACTAAGTAGCGGATTACCAAAAATCACTAAAAATTAAAACCATTTTACAAGAGGTCCACACATAGGAAAACTCTTTCATAAAGAATCGGTTTAACTTAATTACATACTGGTTCACAAGTACATGTCATGTATCATCTTTTTCTGAGGATTACATACATCAACTGCTCTATTAAACTAAACACAGGCTGTATAAAACCTCAAGGCACTGAGCCAAAATCTCGAAAGCACTAACTACTACTTCGAGGACCTGAGAGTACAGAGACGACACATAGGACTCTATGTACATCTATACAAGGCATATCAGCCAGTGTCTCCACCTGAGACTTCACTGTTGTCCCTGCTGTTGCTACTGTTGTCCTTCACCTACTGAAGGATTCCTACCTCCTCGTCCGCATCCACCTAAAAATGTGGTTCCCACGGGGGTGAGACAATTGTAAAATTGCCCCAGCGAGAGATATAATTCTCCGCCGGAAACATTGTTATTGCAGTTTATTAAGATAAAACTGAACAGAAGAATCATAATTGCTTAACAGCAGTTAATTCATTATTTAACAGATTAGAACATTAATCTAGTCTAAATCCTTCCAGCTATAACCTGATAGAGCATCATATCACTTATCCAATAAGGAATGTGAAGAACATGTATAACATTTATCCACTACACTGAGTAGTTTAATATCAACTAATATTTCTCACATTTCATCTTTATGCAAATACACTATATAGCTGATTATATTTTAGACATCAGGTGTCAGGCTACAATTAACTTGCCAAAGTAAATTGACATCTTCATTATAGAGTTATAGCCACAACATATACTCTCTTCAGGCTTAGAACACACAACTAATGTCTGGGATTGTTTTGTGGAGTCATGGCCTATAGCCATACTCTTCTAACAAAGTATTGGGATCTTAATCCCTCATCTCATCAAACACATTTCCATTTCATAACAAGTTCATCTTCATGAATATAGAATATGGGTATTTAAACCCTTAACTCAACATAGAATACTTGTTACTACTTATAAGGTAACTTAATTCCTTCAGGTCATCTGACTAAGGACATTATGATTCTTTTTACACAAAGCATTCCACAAAGCTCATATCTCCTCTTGTTACCCATTAATAGGCCACAAGGCATATTATGTCTTATAAAGGCCATAAACAGTTTCAGTAAATAAAACATCATATGGCACACAGGGCTCATTAATTTCCAGATTACCTCTCACTGAGCAATAAAGCATATGAAGGCTTATAAGGCCTATAAAACATTTTCAGTATATAGAGCATCATAACCCATACCTGGCTATGCTCATCCTCTCAACATACCTGAATGATTAGTACTCATGATAACAATCATATATCAGTACCATGCAATACGAGGGTTTTCTTATTACATTCATAACTCATCAATTTGTATTTGAGCTTCACATAGAATTACTCTGTGTTAAGACTTCACATAGCATCACCCTGTATTAGGGTTTCACATAGTATTACCGTGTATTAGGGTTTCACATAGCATTACCTTGTATTAGGGTTTCACATAGCATTACCTTGTATTAGGGTTTTCCATAAATAACCATATATGTTCTCAAGATCATATTATTAAAGATCAAGTCCTCTCCATTGTTTCACACAACTAGGAATCAAAATAGATAACATAAGTATTCAATCATACTTATTTATTCTCATCATTCATCATTAAATGAATTATCAATAGAAGGTATAAGTTTCTCTCTCATCTTTATCAGAATATGATTGCATCATGGTCTATTGATTTGGATTAACCTTTTCATAAGGCACGTTAGCCTACACTTTCAAAGTGCATTACATCTGAATTAACAACTGACATGACACACTTCATGTGTCACTTATCCAAATATATTGGATTTAAAACACATCAAGGTATATCAATATTGAGGTGTTGGATGTGATATCTATCATTCTTTGATGTATCACTTCCCTCATCACCTTTATCATACTTGAATTCATCCACTTCGCTTGTATTGGGGTATTTCCCATCCTAATACTTTGTGCATCAACTCATCACATTTATCATGTAATGTATTGGTCATAAGTCACTTATTTAGAAAATACAATCTTTGCCAATGATATGGACTCATTTTTGAGTTAGGAACTATTGATATAAGGATATTCATTATCAACCTCTTTAGATGTCATACTTGTCAATATATTAATCACCATTCCATTATTAGGAATAGAGTTTTCCATGTTTATAAATTAAAGTTCACATAGCATCTCCCATGTTTATGGATTTCACATAGTATCACTCTACATTAGAGTTTCACATAATATCCTTCTATATCAGGGTTACACATAGAATTACCTGAAATTAGGATTTCCCAGCACATCACCCACTGTTAGGGCTTCACATAGCATTACCCTATATTAGGGTTTCATATACCTTTACCCTATTTTATGGATTAGGGTTTACCATTCACATCCAAGTAGGGTTTCTCATACCCCCATTACCCAAATTAGGGTTAGGATGTACAATTCCCATCAAATTAGGGTTCCTACATTATTACACTGAATTAAGGTTACATCATCACCCTAGAATAAGGTTTCACTCAGTTTTACCCTAAATAGATTAGTGGCTCAATAATCTTTTCAATTAGGGTTTCATGATCTCATTATTATGGATCAAACCCTAATCACATATTTTATTCATAATGAGAGAATTAGGGCTTAATTATGTAAGAATTCCTCTCTCTCTCTCATCCACTCTAGGATGTTAAGTAGTTCAAGATTGATCTAGGTCAGCTCTTCATATGTACACACAGTTAGGGTTAACCTTTATAATCACCTTTGGTCTACATCATTATCAATTAAGTAGCTAACTGACCTTTAATCATATTAGGTGTCCAAATGGTTTAGTCAATTTGAACCTCAAAAAGTCTTGGTCACTTAGACCCCAAACGGTCTTGGTCACTTACACCTCAAACGGTCTTGACCAATAAGTACAAACGATTTGAAACTGTTTAGCAAGGTTGGTGCTTGAAACCATTTAGACAAGACATATTGAAACCGAATGAACTTGGGTCTCCAAACGGTTTGAGACTGTTTGGTATCAAACGGTCTTAAGACCGTTTGGTCCAAACCCTTTCAAAATTGAATGGACCAAAAGGGTCTTCCATCACTTATCAGTTTAGGGTTTCAATCATTGAACCATCTATTAATTGGACCACTAATTTATTCTTCAATTGAACCATTGAATCACCCTTCAATTGGACCTTCAATTAGGGTTTTGAACCCAATTGAACTAGGGTTTATAATTAAGAAACCATCACTTAGGGTTTTGAAATCGAGGAACCATCAATGGTTGACATTGTGGAACTAATTCGATTACAATCATTGAATAACCACTTAGATATGTCATGACCTGACCTCAAACGGTCTTGAGGTCGTTTGGATGACCTCCAAATGGTCTTGAGACTGTTTTCTCAATCCATCATTGAAATCTATGAAATTCAATTAGGGTTTGCATCATTGAATCATTCATCAATTGAGCTATTGATTGTATTTCAATTTGATATCATTGGATCTTCAACCATCCAATCATGATTCATCATAAACGTACAAATGGTCTTGGTTGACCTCCAAAGGGTCTTGAGACCGTTTGGGTTAGTCAACCCAAAACATTAAATTAAATAATTGCAATTTCAGCACTTAGCCGATTAGGGTTTCCACTTGGAGGATTGTTTTTATATTGAATCAATCAATTGGATCCATTGGATCATCATCCAACATTTACTAGGGTTCTGACCTCAAATGGTCAACCCATCCAAATGGTCAACCCTTCCAAATGGTTTGGAACCCCAAACCTCCAAACGGTTTACAAACCGTTTGGACCAAATGTTGAAACCATTTGCAATAGATATTTGTGGAGGTGTGTGATTATGATGATGTCATCATCATCAATATATAAACCCACGAAGCTTGCTGTGATTTTCATTGTGATTGCATCAATCAACCAAATAAAATTTCAAAAACAAAGAAAGAATCAACAATTGATGAAGATATGGAATCAATAACAAAGTTCAAGGGTTCAAGTTATATAACCCGCCTTCAATTGAGCTTCAAAGCTTGGATATTCACGTCAAAAATGGTGGAAGAATCTTTTGCAACCCTCCCAAGGCTTGTCCTCAAGCTTTGGAGTGAAAAGATGGGCTAGGATTGAAGATGGAGTGAAATAGAGAAGAAATCATGCATTGTTTTGTGATTTCCACCATAAATTCAAGGTGAAAGAAGGTCAAGAGGCTCACCAACAGGTTGGGGGTCGTCCTCCTGTTTCTCCCAGCTCCCTTGGTCGTTGCAAGCAATAAGTGAAAGCGGTTTCGAAATTACCCCTTCACATCAAAGATAAAGGAGCTTATATATGAATTTTATTGAAAATTCATTTAAGAGAGAGAAAGTAGGAATTATCTCCTCAACTTTCTTGCCATATGCCCCATTTTATTCCTTAGGGAAGAGGATATATTATTTGCCTCTTATTCCTCTCAATTATCCACGATTTAAAGGAAAACAAACTAAGCACCTTAAATCATATAATAATAATATCCATAAGTGAGTAGATATTACTTTTTCTTATAATAATGTGAGTGAGTTATCCACTTACTTTGGATATCTTCGTGCCTTTTCAAGGAACATGGTCGTCCACACATAACCAAACTCAACCATTATAGTTTTGGTTGAAGGGCAATCCAATTAATATAATTATTTTTGCATTAAATTGGATTAGGGTTTCGATTATGCTTAAATCTTGATTATTTTAATATCAAGATTCTCTTTCCTTCAAAATGATTCAAATGAGGCGCCCCTCTCAAATTCTTTTCTCTACCTGATGCCAAGAATCATGAGGGACCCTCTTGAAGTGGTATTTTGCATATTGAACCCTATATTTTGGGTAAATTGCACATTACACCAAAACTAGGTTTTAATGCAAAAACATTGCTTCAACAGGCTCTTTCTTGTTATTCAGACTTGTAGGAGCCATACTACTGCATCATACTCATTCCCATGATGCTTCAACACATGAGGAACATTGTATCATGTACAATTTGCAAGTTAACCCCTCAACTTGGGTAATTTGCACTTTAGTCCAAAACTAACAAAATATTGTTTCAACATTATTCAAAAAGGACAAAAAGTGAATTATAAGTTCCTCTTGAGCCTTAATTACTTTTAGAGAGCTAAGAGAGAGCATATAATAAAATTAATTAAGCAAAACATCTAGGGCTAAGCATAACCCAGGTCAGGATGTTACAATTATGACCACCTCATCAATTCCTGCATAATCATCATTGTCTTTCAATGCCTTAAAACAAGGCTCAACGGAACATCAATCACACATGCTAGGTTTTGGAAAGCGCAAAGTGGGAAGCGTGCGGATGACCCTTTTGAAGCGGGGAGAAGAAAGTGGGCTTTAAAGAGGACCAAAGTGGGTGCTTTTTTAAAAAGCGGTCTACATTGTTTTAAAAAATGTAGAAAACTTTTGGTGACCGTCGTACTGCTAACATATCATTAATCAAGCATCTAAATGATATTTCATTACATCAGAATGACTTTCACATATGAAAAAGGGCCCTATTTACAAAAATAAATTGTTACAAGCTAAAAATACTCAAACATCATAAAACCGCATAGTCCTTGCTCAACAATCAAGTATCATACTAGTATTATGTACTTAATATTGTTTCAACAATTGGGCTTAGAAATTATCATTTAGTAAAAACAATTGGAGGTAGTAGTAGCTAAATATTAGTACTCTGTACAAATATTGTTGACTGAGTAAGGTAGTCTTCAACATAATATAAATAGATGCACATTTAAATAGTAATAAAGAGAAATGCATGACAATATATAGTAGAATCAAGATAATTAGATATTACTCAGTAAATCCTAAAGAGCAATAAACTACTAGACTTACTATATATAATAAACAATATAACAAATTTTACTACCTCATTTTGTTACAGTCTATAGATGGTTGTGCAAAGTTTTTGTACAAGTATATAAAATGGATGACTATTAATTTGTCAGTGGTAATAAACTATATTAAACATACATGCCAATATCATACATAGTAAATCATAAAGAATAATAAGTTACTGCACTAAGTACATAATTGACAATATAACAATATTTTATGACATCATTTTGTTATAGTCCAGAGATGGTTGTGCAAAGGTTCTGTATAAGTATACTAAATGTCAGACTATTAGAGTATCAGCGGTAATAAAAAACATTAAATATACATGATAATATCATAAACAAACTTAAAAGTACAAAGTACTAGTCTAGCTGTACAGAGTGTACAAACAGCAGTAACAAAGTAAAGATAAATGCTAATTACTAAACTTTCTTACACCTTTTGAGATACAACAGCTGGAGCATCACATCTCCCAAAAGTAGTGCTTTCATTTTTCTATAGATTTGGTGAGTGATTAGGCCACTCCAGCAATATTTGTCGTGAAGTGCCCTAAAGCTATCGCTTAAGCAGGGCTGAAAAAGCGGGCTGAAGCGGGAAAAAGCAGTCGCTTCAGTCCAAAATGCTTCAAAGCCCGCTTCAGCTAAAATTACAATGGGACATAGGCTTGACCACTTAAGCGACCGCTTCACCCGCTTTTTAAATCATTGCACACATGTGACTTATAAGATTAGCATAGCACAAACTATGATGCTTAACTATCATCATATTATGGTTTCAACACAAGAAGAGAGTATTTCATAATAACATATAATCACTTTAAGAAGGATGATTACAATCAATCCCTAGCACTTAGTCATATTAGAGTTGGTGTAACAAGTCATATTTCATTAGGGATACACATTCACTTGTTATGATGATTTATCAAATATATTCATACGAGGGAAAAGGTAACACTACAAGTTCAAAGGTGTTGTACCATCAAATTTCATTACTAGAACCAACATATAATATCATTGGATTTATTCTAATCCATTGGATGTTAAAGCATCCAATCTCATCCTTTAAATTGGGTTCATTATTAAAAATCATTAAATTGAGTATGATTTAACCATTGAATTCATTAAACAAAGAAACCATTGGTTAGGGGCTGAAAATAAGATACATTTAAAACCTTGACTCCCCATTGGTTTCTAGGATCAACACTATATTCATTCAACACCATCAAATATTAAGCTAATGTTATCATTGATTGATAACATCAGTAGGGTACTTAATGGTTGATCATTAAACTTCTAATTGAGCCAAAACCTGACCTAAGAGGGGGGTGACCAAATGTTGTCACCATCATTTGACACCCTTGATCATGAACATCAGTTTCCAAGATAGCAACACCATCAATTTTTTAATGGTATCACCATCGGTTGTGTGGTAGGGAAGCAAATAGCTTAAAAACTCTAATTTAGACCATCAATTGTTTTGTGCTTAGCACCATAGGTTGTTACCATCAACCTGTCCCAGATCATATTATACCTTAGAAAGGTCATACACATATTTACAAGTTCATATAGAACTGGAACAGAACATGGAACACCACAAAAATTTGTAACCCTAAACAAGCATGGTTTCTATATGCTTAAATCATCACATTAAAGCATAAACATGAACTAAAAAGCTTCTAGCATGCAATATAAGTGAAGAATTTTACATAACTCACCTCTATAGGGTATGTCAGACCCCAAGCATTAATAATCTTGAGCAAATAAGGTAAGAAAAATCAATTTTCATATCTGAACTTGGCCAAGTAGGCATTTCTCTCCACAAAGAATCAAAACCCTAGAAGAAGAAGAAAGAAAGATAGATGCTTGAGTTCTAGAGCCACTTACACCATGGAACTGAAAGTTTCCAACCTATAGGAATATAGGAGGAAGAACAACAGAGAAATAAATTGAGAAAATAAGGGAATACTTACACTTTTAGGTCAAGATCACTAGGAAGGAGCTTTAGAAACCCCTAAAGGAAGTCAATTGCAACCCTAGATGTTTTTTCCCCAAGAAGATCCCCACTTTATTATTCCTTGGAAAGGAACTTCATAGTATCATATAGGGAGAATGAGGTTCATAGGAGGAGGGAAGTGGTGGAGAGCAAATGTTTTGTTTGGGTGCTTAGGGATAAGTATATAAAACTTTAAGGCCAAGTGTCCATGGCCTTAAACTATTAAGAATATACAAGCACACACACAAGTAGATGACCCACATATCATACAAACCTGTGTATACCTCATTTCTTGAATTTCCAAGAAAAACAAATAAATCATTAGTTGATAGCTCCTAAAGGTAGCTCATCCATAAAGGGGTAAACCCTAAAATACCCTTAGAGAAAACACCTTCAAACCAAGGTTTAACTAGAATCCCCATGGCTCAAAAAGATAAAGAATGATAAGATAACATACAAGAAACATAATTCATGTGAAAAATTACAAAGAAAACCCCTCTATTGGGTAAATTACAGAAAAGTCCAAATGTACATAAAATTGCATAACTTGGTCAAACAATGTCTAAATTGGACCAAATTTGACACTTAAGCTTGTCTTATGATTTCAAAGAATATCACAAGGTTAGATTAGGGTTATAAGGACTCAATTATGGTAATTAAGATTATTCAACTCTTTAAGCAAGTTTAGAGGCCTTACAACTATAAACCCCTAACAAGGATTTTGCCCCGAAATCCTACACAAAGAGAGATGGATACTTTCTACGCATCTCATTCTCTAGTTCCCTTGCAGATTACTATATGTCATGGTGATGCCACAAAACTTTCACTATTACTATATCTTTTCTCTTTAGCTTTTTCACCCTTCTATCTAGGATCAACACATGACCCTCAACATAGGAGATATCCTCATCTAACTCAACCTCTACTGGTTGGATTTCTCACTCAGTATCTGGATGGAATTTACTTGGTATAGAGATGTGAAAGACATTATGCAATCTATGTAGTTCTGGTGGTAGCTCCAACTTGTATGCTAACTTTCCAATACAAGCTAGGATAGGGTATGGTCCCATAAATCTAGGAACCAACTACCCTTCTTTCCAAACCTCAGAAGACCTTTCCAAGGAGAAACCTTAAGATATACTCTATCTCCCACTTGGAACTCAAGTGGTCTGCGTTGGTTATCTGCATAAGTTTTTTCCCTTGTCCTAGGCTGCCTTTTACTGTTATTGTATCACTTTTATCGTTTCTATAGTCTGATGTACTAGCTCAGGACCCAAAAGTTGATATTCACCTATCTCATACCAACAAAGAGGATACTGACATTGTATCTCATATAGAGCCTCATAAGGAGCCATATATATGCTTCTTTGATATCTATTGTTGTACACAAATTCTATCAGAGTCATATGTGCATCCCAACTATCAAGAAATTACAGCACACATGCCCTCAAGAGATCCTCTAAAGTCTGAATAGTCCTTTTAGACTGGCCATCATTCTGCAGATGAAAAGTTGTGTTGAATCTCAGTTGTATTCCATTGTTGAATGCAGATGCTCCCAAAAATGACTTGTGAACTGTAGACCTCTGTCAGAAACTATAGTTACTGGAATGCCATGTAGGTGAACTATCTCATCGACATATACTTGTGCCAATTTCTCTGTTGTAAACATCATTTTGACTGGAAGAAAATGAGATGACTTAGTCAATATGTCTACTATCACCCATATGGAATCATGACCGTTTGTTGTCCTAGGAAGACCAACCACAAAGTCCACAATAATATGATCTCATTTCCATTGTGGTATTGGCAAGGGTTGTAATGTCCCTATCGGATTTTGGTGCTCAGTCTTCACCTGCTAACAAATAGGACATTTGGAAACGAACTCTGCCTCATCATTCTTTAAACCTGGCTACCAATACATGTCTTTCATGTTTTGGTACATCTTGGTAATTCCATGATGCATTGCATACATGGATGAGTGAGCCTCCTCAAGTACCCATCAACATCAGGAACTACTATCCTATTGTGGTAACAAAATGTACCATCATCTTCCTCACAGAAGCCATCATACTTTTCACTACCAATCCCTGATCGGATATTCTATATCAAAGTATAATTCTATTGTGCATCATGAATCTACTGTCTCAAGGTAGGTTTATCTTGTAATTGTGCCAACAATCCTGTCAACAGGGAAACTTCTAACTGTACATTCATCTGGCAAAGAGACACTAGCATATCTCTCTTATGACACATCAAGGAATTTAATTGTGCATTATCTACCATTGATAATAAAGATGAATTTATACTCAATGCATCAGCTACCACATTCACTTTCCCTAGATGGTAGTGTATTGTGCAATCATAATCCTTAATTAGCTCCATCCATCTCCTTTGCCTCATATTCAACTCCTATTTTGAGAAGATATACTGCAGATTCTTGTGGTCGGTGAAGATCTGACACTTTTCTCCATAAAGATAGTGTCTCTAAATCTTTAAGGCATGGACCACCGCTCCAAGATCCAGATCATGTGTTGGGTAATTCTCCTCATGTTTCTTAAGTTGTCATGAATCAAAAGAAATTACGTTTTTATCTTGCATCAACACGCATCACAACCCATTCTTTGAAGCATCACAAAAGACAATATAGTCTTTCACTTGCTCAGGAAGCACTAACACCAGTGCATTAGTCAATTTTTCTTTCAATAACTAGAAAGAATGTTGACACTTATCATTCCAAGCAAAAGAAACATCATTCATGGTTAACCTCGTTAGGGCGAATGCTATAGAACTGAAGTCCTTGATGAACCTCCTATAGTAGCCTGCCAAGCTTAGAAAACTGTAGATCTCTGTTGGTGCCTTGGTTTGTTCCCATTCTAGTACAGATTCCACTTTCTTGGGGTCAACACAAATGCCTTTTGTAGATATAACATGGCCCAGAAAAGATACTTTAGATAACCAGAATTCACACTTGCTGAACTTAGCATATAGTTGATGCTTCCTCAACAAAGTCAATGCATGGCGAAGGTGTTGCTCATGTTGCTGACTATCCTTAGAGTATATAAGGATTGCATCTATGAACATGACCACACACTGATCAAGATAAGGTCTAAACACCCTATTCATCATATCCATAAAAGTTGTAGGTGCATTGGTTAGCCCAATTGGAATAACCAAAAACTCATAATGATTATGCCTAGTCCTAAAAGTTGACTTGGGTATGTCATCAACCTTAATTCTCAACTAACGGTAACCTGACCTCAGGTCTATCTTTGAAAACACAGTGGCATCTCTCAACTGATCAAAAATATTATCAATCCTACACAAAGGATACTTATTCTTTATTGTCACCTTGTTCAACTATTTATAGTCTATAAACAACCTCATTGAACCATCCTTCTTTTTAACAAACAACACGGGAGCACCCCAAGGGGAAGTGTGTGGCCTGATAAAACCCTTCTCTAACAGTTCTTGTAACTCTTTCTTTAACTCCTGCATCTCTACTAGAGCCATATGGTATGTTGACTGTGCTATGGGTTGCCTTCCAAGAACAAGATTGATCTCAAACTCAATCTCTCTAGGAGGGGAACACTAGGAAATTCACAGGAAAGACATCCTCAAATTCTCGCACCACCAGTACCTCATGGATACTAGGACCTCCCGCCTTGGTATCCACAACATGAGCTAAGAAAGCCTTGCATCTTTGTCTCATCAACTGCTCAACCGTCATAGCTGACATCAAACATGTAGGAAGAATCTTACTATCACCCTGGAAAATCCACTGTATATCTCCATCATGGAACGTCGCCACCTTATTACTACAGTCTAAGACTACCTTGTATTTTTCCAAGGTATCCATTCCTAGGATTACATCAAAACCATGCATGTCAAGTGGCAATAGATCCACTTGAATGTTGTGTCCAAAAAAAGAAAGAATGTAATAATGGCACACTTCCCACAACTCAGTGGAACCAACCAAAGGAGTATCTAGCCACATGCTATCAGATCTAAGACTAACAAGTAGATAACAACTACATATCACCTCTATGGTGATAAAAGAGTGTGTTGCACACGGGTCTACTAGAACAGATATAAAACAAGAAGTAGACAAACCAGAATGAAATAATTCCATCTAACCTGTCACGACTCGTGGATTGACCACTACTTCTGGCTGGGTCATGCCATAGAACCTAGATGTCACTTACTGCCTTCCAGGTCATCTACTTGCCTATCCAGAGGATCCTGTCTATGACGTTTGACTGTGTCCTCTGCCACTACCAATATCAAATTGTCATTGTTGTGACCCATGTTGATTCTACCTTGGCTGCCGAGTCACCTCATCAACCTTCATAGGGCAATTCCATCTAATATGCCATGTTTGTCCACATTGATGACACACTCAGTTATCACTTTGTGGTCTAAACAACCCTTTAACTAAGACTGATGATGAACTGTGAGCTCCTATCAGTGGAAAATTGTGACCGCTACCCCTACTCGGGGTCCACTGTGATGGTGCATGTAATTTTGGCTCAGTGAAGGTTGACCTAGGTTGTGACGGTGGTGGGAAAAACCTTGGCTTCTTAAATCCTCTAGATGATTGCCCTTGAAACTGCAGAGGTCACTTCTTAGTATTAGCCTCACGCTTCTCTATGGCAGACCTCTCAATGCTCCTGGCGTATTCCACAAAGTTGGAAAACCTTTCCCTATTCTCCAAGGTTGATGTTGTAGTAGTCAACTTCGTACTCAGACCCTTCTCAAATCTCTAGATCCTTTCCTTGTTTGTTTCTTCCATGTGCGGGCAAAACCTCAGAAGTTCAATAAACTTTAATCCATACTCATTGATAGTCATAACTCCCTGACAAATCTTCTCGAACTATATATCTATCATAAGACATAATTTTGTGGAATTCTATGTTAAAACACCTTCCACCTATACCCATCATTAGGATGAGACATCCACAACATCCATCATTCCATGAAACATAGTAATAGCATGACATAATTAATTTTCATTTCATCCTTCATATTGATAATATCATTTTGTACTCTTGCATAAATGGCTTGGATTAAACGTGATCTCTATTTTCATATCACCCATTCCATCCACAAACCTCTATATATGGTAAGACACCAAGAATAATTATTCCCTTGTTTCAATCATATTCCAGGAACTACATCCGTAGTAGAAATTTCTAGATAGAGCAGTGTAGATAGGGAGATCTTGTGACACACTCAATTCAACTTAGACTTTCCATTATATCTCTCTGCTTCGGCTTACTTATGTGTTAGCTGGTCTGATTTTGATGTTTTGTTTTTCATAATTGGCCTGAATTCGACTTAAACCGCATTAGGTTCATTGATTCAAGGATGATTAGAATGATTTAGTTCACATATGTGTCTCTCTTTTGGCTTTGATGACTTTGATGGTGATCAATATTCAAGCTCAGGATATTTTGATTCATATGATTTATCTACCAAAACAGGGGATTATATAGGCACGATTTAAGGATAATTTCTCTTACTTTTATATGTTATATAAATATTTTTTTAGATTGCCTAAGATAGCCTCTATGTGTCAACATTTTACATCTTACATATATTTTGGCCGAAATTACTTTATTTTATTAGTTGCCTAATATGTTGTTGTTAAAATTGTAGATTTGACCAAAATAAAAGACAATAGAAAGTTGGTACCACCAGCTTGTATCGGTAGAACTAACATAAGAAGTATAGGAATCAACAACAAGAAAGGAAGGATTGAGAAGAAAGGAGGGGAAGCATCAAAAAGCATCTCGACACCACCAAGCCAAGTTGGTGGAACCAACATTTCAACCCCTAAAGTATAATGAGGAGGAGAAGTCAATTTCACTGACTTTAGTAGGTGGCACTGAGATTTGTTTGATGATCGAGATCAAGACAAGGCACACCCAACGATCCACATCCAAGTGGTGTCCTAATTCTTCCTACTTAAACCAAGGGTGGGGGCAACCACTTGGCAACATCTTATTTAGGAGATACCACACTGGAGGCATCTCATCTGGAGGCTATCTCACTGATCGTACTTAGGAGAAACCAGATCCCAAGAACAGGGAGACAAAGAGTCCAAAGCAACCTTTCATGAGTTTTATATGACTTTCTTCTCATTTCTCCCATCTTCGATTCTTTATTGAGCATGAGAAGCTAAACCCCTATTCTTTAGGATCCAATATTAGCCCAATTTTAACTCTATGCATGCTTATATCTGATTCAATACAATATAATATTGCTTCATATTTTGATAACAAAAAAGCTTTATTGACTTATTCATGCTTGATGCAGGGGTTTTGAGTCGCTTTTATATGCTAGTTTTACAATGGTTTTATGCACTTATTGGTCATATTTGTGGTTAATATCGCATGATTTAATTCCTTTAGCCTATTATCCTTGCATGCATCAAATTAATCTTATTTTACATTGTTTTGTATAAATTATCATATTTCTTGGATTGGATTTGTGTTTTTCTCTCATTTTCAGGCAATTCACAATTCTAGACTCGTTGATACCATCGACGGTCTGTCGATAGCATCGACAGAGCAATAGTGACAGATCCGAAGAGGAAGTAGATAGTTCGATACCATTGACACTTTGTCGATGGTCTCGAAGGTCCAACAACGAGCCAGATATCACTCCGTCGATACCATTGACGGGAGCGGTCGATGGTATCGAGAAGGCTTTAGGCGACTCCCAGAAATTGAAGAGATCATCGATATCCTAAGGTGTCACCCCTTCGATGGTATCAACATTGTCGGATCAGAGTTTTGTCCAGTACGACTTCAATCGGACGGTTACGTTCTTTTGGCGGCCGTAAGTGGTACCTATACCTAAAAACAGATGGCCCAAAGTTGTGATACACGTTCTATTGCATTGCACAAGTCCCGAAGGAGGAGAGAGTGAAGAACGGAGCTGAGAGCTACGCCCCGGGAGATTCTAGAGACACAGACGGTGTTTTCCACCGCCGGAAGGCTGTAGAACGCTCACCCCGCGTCGAGGATCACTCATTTCTTCTCTATTCAGGGGTTACACCATCTCCATCCATGTTTTCTCCATGTTTTCTCCTTCCTTCATTATGTTTTGCATTGAGATGAACATGCGGGGCTAATCCCCTTTGTCTCTAGGACCGGGAGTAGCTCGGGCAATCGTTGTATGACTCTTCTTACATAGTTTTTCATAATTTGTCCCTCAAATCTGTGATATGATATCGTTTTCTTCATTGCTATCATTGTGTTTGATCACCATAATGGTAATCTAATACCTTTAATTGCTTTTGATGAAGAATTAACAGTTGAAAAGAGGTGGTAATCACATTAACTAATAAATCCTTTGGAAAAGGTGATGTACAGTTAATGGTGGGAACCCAGAGACATATTTTTCATGCACCTAGTCTAGGGTATAGGTTACTACTTGCGTGGAACCTGCCTAGATTAAGGTAGTGAATTTTATCGTGGAAGCGAGCAATTCTGGCTATAGGCTACTATCCGGAAAGGGAGATGAGTTGTGATAATTGTGTAGGAATTAATACAACGAGAACACGCGGTGAAACCACAATCCTATAGATTTCTTTTGAATTGATTAAACCAACCACTTAATCGATTGCTTTGTTTTCTTTTGTTTTTATTTTTCTTTTTCAAAACAACTTCCAAACTTTTACAATCGGTTTAGCTGATTGCGAGTAGTTAGTAGTAGTCTATTGAAAATCACATTTCCTTGTGTTTGACTCGGGCCTCACAAGGCCTATATTACATTGACGCGTACACTTGCATTATACGCACGGCAAAGTCGTGTCAAGTTTTTGGTGTCGTTACCGGGGAAACGGCAATTTTCGGCACTACGAGTAATACAAGCGGCCACTCTAGGCCACTTCTAATAATTTTTATAATTGAGAGTAAATTTTCTATCTTTCAAATTCTTTATTCGTCTAGCATTGTACTTAATCAAAATTTTCACATTTCAGGTACTACTGCATGGTGAAGATGCATAGTACGGACTACGCACAGTTGACACCTGAGATTCTGCCTTTGGGATTGGGTGACGAGGAGGAACATATCCATAATCAACCTGAAAGCTTAGACACAGATTCTAAATCTGAAGTAATGGCTGAGGAATAGACAATATGGGAGAAGATCAAGGCCTCTTCCTCTTCCTCTTCCTCATCCAAAGGGTCGATCAAAAAGCAGGTGATCAACATTCCTACATACAAGATTGATCCATCACTGATAAACTTGGTCTAGTCTAATGCATTTCATGGGTTGAATAATGAAGATCCAGTGGCCCACATCAGCACATTTGTGGAAAACTGTAATATGATAAAGATTGACAGGTTCCCACAAGAAGCACTTTACTTAAAGCTTTTTCCCAGTTCTTTAGAGGGAAATGCATGTGAATGGCTGCACAATCTCGATGACAAGTGCGTCGAGACTTGGGACCATATGGTAGAGGACTTCTTTGAGAGATTCTTCCCGCCCGAGAAGACGAATGACCTCGTGAGAAATATCCATAACTTCTGTCAAAAGGCCGGTGAGACTTATTAAAAGACATGGGAGTGCTTTCAGATCATGCTAAGGAAGTGCCCACATCATGGGCTGGATAAGGACAAGCAAGTTAAAATTTTCTACTTTGCTCTCAATGAGCATGACAGAAGCAACTTAGATTCAGCGGGCTCGGGCTTTTTCTTGAACAACACAGGTACAAGGTGTTGGGAGATCTTGAAGAAAATGGCCAAGAAGCAATCATGGGGTAATAGAGATGCATCGGAACAAAATAGAGTTGTAGGTGATGCAAAGGCCATTCAATCATTGAATGAGAAGATGGACCTGTTGGCCAAGAAGCTCTTAGAGAAGGAGAGCAGTGGGTCTGAGGAGGAAGAATATGTAAAATACATGCATCAATAGGGGTATAGGAGCAATGACTACTCTTGGACAAAGAATAAGAAATTTTTATGGAAGGATCCAAACAATTTTCTACAAGACCCGGAGCAAACACCACAGTCGAGTGTGGAGGACAAGAGCAACGAGTTTCTCAACAAAGTAATAAATAAAAATCAAGAGTTGATGAGCACATTCAGTAAGAAAATTAAGTCACAAGGAGAGTTCATGAATCAGTTCGGGCTGACTCTACAGAGTCATGGTGCACAACTGAGGACTCTAGAGACAAGCATGCCCTAAATTTCAACTGAGGTGGCTTCTATGAAGCAAATCATTCAACAAAAACCAGCTAGGAATGTCGAGCCCGCTCAACCACATCAACAAGTTAAATATATTTCAGTCTGCAAAGCATCAGAGCCTCCTGTTGAGGAGGTAAATGAGCAGAGTACCATGCATATAGACTTGGAGGATAAACCCAAAGTTTCATACCCTCACAGTTTGTATGGATTTCTAGGAGGATGTAGGATGCCATTCAAATCACTCCAAGATCCCACCAATGTCGTGCCCACATCTCACATTGTTGAGGAGACTCCGATGCCGAAAGACCAGGTGAAAGCTATACTTCGTAGTGGAGCAGCCACTAGCAATACAGAGAAGCAGCCACAAGTCATGCCATCTATGGATGATGTACTGAGTCCTATCTTGGAAGATGGCATTGAAGCAAGCTCAGGAGAGGAGATCCTTAAAGTTCCATATATACCACTTCACAAGCGAATAAAGGAGCCAAGTGTGTCATTCCCAGATAGTCTGAAGCCGAGGAAAGAGCAAAGGCACTTCAAGAAATTTCTTGAGATCTTCTGGAATCTCCACATCAACATTCCAATGGTGGAGGCTATAGAGAAAATTCCTTCATATGGAAGATTTATGAAAGACATCATCAACAAGAAATGGCGGATCAAAGATACAGATGTTGTATGTGTCGACGAAACAGTGAGTTCTATAATTCAAGGAGGATTGCTAAAAAGAGGAAAGATCCATGATGTTTCTACATTCCTTGTTCCATAGGTAGTCGACAGTTTCCAAAGGCACAGTGTGACTCAGGAGCAGGCATTAATCTTATGCCACTTGCCACTTTTCAAAAGCTGGGATTGAAGAAGCCAACACAAACTTCCATGGCAATTGAGTTGGTAGATGGATCCATTATTGAGCCACAAGGTATATGTGAGGATGTGTTAGTCAAAGTCGACAAATTTATCTTCCTTGTTGACTTTGTGGTAATGGACATGCATGAGATAGAAGGATGTGAGATGTTATTGGGAAGGTCATTCCAAGCTATGGCTGATGTAATCACTGCCATTGGGTGAGGCTACTTGACATTGGGGATTGGTAATGATAGAGTGGAATTCAAATTGCCAAATGAATTATCAGAGACATCCTTTGACAACCCAAGTTAAGGTATATGTATCGTCTAGCCCAAGACGTTAAATGAGGTGCTTGTTGGGAGGCAACCCAACCTTGGTAGTGTGTATGTTTGTTTCTTTGAATTTTTCTCTTTCCTAGGTAGTTTTCATTAATTTAGCACTCATTCTCTAAAAATGATACCCTGATGTGTTTGTTGAGTGTACAGGCTGGGGAACGGTCGATACCATCGACATCTGGGTCGATGGTATCAAATTGGGAACAACCGACCAGTCTACCAAAATTTCATTCTGTCGATACCATCGACGGCCTCGTCGATGGTATCAAAACTGGAACAGGCAAAAAAGGATCAGGCGTCGATTGTATCGACTCGTCGTTGATGGTGATTTCGATACTGAGTTTTCTGGATATTTTTAGACGAAATTGTCTTGGTGATTTCGATACCATCGACACATTGGTCGATGGTATCGACATGTCTATAGTGGCATTTAATTGGTCAGACATCGTGAGGATCGAAGGAACATGCAGGTGTCGATACTATTGACACAAGGGTCGATAGTATCGATGACACGTTAGTGATCTAAGGTCTTCATCGAGCGGTCCACAACACCTATCCATGGACTGTGTCGATGGTATCGAAACCCTATCACTACCATCGACATGAGGCTGATCTGGGTCCCCACATCGCGTCGTCAACAACCGTCGATTGCAGCGAGGGGTGGATTCCAACAGCCTTCGATACCATCGACGGGACTATCGATGGTATCGACGCATCGACAGTAGACCTGGCCGTCCCTTATAAAAAGGAGGGAAATTTTTCATTCTAATCACACTATCTCCTTACCTACCATCCACATCCAAGGCTTAGCATCCCAAGGCACCCAAGAGCAACCAACGTCACTGCTGTCGATCGTCTTCGAGCGTCTTCTTTGACTTTGCAGATCTTCAATCTTCTCCGAGTGTTGAGATCATCTTCTCTGAGCTCCTTTCTCTTTTCTCTTCCTCACTAGTTTCCGTACAACCATGGTGAGAATAGGAGCATCATCATCTAGGGTTGCACCTTCCCTACCTGCCCCGCAACAAGGAATACTTTCTTGCCTAAGGCTAGTCCATCCCTCGCCGGAGGTCAAAAGGTGTATGAGGAGCTATGGAAGTGCTCCATCGAGCCAACCCAGTATGGTGACCATGAGCTTATAAAGGATCTAGGTTTTGAGGCCAATATGGCCTATGTGCTACAGGGACATTTGGGTGAGTCCCCTGAGTTTTTCTGTGACCATTCCGACAGTCATCCATTCTTCAGCGGATGGCCTACCTACAAGGAAATTGTAGTCGAGTTCATGGTGTCACTTGATATTTGTGTCATCCCCAACAAATTAGTGTCGGCGTGGACAGCATGGAAAGAGGGGTGTGTGTCTTTCCGCCTCTACAATCATGACTACAATCTTACCCTTCATGAGTTCAATGTGATTTATGGGTGGGCCCATAACGAAACGCGTCAGCCACCATAGAATGTTGATTATGAAGCGATGTATGCTAAGATGGTCACCATACCCGAGGGGTTTTCTGTCAGCTGGCACCACACCGCTATCGCTGATTTTGAGCATCCTTTTGTCTGGATTCTTCACCGGATAATTTCCAAGTCATTCTTTGCAAGGTCCAAGTTATCTCAGAGCAAGTTCTAGGAGATGGATCTCTTCTTCCTCCATTGTCTGTTAGAGAGGCAACCTATCAATTTTGGGGCCTTCCTTCTCATGCGCATGATGGCGGTAAAGAAGAATGTTTCTCGTCAGGCTCCAATCTACTTTGGAGGTGTTATTACTCATCTGGACACACACTTGGGGCTTGATCTTTCTGGGCTCGACAAGATCGAGAGTCGCAACACGCTCAATCTCTCTCATTTTGTCAACTCCGGCCTCCTTGAAGTCTGACATGGCATCTCTTATGCCACATGTCATGTGTGAGGTGTGTTCCAAAGAGCGCAATTTCCTGACCCTACCTTCAACATCAGACCAAGCCAAAGCTACAGGTGGTCGATCATTGATGTTGATGAAGAAGAAGAAGAAGCAGTTCCAGAGGAGACGGACCCAGAAGGCGACGATGATGGAGAAGGGGAGGAGGAAGCCACTATTCCTCTTCAACAACGAGTTGCTCCAAGAAAGCATCCATGCAACTATGGAGCATCCTCTTCTTACCAGCCACCACCACCACAGCCCTCCCATGACGGAGATGACCCCTATTCTATGCAGGGGATGTATACCATGCTCCAGTCGATCTAGGAGTCCCAGCAGACGATGCAGCAGTCGCATCAGACAACTTTTGTAGGGATCCAGGATACGCAGAATAGGCTCTATGAAAACCAGCAGGCGATCTTTGAGAATGAGCGTCAGCTATTTGCCAACTAGCAATAGGTCTATGACAGGTTGGGCAGGATCGAGCAGTAGTAGTATTCATTCTATGATCATTACTGGAGCAGAGACTACTTTGGGGGATATCCACAGCCACCGCCCATGCCACCCTATGATCCCAACTTTCAGTGGCAGTATCCAAAGTGGAACCCCCATACCCACCAGTACCCGCCGCACCCACCACCTCAGCAGTAACAGGGTATCACTATTCCACCTTCTGAGTTTGTTCTTGACTATGAGGCCATAGTCAAATTTAAGCTTGGGGGGGAGATGGAACAGTTTCTATCTTAGTTTTATTTTATTTTCTTCTATTTGAGCATTTTTCTTAGTTTTTTGCAATTTTTCTTCTAGCTTTGTAATTTGTTTTATTTATGGCTTTTTAGGACCCACTTTCTATCTAGTGTAACATGTGGGTGTCTAATGTAAGTGTGTCATCTCAATGTTTTTCATATGGGGCAGATGTGTGAATTGTTTGAAATTGAGCGCATAACTTATGAAAATAATTGGGTAGGTCAACTTTAAAACATATGATCATAACTGTATATCCTTATGGTTCAAGAAATGAGGATGGATATGGATGTTGAGCTTTAACTGGCCAAATGGTAATGGGAATTTAATTTGAAGTGAGAAAGAGAAACCTCTTAGTTACCCTATGCACATGTCAGTAAGGAGAGACATATAATCTTTTCCAATGGTTCTGTCATTTAGTCTTATGATCTATCCACCTTACTTCATTCACACTCCACCAAAAAGAACTGGGAGCACATTATAGTTTTTCATCTCTTGATTGCATGTCATTTAGATAGGATTGCATTGTAGCTAGATTTTGCATAAAAATGAAAAATAAAAGTTTTTTTAGATCAGTCATGCATGCACACATTCTAGAGTGCATTCCATTGTAGTTGCATAATTACTTTCATGTAGTTTCACTTTGCATATTTTTTAGCATATAGAACATTATGTGCCTTATTTCTTCTGAAAAATAAGAAAAGTGGGTAACTTTTTCTATACTCTCTGAAAAGTAGATTGTAATGCATCAATTGTAGTAGTTATGTGAACATAAGCCTGAGAAAAAAATTATGTTTTGTAAATATTTCCATAGTCAATTGAGAAAACTGGGGCTTCAATAAGAATTGAAAAAAAGGAAAAAAGTAAGTAGGAATCAGAGGGAGAAAGGAACTTGTTTCACCTTCATAATAGGAAGAATAAGCACATGATGTTATTTTGTAGACATTCTATCTCACATTGAGACGGAATAGTAGAGCATGCATCATTCCACCTAAAATGAAGGCATTAGGTCATGTTCATATGCATATGCATCATTTAGGTCATTTTTGTTGTTTTTGCATGTTAAATTGTTTTGTGCTTTCTGTTCTTTCACAACCGCCTATTCCATCCACCTATTGCTCAAAATGGTAGGCCACCCATGATTATCTCCTCATTCTTGTATATCAGGAGATCTGCTTCCATTGTAGATGGTAGTTAGGATATGAGCAACGTAGATAGGAGATCGCAAGATGCACCATGCATGAACCGGAGGAAGTTATTATATTATCTGCTTTATTTGATTCTGTTCATTGATTACGGGGTGGACATTTCTCATGGATGATCATTGTCACCTTTAGGGTAGTTATCGTTCTGTGGTTAGTGAGAGCCGGTATGTGCCTTGCAAGTGGGAATCATACTGTGATGTCTTTTATGTGATTATGTTCTTTAGTTGACCCTCACAATTTTATTCTATAGTTTTGTTGCTTGAGGATGAGCAAAGTTCAAGCTTGGGGGAGTTTGATGCATATGTTTTGAGTCACTTTTATAGGCTAGTTTTACACTCGTTTTATGTGCTTATTGGTCATATTTGTGGTTAATATCGCATGATTCAATTCCTTTAGCCTATTATCCTTGTCTGCATCAAATTCATCTTATTTTACATTGTTTTATATAAATTATCATATTTCTCGGATTTGATTTGTGTTTTTCTCTCATTTTCAGGCAATTCAAAATTCTAGACCCGTCGATACCATCGACGGTCTGTTGATACCATCGACGGTCTGTCGATAGCATCGACATAGCAACAGTGACAGAGCCAGACAGGAAGCAGATAGTTTAATACTGTAACATCCCTGACCTGGATTATGTGTTAACCCTAGATGTTTTTCCTAATAAGGTTGAATAAATGCTTAATATTATCTTGGGAAAAGTAATTAGGGCTCATGAGAAACTTATGTTTCAATTTTGGTCCTGTTTGAACAATGTTGAAGCAATGTTTGCTTATTTTGGACTAAAGTGCAAATTACCCAAGTTGAGGGGTTAACTTGTAAATGTTGCATGATAAGATGTACCTCTGATGATGAGACATCATAAGAATGAATATGATGTATTGGTATGGTTTTTACAAGCTTGGGCACCAAGATTAAGCTTGTAAAGCAATCCTTGTGCATTAAAACCTGGTTTTGGTGTAAAGTGCAATTTACCCAAAACCTAGGGTTCAATATGCAAATCACCACTTCAATAAGGTCCCTAATGTTTCTTGTCATCATATAGAGCAAATAAAATGAGAGGGGCACCTCATTTGAATTAATTTGGAGGAGAGAGAATCTTGATATTAAAATAATCAAGATTTAATCCTAAGTGAAACCCTAATTTAATTCAGGGCAAAAATGAATGCATTAATTAAAGGGCCTTCAACCAAAATTAAAATATTTGGATTCATGTGTGTGTGGATGAGTTTAAAGCCTTGCAAAGGCACGAGCATATCCTAAGGAGGTGAAATCCCACTCACCATTATTATAAGGAAAAAGAATTTCCACTCAAATATGGGTATTCTTATTATAAGGGTTAAGGTGCTTAATTTCTTTTCCCTTAATTCATGGATAATGGAAGGGATCTCGGTGGGGATAGAGATTCCCTTGCATGCAAGAAACCAAGGGGGAAGTGGTGGCAACAATTTTGGAATAAATAGACTTTTATAAGAGATTTTCTCTCTCCTCAATTTTCTTATAAAAGTACCTTTTCCAAGCCCAAAACAAAGGATTTTTCGGATTTCTTTCTTTCCCGTTGCTTGGAAAACGACCAAGGAGCTGTGGAGAATCAGGAAGACGACCCCCAACCTGTTGGTAAGGTTCTTGACCTCCTTTCACCTTGAATCCATGGTGAAAATCAAAAATCAATGTATGAATTCTTCATAACTCGATCCCCTCTTCAATTCTAACCAATTCTTTTCACTCAAAGCTTGAGGACGACCCTTGGGATAGTGAAAGGAGTTGCATCCACCATTGTTGTCGTGAGCTTGGAGCTTTGGAGCTCAATTGGAGGCGGGTTTTATAACTTGAACCCTTCTACATTGTTATTCAACCATCAATCTTGCAATTTCATTGATTCTTTCAATTTCCTGATTAATTGCTGGTTGAAATTGGTTAATTCATGAAATCAAAAGTAATAAGAACTTCAGGGACGAAAGTAGATGATGATGACATCATCTTGGACACTTTTTCCAAAGAAATCTTGTTCCAAACGGTTTCAACATGTTTGCCCATTCGGTTTCACCAAACCATTTGAAAGAGTTGACCAAGGGTTGACCATTTGAGAATCCTGTTCCTAATTATGTTGGTTGATAACCCACAAAATTTGATGGATTAATTCCAAAGTAATCATGATTTGAAGGCTAATCAATTAGGCAAACCCTAATTGGATTAAGTGTTGATTTGTTGATTTTCAACTTGATTGATTTGACTTTTTGGGTTAATTAGCCCAAACGGTTTCAAAACCATTTGGGAATCACCCAAACGGTCTCAAGACCGTTTGGGGGTCACCCAAGACTGTTTTGAGGTCTAGGGTTGAGTATGGTTAAGTGTTTGAAGATCCAAAGATAAGATATGAATCCTAATCGGCTAAGTGTTGATTTTGCAAGTGATTGAGATGATGTTTTGGGTTGATTGACCCAAACGGTCTCAAGACCGTTTGGGGATCACCCAAGACCGTTTGGAGGTCTAGGGTTAAGCATGGTTTACCAATTGAAGGTCTAAAGGTACCAAAACACTTTGCAATTAAATGTTGATTTGATTATCAACTCGATAGCTCAAACCCTAATGATTTTTCACTAGAATCCAAGGGTTGGATGAGCCAAACGGTCTCAAGACCATTTGGAGCTCATCCAAATGGTCTCAAGACCGTTTGGTGGCCATCCAAGACCGTTTGAGGCCAGGTCACATCTGTGGATAGTTCATTGATTTCAATTGATTTGATTCCACAATGTCAACCATTGATGGATCCTCGACTTCAAACCCTAAGTGATGGTTTCTTGATTATCAAACCTAGTTCAATTGGGTTCAAAACCCTAAATTGAATGTCTAATTGAATGGTGATTTAGTGGTCCAATTGATGAATGCTCTAGTGGTTCAATTTATATTTGGTTCATGAATTGAAACATTGAGTCGATTGAATGTTGAAGTGCCTTTTTGGTCCATGCGGTTTTGAGAGGGTTTGGACGAAATGGTCTCAAGACCATTTGGGACCAAACAATCTCAAACCGTTTGGAGACCCAAAGTGCAAACGGTCCCAATACCTACTCTGTCTAATTGATTTCAAGTACAACTTGTTCAAATAGTTTTCAACCAATTGATGTATGAGAACCAAGATCATTGAGGGTCTAAGTAATTGACTTTGTGAAGATCAACATGGTTAATCCATTTGAATATCTTATGTAATTGAAGGTCCAATATGGTGAACCTATTTGGACACTTAATGTAATTGAAGATTTCAATGGTTAACCCAACTGACCACTTTGTGGAATTGAAAGTTTAATTGGTCAATTATTTTGAATTCCTTATATAATTGATGGTTTAATTGATTAGACCATTTGGACATCTAATATGATCAAAGGTCAATCAGCTATGTGATTATTAAAGATGTAGACCCATGATGATTGTAAAGGTTAACCCTAGCTATGTGTACTCAAGTGAAGAGTTGACCTAGATTAATCTTGGTGTAGTTAACATCCTAAAGAGGATGAGAGAGGAAATGAGAGGGATGAATGCTTATATAATTAAGCCCTAATTCTCTCATTATGAGTAAACTATGTGATAAGGGTTGATCCATAATAATGAGATCATGAAACCCTAATCAATGAGCCCTAACCCTAATTAGAGCAATGCTATGTGTGAATCCCTAATTTGGGCAATGCTATGTATGAAACCCTAATCTAGGGCAAAATTGAGAGTTATCATAAATCCAGAGTGATGATATAACCCTGACTTAGTGTAACAATGAAGGAAACCCTAACTTAATGGTAATTGTATATCCTAACCTTAATTTGGGTATGAGGTAAGAAGAACCTTATTTGGATGTGAATAGAAAACCTTAATCCCTAAAATGGGGTAAGGTGTATGGAACCCTAATATAGGGTAGTGCCACTAATCCTATGTGAAGACTTAGCGCTGGGTGATGTGTTGTGAAATCCATAAATATATGGAATATGCTATGTGAATCCTTAAATTATAGGTATGGAGAATATTATTCCTAATCGTGGAATAGTGATTAATGTTATGACAAATGCGATGAATTGGTGCATAAAGTATTAGGATGGAGAATACCCTAATACCAGCTAAGTGTATGAACTCAAGTAAGATAAAGGTGTTGAGGGAAGTGATACATCAAGATATGATAGATATCACATCCAACACCCCAATACTGGTATACCATGATGTGTTATAAGTCCAGTATAATTGGATGAATGACACATGAGAAGTGTCATGTCAATGGTTACATTGAGATGTAATGCAAACTGTTGAATGTAGGCTAACATGCCTTATGAAAAGGTTAATCAAAACCTATAAACTATGATGTAATCATATTCTGACAAAGATGAGATAAACTCATGTTGTGTGTTGATAATTTATTTGTTGATGAATGATGAGAATAAAGAGTATAATTGAATACTTATGATTATCCATATTGATTCCATGCTATGTGAAACCCTAATACAGGGTAATGTTATGTGAAACCCTAATACAGGGTAATGCTATATGAAGTTCTAACACAGAGTAATCCTATGTGAAGCTCAAATATAGACTAATGGGTTATGAATGTAATAAGATAACCCTCGTATTGCATGGTACTAATATGTAATTGTATCATGATTACAAATCATGCAGATATGTTGAGAGGATGAGCATAGCCAGTTATGAGCTATGATATTATGTATACTGAAAATGTTCTATAGGCCTTATAAGCCTTCATATGTTTTGTTGCTTAGTGAGAGGTAACCTACAATTAATGAGTCATGTGTGTCACATGATGTGCTAATTATCTTAGATTGTTTATGAGCTTCATAAGCCATAATATGCCTTATTGCCTATTAAGGGGTAGTAAGAGGTGGTATGAGCTTTGTGAACTATGTGCAATGCTTTGTGTAGCAAGAATTATAATGTCCCTGGGTCAGATGGTATGAAGGTATGAAGTTACCTAATAAGTGGTAACAAGTGTTCTATGGTGAGTTATGGGTTCAAACACCCAGCTGCTATAATCATGATGATGAACCTGTTAAGAAATGGAATTATGCTTAGTGAGTTGAGGGACTAAGATCTCAACACTTTGTGAAAAGAATATGGCTACATGCCATGACTCCACAATGACAATGCCAGGCTTTAGATATATAATATATGCCTGAAGAGAGTAAATTTTGTGATAATAATTCCATAGTGAATAAATGTTATACATGTTCTTCATATTCCTTTAAGGATAAGTGACATGTTGTTCTATCAAGTTAATAGCTACAATGCTTTTGATAAGAATGATGTTCTAATCTGTTCGACATTGAATTAGCTGCTGTCAATCAAATATGATTTCTATGTGCATATTTATCTTCTTAAGTTGCAATAATAATGTTACTGGCGGAGAGTTATATCTCTCGCTGGGGCAATTTACAATTGTCTCACCCCCGTGGGAATCACATTTTTAGGTGGACACAGACGAGGAGGTAGGAATTCTTCAGTAGGAGAAGGACAGCAGCAACAGCAACAGGGATAGCAGTGAAGTCTCAGGTGGAGACACTGGCTGTTATGCCTTGTATAGATGTAGATAGAGTCTTATGTGTCGTCTATGTACTCTCAGGTCCTCAGAGTAATAGTTAGTGCTTTCGAGATTTTGGCTCAGTGCCTCTAGATTTTATACTACCTGTGTTTAGCTTGACAGGACAGTTAATGCTTGTAACTCACAGAAGAAGATGATACAAGTTATGTACTTTTGAAAAATAGAATGTAAATGTGTTACTTTTGTTCTATGTGAGAAAGTTTTTACTTTATGGATCTTTTGATAAAAAGGTTTTAATTTTTAGTGATTTTTGGTAATTCGCTGTATAGTGAACGCTTCCGCATTAGTTAATTATGTTTTCATGAGTTGTATGCCACAGATACCATTGACACTTTGTCGATGGTCTCGAAGGTCCAACAGCGAGCCAGATATCACTCCGTCGATATCATCGATGGGAGCGGTCGATAGTATCGAGAAGGCTTCAGGTGGCTCCCAGGAATTGAAGAGAGCATCGGTATCCTAAGGTGTCGATACCATCGACACCCCGTCGATGGTATCAACGTCGTCAGATTAGAGTTTTGTCCATCACGACTTCAACCAAATAGTTTCGTTCTTTTGGCAGTCGTAAGTGGTACCTATACCTAAAAAAAGATGGCCCAAAGTTGTGATACACGTTCTATTGCATTGCACAAGTCCCTAAGGAAGAGAGAGCGAAGAACGGAGCCGAGAGTTATGCCCCAGGAGTTTCAAGAGACGCAGATAGAGTTTTCCACCACCGGAAGGCTGTAGAACGCTCACCCCGTGCCGAGGATCACCTGGTTCTTCTCCGTTCAGGGGTTACACCATCTCCATCCACGTTTTCTCCATGTTTTCGCCTTCCTTCATGATGTTTTGCATTGAGATGAACATGTGGGGTAATCCCCTTTATCTCTAGGATCGGGAGTAGCCCTAGGATCGGGAGTAGCCCGAGCAATCGTTGTATGACTCTTCTTACATAGTTTATCATAATTTGTCCCTCAAATCCTTGATATGATATCATTTTCTTCATTGCTATCATTGTGTTTGATCACCATAATGGTAATCGAATACCTTTAATTGCTTTTGACAAAGGATTAACGGTTGAAAAGAGGTGGTAATCACATTAACTAATAAATCCTTTGGAAAAGGTGATGTACGGTTAATGGTGGGAACCCAGAGACATGTTTTTCATGCACCTAGTCTAGGGTATAGGTTACTACTGGCGTGGAACCGACCTAGATTAAGGTAGTGAATTGTATCGCGGAAGCGAGCAATTCTGGCTACAGGCCACTATCCAAAAAGGGAGACGAGTTGTGATAATTGTGTAGGAATTAGTACAACGAGAACCCACGGTGAAACCGCAATCCTAGAGATTTCTTTTGAATTGATTAAACCAACCACTTAATCAATTGCTTTGTTTTCTTTTGTTTTTATTTTTCTTTTTCAAAACAACTTCCAAACTGTTACAATCGATTTAGCTGATCGCAAGTAGTTAGTAGTAGTCTACTGAAAATCATGTTTCCTTGTGTTTGACTCGGGCCTCACAAGGCCTATATTACATTGACATGTACACTTGCGTTATATGCACGGTAAAGTTGTGTCAATGCTCGATCACCGTAAGTTTATAATTGATTGTCAACTATTACTAAAGCAAGGTTAACAATTAGAAAAATTGTTATCATCACAGTCAGTAATGTGCCACAAAAGTGGACAAACAACAGCTTAGTAATTATCTAGAGATAGTTCTTATCGTTAGTTTTTTTATTTTGATGCTACAAAAGAGGATTAGTAATTAGACTAAATAGTGTGTTATACTACAAAAGTGGATAGTGTAAGCTACAGATGCCAAATTTAAGGAAGCAAAATAAGTTATGATGATCTAATAGAGTGCATGCATAGGTTGACACCATGATGAAGACAGTATCATAAAGAATTCATCCATTTGATCTTTTATTCACCTTATTTTCTTTAATTTTAATTCTCTTTCTTAATTTTGATCAACCAATTAACTCCATTATTTGGATCATCCAATATATTTCAGATAATAGTAGTTTATAGTTGTCTCAATTCTCTAAATTTGATATGTGGTCCTTTTTTAGTTCCTTTACTACTCTAACAAGTACACTTCTGTTTAGCACGTGAATAAAGTCGTGATTGATATCTAAAAAAAACTAAGGGTTATTACTTCTATATTTGATCTGACTTCAAAGTATTCTGTAGCTGTTATATTACTTGTAAGGAGTTTATTTCCAAAGGAATTAGTGGGAGGAAAATAAATCTCAAAGAAGTTGAGGCCAACAAGATAACATTGTGCCTATGGGGGTAGAAGAGGAACAAAGAGAATCACATACTGCGGTGAAATCTTAAATTCTCACGCAGCATGAGAACCTCTACGGTCTAGTAGGATGCATTTGGAGCCAGAGAGATTTGGATTTTTTGTGAGTCCATCAACCAATTTGATGTCACAAATGATGAGCCAACAACCAACAACAAGGCTATAAAGGGATCATACTTTAGTAAATGACTTGAGGCCATGAGATCAAAGATGGATTTCTTGTATGCCAACAAAGTATGAACTTTGGTAGATGCACCCAAAGGGGTAAAATGCACAGTGCGTTCATGGATATTTCAAATAAGACTAGCATGGATGATAATGCACAAAGATAAAAAGAATGGATGGTTGTAAAAGGTTTACAGTCAAGTTCAAATTGTTGAGTATGAAGAAACTTTTTCACCAACTGACATGGTTAAATTCATCATGATCAATGCTTGTCGTTACAACTTATCGTGACTATAAGATTTGACAAATGGACACTAAAAAGTTTTCTTAGTGACGATCTTCTAAGGATGTGTACAAGACACAGTATGAAGATTTTATTTCTCAAATGAAGTCAATAAAGTTGTTAAGCTAAAGAGGTCAATCTATGGATTGAAGCAAGCACTAGTAGTTCAAATCTTTGTTTTGATGAGAGATTCAAATAATTTGACTTTACTAAAAATGAAGATGAACCTTGTATTTACAAGAACATTAGTGGGAGGATAATTGCATGTCATATTATATATGGATGAGATATTATTGATTGAAATTGACATACCTACTCTACAAGGAATACAATCAAAGGTCAAGGTGGAAATGGAAGAGACAATTTTTAACCTCCACAGAAAACAATGTCTATTATATTCATGTACTTTTACTAGCTTGGTAAAATATAAATATTTTGTTCTACATTTGAACATTTAGCAATAGTTGAATGCTTTTAAAAGAAATATAATATATGTTGTCATTGATTGACAAAAATCACCATTAGTGAAGATGAGGGATGCACGATCAAAGTACATGAAGAGGAACACCCTTAAATAACCGATTTAACTACATTTATTACACATATTTATATCATTTTGCATTGATGATGGAGTCATTTGACCCTTAGCTAGAATCTAGTTGGACTCTAGTTAAAGTATTTATGGAGTGGCATTTGTTTGATTATGTGTTAATTCTAGGTGTAAACCAAGTTATTCTCTAGGGGAAATGTAAGTTGCCCAATGGGGCCACAATTCAAACTAAGACTATGTTGATAGGGGACAAAATGAAGGAATGTATTATGGATTAAAAAGAACCACTACCACTCGCACACACTATTTGTTATGTTCTATGAGTTTCTCAATGTCCACACCCTCTAGCAAAATCAAGGAGAAAGGACAACATGGTCGCATGAGCTGTTAACACCATGCATGAAAGATTATTGTCCCTTCCACACATCCCTCTTCTCCTCCCTCCTTTCACATACTCTGTCTTCTCCTTTGTAGACAAACAAATGACCTTGGAATGAAGGCTAGCTAGCCCTAAGGCCTCAACAGTGGTAATTAATGCTAGGAAGACTCTCTATAAATGTTTAAGGCATGTTTGGTAGAGTGTAACCGGATGACAAAGTGTGTGTTTAATGTATATTTTTACATTGTGAACTCACTCACCCTACTACACCCAATCAAAGTAGCCCTAAGGTAAGTGAGATTTAGTATGGCGCCGAGCAGGTGCAGTAGAGGAGATTGGATAACCGTTGACAAAAGTATAGAAAAGGGAAAAAAACCAAAATATCACACTTTGACAAAAAATATTCTGGATATAGCACTTGTTTGAAAATAATTCCAAAGATAGCCCACTTCGGTCAAAAAACGTCATTTGAATTGGTGTATTTAAAGTCCCGGATGTGAAAGCGTCATTCATTTTGGAGCTTTTAATAAAAAAAACTAAAAAAATAAAGAAAAGAGTGAAAACGCCACTTCCTTTCTTTTTTTTCAATTTTTTATTAAAAGCCCCAAAAGAGGTGGCGATTTCACCTCCTGCATCTGTAGAACGGCAATTCAAGTGGCATATTCTCACCAAAGTGGGAAATTATTTTCAGAGGGGTGCTATACTCAGGAATATTTTTTTGTCAAAGTATATTATTTTAGTTTTTTTTCCCTATAGAAAAAGGAGAGGAGGGATGGAACAGAATAAACCTCACGACAGAAACTAGTGTAGTGCCTATATAAAAAATAAAATATACCAGCATGATAGATTGTGCTTTTTGGAACTTTGTTCAACATTTGACAACGCACCAATAATTGATGTTTTGTATACGCAATGTAATACCCATTGTCGTCGACCAACAACAATCACAGATAGTTAGAGGTGAGTCACACGCGTTCCAATTAGTCGTCAGCATCAAAGTATACATAAAACAAGGTACAAGTAACCTCCACTAGCCGAGTTAACTATACATACTATACATAGTTATACCGTGTTACGGTAATAATTGGACAAAGGCTCTAGATCGATCGATTTCCATGGCCCTGTTTCCTTCTTCTGACTTTTTACAGTGACACGACCCAGTCATCGTCGTTCAATCTGCATAAGCCAACAACAAAAGAAGACAGACCGAGGCGACATAAACCAAACAGGTTACTGGTCAGCGACACATTTCTCTACACGGCCACTTGTGTTCTGAAAGCTCATGGGTTCTGACGCTCACCGCCAGTTAATTACCTCCAAGCTGTTAAGCTACTACTTTTGTATATCATATACCTATCTTAATAGGGCATAATCAGAGTAATCATCAGTGTGGCCTTCGTCTTCGTCTTCTCCACCATCTCTAACAAAAGTCAGCTGCCTGAATTCACAAATTCCTTGATCTCATCCATAAGCTGGAAGAAGTTGTCGTTGTTGGGCAACAAGTAGTACCCAATCGTCGCCTGTTCTAGGTACACAAGCTTGACATCCTGCTTCGCCCGTTTCAGCCCATCCGCATACGCGAGCTGCCAGTCTCGAGTAAGATCAAGACCGGACACAACGACGAGGCTCTTGGTAAACGGTAACCCTTCAAGACCTATCCCGTTGGGGCCGAACGGGTTACAGGCCGGGTGGTTCCTGTCTGCTCCCTCGGGGAGGAAGGCCTTCCAGTACCAATCCCTGTCTTGGAGGGTGACGAAGTACTTGCCATCGAACATGAGCTCCGATTCTTTACGTTCCATACCTCCGAACATGGGGTTGAGGAGTATGTTCCCCGATACCTCAACGTCGGACCCGATCGACCGCACAGCGACGTGGTGGGCGATGTTCCCGCCGGAGCTGTCCCCGGCGAGAAAGATCCGTTGTTTAGAATCCGATCCGGAGCCGCGGAGCCAGGTTCTGGTGGCAACCCAGTTGAGAGCCGCCCAGCCGTCCTCATACGCGCAAGGGTACCGGTGCTCCGGCGACCGGCGGTAGTTGACCGACACGACGACGGCGCCGCACATGCTGACGAACCTCCTGCACAGTGAGTCGTAGATGGCGCTGTTGGAGGAAGAGTGGGCGAAGCTGCCCCCGTGGAAGAATATGATTACCGGCACACTAGGGACAGCCTGCTGCTGCCCGTCCTGCTGCTGCTGGTCGATCTCAGGGATGACAGCAAAGGGGGCGGCGGATTTGGGACCAGCAGAGGCCGGTTCAGGGCGGTACACGCGGCAGAGCAGGTTGGTGGACCTGTCGATGAGTGCGTCGAATGAGTAGACCCCATCTACAGGGGTAGCATTTGCGGGGACCTTGCGGTCCAAGTACTCCGCGAGGTGGCGGTTGAAAGTGCCGTCCGGGCGGCGCAGCAGGTTGTATGCCAGCTTGAAGTTGGATATCAGGACCCATGTGTTCAGTGGAACCACGCTCTGTTGTTTTTAGAAGAGAAAAAATTTGCTATGAATAAGTTGCCCAAAATACAATGAAAAAACTGGGTCAGTTAATCGGCCATTCTCTACTTGCTTCCTATGATTCTTGCCCCAATTGGGGGAGGGGAATCGCACGGTTAAGAAATAACGGACAAGGTGATGCCGTGATATAAGGCATATCCTGTCCCCCCACTAGACAAAACAGCATCGGGTGGGTAGTTCTAGAACTTGGCAGTATAATCATTCGTCACGGTAAGGGAAAGATCAAAGTGGAAATAGAAACCCTAGGAGGAGCTATCGAGCAAGAAATCTATCGAATTTGAAAGAAATCCGCTTTGATGAGTTTGATCTATGCCGACTTAAACCCCAACACAGTAGAAATCACACAACGCCCTGACGATCCGGAACAAGGAACTCTTGCCGTGGACGAAAAACCCAAACAGACCAGACAGATTTATAAGCTGTGAATTCATCATCAATCAAAAGCGATGCACTTCTGGCAAAAAAATCGGCGCGAAAAGTGGAATAAAAGCACCCTCTTTTCCAGTTGTAGAAGCTTAACAAGGTTTTGAGGAGCTGATGGGTACCTTGGATTCGATGAGGTTAACATCGTTGCTTCCCGCCATGGCCATTCGATCGGTGTATTGGCTCCCTCCCCGTCACCACCGGGCCGACTGGGCGGAGGAAGCAAGCTCGATCAAGCTCCCACCTTTCCCTGTCATCAGTCGGCAAACCTTTTGGGGAGAGATAGAGAATACGATGTTCCAAGTATCAAATCCCCCTCCCAAAACCAGCTTATGGATGATGATGCCCCCGTGGCGCTACACCCACACCCACGCCCTCCTGGTCCCGACTTCCCTGTCTATTGGGTGGGAGGATAGCAGGTGTGGCTGCTCCCGCGAGAAGAATCGAGCGATCCCTGGGATCTGCTGCAGGAGGAAGCAAGGAGAAGATGAAAGAAGAAGGCAGATGGTGAGAAGAAGGGACGGGCGGAGGAGGGCAACAGACCAATGGGTTTGAAGGAAGGAGGAAGGGGCAATAAAGAAATGGACGAAACCAATGGTCTATCTCTCGGGGTTGCAAGAGAAAGACGAAGGGAAGAACAGTCTGTGGGTCTCAGTAGGTGGGGGCGGAAAGTTAAAAGGGGGTACGCGTGCGGCGGGTGCAAAAAGACGGGGGTAGTGAGCAATTTAAGCGGAGGAAAGACGGAGCACGGGGAACTCGTTCGGGAGTGCGACATTAGGCTCGTAGGCGTAGACGTGTAGGCCGTTGCAGAGAGTATTACGACGGTGTTTGGACGGACACAAGACAAACGATCTTTCTCGTGGGTGACATAACTGTGATTCACAGAAAAGACCAAGAAAAAAACTTGTGTGTGGTGGAATTCTTTTTTTTTTTAAGGTCAATCGGCAAAACCATTGATAGTGAGTCCATGCAGGCGTTTGTAGAACACAAGACTTCACAATAACCTTATTAGCATATTTTGTTACAAATTTTGCTTTCCAATAAAGATAATCATATTAGTGCCATAACCATTACGTTACTAATACTAATGAGACATGGTAGCTTAAAGGACAAGACATCTTTTTTGAAAAAAGTTTTACTAGTGCACATAATCTACTAGGGAATGTTTTCTCCAATAGAATATCATGGTCTCTTTATAGATGAGATCTACGGTCTTATTTATAACCAATTATAATGCTATGTAATGTAATGGAAGCTTGGGGAATTATGTCTCTAGATTATACGATGGGGAGCTAAGGTTCAAGTGATCTAATTTGAGGATCGATGAGTTGAGGATCCTTGTGGTATACTTGTATTATTCCACTAGAAAGTATTCAATATGTTTACACCTATGTACAATATAATATAATTTGGAGATTTTGTATTTTTTTTAATTTGAGTCTGGATATGAGGACTTCTGCATGATTGATCCCAGATAAGAGTAACATATGCTTCATATTTGATTCAATGACATCTTTTTCAACAAAAACATGATTCGGTTTAGTCATTGAAAATCTCATGAAAATGGCCTACAGAGAAAATTATATGTATATATGGGAGAAGGAGGGGACTATGTTTCTATAATATAGCTTTTGATTATAGTTTTTGACATAAATAATAGTTTGTAATTGTATTGCCCTCTTATACTTGATATTCTAACTTGCTTCTCCTCGTTCACAAATATTCTATTATGTTCACCCACCTTCACCTCCTCTAGTGGATGCTCATGAAAACTATCCATGGAAGCATGAGACATTGATCCTTGCCTTGCTTTAATCATGTATTATTTCTGAGTTGTGTGATGTATGCAAAATATTTTGAAATTTATTTTAATATAAAGAATCAAATGGTTGATAATTCACATTTCACATATATGTTTTAAATGATGAGCAGAATCTATGGCTAAACTTAGTTCAATGAAACTATACAAGTTTTAGAGTAGAAGAAAAATAGATATTGTGTATAGTGTTGATCAATTGAATTGATCCATTGTGTGTGAATTGGTTGTTGAGCTTCTAGTTGGCCTTGATAGGGTCCCTTCAATTGTAGTAGGTGGGTCAAAGTGGACCAGTCAAATCAGTTTGATCATGGGTAGGGTTAAAGTTATAAGACCCCTGGCATGGTTGAACCATGTGTTGGTATGTATGCCCTGAGAGTCAATCATATCATGATTGATATGTGGCATTAGATACTTGATTTGATAATAATAAAGGCAAGCTTCCAATTCATCTGTTTCGCTCAATTATGAGATAATGAGGATACATAGTGAATGTCTAGAGAATTATATTGCTCAATGATGTAATGTTGTTAAGTTACTATCCTTGTGGGTGAGATCATACAAATGCTAAGAGTACATATACATATTTTCATTATGTCCCTGATCGGTTGTTATTGTGTAAGGTTGATGGACAACAATAGCACATAAGATCAAAGTGTGAGTTGGTTCATGACTAAATCTCATTAGTCATGATATGGCAATATCAAACTAAGTACACAGATACATGTTAGGGAACAATGTATCAGACAGACCCACCGTGAGACTGACACATGGATGCCATCATCATGGAAGTCATAGTCATGTCTCACAGTGATGGTGGTGGTTCTTAGAGTCATATGTGTCGTCCATGTACTCTCAGGTCATTGGGGTGTTTTCAATGTGTTTTACTGACATGATGATCGATATGTGGTTTTTGTGGCTTGTGTGCCTTTGGTGGTATGTACATATAGGTGGAACTGTTAGCTTATGCAATAGGTTGATTGAAAAACAATGACGTAGCACCTTGAATATATGTTATGAAATGCAAGTATTGATTCTTGTGTAATAAATCTCAGCTCATGGTGCTTGCTGTTAATCGATTTTAATTTCCTATGATTTTCGGTGATCTGCTGTTAATGGTTGATCGTGGTTTGAGTTTTGAGTAATCTCGCTTTGTGTGGCAAAGGGTGTCACATTTTGTGGTATCAGAGCTCTAGGTTCGTTGAGTGTACAGGGACACTAGGACTAGGATTAGGATGGTGTCTAAGATAAGAACATGATATAAAATATGTTGTATACTGCCTAATTTCAATACTTGAGTGCCTTGGCTAGGTATTCAGATGTTGAAGAAAAGTTAAGTATGGAACTCTTAGATTGATTTCTCTTTGAATACTCTGATCAAGTAGTCATTTTAGAACAATCTAAAGAGCACAACAAATCAGGAATCATGATGCTAATACCTCCATCATACCAGAAAAAGAGATAAGAACTGCACCATAATTCATTAAAACTTGAATGTTTGGTGATTAAAAGAGAAAGATACAGCTCCATGAAGCCTAAATCTAAGTATGAATATAATAAGAAAAGTTCTTGAAGTTGTAATTTCAAGAAATGTATGAAGGAAAAGACAGATGAACTTGTGCTAATAAAGTAAGTCGAGGTGTAAAATTCACATAAGATGGAGAGAATTCCTAAAATAAGGATGAAGTGATAAGTCAAACAGGAACACATGATAAATAAATAAGATGGAACCTGAGTTAATCTCACACCAACCCATGAATATGAAAATATGTAAAGTGCAATCCTCATGATATGTGACAGGGAACAAGCGAGATGATCCCTATTCAATAAAGAATAGGTAAAGAGTAATGATATTTTTCATGATGTAAAGATGAAAAATGAGGTAAAATAAGGAAATTATCATGAACATGATAGACTGTAACAAAGAAGGGAGTAATGACATGTAATCATCTTTATCATTCTTGTGTTGAGGGCAAGGAAACCAGGATGAGACAAGTTAAATTGACACGTGAACATTTGAAAACTCGTGGAATAATTAAAGAAAGTGATAATCCCTTCACCTTGATAAGCAAACCCTTGGTAGTGATGTAGTGATAAGAGAAATATGTTCCCTTGTGTTCTTTCCTTTCAAGGATGTGGTAGTGAAGTGGGTCCTATGTCACTTGATGTGCATGGGTTAGAAGTGATCCTTAGATGGATACTTTGAAAAGTATCAGTTGGTCTTGGATTTTTGTTCTAAGATAGGGATATCTGCGATAGGTGATGCCTCGAGATGAAAGAAAGATCCTTTTGACATGTTTGGTTTTGGTAAAAATAATAGAAGATGGATGTGATAGGGATGTGATGTGTTACTGACACATGTGATGGATACCAAGGTAAAGAATCACAGTATCCAAGTAGTGTCAGTTGTATGGGAGAGTGAGAACATGTCTCTTGATAGGATGATTAGGTGTTTGGCTACCTAAAAAGGTTGACTTTGGATCAATCTGGTTATAACTACCCAACCTATAGTATGAACATAACATGTTAGGGTTTTATACTCCAGATAAATGTAACATCGACAAGGATGTATAAGTTGAAGAGACAGTTGTAAGATCGTCTTGGGAAAGTTCATCAGGTTGATTATAATCCCTTGGAGTGCTCCTATCAGGCTTACAAGTAAGAAAAGTTCCAAGAAGATTGTGCATTGGGTATAGATTGATAAGTAGGGTTTCCAATCCCAACTAGGTCAGTTAAGGTGACATATATTGTGAGGGTTACACGTATCTTGGAAAGCTGATTGTTGTATATGTTCTCGCTTAAAACTATGGTAACTCCTTGTTTATATACGGGTGATGATAATGATAATGGTGATGGTAACGTTAGTCCTTTGTATCTAACATGATTATATGCATGAAGTGATCACCTTGGTTATCTGCTTTATACTAAGATGAAGATAAGCACATAATTAGTTGTTTAATGATGTGCCTTATATATGTGATCATAAGATGAGGCATGACTTAGAAAAGGATATAATCACTAATGTCACTTCGTGTTGATAAAGCATTTAATCCTTAATGTCACCCTGTGATTGATGATATGAGTTTATAAGTTATTCATGATGATTATTGAATAATACTAACCATGCAGGTGATGTATAGCCAAATAGAAGGCTATGAGAAATGAATATATGAGAACAATGAGATAACAGGAACATTAAGAATGTTGTTCCATGATGATAATGTAAGCCTTGAGAGGCAGTGGCACTATGTGTTGAGGGATTGAGATCCCATGGTATGTGATGATCTTTGTGATAGATCAGTATGATGTGAATTGTAGCAAAAGCATAATGTTGAGTTTATGTTGATTATTTCCTGTTATAGCTCACATGTTATACAACTTGGTTGAATCTTGCAATCCATATAAAAGATACTAATTAATCAAAGTGAAACATATCATGTAGTTGCCCTGTCCATAGATCCATCATCGTCAGGAATTGGTGATGGTGAAATGGGTTCTCCTGCGGGTTAACCCAGAGCGCATATTGTTGAGTATGCGAGGTTTCTCCTAGCCTAAAGTGAGGAGGTAAGAGTGCAACTTCGGTTGTAGACTCCAGGGTGTGCATTCAGGCCCGTAGCCAAATTGTGATGAAGAGCATGGTGAACATGCCCATGGCTCAGGATATGTGATATGAGGAGCATGAATGCGTTCATGGCTCAAAGCACAGTGAACATGCCCGTGGCTCAGTTTCACTAGCGTTGTGACCTGTACCGAGGTGGGCTAGGCAGAGGGTAGCCTGACCCTGTGGCTAAGACCACTTCAGCATGAGACTGCGGTCCTGCTTGTGTTGTACTCATGCACTGACCATGAGGCGGAGAAGGTCGTGGAGTTCGGCTCTTCCATTGACCTTGTATGGCACCGGCTTGGGTTTCGCAACCGAAGGTTGGATCTGAGCGGTACGGCTCACTTCCTCAGGGCATAATAATACGTAATTCAGCCGAATAGTACTACTGCTTAAGACAAACACGAAACATTGGTTGAGGCCTTGTTTGTGTAGATAAATCTTGTCATATCTTGCAGTTGCTTATATGTTCCTCCTATGTAGTAGGACTTATATATATTAATTAATCATGCTCCACAAAGAAATACTTATACTCCTGGTAAGTTTTCTTAGTACGAACAACTTTACTTTATTTAACTTCTCTTGTGATACTTCTTATCAGTTAGCTACTTTAGATACATACCTGAGGTTTTGTAGTTTTTGCGGGGAGTTATGTCTCCCACTGGGACGATGTTCAATTGTCTCACTCCGCTGGTTTACACCCTTTTTAGGTGGTCGAGCTAGGCGTGGTGGTGGTCGCGGAGTTGCGGCCGAGCAGCGAGAAGAGCAGTAGAAGGCAGGCGATGGATATGTTGTTGTTTTAGATGTTTTGTAGTAGAGTCTAGAGTTATCCCTGTACTCTCAGGTTGTTGGCGGTATTTTGACGTGGTTTCACGATGTATAGCTTTAGATGTTTGTATATCCTGCTGCTGGCCAGATGTGGGACTTTATGTATGTATAAACAGGTGATGAACTCATGTGATGATGAGACAGTTGTTTCTCTAAGATGTGGACACATATCAAGTCTTGTATATGTTTATATAACCTGTTTTCTTGCAGGATGTGGGCTGGAATGTAATAGTTTCTCAGTTTTTCCATTTTCTACAATCGGTTTTAATTAACCCATGTTTTGATAATCTGTGGTGATGGTAATTTCCACACATTTTCGTGTAACACCTCGTTGTCTGTGTGATAGTGGGATGTGTTGCCACAAGTTTTAGTATCAGAGCCCTAGGTTGGCTGAGTCTACAGGGATTTAGGACTAGGTTGTGTTTGTTCTTGTGCGTTTTCCAGATTTTCTCATAGTTTTCTTCTGCCTCAGTGGAAGAAAAGCCAAGATGTCTGGAAATCATGAAGAACATGCTGATGAGCACAACGATGTTGCATTAGTTGATGGAGCTTTTGAGCAGGCACATGGAGATCGGGTGCCTGAGGTCCCCCAACCTAACCCAACCATTCTTGAACATCCTACCTACCAACAGCTTATGGCACAGATGATGGATACAATGAATCTCATGGTTGAGCGGCTGCCAGTGCCTCCTCCGACAGTACAGGCTCCCCATGGAGAAGCATTGGGTATTGGGAAGACCTTCGAGCGGCTTCGCCGAGTCAGAGCTTCAGATTATGCTGGAACGGCTGACCCAGCGGATGCAGATCTATGGTTGAAAAGTCTTGAGAAGGCTTTCCAGATCCTCGACATCCCCGAAGCAGACAAAGTAAAGCACGATGTCTACCTTCTGAAAGGTAGTGCTGGTCACTGGTGGACCATCGAGGAAGAGAAGCGGCATGGTGAGGTGATCTGTTGGGAGGTTTTCCGGTGCGAGTTCGTCACCAGATACTTTCCAAAAACGTATCTGGATGAGAAGATCAGTCAGTTTGAGAGCCTCCGACAAGGAACGATGAACATCACCGAGTACGAAGCCAAGTTCATGGATCTGTTGAGGTTTTGTCCTCACATGGAGGCGACCGATGAAGAGCGGATCAGACGCTTCGAGAAAGGTCTGAGTTCTGAGTTGACGACACCTGTTTCTGCGTTGGAGAACCAAGAACGGTTTGCTACATTTGTGGAATCTGCTTGAAGGATCGAACAATCAGTAAGGGAGAAGAGAGAATCTATGGCTAAGAAGAGACCTGCTCAGTTCCAGGAGCAGAGGTTTGGTGGCTTCAAGAAGCCAAGGTTTGCAACACCGTCAGTGATGAGAGGTTTTGGTGGACCGTCTCAGTGGTCTCCGAGTAAAGGAAGGGGTTATGTTTCTTCACCATCTAAGGCACAAAGTACAGATTCTGTGGCAGTGACAGGGCCATCTAGGCCACGGGTTGACGATAGAGCATGCCATCTGTGTGGTCAGATCGGGCATTGGAGGTTCAATTGCCCGAATAGAGATGTTGAAGTAACACAGCAGCTGAGACAGAATCAGCAAGGATCGGACAGACATCAGCCCAGTGGTAGCAGAGGATGAGGATGCGGTCAAGCGTCTCAAGCTGGATCGTCTGCTCAAGGAAGAAGAGGACGTGGACAGCAAGCAACGACTCGATTCTATGCTATGAGTCAGCCGGAGGCGATAGTCAACTCGCGAGTAGTGACAGGTCAGATGGAGTTATTTCATTCTGATATGTCTCCTTCTTGCTTTATATCTGTTCTAGTTGACCCGGGTGCTACACGCTCTTTTATCGCCTATAGTATGCTTGAAAACTGTCGTTTACCTATTAGTCGTAAGAAGGATAGTTTGTTGTTAGAAACCCCTCTAGATGGTTCCTCATTGCTTCGAGAAGAGTGTCCATCTTGTGTCTTATCTTTCTCGGTACACCGCATTCAAGTGGATATCATACCACTTGATATGCATGGTTTTGATGTTATCCTTGGAATGGATACCTTAGAGAAGTATAAGGTTGTGTTGGACTGTGGTTCCAAGCAGGCGGTGTTTGATGATGATGGAGAGAAGTGGATCTTCCAAGGAGATACGAACATTCTTCTGACGTGTCTGGTATTAGCTATGGTGGCAGAGAAGTTGCAATGACAAGGATGTGAGGCGTTCTTAGCTCACGTGGTAGATACCATTGTGGCTACCAAGGTGAAAGGTCCTAGCCTCGAGGAGGTGTCAGTTGTTCGAGAGTTCGCAGATGTGTCCCCTGAGGAGTTTCATGGTGTTCCACCTCCCCGAGAGATTGATTTCGAGATCAATTTGGTGCCAGGAACACAACCAGTTGCAGAGACACCGTATAGGATGGCTCCAGTGGAGATGGAAGAGCTGAAGAAGCAGTTACAAGAGTTGCTGGACAAAGGTTTCATCTGACCAAGCATGTCTCTTTGGGGTGCTCCCGTGTTGTTTGTCAAGAAGAAGGATGGTTCGATGCGGTTGTGTATAGACTACCGACAGTTGAATAAGGTCACGATCAGGAACAAGTACCCATTGCCGAGGATAGATGATCTGTTCGATTAGTTGCATGGTGCTACAGTGTATTCAAAGATCGATCTACGGTCCGGATATCATCAGTTGAGGATAAAGGCGGATGACATACCAAAGTCAGCTTTTCGGACGAGGTATGGTCATTTCGAGTTCGTGGTTGTGTCGTTTGGGCTAACCAATGCACATGCTGCTTTCATGGACCTAATGAACAGAGTGTTTCGTTCATTCTTAGATCAGTTTGTTGTAGTCTTCATAGATTACATCTTGATCTATAGTCAATATAGGCAAGAGCATGAGCAACATCTTCGATGAGCTTTGACTCTTCTTCGTCAACATCAGTTGTATGCCAAGTTCAGTAAGTGTGAGTTCTGGTTGAAAGAAGTGACTTTCTTAGGCCATGTGATATCCGCTGAAGGAGTCAAAGTGGACCCAAAGAAGGTGGAATTCGTTGCAGAATGGGAATAGTCGAAGACACCGATAGAAGTTCATAGTTTTCTAGGTTTAGCAGGATGCTACCGACGGTTTATCAAGGACTTCAGTGCGATTGCGTTGCCAATGATGAAGTTGACAAGAAAGGATGTACCTTTTCGTCTGGGATGATCGATGTCAAAAAGCTTTCCAGAGTTTGAAGGAGAAGCTAACCAGTGCTCTAGTGTTAATCCTGCCAGAGCCTAGGAAGGGCTATGTTGTTTTCTATGATGCTTCCAAGAAAGGTTTAGGTTGTGTGCTGATGCAGGAAGATCATGTGGTTTCTTTTGCTTCGTGACAGCTTAAGAAACACGAGGAGAACTATCTGACTCATGACTTGGAGCTGGCAGCAGTGGTTCATGCATTAAAGATTTGGAGACATTATCTTTATGGGGAAGTGTGTCAGATCTTTACGGATCATAAGAATCTGAAGTACATCTTTTCGCAGCACGAGTTAAACATGCGACAGCGTCGATGGATGGAGTTGATCAATGATTACGATTGCACTATCGAGTATCATCCTGATAAATCGAATGTGGTAGCTGATGCGCTTAGCCGAAAGTCTTCTTCTTCTTCGAAGAAGGCACAGTTGAGTTCTCTGGTATGCCATAGACGGGATATGCTTGTTTTGTTGCGGCAGATGAATGTGCAGATGGAAGTTTCTTCATTAGCTGGACTTTTAGCACAGATGCAAGTCAAGCCTACATTGAGACAACAGATTAAAGATGCACAACAGACAGATGATGCAGAATAGTTGATCATGTCAGAGTTCGGTAGTGAAAAGCGTGATGGGTTCCATGAGTCTGAGGATGGGCTAGTCTTCTATCGTAACAGGATGGTGGTTCCTGATGTTGATGAGCTGAGGAAGTTAGTGCTCGAGGAAGAACACATGTCGATGTATGCTATGCATCCAGGTGTCACCAAGATGTATCATAGTCTGAGGGACTTGTATTGGTGGCCCAGTTTGAAGAAAGATGTAGCAAAATTTGTGGCTAGGTGTGCAGTTTGTCAACAAGTGAAGGATGAACATCAGAAGCCGGTAGGTATGTTGCAACCCTTGTCGATACCACAATGCAAATGGGATCATATAACCATAGATTTCGTAGTTGGTCTGCCCAAGACAACTAGGAATCATGATTCCATTTGGGTAATAATGGACAGATTGACGAAGTCTGCCCATTTCATACCGGTAAAGACAACGCACACGGCCGAGAAGCTCACTCGAGTGTATGTGGATGAGATAGTACATTTGCACGGTGTGCTAGTGACGATAGTTTCTGACAGAGGTCCGCAATTTACAAGTCATTTTTGGGAACAGTTGCACAAGGCGTTGGGAACACAGTTGAGATTCAGTACCGCCTTCCTCCCGCAAACAGATGGATAGTATGAGAGGACTGTTCAGACTTTAGAAGATCTCCTTCGAGCTTGTGTTTTGCAGTTTTTAGGCAATTGGGATGTACATCTTAGTTTGATAGAGTTCGCCTACAACAACAGTTATCAGCGGAGCATTGACATGGCTCCTTATGAGGCTTTGTACGGAAGGAAGTGCATATCTCCTTTGTGTTGGTATGAGTCTGGTGAATATCAGCTTTTGGGTCCTGAGTTAGTACAGTAGATGTCAGAAAAGATCAAGATGATACAATAATAGTTGAAAGTGGCACATGACAGGTAGAAGTCTTACGCAGACAATCGCCGACGACCTTTAGAGTCCCAGGTAGGAGACAAAGTGTATCTTAAAGTCTCACCATGGAAAGGTGTGCTAAGGTTTGGTCGAAAGGGTAAGCTAGCACCCAGATATATGGGGCCTTACCCAATTATAGCACGTGTTGGAAAAGTAGCTTATGAGTTAGAGTTGCCTCCCAAGTTGCACCGGTTACATCCAGTATTCCATGTCAATATGTTGAAGAAAAGTCATCCGGGTACAAGAATAGTGATACAACCAGTGGAAGTTGAGCTTGATGAAGATGTGACCTACGAGGAAGGTCATGTGGCTATCCTTGATAGAAGAGTTAAGAAGATGAAGAAGAAGGACCTGGTTCTTGTGAAGGTTCTTTGGCATCATCGTGGCATTGAGGAAGCCATGTGGGATCTTGAGGAAGAGATGAGGAGAAAGTATCCCTCACTTTTCTCTTCGGATTTCGGGGACGGAATCCCTTAAGGGGGTTAGCTTGTGAGGACCCTGACCTTCATTTAGGGTTTACCCTGTTTGCTTTGCTTAACCTTGGTGCTTTTGTGCTTGCTAATCACCTTTGATGGTGATTAGGGTTTAGTTGTTCTTTGTTGAGAGTTGGAGGTGCTACTTGCAAATGACCCAAGTCTAGGGTTTGGTGGGCAAGTTTGCCACCTTGTGAGGTGTTCCTCTCTCTCCTTGCTTCCTCTAGAATAGAGAAGCAAGTTTGGGCTCGTTTCTTGAGTTCTTTTGGGCCTGGTTGAGCTTGTTGGACCTTGTGGTGCCTTGCTTTGCTTTGTTTGAGCTTTGTATCGGCCAAGATGGAGAGTGTATCGGCCAAGGCATGTGTGTCGCCCATGGTAAGAGGTGTGTCGCCCCAGGTGCTAGTTGTTGTGTCGCCCATGCTCTTTGACCTAGCCTTGACCTTGTATAGTGGATACTTGGTGCATATCTTGGACATGTGTACGGAGCTTGCTAGAGTGGTGGCTCGTGCACTAGGACAAGTGTCCCTAGGTAGGCGATACCTTGCTTGGAACAACCTTGTTTTCTCCTCCCTTTCCTCCTATATAGGCGGTTCCTTTCCTTAGCTAGGAGTTCCTTTGGTCCTTTGGTTCCTCTCCACCTTGGTGCATAATATCCCCCTCTTCCTGGCTAGTGGTGGCCGATACTCCCTTGGAAGGAGCAGCTTGTTGGCCGACACCCCTTGAAGGAGCTAGTGGTGGCTGATAGCCTTGGAGCCTCCATCTTCCTTGCTTGGTGGTGCTTGGAGCTAGGAGCTTGGAGCTTGCTTGAGGCGGGTTACATAACTTCTAACCCTAGCTACACTATCTCTTGCTATAATCTTGTTTATATGCATGTTAGTAGCTTAGTTCTTGCTTAGTATCCATGTTAGCCAATCCTTGTGATCTAGGGTTTTAGGTGAGCAATACTCCTTTCTCCCCTAGGTCTAGAGGAGTGAGCTTGGGTTCCTAGTAGCATGAGAAACACCCCTCTTTCTTGGTCGATTGAGGTGAGCTTGTGTTCTAGTTGCTTGAGTAACACCCTCCTCTCACCATGGGCTAGAAGGGTGAGCTTGATGGTGATGGTGGATGTGCAAGACCCCTCTTTCTTAGTTGATTGAGGTGAGCTATCTTCCTAGGGTTTCGGGTGACCTTATGCTGAGGAAGAAGATGACCTTGTGAGTGGTACCTTTGAGTCGTTATGAGAGTGGGGAGGTGCTGCCCGACAGTCCCCTTGACCTAGATGCTTTGGATGACAAGTGGTGGTAGCTGTGATGGATGATATCCCCTTGATCTTGAGTCTTGGATGACACATGATGGGTGTTGTGTCGGGCGTCACACCATGCTGAGATGGCATGCCCGATACACCTTAGTCAGATGTTTGCCTTATGCTGTTATGCCTTGATCGATGGGGCGTTGGGGTCTGGTCTTGTGACGACCGTTAGCTCTTGGTCCAGTAGGTTGCACGATGCATGGTTGAGCTACCCACCTTGAACGATACTTTGGTGATCTGATCTTGGCTGATAGTCTATGTTTGTGACGGGCTGTTTTCCTTGCTGTTGTGACGGGCATCACATGTCTTTGTACCGGCCGATAACACCATGAGTTGTGACGGGCGTTGCCCGATAAGGGAGTGCCCGACACCCCACACGATATCCCTCTTGTGACGCAGCGTTGCGCTGCTGCACACTGGTTGCCTTGGTGGCAACACAACATTGTGTGCTGGCCGTTAGATGATGAGATTTGAGTGAGGGAAGGTTTCCCGATACGACCTATGGTGAGGGTGAGCCCTGCCCAATACAGTTTTAGTGAGGGTCCTTGGTGTTCTAGTGAGGGTTACACGTATCTTGGAAAGCTGATTGTTGTATATGTTCTCGCTTAAAACTATGGTAACTCCTTGTTTATATACGGGTGATGATAATGATAATGGTGATGGTAACGTTGGTCCTTTGTATCTAACATGATTATATGCATGAAGTGATCACCTTAGTTATCTGCTTTATACTAAGACAAAGATAAGCACATAATTAGTTGTTTAATGATGTGCCTTATACATGTGATCATAAGATGAGGCATGACTTAGAAAAGGATATAATCACTAATGTCACTTCGTGTTGATAAAACATTTAATCCTTAATGTCACCCTGTGATTGATGATATGAATTTCTAAGTTATTCATGATGATTATTGAATAATTCTAACCATGCAGGTGATGCATAGCCAAATAGAAGGCTATGAGAAATGAATATATGAGAACAATGAGATAACAAGAACATTAAGAATGTTGTTCCATGATGATGATGTAAGCCTTGAGAGGCAGTGGCACTATGTGTTGAGGGATTGAGATCCCATGGTATGTGATGATCCTTGTGATAGATCAGTATGATGTGAATTGTAGCAAAAGCATAATGTTGAGTTTATGTTGTTTATTTCCTGTTATAGCTCGCATGTTATACAACTTGGTTGAATCTTGCAATCCATATAAAAGATACTAATTAATCACATCGAAACATATCATGTAGTTGCCCTGGCCATAGATCCATCATCGTCAGGAATTGGTGATGGTGAAACGGGTTCTCGTGCGGGTTAACCCGGAGCGCATATTGTTGAGTATGCGAGGTTTCTCCTAGCCTAAAGTGAGGAGGTAAGAGTGCAACTTCGGTTGTAGACTCTAGGGTGCGGATTTAGGCCCGTAGCCCAATTGTGATGAAGAGCATGGTGAACAGGCCCATGGTTCAGGATATGTGATATGAGGAGCATGAATGTGTTCATGGCTCAGAGCACGATGAACATGCCCGTGGCTCAGTTTCACTAGCATCGTGACCTGTACCGAGGCAGGCTAGGCAGATGGTAGCATGACCCTGTGGCTAAGACCACTTCAGCATGAGACTGCGGTGTTGCTTGTGTTGTACTCATGCATTGACCATGAGGCGGAGAAGGTCGTGGAGTCCGACTCTTCCATTAACCTTGTATGGCACCAACTTGGGTTTCACAATCAAAGGTTGGATCTTAGCGGTACGGCTCACTTCATCAGGGAATAATAATACGTAATTCAGTCGAATAGTACTACTGCTTAAGACAAACACGAAACATTAGTTGAGGCCTTGTTTGTGTAGATTAATCTTGTCATATCTTGTAGTTGCTTATATGTTCCTCCTATGTAGTAGGACTTATATATCTTGATTAATCATGCTCCACAAAGAAATACTTATACTCCTGGTAAGTTTTCTTAGTACAATCAACTTTACTTTATTTAACTTATCTTGTGATACTTCTTATCAGTTAGCTGCTTTAGATACATACCTGAGGTTTTGTAGTTTTGGCGGGGAGTTATGTCTCCCGCTGGGACAATGTTCAATTGTCTCACTCCGCTGGTTTACACCCTTTTTAGGTGGTCGATCTAGGCGTGGTGGTGGTCGCGGAGTTGCGACCTAGCAGCGAGAAGAGCAGTAGAAGGCAAGCGATGGATATGCTGTTGTTTTGGATGTTTTGTAGTAGAGTCTAGAGTCATCCCTGTACTCTCAGGTCCTTGGTGGTATTTTGACGTGGTTCCACGATGTATAGCTGTAGATGTTTGTATATCCTACTACTGGCCGGATGTGGGCCTTTATGTATGTATAAAAAGGTGATGAACTCATGTGATGATGAGACAGTTGTTGCTCTAAGCTGTGGACACATATCAAGGCTTGTATATGTTTATATAACCTATTTTCTTACAAGATGTGGACTGGAATGTAATAGTTTCTCAGTTTATCCATTTTCTGCAATCAGTTTTAATTAACCCATGTTTTGATAATCTGTGGTGATGGTAATTTCCGCACATTTTCGCGTAACACCTCAATGTTTGTGTGATAGTGGGATGTGTTGCCACATATAACATCTTGACTTACTTTTGAAATAGTTTTCCTTGGATAAGTGGTCTCTTCTTATGATAGGAGAATGTACAACTGGGAGTGAGTATGTTGGTGGGATAGTGAGTAAAAGTAAGACTAGTGTTGAGTCAGCAGATCAGAGTGGCACAAATAAAGCATGATATGTTTTGAAGTTCCAAGTGGATGACAAAATGTATCTCTAGTCTTTCTTTAGAAGAGACATGTTGAGGTTGAGGAAGGTATGGTAAACTCCCAGAATCAAGAATCTAACCATGGAATGTTATAAGTTGAGACAGTGACATATCAGTAGAGGTTGACACCTGAGTTTTATAAAGTACTTATAGTGCTTCTCTGACTAAGAAAGTGTTACCAGACATAGAGTTGACTCTGCAACCAATAGTGGAAATGATAGTTGGGTTTGTGTCTTGTGTGAAAGATCCTATTTTGACCTTAGAGGGAAGACCAATATGTTTTTCAAGTCTTATGACTTCACCTTGAGATCAAGCGACTATTTGTAAGTTTGAAGGCATAATGCATGAGTAACATCTATCTCCCTCCGCCTGGGATTTCAGGGACGAAATCCTTGTTAGGGGTTTATGACTTGTAAGGATCCTGACCTGGGTTTTGGACTAACCCTATTTATTTTACTTAAGTAAGTTGCTTAGAACTTTAATCTAATACTTTGGGGTGTTTTTATATCACGTGACACACTTATGTTTCAAGTTTGGTTCTGTTTGAATGTTGTTTGAGCAATGATTGGTTATTTTGGACCAAAGTGCAATTTACCCAAGATGAGGGGTTATCTTGCAATATGTCACATGTTGAGCGTCCCCTTAGTGATTTACCATCATAATAGAGAGAGAATGATGATAAGGGGTGCCTTGTGGATAGCCTAAGTTCCAAGTTGAGCTTGTATGGTTGATGCTTGTGTTATATGTGCTAGTTTTGGTGCAAATTGCAAATTACCCACAATTGGGAGATTAATATGAAATTTACCATATCTAGAGTGCTCATTATCTTTCTTGATATCATATAGAGGATAAAGGAAGAGGGGGGTGTCTTCTTTGGATATCGGGAAAGGAGTGGCATCCTCATAATGATAAAGTTCTATGAATCATGTGTGTTTTAACCTTGGAATATAGTGTATCAGTTTAGGGTAGTGTGGTGTATCGGTTTGGGAGGATTGGTGCCCTTGATAGGAGGCCAAGAGGTTGAGAATCTACCTAGAGTATATCACCATGGTGTGCATGTTGAGCTAGAGGGGTTGCATGTGGCCTTTGTACGTGGACAAGTGTCACCTAGACTCTTAAGGTGATGACACCTTTGTTTTGATCTTTCTCTCTTCCTTCAAGTATATAACCCCCTCCCTCTTCTTACAAGTAAACCCTTTCATCCATTCTTGTTCTTATCTTCTTGGTGGATGGGTTTGGAAGCTTAATGAGCTAGAGGAAGTCCCCATGAAGCTTGGGAGGTTGAGTTCCTTGCTCATACTGATTCCTTATTCAATTTCCATCTTGGTGAGTAATGTTTCTTTGATGGCCATTTCTTTGAGCTCTCTTCTTCATCTTATTATTCCTATCTCATACATGGATCATACCTTGGATGAAGTTTGGTTAGGACGTGGTTCTCTCTCTTTCCTTTGTTCTTGAGCTATCATAACCTTGACACCTTCTCCTTTCTTAAGGTGATGTTGAGGTCGAGTTGGGACTATTGATGGACTATCTTCCACCTTGAGAACGTGTTCTTTGGATATTTGATCATGGAGCTTGAACCCTATATGGAGACCTTCTTGAGTTCTGTTATATAACTCTTAGCCTTCTTTATTATTTTCACTCTTTCATGTGCTTATACGATTCTCATCTCTACACCATTTAACCCATATATATTAGTGGTTAAAGATGGTCTTGTGAACTGATTTGAAGAAGGAACCTCACTTAGTTTGTTGATCATATCTTGTAACCTACTGCCATGATAATAGTTGAAGTAGTAGATGACATACTATAGTTGAAGATGACAAAGTCGACACACTTTGCTAGCTCAAACCCGACATGCCTTGGGGGTGCTATTCTGACATGCTTTGTGATGCTTAAACTGTGATGCCCAACTGACGCTTAAACCGATACACCTTGATGAGGTGAGTCGTTATACCTTGTTGATGCCCTAACCCTAATAACTCGACACACCTTGCCCGACACAAGTGTCATGGGCGACACACATTGGAAGATACACAAAATAGTGGTGAGACTGATACCTAGAGTAAGCTTAAATTGACATGCCCAATTGGTTCTTAAATCATCACACTTGATGGTGCTATAGACGATAAACCAAGATATGGTGAAGGCGGTACACTATGTTATGCTTATGAAACTAATATCATCTTGATGTGTCACGTATGACACAATGGTACTATGTAGGCTGATACACCTTGATAAGATAATCCGACACACCATGTAGGTGTTAGACCAAGGTACCCTCCCATAGGAGAGAGGGTGACACACTTTGAGGAGTAAGTGGTTGACACATCAGGGTGAAGCTAAATTGAGATGACCTTGGTTGAGTAAGAGGCTGACATGAAGATGAGCTAACCTAACACCTTGAGGTTTAACCCGATACACCTAAGATGAGCTTGCCCGACACACCTTGGTGTGGTCAGGATGACACATGAGGATGATGAAACTGGGATCCTTCTAACCATATGAAATTGGTATATCAAGGTCTGACCCAAGATGTTACAAATTGAGATACACCTTGATGAGGTAAACTGATATCACATGATGAGTGTGAAGCCGATATCCTAAGTTGAAGGTGAAACCAACATCTAGGGTTAGGGGATAGTCTGAGATGCCATGTAATTGATTAGTTGATACATGTGTATTGAATGGTCATTACACCTATACCTTTGTGTATGGATATAGTCAATACATAGTGTGATAATCTATCTAAGATCATGATTATTAATGACCAACTTCTCTAATAATGTGAGTGATTATGGAAATAGGGTTTAGTGGTAAAGTAACCATGTGATAATCCTAATCATAATATAGTAAGACTCATGTGCTCACCTTAATGAAGGATTGTAATCCATGACAAGTGTCTTCTATATTCTTTTCTACATGATCGTAACTTGTGAGAAAGGTTAATGATACCCCTATGTGAAAATATGATAGTGGTTGTGACGTCTATCTCGAGAAAACAAGATTAACTAATGCAGAAGCATTCACTAAGCAGCGGATTACCAAAAATCACTAAAAATTAAAACTTTTTGTGAAGAGATCTTAAAAAGGTAAAGCTTTTTCATAAAGCAACATGATACATTATTTACAACTGATCCATCAGTACATCTCTGTAAGGTCGTGTCTCGAGATTACAATCATCAACTACCATGTTAACTATATAAGGCAAGATACAGAAATCTTGAGGTACTGGACCAAAAACTCAAAAGCACTAACTATTACTCCGAGGACCTGAGAGTACAGAGACGACACATAGGACTCTAACTACATCTATATGTAGCATAACAGCCAGTTCTCCACCTGAAACTTCACTGCTGTCCCTGGTACTGTTGATGCTGCCCTTCACCTATTGAAGAATTTCTGCCTCCTCACCCACATCCACCTAAAAATATGTTTCCCACGGGGTGAGACAATTATAAAATTGTCCCAGCGAGAGTTATAACTCTTTGCCAGAAACATAATTATTATAGCTTAAGAAAATAAATGTACACAAAGAAGTTATATTTGTCTAGGAGTAGTTAAAACAATGTTTAACAAATTAAACTATTCTTCCTATTAAAGCAATGCAACTATACTTTGATAAACCCATATGTCATTTATCTTCTAAGAAATAGAAGAACATGTATGGCATTTATTTACTATAAAACCATTATTACAACACTAACTCTCTTTAGACTTAGATCATATATCTAATGTCTAACATTATTATTGGGGAGTCATGGCCTGTAGCCATACTTTTTCTCACAAAGTGTTAGGATCTCAATTCCTCAACTTATCAAGTACCTTTCTAAATTTATCATCATGATTATAGAATCTAGGTACTTGAACTCATAAGTTACCATTCACTAGGTATCATAGCATATCATTATACTTGAAGCATGTAAAGTAATTTCAATACATAAGATATCATAATCCTTACCTGGATATGATCACCTCTTAATGAAAACCTGCATGATCAATATTTACTAATAACATGCATATTGTATCATAACAACACCATACATGTTCTTCTCAAATTATATAAGTGACACCACGACCATGCTACCTTGCACGATCGTGTAACAAAGGACTCGCCACGACCGTGTCATAATACCATGGCTGGTTTCTAGGGTTAGGATTCTCATTTAATCCAAAAAGAGTTATTCCACCTCTTAACTAGATTAGGAATAGTGATTCCTATCTCATTTCTCAATCATGGAGTTTCATGCTTAAAAGCATAACTCATAATTAGGGTTACATGTTCATATCATCGCATCTCCCTAGATTAGGGTTTACTATTCACATAGTATCACATTACCCTAGATTAGGGTTTACTATTCACATAGCATCACGTTACCCTAGATTAGGGTTTACTATTCACATAGCATCACATTACCCTATATTAGGGTTTACTATTCACATAGTATCAGATTACCCTAGATTAGGGTTTACTATTCACATAGCATCACATTACCCTAGATTAGGGTTTACTATTCACATAACATCACATTACCCTAGATTAGGGTTTACTATTTACATAGCAGTGAATTGAGATTATACCATCATTATGTATGAAGATTACTTCCATTCATGTCTTCACTTAGGTTAAGATTCATTGATCATCATAATTAGGGTTTCCATGATCCCATTGTAAAGGATCATACCCTAATTATGGGTATTCATACATGTTGGAAGTATATTACTTGATTCTCATTCATATTAGGAGTCTTCTCTCACCTCTTATTATTAGATGATGTTTACATCTCTTATGTTTAGGTTAGGTCAATTCAACCTTGATAAAATAAGTCACATTATTACTACAATGTTCATTAGGGTTTGCTTGATCAAGAGGTGTTGACTACTTAAACCCATCAAGGGTACTTTAGTAATGTTCACCATTGATCATAACATGCTTCAATCAACTAATTACTTGTTCCCTTAATGTCTTTAGATATCATTAGGATTTAGATTAATCAACCATTAAACCACTAAGCCTTTAAAGCATTAAGCAATCTTGACCTTAAAAGACTCCAAACGGTTTTGCACTTTCAACCTCCAAACGGTTTGAAACTGCATGACCACCAAACGGTCTTGAGATCATTTGGTCCCAAACGGTCTTGAGACCGTTTGGTCTCAAACGGTCTTGAGTGAGACAGTTTGGTCCAAACACCCTCAAAACCGCATGGACCAAAAAGTGTATTAACACTTCCAATTGAGTTAGGGTTTTCAATGTTGAACCCCTCAATCATTCATGCCATGGTTAACCATTTATCAATTGAGCCAATTAAGTTAATACTCAACTGATGTGACCCTCAATTAATCCTCAATTGATCACCAATTAGGGTTTGGATGGATTGGATTAGGGTTGGAATCGATCATCCTTCAATACTAATCAATGTAAGACTAGTTACCTAGAAACCATAGAACCATTATCCAAATTGGGTATGACCTGACCCCAAACGGTCTTGAGGTTGTTTGGATGACCTCCAAATGGTCTTGAGACCGTTTTCCCATCATATCACCAAAATCCAAGTCAACCAATTAAGGTTTGGATCATTGGATTGATCACCAAAACAGCAATTGATTACACTTTAACTTAATAACATTGGATCATCAATTGCTTAACCATACTCACCCCTAGACCTCCAAACGGTCTTGGGTGACCTACAAACGGTCTTGAGACCGTTTGGCTCATCCAACCCTTGGATTCTAGTGAAATTCTATCAAGGATTGGTCTATCGAGTTGATCAACAAATCAGCACTTAATTGTAATATGATTTGGTACCTTTGGACCTTCAATTGGTCAACTATACTTAACCCCAGACCTCCAAACGGTCTTGTGTGATCCCCAAACGGTCTTGAGACCATTTGGGTGATCCCCAAACGGTTTTGAAACCATTTGGGCCAATCAACCCAAAACATCATCTCATTCACTTGCAAAATCAGTATTTAGCCGATTAGGGTTCATACCACATCTTTGGATCTTCAAACACATATCCATACTTCACCCTAGACCTCAAAAAGGTCTTGGGTGACCCCAAAACTGTCTTGAGACCGTTTGGGTGATCCCCAAACGGTATTGAGACCATTTGGGCTAATCAACCCAAAATCTCAAATTAACTCATTGGAATTTCAGCACTAATTTCAATTAGGGTTTGCCCAATTGATTAGCCTTCAACTCTCTATTCCTTGGGAAATAACCCATAAAATTCGGTGAGTCATTAACCAACATCATTAGGAACAATAATATCAAACGTTCAATGCTTGGACAATGCACTCAAACGGTTTTGAAACCGTTTGCCCAAAAAGGTCAAGTTAATCAGGTTGAAAATCAGCACCTAATCCAATTATATTTTCCTAATTGATTTGCCTTCAACTCATGATTCCTTTGGAGTTAATCCCTAAAATTTGGAGGGTTATCAACCAACATAATTTTGAACAGGAATCCCAAACGGTAAACCCTTGGTCAACTCAACCAAACGGTCTTGGAGACCTTTTTCTCCAACTGACATTGTGAAACCGTTTGCCCCTCAAACGGTTTTGCAAACCCCCAAACGGTTTTGCAAACCGTTTGGCCAAGGGTGCAAGACCATTTGCTAAAGTAACATTGGTATTCAGGACCCCTTCTTCTACCTCCAGATCCAGGTATGTTCTTCATGGTTTTAGTTGCAAGAAAGGAAGGAAGGATGGGGGAAAGAAGAACAAGCTACTTTTGCAAGAAAGAAAGATGCATAACAAAGTTTATGGGTTTAGAGTTATAAAACCCACCTTAGAATCTGATCTAGAGCTCCAAGCTCCGTATATTTAATGGTGGCTTGAGCTCCAGGGGTCGTCCAAGGTCCTTTCTTCAAGGATTGGATGGAGAAGATGGCTAGAAGCAAGAGTTGTGTAAGGAATACTAGCAAACCAACCTTGTAATGGAATTTCCTCCATGAATCCGAGCTAGAAGATGACCAAACTTACCTAGATCAACTTGTTCGTCCTCCTCTTCTCCTAACCTCCTCCTTTGTCGATCCAAAGCAAAAGTATGATAAGAGGAAATGAAGGGAACGATCCCTTGATTGTGGAAAGAGCTTGCTTATATATTTTTGGGCATATTTCCAAGGCAATGATAAATACTTCTTCTCTTTTACATCTATATCCTCCACGCCCCTCTCCTACCTATTTGCCACGTTCCTCCCTTCTTATAACATGCAAACTTATCTCTCAACCTTGGTTTAGAGGAAAAGAAGCCAAACACTTTATTAAGTCATACATATATAAGGGTCATTTTGCATACATCTTGATTATTCAATTACAATGATTATCCTTCTTATATGGTTACTCAAATGAGGTGCCCACCTAATTTTCTTTACTCCACTTGATGCTAAAAAGCATGAGAGGTACTCTATAGGGTATATTTTACATGTTGCACCCTATGTTTTGGGTAAATTGCACTTTACACCAAAACTAGGTTTTAAAGTACAAGGATTGCTCTATAAGCTATATTTTGGTGCCCAAGCTTGGGGAATCCATATCACCACATCATATTCATTCTTATGATGTCTCATCATCAGAGAAACATCTTAACATGTGCAATTTTCAAGTTAACCCCTCTAATTGGGTAATTTGCACATAGGTCCCTATTAAACAAAACAATCTTACAACATTGTTCAAAAAGGGCAGAAATGAAAATATAGATTCTTCTAAAGCTTTAATGACATATCAAGGGTTAACCACAAGCCTCTATCATAATTTTAAGCAAAAAACCTAGGGTTAGTTCATAACCCAGGTCAGGGGTGTTACAAATTATAAACCCCTAACAAGGATTTTGTCCCCGAAATCCTAGGAAAAGGAGGGACCGATTATTCATTAGTAAGGCCCTTAAGTTTCCCCATATTATCTCAAAATTATGATGATATTATGGATTTGTAATTCACACAAAGTCCCTTTCATTAATTACTTCTTATCACTGTTTATGTTTATGCAAAACATAAACCCCTAACATAAGGTGTCCATACTTTTGAAAGGAAGAAGCATAAAAGAACATTCTTCTAGTATCACCCAAGATTGTTTACTAAAAGCGAAACATACATACCTTAACATAGATAATTCACTCAGCAATCCTTTATTTATTTGAAATAGTTCACTAAGAAGGTTTGCTAATCAATTAATTTGGAAATATTCACTGAGAAGATTCACTAAGCAATTTGTCTTGGAAGATTTCACTAAGTAAATTTACTAAGTATGTTGTCTCAAAAGCTTTCACTGAAGGAGTTCATTGAGTATGCTTACTAAGTATTTACTGAGGAAATTCACTGAGTATGTTCACTAAGTATATTCACTAAGTATTCCCTGAGGAAATTCACTGAGTATGTTCACTAAGTATGCTCACTAAGTATGTTCACTAAGTATTCACTGAGGAAATTCACTGAGTATGTTCACTAAGTATGCTCACTAAGTATTTACTGAGGAAATTCACTGAGTATGTTCACTAAGTATATTCACTGAGTATTCCCTGAGGAAATTCACTGAGTATGTTCACTAAGTATGCTCACTAAGTATGTTCACTAAGTATTCCCTGAGGAAATTCACTGAGTATGTTCACTAAGTATTCTCACTAAGTATGATCACTAAGTATTCACTGAGGAAATTCACTGAGTATGTTCACTAAGTATGCTCACTAAGTATGTTCACTAAGTATTCACTGAGGAAATTCACTGAGTATATTCACTATGTATTCACTAAGGAAGTTCACTGAGTATATTCACTAAGTATTCACTAAGGAAGTTCACTGAGTATATTCACTAAGTATTCAATGAGGAAGTTCACCGAGTATATTCACTAAGTATTCACTAAGGAAGTTCACTGAGTATATTCACTAAGTATTCACTAAGGAAGTTCACTGAGTATATTCACTAAGTGTTCACTGAGGAAATTCACTGAGTGTGTTCACTAAGTATATTCACTAAGTATTCACTAAGAAGATTCACTGAGTATGTTCATTTAGAAGTTTCACTTAGCTTTTCTCATTAATTATCTCATACTCTCTAGATTGTTTTAGAATAATTACCTGATCAGAGTAATAAAAAAGATAACAATCTAAGAGTTTCATACTTTCCTTATCTACAATAACCATATACCTGGCCAGGGTATATAAGTATTGAGATTAGGTACTATGTATTTTACTTATCATCATATTCCTCATTTTTTTTTCATTATACACACATGATTTACCATACCAGATTATTCTTCAGGTATCACATCTATATCTCATCTTTTAATACACAATTAAGGGAGATTATAAATTGTTTTAAAGAATACTGAGTAAGATATAAGTTCCTATCTCCCTTGTGTCCTTCTAGGACTTAGTCAAAGGAATTCAAAAATAGCTAATTTTCATATCTTTAACACATAGAATCCTGATATGAAATATCAAAACAAAACTTATTTCATCTGACCTGTCTGGGACGTCTGTCCACGTCCTATATTATTATATTGCCTCCCTTGTGAGCCTTGTAGACTCTGTCCTTGAGGTTGAGTCATTATTGTATTCCTGTCTGGACAATCCTTTGCCAGATGTCCCGGTTATCTACATTGGTAACAAATCCTGGGTGCAAAGTGTCTATACGATCCAATTACCGATGTTAATGCTATGTCAGAGGGTCTTCTTGGTGTACTACTATGATCCCTACTTCCACTTGACATCCATTGTGTCTGGGTAGGAAATCCTGATATTGCTGTCGGTATAGAAAATCTTGGCTTCTTAAAACTTTCAGGCCTTTGATCTTGAGGCTGGGTGTGCATCTTCTTACTACTTGTCTGTTGTTTCTCGATTTCCGACCTCTCTATCCTTCTTACTGACTCCACAAAGGTGGCAAACCTTTCTCTGTTCTCTAAGGAAGACACAAGGGTGGCTAGTTCAACGTTCAATCCCTTTTCAAAATGCCGAATTCTTTCTTCATCACTAACTGCCATCTGTGGACAAAACCGCAGCAACTCCATGAACTTAGCTTCATATTCGCTAACGTTCATCTGTCCTTGTGTGATCTTCTCAAATTGAGAGATCTTCTCGTCTAGATACGTCTTAGGGAAGTATCTATTGATGAATTCTCGTCGGAATACCTCCCATCCTATTTCTTCTCCTGGTCTCTTATCTTCCTCTATCATCCACCAATTACCAGCACTCCCTTTTAGGAGGTATACCACATGTTTTACCTTTTCAGCTTCAGGAATATCAAGGATCCTGAAAGCCTTTTCCAGCTCTGTCAACCATAGGTCAGCATCTGCTGGGTCAGATGTACCAGCATAGTCTATGGCTCCCACCTGGCGAAGTCTCTCAAAAGTCTTGCCGGCTCCATAACCTTCCTGATGGGTTGGTGCCCTAGGTGCAGATGGTGGCACCCTATCTGCTATGTGTGTTATGGCTGTCAGGAATTTATCGAATAAAGCATGGAGAGCTGGGTTTTCTATCTCAGCTGGGTCAATCTGGGGCTGTTCAAGTACATGCCCCTCCCTATTCTGGTCTCCTGCACCTCCTCCTGGTGCAGCAGTACTGCCCTCAGCAGCATGCTCTTCATGTCATCCAGACATCTTCAAGTTCTTCTTCTCCTATGAGAGTAGAAGATACTATCAGATAATCTGGAAAACACTTAGAACAGACTCAACAACCTTAGTCCTATGTCTCTGTAGACTCAGCGAACCTAGAGCTCTGATACCACTAAATGTGACGTCTATCTCGAGAAAACAAGATTAACTAATGCGGAAGCGTTCACTAAGTAGCGGATTACCAAAAATCACTAAAAATTAAAACTTTTTGTGAAGAGATCTTAAAAAGTTAAAGCTTTTTCATAAAGCAACATGATAATTTATTTACAACTGATCCATCAGTACATCTCTGTAAGGTCGTATCTCGAGATTACAATCATCAACTACCATGTTAACTATATAAGGCAAGATACAGAAATCTTGAGGTACTGGACCAAAAACTCAAAAGCACTAACTATTACCCCGAGGACCTGAGAGTACAGAGATGACACATAGGACTCTAACTACATCTATATGTGGCATAACAACCAGTTCTCCACCTAAAACTTCACTGCTATCCCTGGTACTGTTGATGCTGCCCTTCACCTATTGAAGGATTTCTGCCTCCTCGCCCACGTCCACCTAAAAATATGTTTCCCACGGGGTGAGACAATTATAAAATTGTCCCAGCGAGAGTTCTAACTCTTTGCCAAAAACATAATTATTGCAGCTTAAGAAAATAAATGTACACAAAGAAGTTATAGTTGTCTAGGAGTAGTTAAAACAATGTTTAACAAATTAAACTATTCTTCCTATTAAAGAAATACAACTATACTTTGATAAACCCATATGTCATTTATCTTCTAAGAAATAGAAGAACATGTATGGCATTTATTTACTATAAAACCATTATTACAACACTAACTCTCTTTAGACTTAGATCATATATCTAATTTCTGACATTATTATTGGGGAGTCATGGCCTGTAGCCATACTTTTTCTCACAAAGTGTTAGGATCTCAATTCCTCAACTTATCAAGTACCTTTCTAAATTTATCATCATGATTATAGAATCTAGGTACTTGAACTCATAAGTTACCATTCACTAGGTATCATAGCATATCATTATACTTGAAGCATGTAAAGTAATTTCAATACATAAGATATCATAATCCTTACCTGGATATGATCACCTCTTAATGAAAACCTGCATGATCAATATTTACTAATAACATGCATATTGTATCATAACAACACCATACAAGTTCTTCTCAAATTATATAAGTGATACCACAGACGTGCTACCTTGCACGATCGTGCAACAAAGGACTCACCACGGCCGTGTCATAATACCACGGCTGGTTTCTAGGGTTAGGATTCTCATTTAATCCAAAAAGAGTTATTCCACCTCTTAACTAGATTAGGAATAGTTATTCCTATCTCATTTCTCAATCATGGAGTTTCATGCTTAAAAGCATAACTCAGAATTAGGGTTACATGTTCATATCATCACATCTCCCTAGATTAGGGTTTACTATTCACATACTATCACATTACCCTAGATTAGGGTTTACTATTCACATAGTATCACATTACCCTAGATTAGGGTTTACTATTCACATAGCATCACATTACCCTAGATTAGGGTTTACTATTCACATAGTATCACATCACCCTAGATTAGGGTTTACTATTCACATAGCATCACATTACCCTAGATTAGGGTTTCCTATTCACATAGCATCACATTACCCTAGATTAGGGTTTACAATTCACATAGCAGTGAATTGAGATCATACCATCATTATGTATGTAGATTACTTCCATTCATGTCTTCACTTAGGTTAAGATTCATTGATCATCATAATTAGGGTTTCCATGATCCCATTGTAAAGGATCATACCCTAATTATGTGTATTCATACATGTTGGAAGTATATTACTTGATTCTCATTCATATTAGGAGTCTTCTCTCACCTCTTATTATTAGATGATGTTTACATCTCTTATGTTTAGGTTAGGTCAATTCAACCTTGATAAAATAAGTCACATTATTACTACAATGTTCATTAGGGTTTGATTGATCAAGAGGTGTTGACTACTTAAACCCATCAAGGGTACTTTAGTAATGTTCACCATTGATCATAACATGCTTCAATCAACTAATTACTTGTTCCCTTAATGTCTTTAGATATCATTAGGATTTAGATTAATCAACCATTAAACCATCTCAGCCTTTAAAGCATTAAGCAATCTTGACCTTAAAAGACGACAAACGGTTTTGCACTTTCAACCTCCAAACGGTTTGAAACCGCATGACCACCAAACGGTCTTGAGATCATTTGGTCCCAAACGGTCTTGAGACTGTTTGGTCTCAAACGGTCTTGAGACCGTTTGGTCCAAACACCCTCAAAACCGCATGGACAAAAAAGTGTATTAACACTTCCAATTGAGTTAGGGTTTTCAATGTTGAACCCCTCAATCATTCATGCCATGGTTAACCATTTATCAATTGAGCCAATTAAGTTAATACTCAACTGATGTGACCCTCAATTAATCCTCAATTGATCACCAATTAGGGTTTGGATGGATTGGATTAGGGTTGGAATCGATCATCCTTCAATACTAATCAATGTAAGACTAGTTACCTAGAAACCATAGAACCATTATCCAAATTGGGTATGACCTGAACCCAAACGGTCTTGAGGTCATTTGGATGACCTCCAAATGGTCTTGAGACCGTTTGGCCATCATATCACCAAAATCCAAGTCAACCAATTAAGGTTTGGATCATTGGATTGATCACCAAAACAACAATTGATTACACTTTAACTTAATAACATTGGATCACCAATTGCTTAACCATACTCACCCCTAGACCTCCAAACGGTCTTGAGACCATTTGGCTCATCCAACCCTTGGATTCTAGTGAAATTCTATCAAGGATTGGTCTATCGAGTTGATCAAAAAATCAGCACTTAATTGTAATATGATTTGGTACCTTTGGACCTTCAATTGGTCAACTATACTTAACCCCAGACCTCCAAACGGTCTTGGGTGATCCCCAAACGGTTTTGAAACCGTTTGGGCCAATCAACCCAAAACATCATCTCATTCACTTGCAAAATCAATATTTAGCCGATTAGGGTTCATACCACATCTTTGGATCTTCAAACACATATCCATACTTCACCCTAGACCTCCAAACGGTCTTGGGTGATCCCCAAACGGTCTTGAGACCGTTTGGGCTAATCAAACCAAAATCTCAAATTAACTCATTGGAATTTCATCACTAATTTCAATTAGGGTTTGCCCAATTGATTAGCCTTCAACTATCTATTCCTTGGGAGTTAACCCATAAAATTTGGTGATTCATTAAACAACATCATTAGGAACAATAATATCAAACGGTCAATGCTTGGTCAGCGCACTCAAACAGTTTTGACCGTTTGCCCAAAAAGGTCAAGTTAATCAGGTTGAAAATCAGCACTTAATCCAATTAGATTTTCCTAATTGATTTGCCTTCCACTCATGATTCCTTTGGAGTTAATACCTAAAATTTGGAGGGTTATCAACCAACATAATTATGAACAGGAATCCCAAACGGTCAACCATTGGTCAACTCAACCAAATGGTCTTGGAGACCATTTTCTCCAACTGACCTTGTGAAACCGTTTGCCCCTCAAACGGTTTTGCAAACCCCCAAACGGTTTTGCAAACCGTTTGGCCAAGGGTGCAAGACCGTTTGCTAAAGTAACATTGGTATTCATGCCCCCTTCTTCTACCTCCAGATCCAGGTCTGTTATTCATGGTTTTAGTTGCAAGAAAGCAAGGAAGGATGGGGGAAAGAAGAACAAGCTACTTTTGCAAGAAAGAAAGATGCATAACAAAGTTTAAGGGTTTAGAGTTATAAAACCCGCCTTAGAATCTGATATAGAGCTCAAAGCTCCATAGCGTTAATGGTGGATTGAGCTCCAGGGGTCGTCCAAGGTCCTTTCTTCAAGAATTGGATGGAGAAGATGGCTAGAAGCAAGAGTTGTGTAAGGAATACTAGCAAACCAACCTTGTAATGGAATTTCCTCCATGAATCTGAGCTTGAAGATGACCAAACTTACCTAGATCAACTTGGTCGTCCTCCTCTGCTCCTAACCTCCTCCTTAGTTGGTCCAAAGCAAAAAAATTGAGAAGAGGGAATGAAGGGAACGATCCCGTGATTGTGGAAAGAGCTTGTTTATATATTTTTGGGCATATTTCCAAGGCAATGATAAATACTTCTTCTCTTTTACATCTATATCCTCCACTCCCATCTCCTACTTCTTTGCCACGTTCCTCCCTTCTTATAACATGAAAAATTATCTCTCAACCTTGGTTTAGAGGAAAAGAAGCCAAACACTTTATTAAGTCATACATATATAAGGGTCATTTTGCATACATCTTGATTATTTAATTACAATGATTATCCTTCTTATATGGTTACTCAAATGAGGTGCCCCCCTCATTTTCTTTACTCCACTTGATGCTAAAAAGCATGAGAGGTACTCTAGAGGGTATATTTTACATGTTGCACCCTATGTTTTGGGTAAATTGCACTTTACACCAAAACTAGGTTTTAAAGTACAAGGATTGCTCTACAAGCTATATTTTGGTGCCCAAGCTTGGGGAATCCATATCACCACATCATATTCATTCTTATGATGTCTCATCATCATAGGAACATCTTAACATGTGCAATTTGCAAGTTAACCCCTCTAATTGGGTAATTTGCACATAGATCCCTATTAAACAAAACAATCTTACATCATTGTTCAAAAAGGGCAGAAATGAAAATATAAATTCTTCTAAAGCTTTAATGACATATCAAGGGTTAACCACAAACCTCTATCATAATTTTAATCAAAACACCTAGGGTTAGTTCATAACCTAGGTCAGGGGTGTTACAGTGGTGATGAGCCTAGATGGAATCAAAGGGTTGTTAGCTTTTGTGTAGAAATCATGAGAATAAGTTTAATGGTCTAATAAGTACCTTGTGTATAATTTAAAGTGAAACCCTCTAGTTATGTAATCTAAGGTTTGACATTCCTTAGTATGGTAATGTGTTTGGTAATTTGTGTAGGGTAATAACATATGGGTCACATAAAGATGGAACATCATGTTGTTGCTATAGTCTATGTGTTTGCATAATGCATTGTTGTAACCCACACATAACTTAATGAGATGATACACATATGCATTTATAAAATGGTGATACCTAGTGCTGATGACACTATGATTTATTCATGTCTCACTAATAACCTAAATCAGTTCCAAGAAAGTAGAAATGGTGTGTTTAGGGTTTGGTGATAATAACCATGATGTAAAACCCTAATCAACTATATGTGAAGAGCATTGATCCTAATTTTAAGGGAAGGCCATTTATTGAATGTGTATGAATAAAAAGAACGATATTGTCTCTCTCTCTCTCTCTTAAATTACATGGCTTTAACCTTGTAAGTTAATTGGGTGTTATAATTAGTGAATACTATGGAGATGGTTAAATAATATCAAGCATTGGCCATAGGCCTCGATAAGGGGGCATGGAAAGTATGAATATGTGAATGTGCATACTTGGTTATATTGTCTAATTCTTAACCTCATACACTCCAACTCATGAGAGGTAGTGAAAGTTAGAGATTTGGGATAGAATGATGCTTGAGAACCTTATGTGGAATAAGCATGAAGCCTAATCCTAAATTAGAGAACTTATGATGCATTACTTGCTTTATTTAAAGGTTATTATTGTGTTGAATTGTATTCTCTCTCTGTTTATATTATATTAACTTTGGTACATAGATGAATGTAATAGCTAATGATTGCTATGGATTTAATCCCAATTCCATTCACTGTCTACATTCGCCATGGAACCGACAGCAAGATTCTAAAGTTTTCCATGTATGTTCTAATTGGGGAATAATCCACAACAAACTACCATTCAATCCACTTAACTCTCCAAACATTTTTGTCAGCTCCATTGTTTATGACCTTGTGGCATAGTGTCTTGATATCACCAATATGCCTCTTGTTGAAACTCCATGCTGATGAGGAGGGTCTTGTGATAAAAGAATTTTCATGAACATACTTGTCCTTCATAACCTACACCCAATGCTTATATGATTCGTCAAGGAAGACCCATGCATTTTTTAACATTAGGACGTGGTTCTGATCACCCTCATATTTAATGCCAAGACCACCAACATCCTTGTTTGATGAAACTTCCCTCTAGGTTACTTGAAAGATCTTTATATTATCCTCGTAGTTGGACCAGATAAATTTTCTTATGTGTCTTTTAATGTCATCGCATAGTTGGAGAGAAAGTTAAACTGACTACATGGTATATGCAAGAATTGCCTACATAGTGGACCTTACCAGAGCTATTTGTCCGGCCAAGGAAAGATGGTGCATGGTCCAACTCTTAAGAAGCCTTTTTATATTTGATATAATGTGACCATGTGTAGACTTGATCAAGGGTTGATGAAGAATTTACACTCCAAGGTACGTGTGTCGATGCGTCTCGGAAAACAAGATCAATGAATTTAAACTAATGCGGAAGCGTTTCGTTAGCAGCGGAATTACTGAAATTACTAAAAATTAAAACTTTTTGTAAAGAGAACCTCAAACCGTAAAACTTTTACATAAAGAAACAAGATAAGTTGTTTACATACTGATTCATCATTACATCTCTGTAATATCACATCTCAAGGGTTACAACATCAACTGCCCTGTTAACTGTATAAGGCAAAATACAAAAATCTCGAGGCATTACGCCAAAAATCTCAGATCTATAATAAACATCTAAAGACTCCTAGGACCTGAGAGTACAGAGATGACACATAGGACATTCTATCTACAAGGCTTGACAGACAATGTCTCCACCTGATGATCACTGCTGTCCCTGACGTTGTTGTTGCTGTTGTTGCTGCTCACCCGCTGAAGGGTTCCTTCGTCCTCGGCGTCTACCTAAAAAGTCAAATCCCACGGGGGTGAGACAATTGAATAATTGTCCCAGCGAGAGTTACAACTCTCTGCCAGACGCATTGTTATTGTAATAATGGAATAACATTGAGAAGTAGAAATATAAACATTCAACGGCAGGTAAAACTGTACATAAGCTAACTAGAACAATATTTTATAAGCAATCATTTCAATTATAACTTAATTGAATGACAAGACATATATCAATAAGGAATATGTATACTAGTTATTCAACTAGAACACTATAAACAATGTATCATCAATCACGGTTTCTCGTTGTTCAACCTAAGCAAATATTCTACACGGCTGATTACATTTTACAAACATACTTATGCCTTGAGGAGATGAGTTACACCTCTCATACTCCAACCGAACATTACAAAATCGCAATTGGTACCATACATAGGTCATCAGAAGAGTCAGATTCCTATGACCTCATCTTCCTCAGTTAGTATGAGGAACAACATGCAAGACATCTTGTGTCTCTGCCATAATAGCTTTCCAGGGTATTCTGGCAACTTCGCTATTAGAGTCACAGTGGCATGCTGTACTCTCTTCGCCATCGAGGGATTTCTTATTTATCGCATCGATGCAGCATTAACAACATCATTGAGAGATTAGTGATACATCATCCCGGCATAAACATATAATGAAGGATTGAGAGATTAAATGTACATCTCACATCAATTCCTACATTAGGATGTAAGGATATTCGCGTCCATAACCCCCACATACTCAAAAGTATGTTCTCCAGGAGTTCCCTTAGAAAAACCTATTTCACCATCATTTAACTTCTGACAATAATGGATCTATGGTCAGGGCACTACATGATATCATTATACTTGATTATTTAAGTACATTATGGCATTCTTTTAGCATTAGGCATGTTTTCAAACATAAACCAATAAGACAACTACTATAAAGAAAGAGTACTAATCATATCAAGTTTATGTCACATATTGTTAACACTGGGATATCAATCCCTAACCATCTCATCATTGTGATTCAAGAATATGGGTATTCAAACCCTTAGATCATCAAAACACTTGTTACCAAGTAACATATTGACATCAAGTCATTTAACAGCATGACCTTGATTGTAGCAATGCAGATGTTTCTCATAGCTCATACAGCCAACCAATCTCATATGTTACCTCTCACTAGGCAACATAGCTTATCATTATTCTTAAAGCTTATAAAGTGCTTTCAATTTATATGGCATCATAACCCTTACCTGGATATGATCACCTCTTAATAAAAACCTACATGGTTAACGCAACTGATAACATGCACATTATATCTATATCAGCACAATACAAGTTCTTTTCAAATTAAATATAAAACACCACGGCTGGTTTCTAGGGTTAGGTTTCCTTTTTAATTCAATTAGGATTATTCAACCCCTTTAACTTATAAAGGCATAATGATTACTCATTCCATAATCAAGTATAGAGTGTCATGCTTAAAAGCATTACCCAAATTAGGGTTTACTATTCACATTACAATGAATTAAGATCATACCATCATCATGTGTGAGGATTACTTCCATTAATGCACTCTCATTAGATTAATATTCATTAACCATCATAATTAGGGTTTTCATGATCTCACTATGATGGATCAAACCCTAATTAGATATATATACATACATGTTGGAATTGTATTACTTAATTCTCATTCATATAAGGAGTCCTCTCTCTCCTCTTTCTATAAGATGATATTTACATCATCCTTGATTAGGTTAGGTCAAATCAACACTAACATCATGGGTTGTGTCATTACTATTGTGGTCATTAAGGCTCACTTGATCAAAGGGTATTGGTCACTCTATCCCATCAAGGGTACCTTTATAATGTTCACCATTGATCATAACATGCATTAGTCATCTAATTACTTGACCCCTTAATCACTTTAGGTATCTATAGGGTTTAGGTTAATCAACTACTAAACCATTTGACCACTAAGGCATCAAACGTTCTCAACCTTTTTAGATCTCAAACGGTCTTGCACACAAACTCCCCAAACGATCTTGGATAGACCTTGAAATCATTTGGTAAAGTGCACACTCAAGACCGTTTGCCCAAGATGAGGTGAAGACCGTTTGGTCATGAAGACCATTTGGCCAACTTTGACTTTGAAACCGCATTGGCAAAACCAATCTTGAAACCGCATGAGATCAAACGGTTTGGAATCATTTGGTCCCAAACGGTCTTGAGACCGTTTGGTCCAAACCACCTCAAAACTGCATGGACCAAGAAGTGTCTTAACTACTTCAATTGAGTTAGGGTTTCCAATGTTGAACCCCTCAATCAACGATGCACTTGTTAGCCACTTATCAATTGAGTTAATTAGGTCAACCCTCTACTGATTTGACACTCAATTGACCCTCAATTGATCACCAATTAGGGCTTGGATCAATTGAATTAGGGTTTGGAAACGATTACTCTTCAACACTCCTCAACATGAGTCTAATTGATTTGAGTCCATGGAACCATCAATCAATTTGGTCATGACCTGACCCCAAACGGTCTTGGGATCGTTTGGATGACCTCCAAATGGTCTTGAGACTGTTTGCTCAAGTCAAAATCAAAAACTAACTCAACCTATTAAGGTTTGGCTCATTGAATTGATCATTAGATCACTAATCAATTGCACTTCAACTTGTTATCTTTAGATCTCCAACCACTTGACCATAGTCAACCCTAGACCTCAAAATGGTCTTGGGTGACCCCCAAATGGTCTTGAGATCGTTTGGAAATCCTCCAAACGGTCTTGAGACCATTTTCCCATAATTCATCAAAAACCAAGTCATTCACTTAAGGTTTGAACCCTAGGTTTGGTCACCAAATCAACACTTAATTATTTATCAACTTGTTATCATTGGACCCTCAATTGGTCAACCCCACTTAACCCTAGACCTACAAACGGTCTTGGGTGATCAAGAAATGGTCTTGAGACTGTTTGGGTGATCCCCAAATGGTTTTGAAACCGTTTGGGCCACTCAACCCAAACTTCAACCTAATTGAATTGTTGAATTCAACACTTAACCCGATTAGGGTTTAGGTGGTTAATGGGCCTTCAATTGGTGATTTACTTGGAATTCGTTGATGATTTTTGGTAGGTGATTAGTCCACTTTATTCACAACAAACCTCCAAATGGTCAACTCCCGATCAACGCATCCAAATGGTCTTGGAACGTTTGCTTTCATGCGGTTTGGTTGAAACCGTTTGCATTCAAACGGTTTGAAACCGTTTGCTCCCAAACGGTTTAGTAAACCGTTTGCAACAGTTGGGAGATCGTATTCTAAAGAAAGATTGTGGATGAACTTTGGAATTAACGTCATCATCTTCTACCTCAAAAACAAGGGTGGTTCTTTACGGAAATAAGAACAAGAACACACCAAGGTGTCTACAGAAGAAGTATAAGCAACTATTCTAAGGAAGGAAGATGCAAAAGCAAAGATTAAGGGTTAGAGTTATAAAACCCACCTTTAGATCTGATCTAGAGATTCAAGCTTCGTAGCTTTAATGGTGGATGAAGCTCCAAAGGTTGTCCAAGGTCCGTTCTTCAAGATTTGGATGGAGAAGATGGCTAGAAAGAAGAGTTGTGTAAGGAAAACTACTAAACCAACCTTGTATTAGAGTTTTCACCATGAATTCGGGATAGATGGTGGTCCAAACTTACCAAACCAACTTGGTCGTCCTTCCTCTACTCCTGAGCTTCTCCTTAGTCGGCCAAAGCGAGAAGATGAGAAAACAAACTAAGGGAAACGATCCCTTGCTTTGTTGTTATATATATTTTTGGATATTTTCAAGGAAAAGAAATTTATCTCTTTTATTTCTCAAACATATCCCCCAAGTCCTTCTCCAATTCTTGGCCACGTTTCCTCCTTTTTTCCTTATACAAATATCCTCCTTTTCCCAAGGTTAAAAGGTAAAGAAACCAAACACCTTACTAAGTTGCATATATAAAAGGGTCATTTTGCTTAAAACTTGGTTATTTAAATATTAAGGTTATGTTTCTTAATTGATCATTCAAATGAGGCGCCCCTCTCATTTTATTTTCTCTATGTGATTTCAAGAACATGAGAGATACTCTAGGGGGTATATTTTACATGTTGCACCCTAAGTTTTGGGTAAATTGCACTTTACACCAAAACTAGGTTTTAAAGCACAAGGATTGCTCTACAAGCTACATCTTGGTTCTCAAGCTTGGAAAATCCATACCACCACATCATATTCATTCTTATGATGTCTCATTATCATAGGAACATCTTAACATGTGAAATTTGCAATTTAACCCCTTTACTTGGGTAATTTGCACATTAGTCCAAAATTAACAAAACAAAGTTGCAACATTGTTCAAAAAGGACTAAAATAGAAATATAAGTTCCTCAAAAGCTTTAATTACATTACACAAGATAACCACAAGCATCTAATCACATATTTAAGCAAAACACCTAGGGTTAGTTCATAACCCATGTCAGGGATGTTACAAATTATCCACCCCTTACAAGGATTTCGTCCCCGAAATCAACAAAACACATTAAAAGAAAAGAGCAGGGTATTTCCTTCTCATCTCTCCCTCTAGTTCCCATGTGGCTTCTTCAACACCATGATGATTCTAGAGGACTTTCACAAGACTTATGTCTTTCTTTTTCAGCTTTTTAATTCTTTTATCAAGGATCGACACATGTCCTTCCTCATAAGATACATCATCATTCAGTTCTACTTCCATAGGTTGCAGAACTGATTCTGTATCAGGGTGACATTTCCTAAGCATGGAAATGTGGAACACAGGGTGTAACTTTTGTAATTCCAGTGGTAATTCTATCTTATAAGTTACTCTTCCAATCCGTTCAATGATTGGATAAGGCCCCATAAACCTAGGAGCTAACTTCCCTTTCCTTCCAAATTTGAGAACTCCTTTCCAAGGTGAGACTTTGAGATACACTATGTCTCCAACCTGGAATTCTAAAGGTCTACGACGCTTATCAGCGTAAGATTTCTGCCTATCCTGTACAATCTTTATCTGTTTTTGTATTACTTTAATCTTCTCAGTGGTCTGCTGCACAAGATCATGACCTAAAAGTTGATATTCACAAGTTTCATACCAACATAGGGTGATCTACAACGTCTACCATACAAGGCTTCATAAGGTGCCATGTCAATACTATGTTGATAGCTGTTGTTGTAGGCAAACTCTATCAAGCTTAAGTGCAGATCCCAACTCCCCGTAAACTGAAGAACACATGCTCTAAGCAAGTCCTCCAAGGTCTGTATAGTCCTTTCTGACTGTCCATCAGTCTGAGGATGAAAGGTTGTACTAGACCTTAACTGTGTGCCTAAGGCTTTATGAAGTCACTCTCAAAAATGACTCGTAAACTGGGGACCTCTATCAGAAACAATGGTAACTGGGACTCCATGCAGTCGCACTATCTCATCAACATATAACTGTGCTAGTTTCTCAGCAGAATAGGTTGTTTTGACAGGCAAGAAATGTGCTGTCTTCGTCAACCTATCAACTATTACCCAAATGGAATCATGTCCTTTGGTTGTCCTGGGTAGGCCAACAACAAAGTCCATGGTTACATGATCCCACTTCCACTGTGGTATGGGTAAAGGTTGCATTGTTCCTGTAGGCTTCTGGTGTTCAGATTTAACTTGCTGACACACAGGACACCGCATAAAGAACTCAGCAACATTCTTCTTCATTCCAGGCCACCAATACATATCTTTTAAGTTTCAATACATCTTGGTGCTTCCTGGATGCATAACATACATCGAATAATGAGCTTCTTCCATGACTAACTTTCTCAAGTTATCCACATCGGGCACTATCATCCTATCATGATAACAGACTACTTGATCATTTGAATCATGGAAACCATCTCGTTTCTCACTACCATGCTCCGATCTAATCAGTTGAACCGCAACATCAACTTGCTGTGCTTCCTTGATCTGCTGTCTTATAGTAGGTTTTATATGCATCTCAGCTAACAACCCGGCTAACAATGATACTTTTGACTGTACATTGTCTTGCCTTAAGGAGATAAGCATATCCCTCCTAGAGCACACCAAGGAATTCAGTTGTTCTCTATCTAAGGTTGGTGTTGTTGATTTACTACTCAAAGCATCAACAACTACATTGGCCTTCCCTGGATGATAATCAATCATACAGTCATAGTCATTGATTAACTCCATCCAGCGGCATTACCTCATGTTAAGCTCATGCTGAGAAAAGATATACTTAAGGTTCTTATGATCAGTGAAAGTATGGAATGTCTCTCCATAAAGATAATGCCTCCAGATCTTCAAGGCATGAACCACAACAGCTAGCTCTAGATCATGTGTCGGATAATTTTCCTCGTGTTTCTTAAGCTGTCAAGAAGCAAAAGAAATCACTTATTTATCCTGCATCAACACACATCCTAGTCCATTCTTAGAGGCATCACAGAAAACTATATATCCTTTCCCTTATTCAGGTAACACGAGCATAGGTGCACTTGTCAACCTCTCCTTCAACAACTGAAAAGATTGTTGACACTTATCACTCCAGGTAAAAGGAACATCCTTCCTGGTCAACTTAGTTAAAGGTAAAACTATAGAACTAAAGTTCTTAATGAACCTCCGGTAATAGCCTGCCAACCCTAAGAAACTATGGATCTTCGTCGGTGTCTTCGATTGTTCCCATAGTAGAACAGATTCTACCTTTTTAGGGTCAACACGAATACCTGAGGCAGATATTATGTGTCCAAGGAAAGAAACTTCTGGCAACCATAACTCTAACTTGCTAAACTTAGCATATAGCTTGTGTTCTCTTAGCAAAGTTAGAGCCTGACAAAGATGTTGTTCATGTTGCTGAGCATCCCTACTAAAGATCAGGATGTCATCTATGAAGACAACAACACACTGATCAAGAAAAGGTTGAAAGATTCTATTCATGAGTTCCATAAATGCAGCTGGTGCATTGTTAGTCCAAATGACATAACTGTGAACTCATAGTGACCATACCTTGTCCTAAAAGCAAACTTAGATATGTCACCATCCTTAATACGCAGCTGGTGATATCCTGACCTCAAATCTATATTTGAGAAGACGGTAGCACCACACAACTGATCAAAGAGATCATCAATCCTCGGCAGAGGATACTTATTCTTTATCGTTACTTTATTTAATCGTCTTTAATCAATGCACAACTGCATTGATCCATCTTTCTTTTTAACAAAGAGGATCGGAGCACCCCAGGGTGAAGTACTCGGTCGGATGAAACCCTTCTCAAGCAACTCTTGCAAGTATTTCTTGAGTTCCTCCATCTCAGCAGGCGCCATCCTATACAGTGTTTGTGCTATAGGTTGCGTGTCTGGGATTAGATTGATCTCAAAATCAATCTCTCGAGGCGGCGGTACACCTGGAAGTTCTTCAGGAAATACATCTACAAATTCCCTGACTATCGGAACTTCAGCAGGGTTAGGACTATCCATGGTAGTATCTACCACATGGGCCAAGAACGCATAACATCCTTGCCTCATTAGCTTCTCAGCAACCATAGCTGACACAAGATAGGTGGGTAGAATCTTTCTGTCTCCTTGAAAGATCCATGTGTCACTATCATCAGCAAACACAACTTGCTTGGATTCACAATCCAAAACAACCTTATACCTTTCTAATGTATCCATCCCAAGGATTATATCAAATCCATGCATCTCTAGTGGTATAAGATCCACTTGAATGCGATGTTCATAAAAGAAGAGAATGCAGGGAGAACATACCTCCTGCAATACAGCAGATCCCATCAATGGGGTTTCTAGTAACAAACTATCTGCTCTATGACTTATAGTCAAGTTGCAGTCAAGAATCACTCTTTGAGTGATAAAGGAGTGTGTAGCACCCAGATCAATTAAAACGGATACAATGCAAGATGCAGACATATCAGAATATAACAATTCCATTTGACCTGCCACAACCCGAGGGTTGATTACTACATCAGGTGGATTCATCACGTAGAATCTCGCCGTTGCCTGTGGTTGATTCGGTGCTCATTGACTAGATGCTGATGATCCAGCTTGGGATGCTTGTCCACGTCCTCTAGCGTTAGCTGGAAACTGTTGCCTTTGAGATCCTTGCTGACTTTGCCTTTGAGGTTGAGTCACACTCACTTCTCTGGCTCTGTAGTCCTTCATCAAATGTCCCATCTTTCCACATATATAACAACTTCTGTTCAGTTGTTGTGGTCTGGGTGGTCCTGTAACCGGCATAGATGCTGAGCTATGAGCTCCTTCTAGCGGTAAGCTTTGTCCTCTAACCCTATTTGACGTCCACTGCGTCTGGGTACTAAATCTAGGTGGTGGTGTAGGCACTGAAAACCTAGGTTTCTTGAAACCTTTAGATGAGTATCCTTGCAACTGGGGATACATCCTCTTATTCTGGGTCTATCTCTTCTCTGACACAGACTTCTCTATCCTCCTAACTGACTCCACAAAGGTAGCAAACCTTTCCCTATTTTCCAGGGAAGACACAGAGGTGGTCAACTCATCGTTTAATCCTGTCTCAAAATGCCTAATCCTTTCTTCATCTGTGGTCTCCATGTGCGGACAAAATCGCAACAGCTCCATGAACTTAGACTTGTATTCGCTAATGTTCATAGGTCCCTGCCTTAACCTCTCAAACTGAGAGATTTTCTCATCCAGAAACGTCTTAGGGAAATATCTGTTGATAAATTCCCGTCGGAAAACTTCCCATGCAATCTCCACACCTGGCCTCTTCTGTTCTTCCATGGTCCACCAGTGACAAGCACTCCCTTTGAGAAGATAAACAACATGTCTAACCTTCTCAGCTTCTGGGATGTTCATGATTCTAAAGGCCTTCTCTAGTTCAGTTAACCACAAGTCAGCATCTGCTGGGTCAGCTGTTCCAACATACTCTGTGGCTCCAACTCGATGAAGTCATTCAAACGTCTTGTCGATTCCTTGTCCTTCAGGATGGGTAGGTGCCTTAGGTACAGGTATAGGCATCCTATCAGTCATATGTGTCATGGCAGTCATAAACTGCCCAAACATGGCTTGGAAGGCTGGGTTCCCCATGTCAGTTGGATTGAACTGGGGTGGTTCAGGCATAGGTTCTTCTATTTTTGGATCTCTTGCACCTTCTCGGGGTGCAGCGACACTACTCTCGGCAACGTGTTCTTCATGTGGTCCATACATCCTTAATCTTATCTTCTTCTCCTGAGGAGCAGAAGACACTATCAGATATACTGGAAAACACTAGAACAGACTCAACAACCTAAGTCTTATGTCTCTGTAGACTCAGCGAACCTAGAGCTCTGATACCACTAATTTGTGACGACGCGTCTCAGAAAAGAAGATCAATGAATTTAAACTAATGTGGAAGCGTTTCGTTAGCAGCAGGATTACTGAAAATTACTAAAAATTTAAACCTTTTGTAAAGAGAACCTCAAATGGTAAAACTTTTACATAAAGAAACAAGATAAGTTGTTTACATACTAATTCATCATTACATCTCTGTAATATCACATCTCAAGGGTTACAACATCAACTGCCCTGTTAACTATACAAGGCAAGATACAAAAATTTCGAGGCATTATGCCAAAAATATCAAATCTATAATAAACATCTAAAGACTCCTAGTACCTGAGAGTACAGAGACGACACATAGGACATTCTATCTACAAGGCTTGACAGATAGTGTCTCCACCTGAGGATCACTGCTGTCCCAGACGTTGTTGTTGTTGTTTTTGATGCCCGCACGCTGAAGGGTTCCTTCGTCCTCGGCGTCTACCTAAAAATTCGAATCCCACAGGGGTGAGACAATTGAATAATTGTCCCAACGAGAGTTATAACTCTCCGCCAGAAGCATTGTTATTGCAATAATGGAATAACATTGAGCAGTAGAAATATAAACATTCAATAGTAGGTAAAACAGTGCATAAGCTAAGTAGAACAATATTTTATAAGCAATCATTTCAATTATAACTTAATTGAATGACAAGACATATATCAATAAGGAATATGTATACTAGTTATTCAACTAGAACACTATAAACAATGTATCATCAATCAGTATTTCTCGTTGTTCAACCTAAGCAAATATGCTACACGACTGATTACATTTTACAAACATACTTATGCCCTGAGGAGATGAGTTACACCTCTCATACTCCAACCAACCATTACGAAATCGCAATTGGTACCATACATAGGTAATCAGAAGAGTCAGATTCCCATGACCTCATCTTCCTCAGTTAGTATGAGGAACAACATGCTGGACATCTTGTGTCTCTGCCATAATAGCTTTCCAGGGTATTCTGGCAACTTCGCTATTAGAGTTATAGTGGCATGCTGTACTCTCTTCGCCATCGAGGGATTTCTTGTTTATCTCATCGATGCGGCATTAACAACATCATCGGGAGATTAGTGATACATCATCCCGACATAAACATATAATGAAGTATTGAGAGATTAAATGTACATCTCACATCAATTCTTACATTAGGACGTAAGGATATTCGCATCCATAACCCCCACATACTCAAAAGTATGCTCTCCAGGAGTTCCCTTAGAAAAACCTGTTTCACCACCATTTAACTTCTGACAATGATGGATCTATGTTCAGGGCGCTACATGATATCATTATACTTGATTATTTAAGTACATTATGGCATTCTTTTAGCATCAGGCATGTTTTCAAACATAAACCAATAAGACAACTGCTATAAAGAAAGAGTACTAATCATATCAAGTTTATGTCACATATTGTTAACACTGGGATATCAATCCCTAACCATCTCATCATTGTGATTCAAGAATATGGGTATTCAAACCCTTAGATCCTCAAAACACTTGTTACCAAGTAACATATTGACATCAAGTCATTTAACAGCATGACCTTGATTATAGTAATGCAGATGTTTCTCATAGCTCATACAACCAACCAATCTCATATGTTACCTCTCACTAGGCAACATAGCTTATCATTATTCTTAAAGCTTATAAAGTGCTTTCAATATATATGGCATCATAACCCTTACCTGGCTATGATCACCTCTTAATAAAAACTTGCATGGTTAACGCAATTGATAACATGCACATTGTATCTATATCAACACAATACAAGTTCTTTTAAAATTAAATATAAAACACCACGACTGGTTTCTAGGGTTAGGTTTCCTTTTTAATCCAATTAGGGTTATTCAACCCCTTTAACTTATAAAGGCATAATGATTACTCATTCCATAATCAAGTATAGAGTGTCATGCTTAAAAGCATAACCCAAATTAGGGTTTACTATTCACATTACAATGAATTAAGATCATACCATCATCATGTGTGAGGATTACTTCCATTAATGCACTCTCATTAGATTAATATTCATTAACCATCATAATTAGGGTTTTCATGATCTAACTATGATGGATCACACCCTAATTAGATATATATACATACATGTTGGAAGTGTATTACTTAATTCTCATTCATATAAGGAGTCCTCTCTCTCCTCTTTCTATAAGATGATATTTACATCATCCTTGATTAGGTTAGGTCAAATCAACACTAACATCATGGGTTGTGTCATTACTATTGTGGTCATTAAGGCTCACTTGATCAAAGGGTATTGGTCACTCTATCCCATCAAGGGTACCTTTATAATGTTCACCATTTATCATAACATGCATTAGTCATCTAATTACTTGACCCCTTAATTACTTTAGGTATCTATAGGGTTTAGGTTAATCAACTACTAAAACATTTGACCACTAAGGCATCAAACATTCTCAACCTTTTTAGACTTCAAACGGTCTTGAACACAAACTCCCCAAATGGTCTTGGATAGACCTTGAAACCATTTGGTAAAGTGCACACTCAAGACCGTTTGCCCAAGATGAGGTGAAGACCGTTTGGTCATGAAGACTGTTTGGCCAACTTTGACTTTGAAACCGCATGGGCAAAACCAATCTTGAAACTGCATGAGATCAAACGGTTTGGGATCGTTTGGTCCCAAACGGTCTTGAGATTGTTTGGTCCAAACCACCTCAAAACTGCATGGACCAAGAAGTGTCTTAACTACTTCAATTGAGTTAGGGTTTCCAATGTTTAACCCCTCAATCAACGATGCACTTGTTAGCCACTTATCAATTGAGTTAATTAGGTGAACTCTCTACTGGTTTGACACTCAATTGACCCTCAATTGATCACCAATTAGGGATTGGATCAATTGAATTAGGTTTTGAAAACGATTACTCTTCAACACTCCTCAACATGAGTCTAATTGATTTGAGTCCATGGAACCATCAATCAATTTGGTCATGAACTGACCCCAAACGGTCTTGGGATCGTTTGGATGACCTGCAAATGGTCTTGAAACCATTTTCTCAAGTCAACATCAAAAACTAACTCAACCTATTAAGGTTTGGCTCATTGAATTGATCATTAGATCACTAATCAATTGCACTTCAACTTGTTATCTTTAGATCTCCAACCACTTGACCATAGTCAACCCTAGACCTCAAAACGGTCTTGGGTGACCCCCAAACGGTCTTGAGATCGTTTGGAAATCCTCCAAATGGTCTTGAGACCGTTTTCCCATAATTCATCAAAAACCAAGTCATTCACTTAAGGTTTGAACCCTAGGTTTGGTCACCAAATCAACACTTAATTATTTATCAACTTGTTATCATTGGACCCTAAATTGGTCAACCCCACTTAACCCTAGACCTCCAAACGGTCTTGGGTGATCACCAAACGGTCTTGAGACTGTTTGGGTGATCCCCAAATGGTTTTGAAACCTTTTGGGCCACTCAACCCAAACTTCAACCTAATTGAATTGTTGAAATCAGCACTTAACCCGATTATGGTTTAGGTGGTTAATGGGCCTTCAATTGGTGATTTACTTGGAATTAGTTGATGATTTTTGGCAGGTGATTAGTCCAATTTATTCACAACAAACCTCCAAATGGTCAACTCCTGGTCAACGCATCCAAATGGTCTTGGACTGTTTGCTTTCATGCAGTTTGGTTGAAACTGTTTGCATTCAAATGGTTTGAAACCGTTTGCTCCCAAACGGTTTAGTAAACCATTTGCAACAGTTGGGAGACCATATTCTAAAGAAAGATTGTGGATAAACTTTGGAATTAACGTCATCATCTTCTACCTCAAAATCAGGGGTGGTTCTTTATGGAAATAAGAACAAGAACACACCAAGGTGTCTAAAGAAGAAGTATAAGCAACTATTCGAAGGAAGGAAGATGCAAAAGCAAAGCTTAAGGGTTAGAGTTATAAAACCCACCTTTAGATCTGATCTAGAGCTTCAAGATTCGTAGCTTTAATGGTGGATGAAGCTCCAAAGGTTGTCCAAGGTCCGTTCTTCAAGATTTGGATGGAGAAGATGGCTAGAAAGAAGAGTTGTGTAAGGAAAACTACTAAACCAACATTGTATTAGAGTTTTCACCATGAATTCGGGATAAATGGTGGTCCAAACTTACCAAACCAACTTGGTAGTCCTTCCTCTGCTCCTGAGCTTCTCCTTAGTCGGCCAAAGCAAGAAGATGAGAAAACAAACTAAGGGAAACGATCCCTTGCTTTGTTGTTATATATATTTTTGGATATTTTCAAGGAAAAGGAATTTATCTCTTTTATTTCTCAAACATATCCCCCAAGTCCTTCTCCACTTCTTGGCTACGTTTACTCCTTGTTTCCTTATACAAATCTCCTCCTTTTCCCAACGTTAAAAGGTAAAGAAACCAAACACCTTACTAAGTTGCATATATAAAAGGGTCATTTTGCTTAAAACTTGGTTATTTAAATATTAAGGTTATCTTTCTTACTTGATCATTCAAATGAGGCTCCCCGCTCATTTTCTTTGCTCTACATGATGTCAAGAACATGAGAGATACTCTAGAGGGTATATTTTACATGTTGCACCCTAAGTTTTGGGTAAATTGCACTTTACACCAAAACTAGGTTTTAAAGCACAAGGATTGCTCTACAAGCTACATCTTGGTGGTCAAGCTTGGAGAATCCATACCACCATATCATATTCATTCTTATGATATCTCATTATCAGAGGAACATCTTAACATGTGAAATTTGCAAGTTAACCCCTCTACTTGGGTAATTTGCACATTAGTCCAAAATTAACAAAACAAAGTTGCAACATTGTTAAAAAAGGACTGAAATAGAAATATAAGTTCCTCAAAAGCTTTAATTACATTACACAAGATAACCACAAGCATCTAATCACATATTTAAGAAAAACACCTAGGGTTAGTTCATAACCCAGGTCAGGGATGTTACAGTATGTGTCAAGGTCGTCAGTCCAGTTGAACCCAAGATTTCTACTAATGGAAAGGATCTCTAGTATAAGCAAATAAACAATAATTTTTTTCTATTGAAATTTGTTGTTTGGACACTTTTCTAAAGTCTTCTAGGATGATTGAGATGGTTCTTGCTTGTGTTGATGATGCCTCACCCATGAGGAGGATGTTGTTAGCAAAGAAGACATGGGATAACTTGACTCCCCCTCTGGAAATGGTCAAATATTTCCATTTTCTTACTATGAATGTAGTTGTAATGTATTGACTAAGACTCTTCATACACATCATGAAAATGTATGGACCGGTCAAGTCACCTTGTCGCACACCTTGCGTAGCTTTAAAAGCAGGGTGTGGGTTACCTTCTTAGAGAATGGATGTATAACCCCTTGTGATAATTTGCATGATGAGATTATAAAGTTTGTCAGGGAGATCAATCCTCTTGAGGGTATCATGGTTGAAATCCCAATTCATTCTATAAAAGGCTTTGGTGAGATCCATCTTGATGTAAATGGTTCTCTTTTTGGTTGCATGACTTCTCTTGGAGTGTATACCTTCCATGACGAGGAGGATATTGTCATTGATTCATTGTCTAGGGATGAAACTGGACTGGGTTGGGGCAATCTGTCAAAATAAGGTTTGATGCATTCAACAATCACTTTGGAGATAAGTGTGAAGCACATCCATTATTAAGGGAGATGGGCCAGAAATCACTGCATTTCTGAGGTGCATCAATCTTTGGGATGATCACCATATATGAATCTACTATGGAAGGATCAAACGTCTCATTTATATGTGACATGGCACAAGTGATGCTTGGCATGAGTAATGCTTATGTGCTCAATGAGCTTGATGAGATAATGATGGATAACAAGTGTGATTTGATAGGTCTTAGGACCTGGAAAAGGCTTAGTGCCCAGTTGAGGTGATATCCTCTGATATTGGAATGAAGGATTGATATCCCATGATAATCTGTTGATGGTGACAACCTTGTGAATGGCAGTGGTATAGTGTTGTGAGATGATGGGAATCAATTTATGGCTTAAACGAATATATCTTTTGTTGTAGTACTATGCCCTATCTTTTGAAGAATTTGTCTATGGTTTGTATGTTGTAACTTGATTGATGCTAAAAGACACTTTAATTGGTCTAATTAATCAAGAGGAATCTAATTATGTAGCTCACCCTGTGCCATAGATCCATTCCAGTGTTAGTTTTATTGTTGGATGGTGAAACAAATTTAACTTGAAGTGCATATTTTTGAATATGAAGGGTGCAAGTCGAGTATTCCCTTGCATCCTTAATTACAGATTGTGTGAGATGACCATGCGTGAGTAGATCTCGATGTTATATGGATGGCCACGCGTGAGCTGCTCCTTCTTGTTAGAACGGCCATGGGTGAGTCTGTTCTCCTAGCATTGTTACTCGTACCAAGGTGGGTTAGATGTTATATGGGTGGACATGCATGAGCCAACCCCTTTGATGTGACTGTATGTCACTTTTGTAGTTGACTGATATGTCTTTGTTGTGTTCTCATGTACTGACCATGAGGTGTGGTGAGGTTGTGGATTTCAGGTCTTCCATAGACCTTGCATGGCACCGATTTTGACTTAGCAGTGGTCGTGGTATGACTCAAATCCTCAGGGCATAATAAATACGTAATCAGCCATGTAGTGTACATGTACAAGATCAAATGTGAAAATAGTGGATGAAGCCTTGCCTTGCCTTTATATTGTTTAGTTTATAATAGTTATACATGTTCTTCATATTCCTTTTGAAATGATTAATTGCTGTACTACTCATTGGAAAGTGCATATTACTGCTCTATTTACTTTATTCAAGAGGTATATGACATTTAGTTAATTATGTTCAACTTGATCATTATGTTAGTCTATATACTTAGTTATCTATGAAAATAATAGAGTTGGCAAAGAGTTATATCTCTTGCTGGGACTTTGTCTCACCCTATTAGTTAAATATCTTTTAGGTGGATGTGCATGCCAAGCTAAATATCAGATAGCTGAGGATATAAAATGAAGCGAAACTACATCTAGTGGATCATGGTATATGGATAGTGTCGAGTAATAGAGTCATATGTGTCATCCCTGTACACTCAGGTCCTTGGGGGAGTTTTCAATGTGTTTTAATGACATGATGATCGATATGTAGTTTTTGTGGCTTGTGTGCCTTTGGTGGTATGTACATATAAGTGGAACTGTTATCTTATGCAACAGGTTAATTGAAAACAATTATGTAGCACCTTGAATATATGTTATGAAATGCAAGTATTGATTTTTGTGTAATAAATCTCAACTCATGGTGCTTGCTGCAAATTGGTTTCAATTTCCTGTGATTTTTAGTATTCTGTTGTTAATGGTTGATCGTGGTTTGAGTTTTGAGTAATCTCACTTTGTGTGGCAAAGGGTGTCACATAAAGAGTACATATACATATTCTCATTATGTCCCTGATTGGTTGTTATTGTGGAAGGTTGACAGATAACAATAACACATAAGATCAGAGTGTGAGTTGGTTGATGACTAAATCTCATTAGTCATGATATGGAAATATCAAACCAAGCACACACATACATGTTAGGAAATAGTGTATCAGACAGACCCACTGTGAGACTGACACATGGAAGACATCATCATGGAAGTCATATTCAGGTCTCACAATGATGGTGGTGGTTGTGGTTCTTAGACTTGAAATCACTACACTCATCACATGTCGTTGGGTACACTTTGACATCATCAAATGCAGTCCTGAAACATGGGTTGTTATAAAGGTGATGATTGGGTGACTTTGACACATGGGGTATGAATGTGAGTGATAGATATGGGATTTGTTCCTCTAATAGGAGTATGATATCCAAGTCCTCTTGATTAGCAAGACTGAGAAAAGTATGGCCATACACATGTGAGTCAATATGTGATATTGAGCTTACATATATCTCATGTAGTCTGCTCTGGTTCAAGGAACAAGATTGAATAATAATGAGGATGACTGCTCCATGCCTCTAGTTCAATCTGGATATCAGTGAAAAAGGAACTATAAACGTTGTAACACCATAAAAAAATTGTAGGTTGAAGTTGCTCCCCAACTTTTCATTCACTTGGGTATCAATGATGTGCGACTAGGCACCACTTATTGCTTGTGGTGTCATAAGCTAGTTATGGACATTCACTGCCAATGTGATATGGGACCTATAGGGTCACACACATAGGAACTCATCTAGAAGAGGAGTTTGATCTTGAATGATGATTGTATTGATTACTAAATTGTTTAGGTATTTAAATTCATATAATAGATCAGCTGACTAGACTACCAAATGATCAGTTCAAGTGTTGAGACTATTGTTTGGAGTGTCGGGATGATTATATTATACATTGGCTGAAATTCTACCTGACCTGAGCTATGAGACGCCTGTCTTGCTTATGCAAAACATCTGTCTGGCCTAATGCGACACACCCATCTCAGTTTCACCAAAAGGCTGTATGGCCTGGTGTGAGGCGCCCGTCTTAGATGCACCAAATGCCCATTTCAGGGGTGCAATTCGATTGCATAAGGATTGGTGTTGATGTCAAGTTGGTTACTAATTGGAATTGAATTGCCAACATATGTGCAAAATATAGAAACTACAAAATGACCATTTCTCTTAGAATAACGACCATCTCACTGGGAAAGATGATCGTTTGTCCACACACAGGTTGTGAAACATCCAGAATAGTTGCAAAATTTCAAAATCTTTCGATCCTTTCCACTCCCGATTTAGTCCTGCATTGGATGGGGACTGGGAACCCTAACCCTAACCCCTCCTATATATAGAGGGGTACTGGGGGATTCCCAAAGAAAAACTACTACACAGACAATTGAGAATTAGTTGCTCTAACAATTGTTGTCCTCTCTGGTTGTGGTAACCATGAGAGCCCATAAGAGTCCTACCTGACTAGGGAGGGATAGCCATGAGAGAGAAACAACTGAGGATCATTGTTGTGGGAGAGCATGTTGATGACTAGTACACCAAAGAGAGGGACAACTCCTTCCTATCCATTCCTGTAGGATGATAGGAGTTCTAGTTGGTCTGTGTGGACTACTTTAGAGGCAGGAGTCCTTTGGCTTCTTCTAGGAAGGCAACGTCAACTCATAGTCCGTAGTGACATCTGAGGAGCCACTACAGCAGTTGTCCAAGTATGTTTTCCATGGAGGAGCAGTCAGACAAGTCTGAGTGTGACTAGGATATGCACAACCACCGTTCAAGATAGAGTGCACATCTACATCAATGAGGACTGTCGCTCAACTTTCTCTAGGACCAGATATTTCATCATTAAACCATCCTTCCCATTGCATAGTTATTGACGCGATCTGCTGGTTAATGGGAAATATGTCAATAAATTATTTTTTTCCACTGCCTATCTAATGTCATACTTCCCAACACCATGATTTAGCTCTAGTCTTGCTTACTTATAATAATAGAATGTTTTATTAAGATTTAGAATGAATGGATTAAGATAGAACCCTAATTCATTTTCAAAATTACTTTGTTTGTCCTAATTTCATGATTCATGTAAGTTTGTGGAATAATCATAATTTCACTATAACATTAGGAACTAATTGCAATTCATGTGAAAAATATATAAGCTCATGTTTTTTTCCATGGTCTTGCTTACTATGATGTGGCTTGAGTGCTTTTGAAAACCTTGGTTGAATCCTATATCAATCTTGGGTTCAATCTCTGATCCTAACTTAGGGTCTTGAGGTTAGATGGTTGAGGCTTGATAACAAAGGCCTTGACCTTTGAAAATTTTAGGCCCGGTTAGCCTCAAAATCATGGTTTTATAGGTTGCCTATATGGATATTATTGAGGGTGCCTTGATGGGTTACATTAGTGCTTTGATGGGGTTGGTTGAAGATGGATTGATAGTTGTAGAATGGGGACACCTCGATAGCTTGGAAGTTTTGATCTTAGGTAGATTGAAGAGTTTGACATCTGATGACTTAATACCCTACCAAGCTTCAGTAAATTGTCTATTGAGGGTTCCTCTATATCTAGGAGTCAATCTATTCTTCTATAGGCTTAATTTGAAGCCACCTCAATGGGTGTAAGAGGGGTTTTGATGACTAGTTATGTGATTGAATCTCGATGGATGGGAGGGTCTTGATCCTCATCTAGGAGCCTCAAAACATGTTGGATTGATGCCCCTAAATAGATTGGATCATTTACATGTTATCATCAACAATTTGGAACCCCAAGAGACTCTATATCCCTTCCCTTATTTTCTCTTCAATAACTTCACTTATGTGGGGTTGTTTTGAACTTTTCACCCCCATACATGTCGACCCCCATCCTTCATTTGGTATCTTATACATCTTTTAGAACTTGGAGGAAGTCCAGGATCCTTGATAGCTTGCTCTTGGTTGTCAACATCTTGCCTTGGAGGTGCTTTTATGCTTTCATGTGCATGCATGTGGACATCTAGATGCCTATAACGACCCCGTCTCCCGGTAACCCCCAATTAAGGAAGAACAAGTGATCAGAGCCGTTATCTAATAACCCAGATCAAAGGTTCGACAAATAATCAATAATAATTATGAAATTCTACTACTAAATTGAAAACATGTATAAAATAAAAACTTTACTTACCTTTTAAAAGCTGGGATTTCTATACTTCTATCCATGAAGATACTAATCTAACTAATCCTCCTGTGTACATTATTTCTCATTTAGTTCCACATTTGCCACTTTACCGTGTGTTCTTTTCATTTGCACCTAAAACGCCGACAAACAAAATGTCGGTCAGCAAGAAGCTGGTATGTGGGGGAAACAATAATCATGCAAATATGTTAACCACATAATCATTCAATTAATCATTTAACAACCAAGATTACATTTTAAGACATACTACTCAATCCTTACCTATCCCCTAACTCTGTGCTATCCCTTGTATGCTACCTCTCTTTAGGTAGCTTCTTGCCCCCATGGACCTACCTTACAGGTAGCCAATACCTAGGGTAATAGAGTCACATGGTACTACCCAAAGGTAGCCCAATATCTAACTCATGATGACTTGATGGTCCTACCCCTTTGGTAGCCATTTACTAAGTCATCTAATGACCTGATGGACCTACCCCATTGGTAGCCATTTACTAGATCAACTATTAAGCCACAGAGGGGACCAAGATCTGAGCTAGTACGCACATATCATATGTGATAGTCATAGCCACATTATAGTTTGCATGAATTAAAATCATCTAACAATTAATTCATGACATCGATGAAAACTTTGGTAAATCTCGGAAAACTAACTCGAGATATTCATAAGCGTAACCACATACCTGTACATGTAGATTCAGGTGCAGGAATAATCCAAACAACAATGAGCAAGCAAGCATTCAATAAGATCCTGAAACAATTATACAATTTCCTTTTATTACTCATGTCATTAAGATCTATTAAATCTAGCTCGCTTCTTAGGATTTCTAGTCCACTTTTAGGGTTTCCATTGCAATTAGGGTTTCCCTTCATCTTTTACTATTTTAAACCCTAATTTAACGCAATTGATTACAAACCCTAATTATTTCAACATCTAATCCTCAGTTTCGGATTAAAGGCATAATTATCCATTAATTAAGCCACTTAAACCTCTTTTACATTAAAGCTACTATTTTTATCTGTTTAATCCATGACAAGATTGTTATGCTCGTTTACCATCAATTCAAAGTTCATTATAGTCTAATTCACATATGAACTTGATTTACCATTAATTCTATCTTTTATTCATTAGAAAACCCTAATTACTACATTTAGGGTATTTAACCACAATTAGGAACTTTAATGCTTGAAATAGCTTAAAATCATCATCCCTTAACTTTATTCACAAATTTGATTAATAAATGTCATTAAGAGTCAAATTGCCAACATTAGGGTTTCAAGGCCCATTAAAGTATATTCATGCAAATGAAACTCTAAATTAACTAATTCATGCAAAATTCATCTTTTTCAATCTTAATGTATCTCTTTATGATTAACATGTTAATATCAACTTTAACCATCAATTAAACCCTACTAATCACATTAATCATATCCAAATAAGGTTTCTTAATCACTATTATACTAAAGTTAATAACTACCATTACTTTTCGAATTTCTAGCAGAATCAGGATCCAATCATATTTTTAATGGATTCCCCTCATTTTTATGAACAAAATTCATGTATAAACTTTTGTCATCCGAGCTAATATTAAAGAGTTATGATTTTTGGAGGAAATACCTTACTTGAGCCAATCAGAACCCGCCAAGTGTCCTGCTCCTTGCAACATGCTCTTTTTGGAAATATAACGGATTTACGATCTTGCCCTTACATAAGTGGCTGATCCTTTAATCTGTGGGAGGGTACAACGGTCCAATGACCGAAGGTTGTCTTCAACCTTCAACCACGCGAGTTGGCCGCCGGCTGCAGCCCTACTCGAGGCTGCCCACTCCTGCTTAGGGCGTGCAGACCTCCGTCGAAGGTTTCCCTAGCTTCGCCCTCCTCCCCTGCACCTGGGGCACCGTCCGGCTTGTGACCTAATTGGCTAGACAATGCGCACAAGGTCTGCGACCTGGAGACACCTTGCAGCCATCTAACATTTATGGCGCACATCCCAGAGCACGAAAAGCCAGCCTAGCTCCTCTGGTGTTGTCGTGGGAGTAACATGCACACATCACACCTCCTCTATGGCCTCTCATAGCACCAAGATGTGAGCTACCCTCTCCGCTAGGGTTTCATGCAAAGAAGAAGAAGAAGAAAGTGAGGGATGCGTGGGATTCTTCTTGGGCTTGGCCAAGGTTCTATCCCTATATATAGGGGAGTGTATCCGCGTCCAGAGACGTTGCTCCCAGAGAAATCGAGTCCCACTCTTTAAAGGAAACCTATTTCTTCAAGGAGAAGCAAGCTTTCTCTCTCCTCACTATCCCTTTTGATATTCTCCATTAATTGGGGTATTTAGAATTCGCAAATCTTTCTCATTATTATCTTTATTCTTGGCTTTTAGTTCATTGGCCTCGAAATTATATTCCCCTCAAGTAGGAAACACTCTTTCTTAACAAAACCACATAATTCCATTAATTATGTATTCCCATTATCCTTTTATTTTGCAATTTTTGTATTTTCTCTTTCTTTCCTCTTTATTGGGATTCCTTGGATTCCAAGAAACTCTATTATTTTGAAATCCTTTTTATTGGATACTCATTATCCTTCTAGATGCATCTAAATGCATTATTCTTCATTATCATGTGTATTTCTTATTAAAATATTTCTTTTTGCGGATTTCTCTTTATTTATCTTTTATTTTCCTCATTGTTATTCCTTTTGTCATTAGGAATCCTTGGAATACGAAATTCCACCAAGCATAACTCAATTATACCTATTTCCACTTATTTTCCACATTTTATCATTGTTTTCCAATTTCTTTCTTAATAAAGAAATACTTAATTAATCTTTTCTTTTCTTATTGTTTTTCTTTGCAACTTTGGACTCCTTGGGACACAAGGAACCCATGAGGCATGAAATCCATCCTTGGATTACATTCTTTTGCCTTCCAGAGATTTCCACATCTCTCTTTTCTCAAAAACTCAATTATTCATTTATTAATTGAATTTCCTTGTTATTGGGCCCAATAGCCAATAAAGCCCACAACACAACATCAAGGCTTATTGTAAATGAAACTCATTTATTCAAAACAAAATATATCATTATTTGTTCCAATATCTTTAATATGAGAAATTACATTTCTCACCAAAAGAACCCAAAATTGGGGTTGTAACATCCTTCCCCTCTTATAAGAATTTTTCCCTCAAAATTCCATCAAGCAAGCAAACAAATAGGATAAGCCTTTCATATGTCCATCATGGCTCCTATGTGGCCTTACCCTTTCCATGGTGCTTCCCAAGAACCTTTATCATCTCATATTCTTCCATCTGAGTTCTTTCTTACCTTGGTATATCGTACCCTCATAGGTGACTCAGGACATTTCAGCCTCTCAAAAGCTGAATAGGTTCATGGCTTAGCACATGGCTTGGGTACCTCACATAGTGCTCTAGATCATACTCATGGAACACATTATTCATCATGTTATCCTGAGGGGCAAGGCTAAACACAACCATATCCACCAATCCATCTCAAATGGACCCATATATCGGGGACTCAGCTTTCTCAGCTGTAGCTTAGAGGGGTTGGATTTTCACATTATATTCCCCCACAATGAACTGCATGTCAGTCTGCTTTGCATTAGCTCATGACTCATGTCACCCTTGGGCTCTCTCTCAGCCATTGCATGATCAAAGTGACTTCATTTGCACACACTGTGGTTCTTTTCTGACCTTCGCGAGGCCTCCTTCACCAACATCATCTTAATGAAGTGGTGACTGACACATTCTCTCTATAAGACTTCTTACATCCCGATAAAGGTTATGGCGGTTAACATCACATCTTAAGAACTGTCTCTATGTATCACCCTGAATGAGCACACATGCTCTCATCAGACCCTGTAGTCTGGATCATACTATCCATTAGTATGGGGTGATAAACTATACTATCATCGAGTTCTTCATGTATCCACTTCCACCTCATGGAAGTGAACCTTGGTCATACCCAAGAACTTTGGAACTTGCATCATGGTGTAGCTGAACCACCCTTCTCTCTTAAGTAGTTCAACCAAAACTGTCACGTGACAGTACTCTTCCTTTCTCATATCATCTAGGTAAGGCGATCTACCATAACCCATATTGCACCTCGACCCTCCTTGGTCTAGGGGAGACTTACCATAACATCCATAGTAATGAACTCCCATTATCTCTCGGGGACTCTCTATACTTTATATCCATGCACTGGGTTACTGGTGTTCATCCTTCACCTCCTGGCTTGCATAGCCACATGCAACATGTATCAGGCATCCAAAGCTCTACCATCACTTACTATTTTTGTAGTTTCCTGGTGTATGGTGATCATGATTTTCTATATGTCATGATTCCTCAAGGTCGATACCTCGGAAGCCCTGAACCACTCTCCTCAGGGTTTTATTACCTTCTTATCCAAAGAAGTGTATCCAGAGTTCTACAACCATTCTTCTGGCTATCCAAACAACCACTAATCTTGTTCAATAGATCTCGTTATATCTGAGTGTTAGCCAAACTTATCTCTTCTTCTTAACTTAAGGTTAGCCTAACAACCTCAACTTCTTCTAGCTACTAGCTAAACTAGGCAGCTATATCTCAACTAGAGCATTCCTTACCACTTCTTATCCTTAGGTGTTTAGGTAATGTCGAAGACATACACCTCCATGCATTATACTTATCATCTCATCTCAAACTCTAAGTTTGTCTTCCTTAAAACTCTGAGCTCATCCTCATGGTGATCAAACTCAACCTCGGTTAACTTGCAAATTTCCACATAACTCCGGATAAAACATCCTCATAATCTGATTACACTACTTCTTTGAGTGTTTGTAAACCATCCATGTATCATTCACTCCACTAAGGTATGTTATCCTTTCTGTAGCAACGTCTCAAATCACACCATCTTTATCCTTGGTGTATGGCATGCGTACTGTCCTATCTCTCTGTGACGACCGTCTCGCAAAAACAAGATTAACTAATGCGGAAGCATTCATCAAGCAGCGAATGAGTGAAAATCACTAAAAATTAAAACTTTTTGCAAAGGGATCCATTCATAGGAAAACTCTTTCATTCAGAACCAAAGTAAAACTTTACATCCTGGTTCATATATATACATCTCATGTACTTTTGCTTCTCGAGGAATACAAACATTAACTACTCTGTCTTAACTGTACACAGGTAGTATAAAACCCTCGAGGCACTAAGCCAAAATCTCGAAATCATTAACTACTACTCCAAGGACCTGAGAGTACAGAGACGACACATAGGACTTCTATATACATCTGAACATGACATGACAGTCAATGTCTCCACCTGAGACTTTACTGCTGTCCCTGCTACTGCTGCTGTCCTTCACATCCTGAAGGATTCCTGTCTCCTCGTCCGCATCCACCTAAAAATGTGGTTCCCACGGGGGTGAGACAATTATAAAAATTGCCCCAGTGAGAGATATAACTCTCCGCCAGAAACATTATTATTGCAACTTAATAAGACAAATGTGAATAGGGAAATCATATTTATTTGACAGCAGATATTTTGATGTCTAACAGATTAAATCATTATTCTATATCAAAAGCATTGTAATTATAACTCGATAGAATAAACATGTTACTATTCCTTTAATGAATATGAAGAACATGTATAACATCTATTCAAACTACAAAATCATTATCACTGCATTAACTCTCTTCAGGCTTAGATCATATGACTAAAGCCTGGCATTATCATTGTGGAGTCATGGCCCGTAGCCATACTCTTTTCACAAGGTGTTGGGATCTTAATCCCTCATTTCAACACTGGGGCTTCTCATCCATTCTCAATTTCAATACCATAACCATGAAATCCTGGGTATTCAAACCCTTTGTTCATCACTTGAGCACTATTACCTCTTTCTCAGGTAACTAACACCTTTAGGTCATTTGACCAAGGTAAGTATGATACTTGCTACACAAGCATCCATCATGGCACTTGATGCACATTAATTCTCTTGCCACCTCTTACCAAGCACAAGGTATATTATGGCACACAAGGCCCAATTAACAATTCAAACTAATAATACATCATAGCTCATACCTGGCTATGCTCATCATCTCATAATACCTGCATGGTTAGCACATATAATAGCAGTACATCAATTATCTATCAATACCATGCACAAACAATGTATTAATAATTCAAGGGTATTACCCTTAATCCTTTACCAAGATTTGGATTTCCATCACACATGGCTCATCAGAACACTGTACATCTTGTCACCTTTCACTAGGCAACAACTTTATTCACATGGCTCACAAAACCATTCACATCTTGTCACCTCTCACTAGGCAACAACTTTATTCACATGGCGCACAATGCTATTCACATCTTGTCACCTCTCACTAGGCAACAACTTTATTCACATGGCGCACAAGGCCATTCACATCTTGTCACCTCTCACTAGGCAACAACTTAAAACAAAGGCTTACAAGCCCAACTCATCTTGTTACTTCTTTCTCAGTAACAAAAACATAATGGCACATATGGCCAATCAATTCTTATCAAATAAACATCATAGCTCATACCTGGCTATGACCATCAACTCATGAGACCTGCATGATTGTCACACATGATAATAGACTTATCAAGTTTACAACACATCATGCAATACAGGGTAACACCACTATTCCCTTACCAGGGTTAGGGTTTACCATCAATTAGGGCTTTCTCTCACATATCATTACCCTTCATTAAGAATAGGGTTTTCCATTATTAACCATTTAGGTTTTCAAGATCATATTATCAATGATCAAACCCTAGTTCATTGCTCCCCACATCTAGGAGCCAACATTTATACCATAAGTATTCAATCATACTTATTTATTCTCATCAATTATCATTAAATGATTATCATCACAAGGTATGAGTATCTCTCTCATCGTTAAGTTGAGAATTAACAAAGCGACCATGTTAGGTCACATTCAATTCAGCTCTAAGTCAAGCATAGACCACCACGGCCGTGCTACCTTGCACGGTCGTGCAAAGTAAAGCTACCACGGCCGTGCTACCTTGCACGGTCGTGCTGAGTAAAGTCACCACGGCCGTGCTGCCTTGCACGGTCGTGCTACATAGGATCATCACATGAATCATATTTATATATATAAATTCTATTATTTGATCCTTTCAACTTGATTAGGTCACATCAACCCTTCAATCAAATGCATACAACTATGATTAACATAGTGTACCAAGTCATTGGTCCTATAAGCAATTAGGGATGCATTCCCAATTAGGGTTTCTCATGAAATCACCCACAATTAGGGTTCCACATGGATGCACCCTCAATTAGGGTTTCACTTGGAATCACCCTCAACTAGGGTTCCACATGGATGCACCCTCAGCTAGGGTTTACTATTCATCCTAATTAGTGATTTCACATGTAGTCAACCTCTTATTAGGGTTATACATGGAATCAGCCTCAATTAGGGTTTACATCATGTATTGGATCCATGCATTTGTTATGCATTAATCACTAGTACCATTAAAGGTATCTCCCACCTAATCACATTAGGTTTTCAAAAAGGTTTGATCCATTGGACCTTCAATAACATGAGGTATCCAATTGAATTTGGGTTTCCAATGTTGATTCCTTCAATCATTGAATTCATGGAACCAATCATCAATTGGACCTATACTCATACTTCAATTGAGTTTAATAGGTCAACCTACAACTGATTTTACCCTCAATTGATCATCAATTAGGGTTTGATTCAATTGAATTAGGGCTTGGAATCGATGATCCTTCAACACTAATCAATGCAGAACTAGTTGCATTGAAACCATTGAACCATCATCCAAATTGGGTATGACCTGACCCCAAACGGTCTTGAGGTCGTTTGGATGACCTCCAAACGGTCTTGAGACCGTTTTCCCATAATATCACTCAAATCCAATCCATCCAATTAAGGTTTGGATCATTGGATTGATCACCAAATCAGCATTGCATTGTATAACAGCTTGGTACCTTTAGACCTTCAAACACCTAACCATACTCAACCCTAGACCTCCAAACGGTCTTGGGTGACCACCAAACGGTCTTGAGGTCGTTTGGATGACCTCCAAACGGTCTTGAGACCGTTTTCCCATCATATCACTCAAATCCAAGCCATCCAATTAAGGTTTGGATCATTGAAGTGCTCACCAAATCAGCAATCTATTGCAAATCAACTTGATATCTTTAGACCTTCAACCACTGAAATATACTCAACCCTAGACCTCCAAACGGTCTTGGGTGACCACCAAACGGTCTTGAGGTCGTTTGGATGACCTCCAAACGGTCTTGAGACCGTTTTCCCATCCAACCTTTGGACTCTAGTGAAAATTCATCATGGATTGGTCTATCGAGTTGATCAACAAATCAGCATTTAGTTGCAGTATGATTTGGTACCTTTGGACCTTCAATTGGTCAACTATACTTGACCCCAGACTTCCAAACGGTCTTGAGGTGACCCCAAACGGTCTTGAGACCTTTTGGATGATCCCCCAAATGGTCTTGAGACGGTTTGGGCTAATCAACCCAAAATCTCAAATTAGCTCATTGTGATTTCAGCACTGATTTCAATTAGGGTTAGCCCAATTGATTAGCCTTCAAATCATGACTCGTTTGGAATTAATCCATCAAATTTGGTGAGTCATTAGATCACATCATAAGGAACAGTAATCCCAAACGGTCAACGCTTGGTCAACGCACTCAAACGGTCTTGAGACCGTTTGCCCAAAAAGGTCAATTAAATCAGATTGAAAATCAACACTTAGTCCAATTAGGTTTCCCTAATTGATTAGGCTTCAACTCACGATTTATTTGGAGTTAATCCCTCAAATTTGGAGGGTTATTAATAAACATAATTATGAACAGGAACCCCATACGGTCAACGCTTGGTCAACCATCTCAAACGGTCTTGAAACCGTTTGCTCAACCAGGTCAAGTTAATCAGGTTGAAAATCAGCACATAATTCAATTCGATTGCCTAATTGATTGGCCTTCAACTCTCGATTCCTTTGGAGTTAATCCCTCAAATTTGGAGGGTTATGAGCCTACATAATTAGGAACAAATTTCCCAAACGGTAAACGCTTGGTCAACCATCTCAAACGGTCTTGAGAGCGTTTTCTCCCAAATGGTCTCAAACCGTTTGCCCTTAAACGGTTTGCTGAAACCGCATAGCCAATCAAATTAAAACGATTTGGAGTAGCTATCAAAATGGTTTTGCTTGGTAATTTTCTTTGGATAAGCATCTAGGATGATGTTATCATCCCCTTCCTTCGAACAACCAAGAACAGCAACCGTTCTTGATGGAAATTGCAGAAAGAAACAAGAGTGCATCAAATTGAAGAAATCAATCAACAAAGCATAGAGAATTGATGCAATAGCAATGTTTAAGGGTTTGAGTTATAAAACCCACCTCCAATTGAGCTCCAAAGCTCCAAGCTCACGCCATTAATGGTGGATGAATCTCTAGCAACTCCCCCTAGGCTCGTCCTCAAGCTTTTGATTGGAAAAGTTGGCTAGGGTTGAAGAGGAGATCGAAATAAGAAGGAATCCATAATTTATTTTTGATTTCCACCATGGAATCAAGGAGAACGAAGGTCTAGAGCTTACCAACAGGTTGGGAGGCGTCCTCCTTCTCCTCCCTAGCTCCTTGGTCGGTTTTTCAAGCAAAGGAAAGAAGAAAATCCGAAATAGCCTTTCATTTGGCTTGAAAAAGACACTTTTATAAGGAAATTGATGAGAGAGAAAATGCATTATTAAAATGCATTAAATTCCAAAAATAACTTGGCTGCCTCTTCCCCCTCAACTCCATATATACTAGGCACCTTCCTTTGCCTTTAATTCTCCTTCATTATCCTTTATTTAAAGAAAATCAAATTAAGCACCTTAATGCTTATTATATTAATATCCATATGTGAGTGGGTTTTCTTTTTCTTATAATAAGGTGAGTGGAATTTCACCTACTTAGGATATTTTCGTTCCTTATCTTGGCAAAGGAACGTTAATCCTTATTCAAAATCAACCCAAAACATTTTGGTTGAAAGCCCTTCAGTTATTTTTATTCATTTTTGCCCTAAATCAAATTAGGGTTTCAATTAGGCATTAATCTTGATTATTTTAATATCAAGATTCTCTCTCCTCCAAATTAATTCAAATGAGGCACCCATCTCATTTTATTTGCTCTACATGATTCCAAGAAACATTAGGGACCTTATTGAAGTGGTAATTTGCATATTGAACCCTAGGTTTTGGGTAAATTGCACTTTTCACCAAAACTAGGTTTTAATGCACAACACTGCTTTACAAGCTTAATCTTGGTGCCCAAGCTTGTAAAAGCCATACCACTACATCATATTCATTCTTATGATGTCTCAACATCAGAGGAACATCTTACCATGCAACATTTGCAATTTAACCCCTCAACTTGGGTAATTTGCACTTTGGTCCAAAATAAGCAAACATTGCTTCAACATTGTTCAAACAGGACCAAAATTGAAACATAAGTTTCTCATGAGCCATAATTACTTTTCACAAGATAAGATTAAGAATCTACTTAACCTTATTAAGAAAAACAATCTAGGGTTGATTCATAACCCAGGTCAGGGATGTTACAAATTATAAACCCCTAACAAGGATTTCGTCCCCGAAATCCCAGGAAAAGGAGTAACAGATTATTCATTAATCATGCCCTCAAGTCTCCACATATCATCTTAATATCATGGAGATATCATGAATTCTGTTATTCCACACAAGGCTCCTTTCACTAATTCAACCTTACCAATGTTTATGCAGAGCATAAACCCCTAACATATGATGTCCATATTATTGGAAAGAAGAAGCATAAAAGAACATACTTCTATCATCACCCAAGAATATTTATCAAAAGGAACAACATATATATCTAACAAAGATAATTTACTCAGTAATCCTTTAACAAACTCTATGTAATTGGGATTGTTCACATAGTTCTTCTTATTAGTTGGAAATGCCACATAGCTTTTCCCTTTTTGATTGGGAATGACACATAGCTCTTCCCTTTTTGATTGGGAATGACACATAGCTCTTCCCTTTTTGTTGGGGATGACACATAGATTTCCCTTTTTGATTGGGAATGACACATAGCTCTTCCCTTTTTGTTGGGGATGACACATAGCTTTCCCTTTTTGATTGGGAATGACACATAGCTCTTCCCTTTTTGTTTGGGAATGACACATAGCTCTTCCCTTTTTGTTGGGGATGACACATAGCTTTCCCTTTTTGATTGGGAATGACACATAGCTCTTCCCTTTTTGATTGGGAATGACACATAGCTCTTCCCTTTTTGTTGGGGATGACACATAGCTTTCCCCTTTTTGATTGGGAATGACACATAGCTCTTCCCTTTTTGTTGGGGATGACACATAACTTTCCCTTTTTGATTGGGAATGACACATAGCTCTTCCCTTTTTGATTGGGAATGACACATAGCTCTTCCCTTTTTGTTTAGGGTTGGAATTGCACAAAGCATCTTCCTTTATTGGAATTGCACAAAGCATCTTCCTTTATTGGAATTGCACAAAGCATCTTCCTTTATTGATTCCATATTTCTTATTTCATGATACTCATTAGATTGTCTCAAAATGATTACTTGATCAGAGCAATCAAAAAGACAACAATCTAAGAGTTTCCATACGCACTTTATCATCAATAGTTGTATACTTGGCCATGGTTTACAAATACTATGATCAAGTAGTATGCACTTACATGCTATCATATTCCTTGCTTTTCATATCATTATACACACATGATTTTCCCTTGTTCCAACATGACTAAGTCATTTAGGAACTCTTTTAAAGATCAAACTTTCTGTATTAAGGACTGATAACCTAGATTGTAAAGCTAGCATCCAGTCCCCTATATGCATTATTGTTGCCCTAATCTGCCCAACAAGAGCATGATCATAGGATTCTCTATCCTGATCAGGTCTTAAAGGGGATTCTCAGGCACTCATACTATTCTCGTCTGATCCCTTGCACCTCTTCTTGGTGCAGCAACATTGCCCTCAACAATGTGTTTCTTGTGTTCTCCAGTCATTTTAAACTTTACCCTTTTTCTACACAAGCAGAAATCATTATAGGGTATACTGGAGGACACTAACACAGACTCAACAACTTAGTCCTATGTCTTTGTAGACTCAGCGAACCTAGAGCTCTGATACCACTAAATTGTGACGATCGTATCATGAAAACAAGATTAACTAATGCGGAAGCATTCATCAAGCAGTGGATTAGCGAAAATCACTAAAAATTAAAACTTTTTGCAAAGGGATCCATTCATAGGAAAACTCTTTCATTCAGAACCAAAGTAAAACTTTACATCCTGGTTCATATATATACATCTCATGTACTTTTGCTTCTCGAGGAATACAAACATTAACTACTCTGTCTTAACTGTACACAGGTAGTATAAAACCCTCGAGGCACTAAGCCAAAATCTCGAAATCATTAACTACTACTCCAAGGACCTGAGAGTACAGAGACGACACATAGGACTTCTATATACATCTGAACATGACATGACAGTCAATGTCTCCACCTGAGACTTTACTGCTGTCCCTGCTACTTCTGCAGTCCTTCACATCTTGAAGGATTCCTGTCTCCTCGTCCGCATCCACCTAAAAATGTGGTTCCCACGGGGGTGAGACAATTATAAAAATTGCCCCAGTGAGAGATATAACTCTCCGCCAGAAACATTATTATTGCAACTTAATAAGATAAATGTGAATAGGGAAATCATATTTATTTGACAGCAGATATTTTGATGTCTAACAGATTAAATCATTATTCTATATCAAAAGCATTGTAACTGTAACTTGATAGAATAAACATGTTACTATTCCTTTAATGAATATGAATAACATGTATAACATCTATTCAAACTACAGAATCAATATCACTGCATTAACTCTCTTCAGGCTTAGATCATATGACTAAAGCCTGGCATATTCATTGTGGAGTCATGGCCCGTAGCCATACTCTTTTCACAAGGTGTTGGGATCTTAATCCCTCATTTCAACACTGGGGCTTCTCATCCATTCTCAATTTCAATACCATAACCATGAAATCCTGGGTATTCAAACCCTTTGTTCATCACTTGAGCACTATTACCTCTTTCTCAGGTAACTAACACCTTTAGGTCATTTGACCAAAGTAAGTATGATACTTGCTACACAAGCATCCATCATGGCACTTGATGGACATTAATTCTCTTGCCACCTCTTACCAGGCACAAGGTATATTATGGCACACAAGGCCCAATTAACAATTCAAACTAATAATACATCATAGCTCATACCTGGCTATGCTCATCATCTCATAATACCTGCATGGTTAGCACATATAATAGCAGTACATCAATTATCTATCAATACCATGCACAAACAATGTATTAATAATTCAAGGGTATTACCCTTAATCCTTTACCAGGATTTAGATTTCCATCACACATGGCTCATCAGAACACTGTACATCTTGTCACCTTTCACTAGGCAACAACTTTATTCACATGGCTCACAAAACCATTCACATCTTGTCACCTCTCACTAGGCAACAACTTTATTCACATGGCGCACAATGCCATTCACATCTTGTCACCTCTCACTAGGAAACAACTTTATTCACATGGCGTACAAGGCCATTCACATCTTGTCACCTCTCACTAGGCAACAACTTAAAACAAAGGCTTACAAGCCCAACTCATCTTGTTACTTCTTTCTCAGTAACAAAAACATAATGGCACATATGGCCAATCAATTCTTATCAAATAAACATCATAGCTCATACCTGGCTATGATCATCAACTCATGAGACCTGCATGATTGTCACACATGATAATAGACTTATCAAGTTTACAAGACATCATGCAATACAGGGTAACACCACTATTCCCTTACCAGGGTTAGGGTTTACCATCAATTAGGGCTTTCTCTCACATATCATTATCCTTCATTAAGAATAGGGTTTTTCATTATTAACCATTTAGGTTTTCAAGATCATATTATCAATGATCAAACCCTAGTTCATTGCTCCCCACATCTAGGAGCCAACATTTATACCATAAGTATTCAATCATACTTATTTATTCTCATCAATTATCATTAAATGATTATCATCACAAGGAATGAGTATCTCTCTCATCCTTAAGTTGAGAATTAACAAAACAACCATGTTAGGTCACTTTCAATTCATCTCTAAGTCAAGCATAGACCACCACGGCCGTGCTACCTTGCACGGTCGTGCAAAGTAAAGCTACCACGGCCGTGCTACCTTGCACGGTCGTGCTGAGTAATGTCGCCACGACTGTGCTGCCTTGCACGGTCGTGCTACATAGGATCATCACATGAATCATATATATATATATGAATTCTATTATTTGATCCTTTCAACTTGATTAGGTCACATCAACCCTTCAATCAAATGCATACAACTATGATTAACATAGTGTACCAAGTCATTGGTCCTATAAGCAATTAGGGATGCATTCCCAATTAGGGTTTCTCATGAAATCACCCACAATTAGGGTTCCACATGGATGCACCCTCAATTAGGGTTTCACTTGGAATCACCCTCATCTAGGGTTCCACATGGATACACCCTCAACTAGGGTTTACTATTCATCCTAATTAGTGATTTCACATGTAGTCAACCTCTTATTAGGGTTATACATGGAATCAGCCTCAATTAGGGTTTACATCATGTATTGGATCCATGCATTTTTTATGCATTAATCACTAGTACCATTAAAGGTATCTCCCACCTAATCACATTAGGTTTTCAAAAAGGTTTGATCCATTGGACCTTCAATAACATGAGGTATCCAATTGAATTTGGGTTTCCAATGTTGATTCCTTCAATCATTGAATTCATGGAACCAATCATCAATTGGACCTATACTCATACTTCAATTGAGTTTAATAGGTCAACCTACAACTGATTTGACCCTCAATTGATCATCAATTAGGGTTTGATTCAATTGAATTAGGGCTTGGAATCGATGATCCTTCAACACTAATCAATGCAGAACTAGTTGCATTGAAACCATTGAAACATCATCCAAATTGGGTATGACCTGACCCCAAACGGTCTTGAGGTCGTTTGGATGACCTCCAAACGGTCTTGAGACCGTTTTCCCATCATATCACTCAAATCCAAGCCATCCAATTAAGGTTTGGATCATTGGATTGATCACCAAATCAGCATTCCATTGTATAACAGCTTGGTACCTTTAGACCTTCAAACACCTAACCATACTCAACCCTAGACGTCCAAACGGTCTTGGGTGACCACCAAACGGTCTTGAGGTCGTTTGGATGACCTCCAAACGGTCTTGAGACCGTTTGCCCATCATATCACTCAAATCCAAGCCATCCAATTAAGGTTTGGATCATTGAAGTGCTCACCAAATCAGCAATCTATTGTAGATCAACTTGATATCTTTAGACCTTCAACCACTGAACTATACTCAACCCTAGACCTCCAAACGGTCTTGCGTGACCACCAAACGGTCTTGAGGTCGTTTGGATGACCTACAAACGGTATTGAGACCGTTTGCCCATCCAACCTTTGGACTCTAGTGAAAATTCATCATGGATTGGTCTATCGAGTTGATCAACAAATCAGCATTTAGTTGCAGTATGATTTGGTACCTTTGGACCTTTAATTGGTCAACTATACTTGACCCCAGACTTCCAAACGGTCTTGAGACCTTTTGGATGATCCCCCAAACGGTCTTGAGACCGTTTGGGCTAATCAACCCAAAATCTCAAATTAGTTCATTGTGATTTCAGCACTGATTTCAATTAGGGTTAGCCCAATTGATTAGCCTTCAACTCATGACTCGTTTGGAATTAATCCATAAAATTTGGTGAGTCATTAGATAACATCATAAGGAACAGTAATCCCAAACGGTCAACGCTTGGTCAACGCACTCAAATGGTCTTGAGACCGTTTGCCCAAAAAGTTCAATTAAATCACATTGAAAATCAGCACTTAATCCAATTAGGTTTCCCTAATTGATTAGGCTTCAAATCACGATTCCTTTGGAGTTAATCCCTCAAATTTGGAGGGTTATTAATAAACATAATTATGAACAGGAATCCCATACGGTCAACGCTTGGTAAACCATCTCAAACGGTCTTGAAACCGTTTTCTCAACCAGGTCAAGTTAATCAGGTTGAAAATCGGCACATAATTCAATTCGATTGCCTAATTGATTGGCCTTCAACTCTCGATTCCTTTGGAGTGAATCCCTCAAATTTGGAGGGTTATCATCCTACATAATTAAGAACAAAATTCCCAAACGGTCAACGCTTGGTCAACCATATCAAATGGTCTTGAGACCGTTTACTCCCAAACGGTCTCAAACCGTTTGCCCTTTAACGGTTTGCTGAAACCGCATAGCCAATCAAATTAAAACGATTTGGAGTAGCTATCAAAACGGTTTTGCTTGGTAATTTTCTTTGGATAAGCATCTAGGATGATGGCATCATCCCCTTCCTTCGAACAACCAAGAAAAGCAACTATTCTTGATGGAAATTGCAGAAAGAAACAAGAGTGCATCAAATTGAAGAAATCAATCAACAAAGCATAGAGAATTGATGCAATAGCAATGTTTAAGGGTTTGAGTTATAAAACCCACCTCCAATTGAGCTCCAAAGCTCCAAGCTCACGCCATTAATGGTGGATGAAGCTATAGAAACTCTCCCTAGGCTCGTCCTCAAGCTTTTGATTGCAAAAGTTGGCTAGGGTTGAAGAGGAGATCGAAATAAGAAGGAATCCATAATTTATTTTTGATTTCCACCATGGAATCAAGGAGAACGAAGGTCCAAAGCTTACCAACAGGTTGGGAGGCGTCCTACTGCTCCTCCCTAGCTCCTTGGTCGGTTTTGCAAGCAAAGGAAAGAAGAAAATCCGAAATAGCCTTTCATTTGGCTTGAAAAAGACACTTTTATAAGGAAATTGATGAGAGAGAAAATGCATTATTAAAATGCATTAAATTCCAAAAATAACTTGGCTGCCTCTTCCCCCTCAACTCCATAGATACGAGGCACCTTCCTTTGCCTTTAATTCTCCCTCATTATCCTTGATTTAAAGAAAATCAAATTAAGCACCTTAATGCTTATTATATTAATATCCATATGTGAGTGGGTTTTCTTTTTCTTATAATAAGGTGAGTGGAATTTCACCTACTTAGGATATTTTCGTTCCTTATCTTGGAAAAGGAACGTTCATCCTGATTCAAAATCAACCCAAAACATTTTGGTTGAAATCCCTTCAATTATTTTTATTCATTTTTGCCCTAAATCAAATTAGGGTTTCAATTAGGCATTAATCTTGATTATTTTAATATCAAGATTCTCTCTCCTCCAACTTAATTCAAATGAGGCACCCATCTCATTTTATTTGCTCTACATGATTCCAAGAAACATTAGGGACCTTATTGAAGTGGTAATTTGCATATTGAACCCTAAGTTTTGGGTAAATTGCACTTTTCACCAAAACTAGGTTTTAATGCACAACACTGCTTTACAAGCTTAATCTTGGTGCCCAAGCTTGTGAAAGCCATACCACTACATCATATTCATTCTTATGATGTCTCAACATCAGAGGAACATCTTAACATGCAACATTTGCAATTTAACCCCTCAACTTGGGTAATTTGTACTTTGGTCCAAAATAAGCAAACATTGCTTCAACATTGTTCACACAGGACCAAAATTGAAACATAAGTTTCTCATGAGCCCTAATTACTTTTCACAAGATAAGATTAAGAATCTACTTAACCTTATTAAGCAAAACAATCTAGGGTTAATTCATAACCCAGGTCAGGGATGTTACAAATTATAAACCCCTAACAAGGATTTCGTCCCCGAAATCCTAGGAAAAGGAGGAACAGATTATTCATTAATCATGCCCTCAAGTCCCCACATATCATCTTAATATCATGGAGATATCATGAATTCTGTAATTCCACACAAGGCTCCTTTCACTAATTCAACCTTACCAATGTTTATGCAGAGCATAAACCCCTAACATATGATGTCCATATTATTGGAAAGAAGAAGCATAAAAGAACATACTTCTATCATCACCCAAGAATATTTATCAAAAGGAACAACATATATATCTAACAAAGATAATTTACTCAGTAATCCTTTAACAAACTCTATGTAATTGGGATTGTTCACATAGTTCTTCTGATTAGTTGGAAATGCCACATAGCTTTTCCCTTTTTGATTGGGAATGACACATAGCTCTTCCCTTTTTGATTGGGAATGACACATAGCTCTTCCCTTTTTGTTGGGGATGACACATAGCTTTCCCTTTTTGATTGGGAATGACACATAGCTCTTCCCTTTTTGTTGGGGATGACACAAAGCTTTCCCTTTTTGATTGGGAATGACACATAGCTCTTCCCTTTTTGTTTGGGAATGACACATAGCTCTTCCCTTTTTGTTGGGGATGACACATAGCTTTCCCTTTTTGATTGGGAATGACACATAGCTCTTCCGTTTTTGATTGGGAATGACACATAGCTCTTCCCTTTTTGTTGGGGATGACACATAGCTTTCCCCTTTTTGATTGGGAATGACACATAGCTCTTCCCTTTTTGTTCGGGATGACACATAGCTTTCCCTTTTTGATTGGGAATGACACATAGCTCTTCCCTTTTTGATTGGGAATGACACATAGCTCTTCCCTTTTTGTTTAGGGTTGGAATTGCACAAAGCATCTTCCTTTATTGGAATTGCACAAAGCATCTTCCTTTATTGGAATTGCACAAAGCATCTTCCTTTATTGGAATTGCACAAAGCATCTTCCTTTATTGATTCCATATTTCTTATTTCATGATACTCATTAAATTGTCTCAGAATGACTACTTGATCAGAGCAATCAAAAAGACAACAATCTAAAAGTTTCCATACCCACTTTATCATCAATAGTTGTATACCTGGCCAGAGTTTACAAATACTGAGATCAAGTAGTATGCACTTACATGCTATCATATTCCTTGCTTTTCATATCATTATACACACATGATTTTCCCTTGTTCCAACATGACTAAGTCATTTAGGAACTCTTTTAAAGCTCAAACTTTCTGTATTAAGGACTGATAACCTAGATTGTAAAGCTAGCATCCAGTCCCCTATATGCATTATTGTTGCCCTAATCTGCCCAACAAGAGCATGATCATAGGATTCTCTATCCTGATCAGGTCTTAAAGGGGATTCTCAGGCACTCATACTATTCTCGTCTGATCCCTTGCACCTCTTCTTGGTGCAGCAACATTGCCCTCAACAATGTGTTTCTTGTGTTCTCCAGTCATTTTAAACTTTACCCTTTTTCTACACAAGCAGAAATCATTATAGGGTATACTGGAGGACACTAACACAAACTCAACAACTTAGTCCTATGTCTCTGTAGACTCAGCGAACCTAGAGCTCTGATACCACTAAATTGTGACGACCGTCTCGCGAAAACAAGATTAACTAATGCGGAAGCGTTCATCAAGCAGTGGATTAGCGAAAATCACTAAAAATTAAAACTTTTTGCAAAGGGATCCATTCATAGGAAAACTCTTTCATTCAGAACCAAAGTAAAACTTTACATCCTGGTTCATATATATACATCTTATGTACTTTTGCTTCTCGAGGAATACAAACATTAACTACTCTGTCTTAACTGTACACAGGTAGTATAAAACCCTCGAGGCACTAAGCCAAAATCTCGAAATCATTAACTACTACTCCAAGGACCTGAGAGTACAGAGACGACACATAGGACTTCTATATACATCTGAACATGACATGACAGTCAATGTCTCCACCTGAGACTTTACTGCTGTCCCTGCTACTGCTGCTGTCCTTCACATCCTGAAGGATTCCTGTCTCCTCGTCCGCATCCACCTAAAAATGTGGTTCCCACGGGGGTGAGACAATTATAAAAATTGCCCCAGTGAGAGATATAACTCTCCGCCAGAAACATTATTATTGCAACTTAATAAGATAAATGTGAATAGGGAAATCATATTTATTTGACAGCAGATATTTTGATGTCTAACAGATTAAATCATTATTCTATATCAAAAGCATTGTAACTGTAACTTGATAGAATAAACATGTTACTATTCCTTTAATGAATATGAAGAACATGTATAACATCTATTCAAACTACAGAATCATTATCACTGCATTAACTCTCTTCAGGCTTAGATCATATGACTAAAGCCTGGCATTATCATTGTGGAGTCATGGCCCGTAGCCATACTCTTTTCACAAGGTGTTGGGATCTTAATCCCTCATTTCAACACTGGGGCTTCTCATCCATTCTCAATTTCAATACCATAACCATGAAATCCTGGGTATTCAAACCCTTTGTTCATCACTTGATCACTATTACCTCTTTCTCAGGTAACTAACACCTTTAGGTCATTTGACCAAGGTAAGTATGATACTTGCTACACAAGCATCCATCATGGCACTTGATGCACATTAATTCTCTTGCCACCTCTTACCAGGCACAAGGTATATTATGGCACACAAGGCCCAATTAACAATTCAAACTAATAATACATCATAGCTCATACCTGGCTATGCTCATCATCTCATAATACCTGCATGGTTAGCACATATAATAGCAGTACATCAATTATCTATCAATACCATGCACAAACAATGTATTAATAATTCAAGGGTATTACCCTTAATCCTTTACCAGGATTTGGATTTCCATCACACATGGATCATCAGAACACTGTACATCTTGTCACCTTTCACTAGGCAACAACTTTATTCACATGGCTCACAAAACCATTCACATCTTGTCACCTCTCACTAGGCAACAACTTTATTCACATGGCGCACAATGCCATTCACATCTTGTCACCTCTCACTAGGCAACAACTTTATTCACATGGCGCACAAGGCCATTCACATCTTGTCACCTCTCACTAGGCAACAACTTAAAACAAAGGCTTACAAGCCCAACTCATCTTGTTACTTCTTTCTCAGTAACAAAAACATAATGGCACATATGGCCAATCAATTCTTATCAAATAAACATCATAGCTCATACCTGGCTATGATCATCAACTCATGAGACCTGCATGATTGTCACACATGATAATAGACTTATCAAGTTTACAACACATCATGCAATACAGGGTAACACCACTATTCCCTTACCAGGGTTAGGGTTTACCATCAATTAGGGCTTTCTCTCACATATCATTATACTTCATTAAGAATCGGGTTTTCCATTATTAACCATTTAGGTTTTCAAGATCATATTATCAATGATCAAACCCTAGTTCATTTCTCCCCACATCTAGGAGCCAACATTTATACCATAAGTATTCAATCATACTTATTTATTCTCATCAATTATCATTAAATGATTATCATCACAAGGTATGGGTATCTATCTCATCCTTAAGTTGAGAATTAACAAAATGACCATGTTAGGTCACTTTCAATTCAGCTCTAAGTCAAGCATAGACCACCACGACCGTGCTACCTTGCACGGTCGTGCAAAGTAAAGCTACCACGGCCGTGCTACCTTGCACGGTCGTGCTGAGTAAAGTCGCCACGGCCGTGCTGCCTTGCACGCTCGTGCTACATAGGATCATCACATGAATCATATTTATATATATGAATTCTATTATTTGATCCTTTCAACTTGATTAGGTCACATCAACCCTTAAATCAAATGCATACAACTATGATTAACATAGTGTACCAAGTCATTGGTCCTATAAGCAATTAGGGATGCATTCCCAATTAGGGTTTCTCATGAAATCACCCACAATTAGGGTTCCACATGGATGCACTCTCAATTAGGGTTTCACTTGGAATCACCCTCAACTAGGGTTCCACATGGATGCACCCTCAGCTAGGGTTTACTATTCATCCTAATTAGTGATTTCACATGTAGTCAACCTCTTATTAGGGTTATACATGGAATCAGCCTCAATTAGGGTTTACATTATGTATTGGATCCATGCATTTGTTATGCATTAATCATTAGTAACATTAAAGGTATCTCCCACCTAATCACATTAGGTTTTCAAAAAGGTTTGATCCATTGGACCTTCAATAACATGAGGTATCCAATTGAATTTGGGTTTCCAATGTTGATTCCTTCAATCATTGAATTCATGGAACCAATCATCAATTAGACCTATACTCGTACTTCAATTGAGTTTAATAGGTCAACCTACAACTGATTTGACCCTCAATTGATCATCAATTAGGGTTTGATTCAATTGAATTAGGGCTTGGAATCGATGATCCTTCAACACTAATCAATGCAGAACTAGTTGCATTGAAACCATTGAACAATCATCCAAATTGGGTATGACCTGACCCCAAACGGTCTTGAGGTCGTTTGGATGACCTCCAAACGGTCTTGAGACCGTTTTCCCATCATATCACTCAAATCCAAGCCATCCAATTAAGGTTTGGATCATTGGATTGATCACCAAATCAACATTGCATTGTATAACAGCTTGGTACCTTTAGACCTTCAAACACCTAACCATACTCAACCCTAGACCTCCAAACGGTCTTGGGTGACCACCAAACGGTCTTGAGGTCGTTTGGATGACCTCCAAACGGTCTTGAGACCGTTTGCCCATCATATCACTCAAATCCAAGCCATCCAATTAAGGTTTGGATCATTGAAGTGCTCACCAAATCAGCAATCTATTGCAGATCAACTTGATATCTTTAGACCTTCAACCACTGAACTATACTCAACCCTAGACCTCCAAACGGTCTTGGGTGACCACCAAACGGTATTGAGGTCGTTTGGATGACCTCCAAACGGTCTTGAGACCGTTTGCCCATCCAACCTTTGGACTCTAGTGAAAATTCATCATGGATTGGTCTATCGAGTTGATCAACAAATCAGCATTTAGTTGCAGTATAATTTGGTACCTTTGGACCTTCAATTGGTCAACTATACTTGACCCCAGACTTCCAAACGGTCTTGAGGTGACCCCAAACGGTCTTGAGACCGTTTGGATGATCCCCCAAACGGTCTTGAGACCGTTTGGGCTAATCAACCCAAAATCTCAAATTAGCTCATTGTGATTTCAGCACTGATTTCAATTAGGGTTAGCCCAATTGATTAGCCTTCAAATCATGACTCGTTTGGAATTAATCCATCAAATTTGGTGAGTCATTAGATCACATCATAAGGAACAGTAATCCCAAACAGTCAACGCTTGGTCAACGCACTCAAACGGTCTTGAGACCGTTTGCCCAAAAAGTTCAATTAAATCAGATTGAAAATCAGCACTTAATCCAATTAGGTTTCCCTAATTGATTAGGCTTCAACTCACGATTACTTTGGAGTTAATCCCTCAAATTTGGAGGGTTATTAATAAACATAATTATGAACAGGAATCCCATACGGTCAACGCTTGGTCAACCATCTCAAACGGTCTTGAAACCGTTTTCTCAACCAGGTCAAGTTGATCAGGTTGAAAATCAGCACATAATTCAATTCGATTGCCTAATTGATTGGCCTTCAACTCTCGATTCCTTTGGAGTTAATCCCTCAAATTTGGAGGGTTATCATACTACATAATTAGAAACAAAATTCCCAAACGGTCAACGCTTGGTCAACCATCTAAAACGGTCTTGAGACCGTTTGCTCCCAAACGGTCTCAAACCGTTTTCCCTTAAACGGTTTGCTGAAACCGCATAGCCAATCAAATTAAAACGATTTGGAGTAGCTATCAAAACGGTTTTGCTTGGTAATTTTCTTTGGATAAGCATCTAGGATGATGTCATCATCCCCTTCCTTCGAACAACCAAGAACAGCAACCGTTCTTGATGGAAATTGCAGAAAGAAACAAGAGTGCATCAAATTGAAGAAATCAATCAACAAAGCATAGAGAATTGATGCAATAGCAATGTTTAAGGGTTTGAGTTATAAAACCCGCCTCCAATTGAGCTCCAAAGCTCCAAGATCACGCCATTAATGGTGGATGAAGCTCTAGCAACTCCCCCTAGGCTCGTCCTCAAGCTTTTGATTGCAAAAGTTGGCTAGGGTTGAAGAGGAGATCGAAATAAGAAGGAATCCATAATTTATTTTTGATTTCCACCATGGAATCAAGGAGAACGAAGGTCCAGAGCTTACCAACAGGTTGGGAGGCGTCCTCCTGCTCCTTGGTCGGTTTTGCAAGCAAAGGAAAGAAGAAAATCCGAAATAGCCTTTCATTTGGCTTGAAAAAGGCACTTTTATAAGGAAATTGATGAGAGAGAAAATGCATTATTAAAATGCATTAAATTCCAAAAATAACTTGGCTGCCTCTTCCCCCTCAACTCCATAGATACGAGGCACCTTCCTTTGCCTTTAATTATCCTTCATTATCCTTGATTTAAAGAAAATCAAATTAAGCACCTTAATGCTTATTATATTAATATCCATACGTGAGTGGGTTTTCTTTTTCTTATAATAAGGTGAGTGGAATTTCACCTACTTAGGATATTTTCGTTCCTTATCTTGGAAAAGGAACGTTCATACTTATTCAAAATCAACCCAAAACATTTTGGTTGAAAGCCCTTCAATTATTTTTATTCATTTTTTCCCTAAATCAAATTAGGGTTTCAATTAGGCATTAATCTTGATTATTTTAATATCAAGATTCTCTCTCCTCCAACTTAATTCAAATGAGGCACCCATATCATTTTATTTGCTCTACATGATTCCAAGAAACATTAGGGACCTTATTGAAGTGGTAATTTGCATATTGAACCCTAGGTTTTGGGTAAATTGCACTTTTCACCAAAACTAGGTTTTAATGCACAACACTGCTTTACAAGCTTAATCTTGGTGCCCAAGCTTGTGAAAGCCATACCAATACATCATATTCATTCTTATGATGTCTCAACATCAGAGGAACATCTTACCATGCAACATTTGCAATTTAACCCCTCAACTTGGGTAATTTGCACTTTGGTCCAAAATAAGCAAACATTGCTTCAACATTGTTCAAACATGACCAAAATTGAAACATAAGTTTCTCATGAGCCCTAATTACTTTTCACAAGATAAGATTAAGAATCTACTTAACCTTATTAAGCAAAACAATCTAGGGTTAATTCATAACCCAGGTCAGGGATGTTACACTCTCACTCCCATAACAAGAGGAAATAAGCATTTGGCTGCAGTCTAAATACATATTTCTTCCTATTCCAAGAGTAGAGATGGTACATCCCACCTTTCTAGTACACCTTTAAAGCTGAGTTGAAATGTGCCACACCTGTCTCTACATCACAAACATCATGATATCAAAGTTACTTCCATGGGAAACTGGTCTCGAACCTACTTGGGTTACTACACAATCCTTGGTCATCTCCTCTAGGTCTATAGGGTGCCGACACTTTTGGGATCATCCCTCTTCCCTCATGCATCAGAGAGTGCCCTACTCATCTGCCCTTTGGGTCCCATGAGTTTATGAAGGTGATCAATCTCCTAACCCATGGCCCTCAGACAATGATAGCTGTTACCTCTCGACCCTATGGTCATGTGCAACTAGAGAATTAGGTAACTCCTACTTCCATCAGTCTTATCCCCACCTGACCCTAGGATAGACTTAGGATTCTATCATAGTACATGTTCGACTTAGAACCATACCCAAGCCTTCATCACCTCTCTTTCTGCATTCTTGGGTTGTCTTTCTTCCTTTCTCAGGGATCATGGCGACCTGCCTACCTTGGTCAGGCCCCATACCAGTTACCTCCATGGTAACACATTCACATGCACATAGAGATGGTTATGTATGGGTATGCAGGGTCATTCTCATACCATGTACTCTTCACTTAGCTCCTCAGATCTTATAAAACCTCTTTAGGTTACCTCAAAGCCAACAAAATAGGTATACATCCTACAAAGGGGACCCTCTCCTAGGATGGGAGAAAACTACACGTTGATAACAAAGGTCACAACCATCCTTAGGGTTTATATTCCCAGTAGCTACTAAGGAACAAGCAGACCACCTACCAAGCCATGCAAAGTCATACTTGTTCTCTTTCCTCAATTCTGGATCAAGATTATACCTTTCCATGTCATCAACTTAGTTGTGAGGGATTCATCAACCATACCCTTAACTTAAGGGGTTTCCTTTACCTCTACACATGAGGAGTACCATGCTCGAAACTATAGAGACTCAAAACTCATCATGAGCATCGGGTACACCACTTCCCCTCTTAGGCCTAGGTTCACCTTTGGGTGTCCAACTGCATGCTCAATCTCTTAACCAAGAATCAAGCATGTATAAGGCACGAAATGCTCTCCCTGTCATCCTCCTGCTCGAGTAACACATCAGGGTCGAGTCCTCCTCAAGGACAACCAACCAGGTACCGAGCCTCACAACACATTACTTAAACCTCCTCAGGGTCTAAGACACTCTTTGTCTCCACTTAGTAGGTAAACACCTATACCATAGGCACATAGGTACCAGAAGCATCATTATCTCTTTAGGGTTTGGTTCCTCTAAAGGACACCAAGATATCATCAGCCTCCAGGGGTCAGGCATGAGGCAACCACTATCATCCACTTAGGTTGCATCATCCTCAACCCCCCACTGTTCCTCATGTCTCAGAATCTAAACTTCCAACCTTCTTTCTTGGGTCCTACTTTCTTTCTCTAACTCCACATCCAGCCTCACTACATGAAGTTGGATCAAGCTTACCAACATATCCCTACCTGGGTGAAGCCTTTTCTCAACTCATGTTTGGCTTAAGATTACCCTTAGCTTTTTATGTTTATCTCATAAGACATCCATCATGATTTCTTGTCCAAGGTTTCATCCTACTGTCAGCACTACTGACATACTCTGGGTGCAAGATATACCCTACTTGCACAATCCCAGAGGGTTCTATAGTTTCTTCTCTAACTTCATCCATGAAGGAGCTATCCTTCTCTCAAACATGCACGACCATCCCAGGGTTGGGTTGCCAAAGGTTCTAGGCTATCTAACCTCTCATGGCTCATATGACATCCAAGGCATGTCTATACCAACATCTGGTCTACCAAGACAACTAACTCATCATGTCATCTCTCCCTCTAACCTTCACTTAGGGTTAGGGTTACCATCATCCTCAAAGGATGTGCTAGGTATCTACTTTTAATGGAGATCTCTACCTCCGCGACTAACTCTCTCTACTCCTCCTGCCAAGGAGGTCTATCCTCAGGTCTCTCCCGAGGGCAGTGACAACTCGTGTCATACGACCTAAGCATGTATATATTTCTTTACGCTTACTCTATTAATCTTATGTCCATGACATCTTATTTACATGCTTTTTATTAATTTTATGGAGGATCCCCTAATCCTTATCAACCTTATCCATACCTCAAGAGGGCGAGGAGAAGAGAGGAAACCCTAATCCTTAAGGTCCTTAACAGAATTTGAGTTGAGAAGGGATGAACAAGATGAGATAGTCCTAAAGGTATCTTATTTCGAATCATACCCTAAGACTTTGGCTAGGCAGTCACACGGATCCGGGAGTCCTCGTATTCTGACTAGCGGTGCGGAGGAAAATATTGCCAGCCCTCGGTCTGATCCTTTTCTAGACACCTCTGTCTTTCGGATAATCCTCTAATAACTCCCTTGGGTTCTACACAATTTGTAAAATTTAATAATTATTAAAGATTAATTGAGGAACCTTTGCTCTGATACCAATTGTAATGGCCCCGTCTCCCGGTAGCCCCCACTTAAGGAAGACCAAGAGATCAAAGCCGTTATCTAATAACCCGGATCAAAGGTTCGACAAATAATCAATAATAATTATGAAATTCTACTACTAAACTGAAAACATGTATAAAATAAAAACTTTACTTACCTTTTAAAAGATGGGATTTCTATACTTCTATCCATGAAGATACTAATCTAACTAATCCTCCTGTGTACATTATTTCTCATTTAGTTCAACATTTGCCACTTTACTGTTTGTTCTTTTCATTTGCACCTAAAACACCGACAAACATAATGTCGGTAAGCAAGAAGTTGGTATGTGGGGAAACAATAATCATGCAAATATGTTAACCACGTAATCATTCAATTAATCATTTAATAACCAAGATTGCATTTTAAGCCATACTACTCAATCCTTACCTATACCCTAACTCTGTGTTATCCCTTGTATGCTACCTCTCTTTAGGTATCTTCTTACCCCCATGGACCTACCTTACAGGTAGCCAATACCTAGGGGAATAGAGTCGCATGGCACTACCCGAAGGTAGCCCAATATCTAACTCATGATGACTTGATGGTCCTACCCCTTTGGTAGCCATTTACTAAGTCATGTAATGACCTAATGGACCTACCCCATTGGTAGCCATTTACTAGATCAACTATTAAGCCACAGAGGGGACCAGGATCTGAGTGAGTACGCACATATCTTATGTGATAGTCATAGCCACATTATAGTTTGCATGAATTAAAATCATCCAACAATTAATTCATGACATCGATGAAAACTTTGGTAAATCTCAGAAAACTAACTCGAGATATTCATAAGAGTAACCACATACCTGTACATGTAGATTCAGGTGCAAGAATAATCCAAACAACAATGAGCAAGCAAGCATTCAATAAGATCCTGAAACAATTATACAATTTCCTTTTATTACTCATGTCATTAATATCTATTAAATCTAGCTCTCTTCTTAGGGTTTCTAGTCCACTTTTAGGGTTTCCATTGCAATTAGGGTTTCCCTTCATCTTTTACCATTTTAAACCCTAATTTAATGCAATTGATTACAAACCCTAATTATTTCAACATCTAATCCTCAGTTTCAGATTAAAGGCATAATTATCCATTAATTAAGCCACTTAAACCTCTTTTACATTAAAGCTACTATTTTTATCCGTTTAATCCATGACAAGATCATTATTCTCATTTACCATCAATTCAAAGTTCATTATAGTCTAATTCACATATGAACTTGATTTACCATTAATTCTATCTTTTATTCATTAGAAAACCCTAATTACTACATTTAGGGTATTTAACCACAATTAGGAACTTTAATGCTTGAAATAGATTAAAATAATCATCCCTTAACTTTATTCACAAATTTGAATAATTAATGTCATTAAGAGTCAAATTGCCAACATTAGGGTTTCAAGACCCATTAAAGTATATTCATGCAAATGAAACTCTGAATTAACTAATTCATGCACAATTCATCTTTTTCAATCTGAATGTATCTCTTTATGATTAACAGGTTAATATCAACTTTAACCATCAATTAAACCCTACTAATCACACTAATCATATCCAAATAAGGTTTCTTAATCACTAATATACTAAAGTTAACAACTTCCATTACTTTTAGAATTTCTAGCAGAATCAGGCTCCAATCATATTTTAATGGATTCCCCTCATTTTTCTGAACAAAATTCATGTATAAACTTTTGTCATCCGAGCTACTATTAAAGAGTTATGATTTTTGGAGGAAATACCTTACTTGAGCCAATCAGAACCCGCCAAGTGTCCTGCTCTTGCAACGTGCTCTTTTTGGAAATATAACGGATTTACGATCTTGCCCTTACATAAGTGGCCGATCCTTTAATCTGTGGGAGGGTACAACGGTCCAATGACCGAAGGTTGTCTTCAACCTTCAGCCACGCGAGTTGGCCGCCGGTTGCAGCCATACTCGGGGCTGTCCACTCCTGCTTAGGGCGCGCAGACCTCCGTCGAAGGTTTCCCTAGCTTCGCCCTCCTCCCCCGCACCTGGGGCGCCGTCCAGCTTTTGGCCTAATTGGTTAGATAGTGCGCACAAGGTCTGCGACCTAGAGACACCTTGTAGCCATCTAACAGTTATGGCGCATGTCCCAGAGCACGGAAAGCCGACCTAGCTCCTCTGGTGTTGTCGTGGGAGTAACACACACACATCAAACCTCCTCCACGACCTCTTATAGTGCCAAGATGCGAGCTACCCTCTCTGCTAGGGTTTAATGCAAAGAAGAAGAAGAAGAAAGTGAGGGATGTGTGGGATTCTTCTTGGGCTTGGCCAAGGTTCTACCCCTATATATAGGGGAGTGTATCCATGTCCAGAGACGTTGCTCCCAGAGAAATCGAGTCCCACTCTTTAAAGGAAACCGATTTCTTCAAGGAGAAGCAAGCTTTCTCTCTCCTCACTATCCCTTTTGATATTCTCCATTAATTGGGGTATTTAGAATTCGAAAATCTTTCTCATTATTATCTTTATTCTTGACTTTTAGTTCATTGGCCTCGAAATTATATTCCCCTCAAGTAGGAAACACTCTTTCTTAACAAAACCACATAATTCCATTAATTATGTATTCCCACTATCCTTTTATTTTGCAATTTTTGTATTTTATCTTTCTTTCCTCTTTATTGGGATTCCTTGGATTTGAAGAAACTCTATTATTTCTAAATCCTTTTTATTAGATACTCATTATCCTTCTAGATGCATCTAAATGCATTATTCTTCATTATCATGTGTATTTCTTATTAAAATATTTCTTTTTGAGGATTTCTCTTTTATTTTCCTCATTGTTATTCCTTTTATCATTAGGAATCCTTGGAATATGAAATTCCACCAAGCATAACTCAATTATACCTCTTTCTACTTATCTTCTGCATTTTATCATTGTTTTCCAATTTCTTTCTTAATAAAGAAATACTTAATTAATCTTTTCTTTTCTTATTGCTTTTCTTTGCAACTTTGGACTCCTTGGGACACAAGGAACCCTTGAGGCACGAAATCCATCCTTGTATTACATTCTTTTTCCTTCCAGAGATTTCCACATCTCTCTTTTCTCAAAAACTCAACTATTCATTTATTAATTGAATTTCCTTGTTATTGGGCCCAATAGCCAATAAAGCCCACAACACAACATCAAGGCTTATTGTAAATGAAACTCATTTATTCAAAACAAAATATATCATTATTTGTTCCAATATCTTTAATATGAGAAATTACATTTCTCACCAAAAGAACCCAAAATTGGGGTTGTAACAATGCCCTTGGTGGATCTAAAGCTTGTTAGCCTTCTTTCAATCTTTTATTAGTAGTATTAATCTTTTCTCATTTATTAGCTGATCTCCATGGTTATTGATGAATGCATTCTCATCATGGTTTTCATTTGCCTTTTTGGGACCAATTCGATTCAATACTTTCAATTTCATCTCCTAAATCTCACAAAATACAATAATTCTTAACTATTTCAATTATCAAGATTATTGACTAGATTTATATTGATTTTGTGCAGGTCGTGATGAGGTTCAACCATCGTATGGAATTCACTCAAGATCCTCTCATCCTTGGTCTTGACCAAATAGTTTTGACCAAACGGTCTCGACCCCAAACGATCTCAGCAAGTCATCAATACGGTTTCAAGACTGTTTGGGGCCATATAATTTCAAGACTGTTTGGCACCATACGGTCTCAAGATCGATGGGCCAGTCACCCGCAAGATCATTTGGCCCCAAGACTTTTTAGAGGCCATCGGTCCTCAAGACCGTTTGGCCACCAAACAATCTCCAAGACCCTTTGTCCATCAAATGATTTCCAAGACCGGTTGGAGGATATTAATCAAGACCGTTTGAACAAAGATTCAAGACCGATCAAGTGTAAACAATCTTCAAGACTGATCAAAGCCTAGCGATCTGTAAGACTGTTTGGCCCTAAGATCATTTGGAGGCCATCGGTCCAAAAGACCATTTGGCCATTAAATGGTCTCCAAGACCATTTGGCCAGCTACCGCTAAAGACCGTTTGAAGCCAGCACATCTGAAACCGATTGGCGCCTATCGGTTTCAAACTGTTTGAAGGCAAAGTTCCAAGACTGTATGGGCAGTTCGTCCCAAGACCGTTTGGTCATTTGATCAGTCTGCAAGACCGTGTGAAGACAGAATCCCAAGACCGGTTGGATTTGTTTAGTCTTCAAGATCGTATGGTCATATATTCTCAAGACCGTTTAGATGTCAAACGGTCTCCAAGACCGTTTGCTCCAAACCGTTCAAGAAAACCAGTTGCTCTAAACTATTTGGAGCAAACTCGCAACAAAAACGTGAGGACCCCATCCAAGCCTATAAATAGGACCACAAGGGTCCTCATTTAGGCATTGATTCGAGGACATTGCAAGCTTGCTTGAACAAAGGATCAGTCTCCCTTCCACACCACCACCACTCCACCATCTTCACGCCATTACCAATCCTCCCACACTTCCTCTTGCTGCGAGCAAGGAGGTCGAGAAGAGAAAGAAGGTGGAGAAGAAGGTCTGCCCAGCCTGCCTTGGTGGTTCTTCCTCCTCATCCAGATCTGCACCAACACGACGTAGAAGACCGCATCATCTTCACCGAGATGTGACTACCTTCTACATCATGCTCGTGGCAGAATATTCCTTCTCTTTTATTCTTCTTGTTTCCCGCATCATGAGCAAGTAGTCACTTTTTGCTAGGGTATGGGGACTAGCCCTGCTTCCCATGATTTCATGTCTTTTCATTTAACTTTCCAAGGCAATGTATATAACTTTCCATTTCGTCATTAATTGATAATGTTGGTAGCTTGATTACCTGCTTGCTTTCATCTTGTTCTTCCCTATGTTATGAGAACTTTTATATGTAGGGTAGAATGTCGATTAATGAGGTAGATTCTCAAACTAGAAATAGAATGAGATTCCTTGAGGTCGTAAGTGTATGATCCATGAGGGGATGAGCCATCTAGCCTACGGTGATGCTTCTGTGGCCTAAACATCCCTTAGGAAGGACCACATCCTTAGTTGGATTTTGTATCTTCTTTGTTAATCATCGATGTTTGCTTCTAGATTAATCACCTGCTCACTTGTCGATTAGCGCGGTTGACTCCTTGACTAGAAATAGAATGAGATTCCTTGAGGTCGTAAGTGTATGATCTGTGAGGGGACGAGCCATCTAGCATGCGGTGACACTTCTGTGGTCTAAACATCCCTTAGGGAGGACCTCAGCCTCAGTTGGATGTTGTATCTTCAGAACCGTGACTGCATGTGTGACGAAGCGATCAGAACATACATCATTAACTAAGCGGAAGCAATTACTAATAGCGGATTACTGAAAATCACTAAAAATTAAAACCTTTTTCAAAGAGATCCAATCATAGGAAAACTCTTTCAACAAGAACCAATGTCTTACATTTACGTCCTGGTTCATAAGTACATATCTTGTACCATCTTTTCTCTAGGGTTATGACATCAGATGCCTTGTTAAAAGCTAAACGCAGATAGCATAAGAACCTCGAGGCATCAAGACAAAATATCAAAATGATTCATTAAAAGCATTAACTATTAACTCTGAGGACCTGAGAGTACAGAGACGACACATAGGACATCTATCTATAAGACACAACAAACAGTACACTCAACCTGAGTTGTCACTGCTGTCCCTGCTGCTGCTGAAGTTCTTCCTCTACAAGATGTTCTGAATCTCTGTCGTGCTCGTCCACCTAAAAAATGTTGGATCCCACGGGGGTGAGACAATTTAAAATTTCCCCAGTGAGAGATATAACTCTATGCCAAAAACATTATTATTGTAGTTTATAATATAAATCTGAGCATAGGATAAGCAGTTTAGATCATTCTCATCTTTAAATATTGTAACTATCTATGATAGAGCATTAAATCATCTATTATCTTTATAAGGAATAGGAAGAACATGTATATCATTTATCTGTTATATTAACTCAACATCCCATGCTTTTCTCATGATACTCATTACAATGATATGTCACCCATGAGTCTTTCTTGTTTCTATCAGTTGGCCTTATCCAATCTGCTAAACAGATTTTGGTTTATACTAGACATGAGAGTGTACATCATCATCTCTTGTTTAGGCATTGGTCTATAGTAATCCTGTATAAATATTCCAGGCATTGGATTATACCAATCCTGTGCAACCAGTACAAGCATTAGACTTATATTAATCATGTGTATCCATTCCAGGTATTAGACTATGCCAAACCTGTGCATCCATTCCAGGCATTAGACTATGCCAAACTTGTGCATCCATTCCAAGTATTGGACTATGCCAATCATGTGTAACTATTCCAGGTATTGAACTATGCCAATCCTGTACAACTATTCTAGGTATTGAACTATGCCAATCATGTGCAACTATTCCAGGTATTGAACTATGCCAATTTTGTGCAACTATTCCAGGTATTGAACTATGCCAATCCTGTGCAACTATTCCAGGTACTGAACTATGTCAATCCTGTGCAACTATTCTAGGTATTGGGTTGTGACCAATTATGTGACATTATTCCAGGTATTGGGTTGTGACCAATCCTATGACATTATTTCAGGTATTGGGTTGTGACCAATCCTGTGACATTATTCCAGGTATTGGGTTGTTACCAATCCTGTGACATTATTCCAGGTATTAGGTTGTGACCAATCCTGTGACATTATTCCAGGTATTGGGTTGTTACCAATCCCGTGACATTATTCCAGGTATTGGGTTGTTACCAATCCTGTGACATTATTCCAGGTATTGAACTATGTCAATCATGTGCAACTATTCTAGGTATTGAATTATACCAATCCTGTGCATCTATTCCATGTATTGAACTATGTCAACCCTGGGCAACTATTCCAGGTATTGGATTATACCAACCCTTTACAACTCATCACATATCATCACATCTTGTCACCTCTCATTAGGCAACAACCATTCTCGTGGCTTCAAAAGCACATTCAACATCTTGGCACCTCTCACTAGGTAACAATTAACATCACCCTTTAAGAGTTGGATGTGACATCTTTCTATGATGTCTTGAAGCATTACCTTCCTTATTACTTTTAACTTACTTAAGTTTATCAACTTATGTTGTATTAAGGTATTTCCCATCTTAAAACTTTTATTCACTAACCTATCACCTTTATCATAAAATGCATAGGTCATAGAACACTCATTAGAATTGTCCAACTATCTTCAATGATATGGACTCATCTCAGGATAAGGCATTGCTTTCTATATTACCTATAATCAATCACTTTAGGTATTTCCCTTATTAGTGTAATAATCACTATTCCATTATTAGGATTAGGTCTCCCATACCATCACCCTTTATTAGGGTTTAGGGTTTCACAAACTATCATACTTCATTAGGGTTAGGATTTCACATACCATCACCCTTCATTAGGGTTAAGATTTCACATACCATCTTCGTTCATTAGGGTTAGGGTTTCACATACCATCACCCATCATTAGGGTTAAGATTTCACATACCATCTCCCTTCATTAGGGTTAGGATTGCATATAACATCACCCTACATTAGTCTTTCACATCACATTGCCCATAATTAGGGTTTACTATTCATCCCAACTAGGGTTTCTCATGGCATAACCCTCAATTAGGGTTTATCATGGAATCACCCTCAATTAGGGTTTCTCATGGAATCAACCTCAATTAGGGTTTATCATGGAATCAACCTCAATTAGGGTTTCTCATGGAATCAACCTCAATTAGGGTTTCTCATGGAATGAACCTCAATTAGGGTTTCTCATGGAATCACCCTCAAATAGGGTTTCTCATGGAATCAACCTCAATTAGGGTTTCTCATGGAATCACCATCAATTAGGGTTTCATGAAGCATCTTCTCAAATTAGGGTTTTTCATGATGTTACCCTGAATTGGGATTTCCCATATTATCATCCTAGTTTAGAGTTACACAATTACCCTAGATTAGGGTTACATCTGATATTGCCCTAAATTACGGTTAGGGCTCATCATCCTTCTTGATTAGGGTTTCATAATCTCTTTATTAAGGATCTACCCTAATTACATAATTATTCAAATTGAAGGTGTCAATGCTTGACCTTTACATGATTATTATACATGTATGAATTCCTCTCTCTTTCATCCTCTCTAAGATGTTGACTAGATCAAACTAAGTTATATTAGGTCAACCAACCCTTCAATTAATTACATTAAATTAGAGTTGACATAGTGTATTGAGATTTTGCTTACTTAAGCTTCAAGGAATAACTCATCTAGTGTTACTAATCATTTAGTACCTTAAAGGTACAACCCTTGTAATTATCTCTACTATACATCAATAACAATTATAGGGTCAATTGATCCTTCATCACATTAAGTTATCAATTGATTTGATCACATTGAGTCACCAAACGATCTTAACCCTTTGATCTCTAAACAGTCTGAAACCGTTTGAGTCCAAACGATCCTGAGATCGTTTGACCCCAAACAGATTCAAGACCGTTTGGACTCAAACGGTCTCAAGACCATTTGGTCCAAACTTCCCTTGAAACCGAAAGTCCAAAAGAGGTACTTCTTCAACTAAACCGATTAGGGTTTTGCATCAACAATTCCTTCATCAAATGGATCATTGAAGTCCATCAATGTATGATCCTTGGATATTCAACCCTCAATTACAACCATTAATCATCCAAATGGTTTTGGTTGACTTTGTCCAAATGGTTTGAAACCGTTTAAGGCTCCAAACGGTTTTGACCTAAATGTCTAAACGGTTTGAAACCGTTTAAGGTTCCAATCGGTTTTGAACTTACTTGACCAAACAGTCAACTCAACCCAAATGGTCAACTCAATATGTCCAAAAGGTTTGAAACCGTTTAAGTCTCCAAATGGTCAACTATCCCATTCGGTCAACCATGTCCAAATGGTTTGGAACTCAACCTCCAAATGGTTTGCAAACCGTTTGGTCACCAAACGGTTTGGTGAAACCGATTGGACCAAAAGTGTTGAAATCGTTTGCAACTAAAACTTGTTGAGATGTGTGCTTATGATGATGTCATCATCATCAAGCTTCAACCCCTCGAATTCTACTACCATTCTCATGATAGTTTCATCCATTATTCAAAGGAATTGCAAGAAGAACAATTGAACATAATGGATTGAGAAATTAAATTCAATAACAATGAATAAGGGTTCAAGTTATATAACCCGCCTCCAATTGAGCTTCAAAGCTTCAACATCCACGTCTTTAATGGTGAAAGCAACACCTTCCACTATCCCAAGCTCGTCCTGAAGCTTTGAGTGAAAAGGAATGACTAGAATTGAAGATCGAGTGAAGATAAGAAGAAATCAAGCATTGGTTTGTGATTTCCACCATGGAATCAAGGTGAAAGAGGGCCATGGAGCTTAGCTATAGGTTGGGAGTCGTCCTCCTGTTTCTCCTAAGCTCCCTTGGTCATTTTTCAAGAAAGAAGTGAAATTGGCTTCGAAATTACCCATTCAAGCTATGGATAAATGAGTATATATGAATTTTATTGAAAATTCATTTAAGAGAGAGAAAGTAGGAATTATCTCCTCCATTTCCTTGCCACTTGCCCCCTTCTCTTCCTTATATACGAAGCTATCTTTTTTTCCTCTTATTCCTATCAATTATCCATGATTTAATGAAAAGCAAATTAAGCACCTTAAATCATATTATAATAATATCCATAAGTGAGTGGATATTTCTTTTTCTTATAATAATGTGAGTGGGTTCTTCACCTCCTTAAGATATTTTCGTTGCCTTTGCAAGGAACAAGGACGTCCACATATATGGATTTCAACCATTTCAATTTTGATCGAAGGGCACTTCAATTAATATAATTATTTTTGTATTAAATTGAATTAGGGTTTCAATTATGCTTAAATCTTGATTATTTTAATATCAAGATTCTCTTTCCTCCAAAATGATACAAATGAGATGCCCCTCTCATTTTCTTTTGCTCTACATGATTCCAAGAAACATTATGGACTATTTTGAAGTGGTAATTTGCATATTGAACCCTAGGTTTTGGGTAAATTGCACATCACACCAAAACTAGGTTTTAATGCATAAACATTGCCTTATCAACTCTTTCTTGGTACTCAGGATATCACAAGCCATATCTCTAAATAATCTTCATTATCATGATTCTTCAACTCATGAGGAACATTTTATCATGTAACATTTGCAATTTAACCCCTCAACTTGGGTAATTTGCACTTTAGTCTAAAATAGGCAAAACATGATGTCAACATTGTTCAAAAAGGACTAAAATTGAAATATAAGTTCCTCTTGAACCTTAATTACTTTTCAAAAGATGAGAGCAAGCATATAATTATCTTTCTTAAACTAAACACCTAGGGTTAAAGCATAACCCATGTCAGGGATGTTACAACATGATCTGGATGGCGACGAGAAATCTGATGCCTAAGGGGATGCTTATACGGTCCTAAACATCCCTTAGGGAGGGTTCTCAGTTCCATTTGGATAGTTAGATTCTTGCCTAGATGTTTGATGTTTGTATGTGTTTTCATGTGTAGTGGTGGTGAAACACGAGACCATCCCAATGATTCCATATCATTAATCTAGAACAAACTTTAATTCTTCTCTTTTACTTTCTTGCAATTAGTTTAATCAACCACAACCCAATCAATCGTTCTAAATATTAGTCTTACTTGTGCTAGATTCGACTAACAAAGATTCTTAAAAACATTGTCCTTTGGGATTCGATCCTTAACTATACTGCGATAAGACCTGTCCACTTGCAGGTGTTATTATTGCATGAGGTTTTGGTAAAAGCTCAGGGATTTCAACCCCGAGTGAGTTTGTAGTGCGATAATATTCTACGTCAAATTCTGGCGCCATTGTCGGGGACAACAAAATCAGTTAGTCAAATCTAGTTCGTTTAAGGCTAATCTAGGATTTTGTTTTCTTTTGATACAATCAATCATCTACTTGAATTTCACTCCACTCCATCAATCTTACTTCAGATCTTTTCATTTCAGGTACCCCCAAGACTGGTGTATGCACTGATTGAACAGTCCTGGACTCACTGCCAGCTTTGATCCTGAAATAGACAGAACCTTTCATCGTCAAAATAGAGAAAACCAAGCAAGAATGGCTCAAGAAGAGGAGATAGCCCGAAGGGTGGCTCGAGCCATTAATGCACAAAGAGAAAGACTCATGCAAGAAGCCAGAGCCGCAGTTCAAGAAGAAATTCTAGCAGCACAAGCGACATCACAATCAGCAGAACTACAAAAGGAGCTTAGGGAGTTCTCAATCCCTAAAGCTATTGATGTTCATCATGCAGTCCAACCCCCTCCTATCCATGCTCCCAACTTTGAGATACGAGCACATTGGATTACCTTGCTTCAAAACAACCCATTCTATGGTAAACAAGGAGAAGATAGTCAAGAACATCTTTTGAGATTCATCGATCTATGCACTATGACAAAACAAAATGGAGTATCCGACGATGCCATTAGACTTCATCTTTTCAAGTATTCTCTTGTTGATAGAGCTATGAGTTGGTATGACTCCTTGCAATGTGAACCCATCACCACTTGGGAACAACTTCAAAATATTTTTTTGTAAAAATGCTACCCTCCTTCTCTCACCTATGAAATTAGGGGATGAATAACAATGTTCACTCAAGCCCCTGGAGAAACTCTTGTTGAAGCCTGGGAAAGATATAAGGAACTTCTATGCAAGTGTCCACACCATGGAATCCCTAAGAATCAACTCATCGAGATCTTCTATAGAGGTGTGGATGACGATATCAAGAGATTCTTAGATTCCTCATTTGGAGGAAACTTTCATGCATCATAGTTATGATAGTGCATGGAGGATTGTCACCCTTGGAGCTGAAAATCAAGATAATTGGGGTAGGTTTGTAGGCAAGGGAGTGTTGAAGGTAGCTATGGCTAAAGTTATTCCAGAATACAAGTCAATTGCTGAAACCCTCAAACTCTTAGTTGCCAAGCAAGATCATATTGAATCATCCCTTGCTGCATTTGGAAGAGGACATTCACCCCCTCAACAACAAGAACAGATCAAGTGAGTTTCATTGTTTTGTAAAGCATGCAAAAGTACTGATCATTCCACTTTAGCATGCAATGTTCTTTACGATGTTGTTCTAAGCAACACATGTGGACAAGAAGATAATAGTCAATTAGAAAATCTTAATGCCATCAACACCATTCCTGGTCAAGGATACTACAATTCGAATCAAAATAGGAACCATCCTGGTTTTCAATATGGAAATCCTTTAGGAGTGGAAAACTCGTGACAACTTGGTTCAACTAACCAATAAAGAGGCCCACCAAGATTTTTGTATAACCAACAACAAAACTTTGGAAATCAAGGGAACTTTAGGGGAAAATTTCAGAATAGGAACTTCAACAATTATCATATTTCTCAATTTCAGAACCCCCACCAAGTCCCTTATCAGAACCAACAACAAGGGCAACATGCTAGCCCCATCTCTCCTAATGACAAGCTATCGGCCATTGAAAAAATGTTACAATCACAAAAAACATTGATAGCTAGCTAGCAAACTATGATAGCTAACCAGCAAGCCCATCAGAAAGCTATTGAATCTCAACTAGCACAACTGGCAGCTAGTATGAAACCACCTGCCGGAGCCTTTGCTGGCCAACCACAAAATAATCCCAAGAATCCGAAACAACTGAAGGTTATCACCACTAGGTCAGGTAAAGACTATTCTGATCCTCCTATCAAGACACTTGTGGTTATTATAGATGAGAATGAACCTATGATTGTCCAAGAGTCAACAATGCCTGAACCTCAACCGAAAGAACCAGCATTTGCTGATAAGACAACCAGCAAAGATCTGAAAACCCTATTAATGAAGAGGAAGAAGCAACACCAGAACCGGAGGCACCAATATAGAAGCCTCGTCCACCTTTCCCAGCTCATTTGAAGCAAACTAAACTCGAAACTCGTTTCAATAAGTTTAAGGAAACTATGAAAAAGCTTCATGTGGATATACCCTTCCTAGTTGCGCTGGCTAAAATACCAGCCTGGGAAAAATATCTGAAATCACTTCTGACAAGGAAATACATAACTAAAGAGCACAAGACAGTCAAGTTGGCATCGACTACTTCAGATATTATCCTGAGTAAGATGCCCAAGAAGCAGAAAGATCCATGATCTTTTGGGATTTCTTGCCATATCGGTGATTCTTCCTATAAGAAATGATTGGCCGATCTTGGTGCTAGCATTTCCATCATGCCACTTAGCCTTTGCAAGAGGCTAGGGTTTGCTGAACTTCTCCCAACTGGCATGACCATACAACTTGCAAATAACACTGTGACTCTACCTTTAGGAATCATTGAGAATGTCCCTATCAAGGTAGGAAAAGATTCCTATATTCCGTGTGACTTTGTCATCATGGATATAAAGGAAGACAATAGATACCCTCTCATATTTGGACGTCCATTCCTCGCCACCGCAAGAGCTCTGATCAACGTTGAAGCAGGAACTTTATTACTCCGATTAGGTAAAGAAACTCTCGAATTCAAGGTTTTTGAAAGCATGCGAAGACCGAGAATGCAAGAGGAAGTCTACTTGATTGAGTGCGTAGAGAAGATGTCACTCCTCATGCAAGAGGATTATGAACAAGAAGATCCTTTAGGGATGACCCTTACTAATCTGAATGAAGAAAGTTTAGATGATGAACAAGTGAAAAGTTTTGTTTTCCACCTCGATGCTACTAAAAAAGATCATGAAGCCAAGGTTGAGGAACTAGAAGTAGTGGAAGTTACTAAAGAAGCATGTGAAAAGCCACAAGATCCTGAAATGAAGCCCCTACCGGAAGGATTGAAATACATGTTTCTATATGAACTCAAGGTCTATCCCATCATCATAAATTCAGATCTAACGACGGAACAAGAAGACATACTTTTGAAGGAATTGAAGGAAAGAAGAAAAGCAATTAGCTATAAGATGAGTGACCTCACTGGGGTTATTCAAGAACTGTGCATGCACAAAATCCCCATGATGGAAGATCACAAGCCAACTATTGAACATCAATGCAAATGGAAACCAAATATGAAGGAAGTAGTTCGTCGTGAAGTCATTAAACTGCTCACTGCTGGGATAATCTATCCGATACCAGATTCACCATGGGTGAGTCTCGTGCATGTGGTCCCAAAGAAAGGTGGAACTACTGTGATATGAAATGAAAATGATGAACTCATCCCCACTCGAACGGTTACAGGGTGGAGGATGTGCATTGATTATAGGAAGTTAAACAAGGCAACTCGAAAGGATCATTTCCCAATGCCTTTTCTTGATCAAGTATTAGAATGGTTGGCTCATCAAGAATATTTCTGTTATCTCGATGGTTACTTTGGATTCTATCAAATACCCATACATCCAGATGACCAAGAGAAAATCACTTTCACCTGCCCATTCAGAACATATGCATTTAGAAGAATGTCGTTCAGCCTCTGTAATGCACCTGCAACTTTCCAGCGTTGCATGGCTGTCATATTCATTGGTCTCACTGAAACTGTAATGGAAGTTTTTATGGATGATTTTTCTATGTATGGAGATTCATTTGACTCATGCCTAAAACACCTCTCCCTTATCCTCAAATGGTGTGAAGAAGCACAACTTGTGTTAAATTGGGAGAAGTGTCACTTTATGGTAAAGGAAGGCATTGTCCTCGGCCATAGGGTCAATAATTGAGGAATTAAAGTAGACAAGGCCAAGATCGAAGTAATTTCCAATCTCTCTATTCCAACAAATGTAAAGGAGGTTCGTGCATTCCTAGGTCATGCGGGCTTTTACCGACGATTTAAAAAGGATTTCTCAAAGATAACCAAGCCGATGACAAATTTGCTACTAAAGGATGTTGAGTTCATTTTTGACGAAGGATGTGTTAAAAGTTTCAACCATCTAAAGCATGCTCTTTCAACAACACCCATCATCAGAGCCCCTGATTGGGATCACCCTTTTGAAATTATGTGTGATGCCAATAATTATGTTGTGGGTTCTATCTTGGGTCAATGTAAAGAAAAGAAACATTATGTGATCTACTATGCATCAAAAACCCTCGATGAAGCTCAGAGGAATTATGCAACTACTGAGAAAGAATTTCTTGCGGTCGTGTATGCCTTTGACAAGTTCAGATCCTACCTCATCAGTTCAAAAGTCATTGTCTACACGGATCATGCCACTATCTGTTACGTCCTGGCAAAGAAAGATGCTAAACCTAGGTTAATTAGATGGATTCTCCTCTTACAAGAGTTTGATTTGGAGATAAGAGACAAGAAAGGTACAGAGAATGTCATGGTAGACCACCTCAGTCGTATCCACACCCTAGAAACCGAGAAGATCCCCATCAACGATTCTCTTCCAGACAATCAACTTATGAAAGTTTCCAAAGCTATCCCTTGGTATACAGACTTTGTGAACTACCTGGTTGCAGGTGTCATTCACCCCGAATGCACCGAAAATGCACTGAAAAAATTCCTGCATGATGTGAAGCAATATCACTGGGATGAGCCATACCTCTTCAAGCTCTGTGTTGATGGCCTATACAGACGCTGTATCACCGAAGAATAAGCTCAACTTATTTTGGAGCAATGTCACTCAGGCCTAGTTGGAGGCCATATGAGCCCTAAGAAAATTGCCTTGAAAGTTTTGCAATGTGGATTCTTTTGGCCAACCATATCCAAAGATTCCTACAACTTTGTTTTATCATGTGACAAGTGCCAAAGAATGGGTAACATAACCAAAAGAGATGAGATGCCACTGAACTTGTGGCAAGAAGTCGATATATTTGATGTTTGGGGTGTGGACTACATGGGTCCATTCCCATCTTCTCATGCATTTTCCTACATCCTAGTGGCGGTGGATTATGTCTCAAAATGGGTCGAAGCCATATCAACTGTCACTAGTGATTCTAAACCTGTCATCAAAATGTTCAAAGATATAATTTTCTGCCGATTTGGAGTCCCACACACTGTGATTTCCAACAGAGGTTCTCATTTCCTGGAAAGAAGCTTTGAAGCATTGTTGAGGAAATATGGTGTAACTCACAAGGTAGCCTCACCCTACCATCCAAAAACTAGTGGACATGTAGAGGTTTCTAACTGTCAACTCAATGCTATTTTGGAAAAGACTGTAGGCCACAATCGGAAAGATTGGTTAGTCAAAATCAATGACGCCTTGTGGGCCTACCGAACTGCTTTTAAAACTCCCCTTGGGACTACACCTTTTCGACTAATCTATGGAAAGTCATTCCACCTACTGGTAGAATTGGAACACAAGGCATGGTGGGAAATAAAACAACTAAATTTTGTTATGAAAGAAGCAGGCCAAGCCAGGATTCTGTAACTCTAGGAGCTGGAAGAACTCCGAATGACAACTTATGAGAATGCTAGAATCTATAAAGAACATACAAAATTGTGGCACGATGGGCATCTCAAGAGGAAGTACATTCAAGTGGGAGACCAAGTTCTTCTGTTCAACTCAAGACTAAGATTATTCCCAGGAAAACTCCATTCCCACTGGTCAGGACATTACATTGTCAAGAGCATCTTCCCACTTGGTGCTTTTTCATTATGGAGTGAAAAGTCAGGCGAACTCGTGGCAAATGGTCAATGACTGAAGAGATATTTCACCTCAGCCAACACAGGCACCGAAGTAATACTGGAACTCACCAATCTAACGTATCCACTGTGAAAGTTGAAGAAATCAAGTCGAGCTATCGACATAAAATAAAGGCGCTTGACGTGAGGCAACCCGATCAATAAATTCATATTTAATTTCAATTTTGAATTAGAATTTTTTCTTAATTTTTTTATTTTTTAGATAATTTTGCACCAAATAAAATTGCATCACAAGATGCGATCTTGAGTTCTGAATGGTCTTTATGTTTGAAATTTTCAGATAGAGGATGCATGCTGATTGGAACACAACCACATCTGGTGGTCCAAACAACAAGAACTTTCCCCTCCATCTCGGATTTAGAGTTTGCTCGGGACGAGCAAATTTCTAAGTTCGGTGTGGAGGGTGGGTGGTATGTATCTTACTTTCCACCTTCACCCATCTAATTCAGACTTAAGATTTCATCATTGCATTTTTGACCAAAATTTTCACCTTAACAATAATTTCAAAATTTTTAAAGTTTTCCAAAGAAATTTGAACATATACTGGATGAAGTTTTGACACTTTTCATTTCAATCTCTATGCATTTTGTTTCATTATACCCCCCTTATTCGAAGCAGATCCTCAAAAGGACCTTCTTCTGAAAACTAGCCTTTTGATTGAAATCATCTTGTGAAGCTTATGAATCCTAACATCATGATCTTTATGTAAAAATGGCAAACATATGTTGAACTGATAGGGATCAAACACATCGTGCTTCCTAACTGACTAGTGGAACAACAACATGGAATCCCCACTGGATCCTCATCAAGTCATTATTTGAGAAGAGTACGATAAAGAGAACAACCCGGTGCACGGAATTGTAAATAAAGTTGCATTCTGATCTGAACTCTCTTCTACACTTCTTCTATCATCTTCGCACCCCTCCATCCATAAAAAAGAAACAAAAATAGACAAAATAGTGCCAAACCCTAAGTTCAAGGTGGCATGCCACTTCCCTCTATATCTGCTTCTTCCATACCCCTCACAAATCAATAGGGGCGTACCACCAAGAAAAGATGCCAAAGCACACACACAAAAATGCAATCTCGAGTCGAATAGAGGAGAGATTTGCACAAAAAAATGTGCAATAAATGAAATTGCAAATAATATAATAAAAATATCGATTCGAATAGAGGAGAGATTTATTTCTTCCTTCCATACCACCCTTCACTCCCTTTTCTACCTAATGGCACAATAAATGCCTCCACTACCCTGAAATACACCAGTGTTAGATCAGATGCACACTTGTTGTTTTGCGGGTATCTCTGGACTCTTACGAAACTCTTTGACATGATTGTTGTTGGAAAAAGTAAGGAGGAAGTGAAGTTGGAAAGCAAACTCAGGAATGAAGATATGGTAAGATGTGTTCAGTGGTCTCAAGAAGTTGAGATGCTTAGTCATACTGAGTAGAAAAGAAACAATTGTGATGTGAAGAGGAGGCAATCACATGATCATAAAGTATTCATTTGATGATTGTTTCAGATTTTGTGTTACTTGAGGATGAGCAACGTTTAAGTTTGGGGTATTCTGATGAATGCATATTCATCATGATTTTCAGTCGCCTTTTTGGGACCAATTTGATTCAATACTTTCGATTTCATCTCCTAAATCTCACAAAATACAAGAATTCTTAACTAATTCAATTATCAAGATTATTGACTAGATTTATATTGATTTTGTGAAGGTCATGATGAGGTTCAACCATCATATGGAATTCACTCAAGATCCTCTCATCCTTGGTCTTGACCAAATGGTTTTGACCAAACAGTCTTGACCCTAAACGATCTCAGCCAGTCATCCATACAGTTTCAAGATTGTTTGGAGCCATATGGTTTCAAGACTGTTTGGCACCATAAGGTCTCAAGATCGATAGGCTAGTCACCCCAAGACCGTTTGTCCCCGAGACCATTTGGAGGCCATCAGTCCTCAAGACCGTTTGGACATCAAACGGTCTCCAAGACCCTTTGGTCATCAAACTGTAATATCCCTGACCTGAGTTATGCCTTAACCCTGGGAGTTTTTCTTAAGCAAGTTAATTAGATCCTATATTTTATTTTGTAAAAATTAATTAAGTCTCAAGAGGAATTTATGTTTCAATTTTAGTCCTTTTTGAATAATGTTGAAGCAATGTTTGCTTATTTTGGACTAAAGTGCAATTTATCCAATTTGAGGGGTTAACTTGCAAATTGTATATGAGAAAATGTTCCTCAAATTTTGAAGCATAATAAGAATAAGAATGATGTTGTGGTATGGCTTGTGGTATCCTGAGTACCAAGATAGAGCTTGTTAAGTAATGTTTGTGCAGTAAAACCTAGTTTTGGTCTAATGTGCAATTTACCCAAAACCCAGGGTTCAATATGCAAAATACCACTGCTAGAGGTTCCCTCATGTTTCTTGGAATCATGTAGAGAAAGTAAAATGAGAGGGACACCTCATTTGAATCACTTTTGAAGAGAGAGAATCTTGATATTAAAATAATCAAGATTTAAGCATAATTGGAACCCTAATTCAATTTAATGCAAAAATAAAAATATTAATTGAAGTGTCTTCAACCAAAAATGAGATGGTTGAATTTGCTTAATATTAGACGTTCTTGATACTTGCAAAGGCACTCAAAAATATCTAAGTGAGTGGAGAGCCCACTCACATTAGTTAAAGGAAAAAGTAATATCCACTAACTTATGGATATTATTATTATATGATTAAGGTGCTTAATTTCTTTTCCTTTAAATCATGGATAATTGAAGGGAATGAAAGGCAAGGAAGGAGGCTTCGTATGTAAGGAAGAAAAGGGGGCAAGTGGCAAGGAAATGGAGGAATTATCCCCTACATTCTCTCTCTTAAAAAGAAATTCAATAATACACATATATACTCACATATCCATAACTTGAAAGGGTTATTTCGAAACCACTTTCACTCTTTTCTTGCAAAATGACCAAGGGATCTGAGGATCAGGAGGAGGACGATCCCCAACCTGTAGGTAAGCTCCATAGTCCTCTTTCACCTTGATTTCATGGTGAAAATTACAAATCAATGCTTGATTTCTTCTTTTCTCCCTTCAAACTTCAACACTAGCCATTCTTTTCACTCAATGACTTGAGGACGAGGTTTGGATTGTTGAAGCAGTTGATTCACCATTGAAGACGTGGATCTTGAATCTTTGAATCTTCTTTGGAGGCGGGTTTTATAACTTAAATCCTTAATATTATTATTGCATTCAATTCTTCATCAATTGTTGGTCATTTTGTTCTTATTGAAATTCATTTGATCAAATCAATGGAACCACTATGAGAATTACAAAAAATTATGAAGGATCGTAGCTTGATGATGATGACATCATCCTAAGCACACATCTCAATAATATCTAAAGCAAACGGTTTCAAAGGACTTGAGACCAAACGGTCTCAAGATCGTTTGAGTCCAAATGGTCTCAAGACCGTTTGGGATCAAACGATCCCAGACCGTTTGGAGGATAAGTGATGATATAGTTGAAGGTTGATTCAATTGGTTACAATTTATTTGATCTTAATGGCTCCATTTGTGAATGATCCATCTATTGCAAACCCTAATCAGGTTGAGTGTTGAATCCTTAAGTGAATTGAATCAATTTAAGGGTTGATTGACCCAAACGGTCTCAAGACCGTTTGGAGGTCAACCAAACGGTCTCAAAACAGTTTGGAGGTCTATGGTTGAGTATGATTGGATGGTTGAAGATCCAATGGTTACCAACTGATGAATAATTAATAGTTCAATTTATGATGGATCCAATGAAGTAAATCCCTAATTGATTTGAGTGAATGGAACCCTAGTTGATCCTCTTAGTTTCAAGATGTTTTGGACCAAACGGTCTTGAGACCATTTGGGGTTCAATTGGAACAAGACCATTTGGGGTCCATTTGATCAAAACCGTTTAAGAGGTTCAATACAATCAAAACCATTTAAGATCATTGACCGTTTGAGATAGTTGACCGTTTGAAAGGAAATAATTTCAAGACCGTTTAAGGGACTATGGGCCAAGACCGTTTGAAGGTCTAACCCCAACACCGTTTGAAGGTATAACCCCAAGACCATTTGAAGGTCTAACCCCAAGACCATTTGAAGGTCTAACCCCAAGTCCGTTTGAGGGTGTGACCCCAAGACCTTTTAAAGGGTATGATCAAAACCGAATGGAGGTCCAAATTGGTCCTAAACCCAATGAAGAATTATATGGTATGAAACTAATTGAAGGTTTTATTGATCAAAACCAATTGAGGTCTATTTGATCAAGACCATTTAAAGGTTCAATTAGTTCAAATTATGAAAAGACCAATAACCCCATGAGTTGTTGAAAAGTATACTAATGTTAATTACAATGGAAGTACCTTTAGGGTACTTAAATAATTAATGTAATTAGAGTACTCATCCTTTGATGCTTATGAATGAAAATAAGTACAATATGATAATCATAGGTGTATGTACTCTAATGAAGGGTTGAACTAACCTAATTGATGGGAAAACCCTAATTGATGGGGAAATCTTGATTGAGATGAATTGGGATATGAGAAATTCTAATTGATGTGAATAGTAAACCTTAACCCTAATCTAGGGTAATGGAGTAACCCTAATCTAGGGTAATGGAGTAACCCTAATCTAGGGTAAGGACACGAGGAATCCTAATTCAAGGTAACATAATGAAGAACCCTAATATAGGGTGATGTTATAAGAAACCCTAATATAGGGTGTTGCCTAGGGGAAGCACGACTGTGCTGGTCAGTACGACTGTGCTGGTCAGTACGGCTGTGTTGGTTAGTACGGCTGTGGGATGAAGGTATGCGAAATCCTAACTACAGATTGTAAAATATGAAACCCCAAATCTTGGTAATTAAATGAGAAACCCTACCCTTAATTTTGGGTAAGGGAATGAGAATTCCTATGTGATATGGAATAAGAAGCTTTAACCCTAATTTCAGACAATGCCATGATAAACCCTAACCCTAATGAAGGGTGATGGTATGTGAAACCCTAATCCTAATAATGGAATAGTGGCTAAAGTCTGGATGAGGGAAATACCTAAAGTGGTTGATTATAGGCAACATTATAGCAAGCAATGCTTTAATCTGAGATGAGTCCATATCATTGAAGATTGTCAGACAATTCTTACGTGTGTTCTATGACCTATGCACTTTATGATAAAGGTGATAGGTTAGTGGATAAAAGTATTAAGATGGGAAAATACCTTAATACAATATAAGTTGATAAATTTAAGTAAAGTTAAAAGTGATGAGGGATGTAATACTTCAAGACCTCATAGATATCACATCCAACTCTTTAAGAGTAATACCCCTTGATGCATCTCAAATCCAACATACTTGGATGAATAACATATGAAGAGTGTTATCCTAATTGTTACATTAAAGATGTTTTAATAGTCCTTGAGAGCCATATGAGTAAGTTGTTGCCTAGTAAGAGGTACCAAGATGATTATAAAGATCTCTTGTAAGGGATGATAATGTTCATAATAAACCAAGAAATGGAAACTCAGTAATATGATAATAATAACAAAAAGATACAATAATAATAATGAAATCATGATCATACATGTTTTTGAATATGTTGAAAGGGGAAGAGAGGAATACTTGTATTACATAAAGAATGTGATTAAGTATGATGGCATGGCCAAAGTTTAATGCTAGTAAAAGGATGTGGTACCTGGTTGTGTAATCAGGATTGGTGAAAGTCTAATACTTGGCAGAGGCATGGAGCCTATAATCAGGATTGGTTAAAGTCCAATGCTTGGCTGTGTAATCAAGATTGGTTAAAGTCCAATGGCTGCCTATGTAATCAGGATTGGTTAAAGTCCAATTCCTGGTTGTATAATCAGGATTGGTTAAAGTCCAATACCTGGCAGAGGCATGAAGCCTGTAATCAGGATTGGTTAAAGTCCAATGCCTGGCTGTGTAATCATGATTGGCTAAAGCCCAATGTCTGGCTATGTAATCAAGATTGGTTAAAGTCCAATACCTAGTAGAGGCATGAAACCTGTAATTAGGATTGGTTAAAGTCCAATGCCTGGCTTTGTAATCATGATTGGTTAAAGTCCAATGCCTGGCTGTGTAATCAAGATTGGTTATAGTCCAATGCCTGGCTATGTAATCATGATTGGTTAAAGTCCAAAACCTGGAAGAGGCATGGAGCCTGTAATCAAGATTGGTTAAAGTCCAATGCCTGTCTGTGTAATCACGATTGGTTAAAGTCCAATGCCTGACTGTGTAATCAGGATTGGTTAAAGTCCAATACCTGGCAGAGGCATGAAGACTGTGACCGTCCTAAATCGTGCATCTAAAAGTGGAGGCGGATTTGAGGTAGTCGAGCTTTTACATTTATAAACCCAAATCCTTCTAGGCCCCCGCAACTTTATTTACGGGGTCGAAGTAGATATACGGGGTCGAACACAGGGACAAGGGGGGTAGTGTTGGGAACCCAGAATCGGCACGCTACACTCCGGTAGGTATAAAGAGATATAAATTCCCAAAAGGGAAACAACAAGATGTCACAAATAAAACAAAGAAAACTATCTCCAACTGGAGCTACAAGAGAGATTTAAGGTTTTAGTCATTTAGCAGTTTTTAGGGGTTTTCATGCAACAGAAACAGAAAAGATAATACTAGAGCTAGGGCAAGATGCGAAGGATAAGAATACAGCAAAACAAGCGGCAGTAGTAACACCCTGCACCCCTCCTCTCAGAGCGGGTACTTCTAACCAAGCATCAACACCCCTCTCGAGGTTGTCGGACTTAAGTTAGAGTGGAATGTTACTGAAACAACTCCGTTCCAGGCACTCTCGTACTCCAGAATCGGACCAAACACTAGATCCACAACACGACTCTCGAAGCTGTTGCGACGGGAAAACATGATTCGGTAGCTAAGCAAAACGCGATCCAAACATGCAAGCTAGAGTTTAGATATCAAACATAGCAGTCATCCAATATATCGCACCAAGCATAGATCAGCAAGTAATTAAGCTTTTCTATTTCCATACACATTAAGGGTCTTAATACATTACGTAAGAAAGGAATCAAATAACAGAATTAAAGATAGATGTCGCCTTCTTGATGTAGAAGGGCGACAGACTACAATGACTCTCCCCCCCGATACCGGACAGGGGCCTAGCCCGATACAGCGATGTCGGGAGACACACTCTCTCGAGCGGCACACCGTGACAACCGACTGTATTGTTTAAGGACCTGGCCGATACGTTCAAGTCGGGCGACACACCCTCTCGGGCAGCACACACGACGGGCAAAGTGTATCGAGTTCGATATCGTGTCGGGCATGGAGCGATACGTCCTACTATCGGGCACTTGTGTTGCTCGTCATCGTTGGCCGATATCGGCCCGCAGTGTCGCCCGGGACGGTTCTAAGTGAACTATCCCCTCCCTCTCGGGATGAGGAAGGGCTCACCTAGTGTCACCCATCACGAGCACTGGGGTACGATACTCCTACTCTCGTAGTTTCCTCCGAAGATCACTCAAAGCTCCCAACTGTCTGAATTCCGAAGTATTCGAACTGTCTTTTCGGCTTCCTGTAGCTGCTATTTATAGGCAGCGGTTGGAGGAAGTTATGGTGCTCGAAGCGCCACGTGTCCTCCTTATTTTCGGGTCGGTGGATGGATGATACTGGTATCGCTCGGCTCAGGAGTGTCGGCTATGGGTCACATGATGGATGGCGCGCCTGCCGGTGGGTGGCTGTGTCGCCCGTCAAGCTGGGTTGTCGGGACGAGCTGGGCTCCCTGTCGGGTAGAAGGCGTGTCGTCCATCTGCTCCTTATTGCGTGACATCCTTTTATTGTGCGTCATTGTGTCGCTCCACCCTGTTGGGCAGAGGTTGTATTGGGTGTCAGGAAGGCCAAAAACAGACTTGGACTTATTCTGTGGGCCGGGACAGCCTTATTGCACCAAAATGAGGAAAAACTCTACAAAAGATGGAAATATAGGATTAAGAGCATTGCTTGGCCAATTATTGCGAAAGTGCATACGAAAGAGAGGAAAATAGCTAAAAATGGCAGTTTTGATAACATAAAAATAGTCTAAAATATCACAAAAATTGGTGTTATCAACTCCCCCAAACTTAACATTTTGATTGTCCTCAACCAATATTTAAACTTTATTTTGTGATGCTTCTTCTTGTTTGGTACAACTTTTAGGCCAAGAGGTAAAGCAAGTATAGTAATGCCTTTAGAGATAATGCTGTCTCATTACGAACAAAAGACCTTGCGTTTCCTGCCTTATTATTTTAGTAAAAAAATTTCTACAGCTTCAGCGAGACTTTAGTGTATGATTCCGAAGTTATCTTACACACCAAATAGCTTTATTTTCAGGGCAGAAAGTTGTGTAAAGGGTAGGCTAAGGCTTTTTGGGTTTTTCATCTTGTTTTCCATCAGTCCATCCAGGTAAGGGTTCGTTAACGGGCAAGTGGTCCCTGCAGTCCAAGCCAATTGGCTTTAGAGCAGTGATTTCACATCCTATGTACCACTGCCCCGGATCTACCATGCCTAAAGATGGGTACTTTTGGAAAACAAGCGGGTATATATATATTTTCTTTTCTTTTATTGGGCACAACTCTCATGCTTTTATTCACACTCATAAGGCTTCTCTCTCTTTTTGGGATTTTCATTGGGTACGGGGAAACAAAGAGATTTCTGCTGTTTGGGCAGATTTTTCCTTCTCCATACTCGTCTCTTAGCTGTTTGCGAGATTATTATATTTTTTGAAATTTTTGGCATGGAAAAATGTAATCTTCTATTTGTTTGAAGCAGCATTATCAGAAAGATATAAAGGAACTTGTATCTCGTTAAGAACAAAGAAAGCTAACTTTGCAAGCAGTTGCATCAGGTTTTTACTAATATAGCGACTTTGTACATATGCATGGGAACAAAATAAGCAAAATTTTTCAAAATTTTTATATGAGCAAGGGAAAGGGTACAAATACATGATATAGGAGGAGAACAAAATGGCATAAGAGATTTTCTATACCTCCTTCACTGGCACATGGGTACCCCCCCCAAACTTACTCCGCACTCTGTCCCAGAGTAGCGAAGAAAACAGGGTGAGTTCATGTTAGCCCAGTGAAGGTTATCTAGCGGGTTCGCTTGTGCCTTGGAGAAGCTGCAATATGCTTCTTTGCTGCAGCCTCCTTCGTTCCTCAGCTGGAAGCAGCCAGAACAAGTGCAAAGCTCTCAAGATGGAAGCTCGAGAGCTCTTGAAAACACTTGTAGATGCTTCCTCCTTAAGAATATGGAATCGGAATGCCCAGATTCCATCCGGAGGCCACCGACAAAAGACTCGTGCTGTCTCTGTAGATGGTCCTAAACCATCGCAGAAGACAAACTATTATAAGAAAGTGATCTTTCTCTGAAGCTACCAAATCAAGAAAAATTCTCCCGCTTTCTATCTACGGTAGTCGACGGTTAGCTGCCTTGGGATTTTTACGTTTCTGCCCGACAGTTGTTGCTTCTGCTCGACTGTCGCGGGGTAGATCCTTCTTCCTTGTGCGTCAATAGGGACAACAGTTGATTTGATGTGGGCCATCTCTGTAAATGAATAAACAAACTCCTTGATTAATTAAATATGATGATGCCGTATTTAGACTGAAAGCGCGAGGTTCCCACACCCCTGTATCGGGCGATACGAGGTTTTCAGAAGTGAAGTCTTGTGCCTGATATGCGGTGTGGGTGATGCTCGCCACGCGCTAAGACCAAGGCGATACACGTCAGGACTGTCGGGCGATACAGGGCGATAAGATGAGATACCCGATACAGTTATTCGAGAAGGAGGCGGTGTGTCGCCCGACAGCAAAACAGGCGAGGCGGGGCAAAGATGAGAAACACGGATATCGCCCGTCATGGCATATCGGGCAGACATGATTAAAAGGTACATTGCGCGACATCCATATCGGGCGATACAAGGCTGCTCAGCACAAAACCTGCAAGGCCGATAAGCTACTCGCTTAAAGATGAAACGTGTCGGGCGGCACGGTCTGCCGGGCGATAGGGTATGTCGGACGATAGGGTATGCCGGCCATTACCTTGCTGTGATCTGTACTTCCATACGACACGAGAGTAGGGCAGTTTTGTGCGACACAGGAGCAAAACCACAAGGTCTTAGCACGATACGGGAGCGAGAAAACAGTAAGGCAAGGAGCCCGACCCGGTAAAAACTCGCCCCTATAAATAGCAAACTCAACCGGGGTGAAACAGGTAAACCCGGGGCGTGTGTAGGCCATCAGGGCAACTAGTAAAACAGGGAAGTTCATCCGTCGGCACGACCCTTGCGATCCCCAAAATTCCCTTGCCCGATATGGGCGCATACATAGCACTGGTTGGGTTGCTATCTGATACATCATGAAAGCAAAGCAGTTTAAAAGTGGTCGATGAGTAAAACATCATTGGCCGAAGACTAAGATCCTGGCCTCAGATGGTATTACCCATCCCGGTCGATAAAACTAAGGTGGTGGCCCATAAGGGTCAGCGCATGTGGCGCATGCGCTAACTCGGGCCTTATTACATGCCATAATGTTCATTTTGCTTGAAAGTAAATGCACCCTATACTAGGAATTTAAAAATAGCTCAGGTTGCCTCCCAAGAAGCGTTGAGTTTTCCATCCTCAGCTGGACGTCTTTGACTTCTTCTTCATCCTTTTTTTCCGCAGTTACTGTCCCGATCTCTGGGCCGGTTCAGTGTTGGACGGGATCTTCCCCGATGGGTTCTTTATGATCTCGGCGAGCTGAGCTGGCTACTGGTCGATTTGGCATTGATGCGTCTGCATGTCCGCCAACTGTACCTGTAACGAGTTCAAAATGCCAGAATTGGACAACGCACTTTGCGCTAGCTGGTTATTAACGGTGTCCTGCTTCTTCACAAAATCAAACAACTGTCCCACCACATCTGCTTGGTTCGAAGCCTTGTTCTTTCCTTGCTCTCTGGCTGATCCTTGATACTTAGCTTGCTCCTATAAACCTCCTTTGTTCGGCTGGAAGGGGGTGTTTTTGATGTATTGACTTGGCCCTCCCCTCTTCTCAAAAGCTTGGGGCGGCCTAGTGGAGTTATGCAGTTGATGAGAATTCTCAGCTGCCTCTTTGTTGCCATAGCTGAAACCAGGGTGGTCTAGTCTTTTGAAATTTACAAAAGAGACTTTTTCAGTCTCTTCGACCTCAGACTCAGTGTCGCTTGATGCTTCCGGTCGGGTGTAGATGCAATTATCTACCCCATGGCTGCCTTCTCCACATGTTACACATTTCATTACTTTTTCCACCTACTTCTTCCCTTTTGCGTCGGATTCCCTCAGCTGCTTTACATCCGTGGCTATTTTCTGAATCTGAGAAGTGATGGTCTCTAGAGCCTTGGACTCAAGAGAGGACCCTTCACCGACCTTTTTCGCCTGTCCTCTGTCAGATCTATCATATTCAGCACCGACTTGCAGCTCGGCCATATTTTTGATGATCCTTTCAGACTTGCTCGGTTTTTTTCCTAAGAAGTCACTTCCTGCTGCCGCATTCAGTGACACCCATTCATCAGGAGTCAGGCCATTGTAGAAGGTGGTGACAAGGAAGCCCTTCTTGTAATTATGATGGGGGCAATCCCTCAGGTACTCTTGGAACTGCTCCCAGGCGTCGTGAAGGCTTTCGTTTAGCTTTTGCATGAAGGAAGTTATTTTCTGCCGAGTTCTGACCGTCCTCTTGGTGGGGTAAAACTTATTTACAAATGCTTCAGCTAACGCCCTCATCCGTTCAAGGACCGATGGGGTAACCCGAGGTACCAGGACAGTGCTTTGTTCTCCAGTGAGAAGATGAATCCTTTGTAGTATATAACCTCCTGGGGAACCCCCCGCATTTTTATCGTGTCACATATGTTCTTGAAGGCATCGAGGTGATGGTAGGGGTTGTCATTTTTCGAACTTCCCCTGAAACTTTTGTTCTGAATCATAGAGATCACAGAAGGCTTAAGCTCAAAATTGGCTGCGTTGAATCGTAGGGTGATGACGGGACATCTGGAGTTGTTGGCTTTTGTTGATGCCAACTCCCTCAACGTATTCTCCTCCTCCTCGGAGTCGTCGCTGTCGCTAGCCTCCCGATGTTATTCTTGGTTGTGGTGTCACCTGTGTCGCTGACGGTGGCGACGCCTGACATGGGGGTGGCCTTCCTCGGAGTGCTCCGATTCCTGATCTATATGCCGATCGTTGCCGTCATAGCAGTCATTGCCATCTGGTGGAGGTGATTCAGGCCTCCCCCCTTGGCGTTCGTCTCCAGAAATGGATGGCTCCACACATAGCACGAAAACTCAAGTTTAGAAAATTGAATTATTAAATTTAAGCAAAGAATAGTAGTAAGGAAAAAGAAAAAGAAAAAGAGCAACAGACTACGTCGGCTCTCCCGCCCGATACCGGACAGGGGCCTAGCCCGATACAGCGGTGTCGGGAAACACACTCTCTCGAGCGGCACACCGTGATGGCCGACTGTATCGTTCAAGGACCTGGCCGAAACGCTCAAGTCGGGAGACACATCCTCTTGGGCGGCACGCACGATGCGCGAAGCGTATCAAGTTCGATATCGTGTCAGGCATGGAGCGACGTGTCCTACTGTCGGGAACTTGTGTCGCTTGTCATCGTTAGCCGATATCGGCCCGCAGTGTCGCCCAGGATGATTCTAAGTGAACTATCCCCTCCCTCTCGGGATGAGGAGGGCTCACCTAGTGTCGCCCGGCACGAGCACTGGGGTACGATACTCCTGCTCTCGCAATTTCCTCCGAAGATCACTCAAAGCTCCCAACTGTCCGAATTCTGAAGTATCCAAACTGTCTTTTTGGCTTCCTATAGCTGCTATTTATAGGCAGCGGTTGGAGGAAGTTATGGTGCTCGAAGCGCCACGTGTCCTCCTTATTTGCGGGTCGGTGGACGACCGATACTGGTATCACTCAACTCAAGAGTGTTGGCTATCAGTCACGTGATGGATGGCACGCCTGTCGGTGGGTGGCTGTGTCGCCCGTCAAGCTGGGTTGTCGGGGCGAGCTGGGCTCCCTGTCGGGTAGAAGGCGTGTCGTCCATCTGCTCCTTTTTGCGTGGCATCCTTTTGTCGTGCGTCATTGTCTCACTCCACCCTGTTGGGCAGAGGTTGTATCGGGCGTCGGGAAGGCTGAAACAGACTTGGACTTATTCTGTGGGCCGGGACGACCTTATTGCACCAAAATGAGGAAAAACTCTACAAAAGATGGAAATATAGGATTAAGAGCATTGCTTGGCCAATTATTGCGAAAGTGCATACAAAAGAGAGGAAAATAGCTAAAAATGGTAGTTTTGATAACAGAAAAACAGTCTAAAATATCACAAAAATTGGTGTTATCAGCCTGTAATCAGGATTGGTTAGAGTCCAATGTCTGGCTGTGTAATCAGGATTGGTTAAAGTCCAATGCTTGGCTGTGTAATCAGGATTGGTTAGAGTCCAATGCCTGGCTGTGTAATCAGGATTGGTTAAAGTCCAATGCTTGGCTGTGTAATTAGGATTGGTTAAAGTCCAATGCCTGGTTGTGTAATTAGGATTGGTTAAAGTCCAATACCTGGCAGAGGCATGAAGCCTATAATCATGATTGGTTAAAGTCCAATGACTGGCTGTGTAATCAGGATTGGTTAAAGTCCAATGTCTGGCTGTGTAATCAGGATTGGTTAAAGTCCAATACCTGGCAGAGGCCTGAAGCATGTAATCAGGATTGGCATGGTCTAATACCTGGAAAAGGTATGACGCCTATAACCAAAGGATTGGCATAGTCCAATGCCTAGATAGAATATGATGATGTATACTATTATATCTGGTATAATTCAATATCTGTTTAGCAGATTGGCTAAGGCCAACAGATGGAAACAAGAATGAATCATGGGTGACATATCGAGATAATAAGGAAAATCTTGATATGTTGAAATGATATGATAGATAAATGATATACATGTTCTTCATATTCCTTATAAAGAGAATAGATGATTTACTATTCTATCATAGACAGTTGCAATACTTTAAAAGATGAGAATGATCTAAACTGCTTATCCTCTGCTCAGTTTTATATTATTAAACTGCAATAATAATGTTTTTGGTAGAGAGTTATATCTCTCGATGGGGAAATTTTCAATTGTCTCACCCCCGTGGGATCTAACTTTTTAGGTAGGCGAGAATAGAGGAGTTTGAGAACATCTTGCAGAGGAAGAACATCAGCAACAACAAGGATAGTAGTGACATCTCAGGTTGAGTGTACTATCTGTCGTGTCTTGTAGATAGAAGTCCTATGTGTCGTCTCTATACTCTCAGGTCCTCGAAGTTAGTAGTTTGAACTTTAATGAATCAATATGAGATTTTGTCTTAATGCCTCAAGGTTTTTATGTTGCCTGTGTATAGTTTTAACAGAGCAGTTGATGTTTGTAACCCTCAAGAAGGGATGGTACATAATATGTACTTATGAACCAGGATGTAAATAAAATACATTGGTTCTTGTTCATAGAGTTTTCCCTATGTTTGGATCTCTTTGTAAATGGTTTTAATTTTTAGTGATTTTCAGTAATCTACTGCTAATGAACACTTCTGTTTAAGTAAATCATGTTTTCTTCGAACGGTTCGTATCACAAACGGTTTCCAAGACCGGTTGGAGGATATTAATCAAGATAGTTTGAACAAAGATTCAAGATCGATCAAGCGTAAACAGTCTTCAAGACCGATCAAAGCCTAGCAATATGTATGATTGTTTGGCCCCAAGACTGTTTGGAGGCCATCGGTCCTCAAGACCATTTGGCCATCAAACAACCTCCAAGACTGTTTGGCCAGCTACTGCTGAAGACAATTTGAAGCCAGCGCAAGTGAAGACCGATTGGCGCCTATCGATTTCAAACTATTTGAAGGAAAAGTTCCAGGACCGTATGGGCAGTTCTTCCCAAGATCATTTGGTCATTTGATCGGTCTGCAAGACCGTATGAAGACAGAATCCCAAGACCGGTTGGATTTGTTCGGTCTCCAAGACCGTATGGTCATATATTCTCAAGACCGTTTGGATGTCAAACGGTCTCCAAGATCATTTTCTCCAAACCGTTCAAGCAAACTGGTTTCTCTAAACCGTTTGGAGCAAACTCACAACAAAAATGTGAGGACCCCATCCAAGCCTATAAATAAGACCACAAGGGTCCTCATTGGGGCATCAATTCAAGGACGCCGCAAGGCTGCTTGAACAAAGGATCACTCCCTTCCACACCGCCGCCACTCCACCATCTTCACACCATTATCAAGCCTCCCACACTTCCTCTTACTGCGAGCAAGGAGGCTGAGAAGAGAAAGGAGGTGGAGAAGAAGGTCTGCCCAGCCTGTCTTGGTGGTTCTTCCTCCTCGTCCAGATCTACACTGACATGACGTAGAAGACCACATCATCTTCACCGAGCTGTGACTACCTTCTACATCATTCTCATGGCAGAATCTTCCTTCTCTCTTATTCTTCTTGTTTCTCGCATCATGAGCGAGTAGTCACTTTTCGCTGGGGTGCGGGGACTAGCCCCGCTGCCCATGCTTTCATGTCTTTTCATTTAACATTCCAAGGCAATGTATATAACTTTCCATTTTGTTGTTAATTGGTAATGTTTGTAGCTTGATTATCTGCTTGCTTTCATCTTGTTCTTCCCCATGTTATGAGAACTTCTGTATGTAGGGTAGAATGTCGATTGATGAGGTAGACTCTAAAACTAGAAATAGAATGAGATTCCTTGAGATCGTAAGTGTATGATCCGTGAGGGGACGAGCCATCTAGCCTACGGTGATGCTTCTGTGGCCTAAACATCCCTTAGGGAGGGCCACATCCTTAGTTGGATTTTGTATCTTCTTTGTTAATCATCGATATTTGCTTGTAGATTAATAACCTGCTTGCTTGTCGATTAGCGCAGTTGACTCCCTGACTAGAAATAGAATGAGATTCCTTGAGGTCGTAAGTGTATGATCCGTGAGGGGATGAGCCATCTAGCCTATAGTGACGCTTCTGTGGTCTAAACATCCCTTAGGGAGGACCCCAGCCTCAGTTGGATGTTGTATCTTTGAAAATGTGAGTGCATGATCCAAATGGAGACGAGAAATCTGATGCCTAAGGGGATGCTTACGTGGGCCTAAACATCCCTTAGGGAGGGTTCGCAGTAATTCCATTTGGATAGTTAGATTCTTGCCTGGATGCTTTATGTTTGGATGTGTTATCATGTGTAGTGGTGGTGAAACCCGAGACCATCCCAGCGATTCCATATCATTAATCTAGAACAAACTTTAATTCTTCTCTTTTACTTTCTTGCAATTAGTTTAATAAACCACAACCCAATCAATCGTTCTAAATATTAGTCTTACTTGTGCTAGATTCGACTGATAAAGATTCTTAAAAATGTTGTCTTTTGGGATTCGATCCTTAACTATACTGCGATAAGACCCGTCCGCTTGCGGGTGGTATTATTGCATGAGGTTTTGGTAAAAGCTCAGGGATTTTAACCCCAAGTGAGTTTGTTGTGCGATAATATTCCACATCAATTATCCATAATGGTTTTAGCTTCCTAAAGCTAGAAATCACATCATCTCACTCTTCTTGACCTAGGTGAGGCTAGATCAGTTAGTAGGAGCCTAGATGGAGCTTTTGAGGGTTTATGGCGATGCTTTGAAGGCTTACCTAGATGATATTTTTAATACAAAGCTCTTATCTCATGTTTTGAGTTATGTTGCTTATTCACTTCTTGATTATTCATGCATACATAGCTTAAATAAAAGAGAAATGTGTATATTTACCCTATTTGCCTGGATTTTTTCTCTATTTACATGAAATGGTGATTCTTGTGGAATGTTATATATATATATATATATATATATATATTCATTTTGAATTTTTATATCTTCTTGTATCTTGGAATGGTTATGCTAGGTGATACCCACATGCACCCTTAGTGCGTTAAGGGCTAACATTTCTAACTAAGTACAATGTTGCCCTAAAATAACTCTTTTGTGGCTATTTTGATATCATGTTAATGGGAAAATCATGTGATCTTCCTTGATATTTGAATGATCATATAGGGTGTATATGGAACGTTTCCTCAACTATTATGATTATGAAATTTTATTGTTCATAGGTTATATACCCAAAAGTAGCCCAAGGAGACCTAAAAATGACATGTATTCTCATTCTTGTTTTAGTCACAACTTTCACATACTTTACAATTTATCGATAAAATTTGTGTAATTTTTTATGACTGAAGTATAAAGATAATTAAACACTTTTTGGTAAAGGTAGAGCCCTTTTAATGTAGGTTCTTATTATGGCTAAAAATGACAATTTGTGAACTTCGTTCAATTTGTAGGATTTTCTATATTTCAATTATCATAAAATATCCTTGTATTTTTCACATACTTGGACGTGAATGTGAAAACCCTACATGAGGATGGTCTTGTTATAGTCTCAAATGAGTAATTGTACCATGCATGAATACTTTGAAGTAGTATGAGATGTTTTTTTATCTTTGATGTTGCCTATACTCAACTTAGGTTCACTGATAAATCTTAATGTAAATATAGATATAAAGGTAAAGCTACATGAGTATAATAGTGTGTGATACGTCCAAGTACAAAATAAGGAATTAGGAAATCTTGGGAAATCCTTAATTAAAGGTGGACCTTTAGCAAATCAAAGACCTATGCTTTCTCATCTTCTCTTCTCTTATAATATAAATGTTTTGACTAATATTGGTGTAAAAGGTGACACTACGACATATATTCTAAATAAGGTGATGCCTTAGTCTTGATTCCTTAGGCATGACGTATTTGGTCTTGATATCTTAAGATTGATTCCTTGAGGGAAACAAAATGGATGCTATCATTTGGATAATGACAAGGGACAATCTTTAAGGCTTCAGTATGTGTTTGTCTATGAATATACTATAAGACGATGGAAAATATTGTGAAACCTTAAGGGTGAACTTTATGGTGTTCTATATATTTTACAGACTTGCCCTGAAGCAAGGTCGTACACTTTATAGTGATTCCCTAGAAGATAGTTAATAATTACTAATTACACTTAAACTAAATGGTCCTTAAAATAAATATAACATGATGATTCATTGCGATAACCCTTATTGTGATGCCCCGACACGCCACAAAGTGAGATTACTCAAAACAAAATGTGGAACTAATACTAATCAACCAGGTTACCTTAAAACATAGGAAATTTAAACTGATTTCACATAAGCACAAAAGATGAAACTTATTACATTTGAGTCCACGTGAAGACACATGTTTTACATAACATTCCATAAAGATGTACACATCACTAATTGTGGCTATCATGCCACAAGCGTGTCACATATGATAACCTGTTTAGATACATACATGCCATATACAAATGCCGTCTCGATATACAACACCTACAAAACCTCCCCAAGGACCTGAGTGTACATGGATAACACATAAGAATCTTCTGCGAAACACTAGCATCATATCCAACCTTTCAACAACTACTGCTCCTCTTGCTTCTCAACCTCAACCGCACAATCTCTACCTCATCGTGCACACCACCTAATAGATGTGGAAACCCATGGGCTGAGACCAATCCATCAAGAGATATAACTCTCTACCAATGTCTATTATAAGCACAAATAACTTAAAGCAACAATATAACTTATATTATTGGGTTGAACAAATTCAGCTAAATGATATGTATTAAATTGATAATGTAGATTAACAAATTAGGAAGTTACCATTGAGAAATAGAAAAATTTAAACTTTAAGAAGGAATATGAAGAACATGTATAATAGTTGATTTCTCTTTGCATTATAATTCAAGAAAATTGTACAAAGATAAGGCAAGGGGTCATCCAATGTGAAACATATTTGACCCTAAGAAAAATATACTACACAGTTGTATTACGTCTTTTATTTGCCCTGAGGATTTGAGTCATACCACCCAAATCCAACTGACCACTTTGAAGTCAAAATCGGTGCCATACAAGATCAATGGAAGAGTCAGAATTGATGATCTTCTCCTGTACCACTCGGTCAGTTCAAGTCTGCACCACAAAGACAACAACATATAGTCAAAGCTATAGTCCTGTAAAGACAACAACTCATAGTCAAGGATATGGTCCTATAAAACACCTAGCGTACCTTGGTACATGCCACAACGCTAGAAAACATGGTATATATATAACCCAATCACTGAGGTATAATTGTATTTGTCCTCTATCAAATCATATCACATGCTCATCACTAAGACTAGACCACAGTCATTCTCAAAACACTAGGGATCATGATGTCAAGGACATGTAGTCACTTGCACCTAGCATACTTAACAGTATGCTCTCCAGGTTTCCCTTGGTAACACCCGTGTCACCATCTAGAAAAGTACTGATGCTGATATATGGAACAACGATCCTACATGATTAGGTTTCACTTGATTAGTTAAGATAATTGGGTATCTTTTAGCATCAATCAAGTTACAACGTACGAACCCTACACATATTCTACAAAGATAGGGTATGTTACAACTCCAAAAGATATAAAATGCATGTAGTAAGGATTTGTCACATCATTACATGATACCACTACCTTTAAAGGCCATCAACATCATCACATCACTAGGGGATATCAATACCTCATCATATCATTGGAGGATATCACCTCACATTAGGCATTGGTCTCTTCCAGGTCGAAATACCCAATCACATAATCCTTGTGTCACATCATCCTATCTCATAAGGACTCACAATCATTACCATTTATCACATAATCATCACGATAGCAATTACTAGTTATGACTTTCAATCACCTGCATGGTTATGATCATACATGTAGTAGAGAGAAACAATATATCATCACTAATTATTATCACATTGCATAAGGTAGTCAACTATTTTATAGTCGCACATTAGGGTTAGGGTTTCAACATTAAGTCTGATTAAGGTTTTACATCACAAAAATATCAATAGCTTATCTCAAATTTTCAACATTCTTAGAATATCCTTTGTGGTCCTTCTTCACCAACACCGGGACAACTATTCTTATCAAACACATGTGATAACCCTTCATCAGTTGAACAAGGCATTAGGTCACAAACCATGCGATAGAAGGGAGATATACATCATGATCAAAGACCATCCTCAAGCCCATCGATCAAGGCACAATCGAGACACATCAACGGCCGAAGGGATCCAAGGTTGAAGACAAACCTTCAGCGACCAAACTACAAGCTAAATCCATGACCATGGCACAAACCACAACCAAACAATCAAAGAGAAAACACTTGTTCAACGGTCAAAGAGGATCAACCATTTATGTGACTCCAGAGAAGGACTGGTCTAAGCGACCACGAAGAAAACTATTTGAATGAAGAAGCATTCTATGCAACCAAAATCCAACGTGACCAGCTAAACAACAAAACTCCACCTCTAAGCCCTTAAAAACTTAGAACATAGCATGATGATCACCTTAGAGAGGAAAACTACTCACAAAAAAGAATCAAAATAGATGGTCATCAACTTGCAAATTGAAACCTCAAAGGAGGGAAAACATAAGGGAATAAACATGTTCAAGACCCTAGAATCAAGCACCACATATGATCCACACGAAATCCATGAGTTGAGGGGTGAAAATTCAAAATAAAGCACATGAAAATAGAACCAAAACTCCACCTCATGCAAGGTAACCAAACCAAGAACCAAGGTTGAGTTGCATGTCAAGCCATCATCATCTCCATCACTAGATTTTTGGGTAGGTGAATAAGGGTTTAAGTAAAGAAGCAAGTGCACAAAAGATCAAAATATAAACATAACCCTAATCAAGATATCATTATCAACAGAAAGAAATTACATTTTATAATGAGTTGCATGTAGGATCAAAGTGAAATCATAGAGAGGGAAGAGAGTTATATAACCCGACTTAGATGATGGTTGCACCACCTCCAAGCAAGAAGCTCCAAAGACAAGAGAAAACCCTAGCGTTGATCTCCTCCATGACCAAGCTAGCCACCACCTCAAAAGAGAAGGAAAAACCCTAGGTTTAAGGACAAGAAAGAGAACCAACACCTCAAGGCTGAAAAGAACAAGAAAGGAGAGAAAAGGGAGAAGAGTTCATACACTCAACCTAAGTACTACCTTGGTGAGCCAAGGATTCAACCCAAGAAAGAGGAGTACCTCCCTTCCCACACAAGAATGACCATGGTAGCAACATGGGTTCGGCCAAGAGAAGAAGAAAGAGGTAGGGTTTTGCAAGAAAATGAAACCAAGAGGTTAGATCACTTACCAAGGATTTAAAATCACTAAAGATCACCAAGGAGGAGTAGCTTCGAGCTTGGATCACCACATGCAAAGGATCTCGTCCACCAAGCACCAAGGATGAGATCCTTCACACCACCAAGCACACAAGTCCAAACTCAAGGTGGAAGGGAGAAGAATGAAGGCTAAAAGAGATACTTTCATGTGTAGGAGAGAGGTTATATACTTAAGAGTAGGAGAGAGATGAAAGGGTTAAGTGTTAAGATATTAAGGCACCAAAAGGACACTTGTCCACCATAGGATCGGCCATGCATCCACTAAAACCATGCATTCAAGCTAGGCCATGAAAAACAAGAAAGGACAACGACCTCACTTGGTCCTACATGACCCTCTGTAGAAGGAAACACATAGCCACAATGGCACATGGTTGTAGAGAAACCAAGCGAGCCAAAGCACTATAACCCTAGGTCAAGCGACCCAAGAGAAAGCTCCAAACCTAAACGACTGAAGGGAACACAAGCACCATCAAAACTTCATTCAACTGCATAGAACACACTAAGGATCATCAAGGCTGGTCACTGAAAGACCCAAAACTTAAATGGTCAACATAAGGTCAACATCAACATAGGGAATCAAGGCAAACCCTAGAAACCACACTCAACACATCACCTTTTATCTCATCAAATTAAGGAATAACATGGAGCCCCAAAGCACCATTCTCTCTCTCATGATGCCAAGGTATCAAAGGTACAACCTACATTTGACAAATTGAAAGATTACCCCTCAACATGGGTAACTTGCAACTAGGCACACAACAACCACATATGTTGCAAAACTAGTTCAAACATCATCTAAGCAGGACCAAACTGGAAACACAAGCATGTCACATGATATCAAGGCATCTAAAGAGATTAAATTAAGGTTTAAGCATCTTATTAAGCAAAGAAAGATCATCAAGAATTAATCTAGGACAGGGTTCTTACAACCATCAAACCCTAACAAGGATTTTGCCCCTAAAATCCTACATAAAAAGAGTTTGTTACTTCCTACGCATCTCCTCCTCAAGCACCCATGTGGTTTCCTCTATGCCACAATGGTGCCACAAAACCTTAACCAACACAATGTCTGTAACATCCATGCCCTGGGTTATGCTTTAACCCTAGGTGTTTTGTTTAAGAAAGATAATTATATGCTTTCTCTCATCTTTTTAAAAGTAATTAAGGTTCAAGAGGAACTTATATTTCAATTTTAGTCCTTTTTGAACAATGTTGAAATAATGTTTTGCCTGTTTTGGACTAAAGTGCAAATTACCCAAGTTGAGGGGTTAAATTGCAAATGTTACATGATAAAATGTTCCTCATGAGTTGAAGAATAATGAGAATGAAGATGATGTAGAGATATGGCTTGTGATATCCTGAGTACCAAGAAAGAGCTAATAAGGCAATGTTTATGCATGAAAACCTAGTTTTTGTGTGATGTGCAATTTACCCAAAACCCAGGGTTAAATATGCAAATTACCACTTCAAAATATTCCCTAATGTTTCTTGGAATCATCTAGAGCAAATAAAATGATAGGGGCATCTCATTTGTATCATTTTGGAGGAAAGAGAATCTTGATATTAAAATAATCAAGATTTAAGCATAATTGAAACCCTAATTCAATTTAATGCAAAAACAATTATATTAATTGAAGTGCCCTTCGATCAAAATTGAAATGGTTGAAATCCATATATGTGGACGTACTTGTTCCTTGCAAAGACAATGAAAATATCTTAAGGAGGTGAAGAACCCACTCACATTATTATAAGAAAAAGAAATATCCACTCACTTATGGATATTATTATAATATGATTTAAGGTGCTTAATTTGCTTTTCTTTAAATCATGGATAATTGAGAGGAATAAGAGGAAAATAATATAGCCTCATATCCAAGGAAGATAAGGGGGCAAGTGGCAAGGAAATGGAGGAGATAATTCCTACTTTCTCTCTCTTAAATGAATTTTCAATAAAACTCATATATACTCATTTATCCATAGCTTGAATGGGTAATTTCTAAGCCACTTTCAATTCTTGCTTGAAAAATGACCAAGGGAGCTTAGGAGAAATAGGAGGACGACTCCCAACCTGTAGGTAAGCTCCATGACCCTCTTTCACCTTGATTCCATGGTGGAAATCACAAATCAATGCTTGATTTCTTCTTATCTTCACTTGATCTTCAATTCTAGCCATTCCTTTTCACTAAAAGCTTGAGGACGAGCTTGGGATAGTGGAAGGTGTTTCTTTCACCATTAAATACGTGTAGGTTGAAGCTTTGAAGCTCAATTGGAGGTGGGTTATATAACTTGAACCCTTATTCATTGTTATTGAATTCAATTTCTCAATCCATTATGTTCAATTGTTCTTCTTGCAATTCCTTTGAATAATTGATGAAACTATTATGAGAATGGTAGTAGAATTCGAGGGTTTGAAGCTTTATGATGATGACATCATCATAAGCACACATCTCAACAAGTTTTAGTTGCAAATGATTTCAACACTTTTGGTCCAATCGGTTTCACCAAACCATTTGGTGACCAAACGGTTTGCAAACTGTTTGGAGGTTGAGTTCCAAACCGTTTGGACATGGTTGACCAAATGGGATAGTTGACCGTTTGGATCCTTAAATGGTTTCAAACTGTTTGGACATATTGAGTTGATCGTTTGGTCAAGTAAGTTCAAAACCGATTGGAACCTTAAACGGTTTCAAACCGTTTAGACATTTAGGTCAAAACTGTTTGGAGCCTTAAACGGTTTCAAACCGTTTGGACAAAGTAAAAAAAACCATTTGGATGATTAATGGTTGTAATTGAGGGTTGAAGATCCAAGGATCAGACATTTATGGACTTCAATGATCCATTTGATGAAGGAATTGTTGATGCAAAACCCTAATCAGTTTAGTTGAAGAAGTACCTCTTTTGAACTTTCATTTTCAAGGGTAGTTTGGACCAAATGGTCTTGAGACAATTTGAGTCAAAACGGTCTTGAAACCATTTGGGATCAAATGGTCTCAGGATCGTTTGGACTCAAATGGTTTCAAACCGTTTAGAGATCAAAGGGTCAAGATCGTTTGGTGACTCAATGTGATGAAATCAATTGATAGCTTAATGTGATGAAGGATCAATTGACCCTATAATTGTTACTGGTGTATAGTAGAGATAATTAAAAGGGTTGTACCTTTAAGGTACTAAATGATTAGTAACCCTAGATGAGTTATTCCTTGAAGCTTAAGTAAGCAAAATCTCAATACACTATGTCAACTCTAATTGAATGTAATTAATTGAAGGGTTGGTTGACCTAATATAACCAAGTTTGATCTAGTCAACATCCTAGTGAGGATGAAAGAGAGAGGAATTCATACATGTATAATAATCATGTAAAGGTGAAGCCTTAATACCTTGAATTTGAATATATATGTAATTAGGGTATGATCCTTAATAAAGAGATTATGAAACCCTAATCAAGAAGGTTGTTGAGCCCTAACCCTAATTTAGGCAATATCAGATGTAACCCTAATCTAGGGTAATGGTGTAACTCTAAACTAGGATAATAATATGGGAAATCCCAATTCAGGGTAACATCATGAAAAACACTAATTTGAGAAGATGCTTCATGAAACCCTAATTGAGGGTGATTCCATGAGAAACCCTAATTGAGGTTGATTCCATGAGAAACCCTAATTGAGGGTGATTCCATGAGAAACCCTAATTGAGGTTGATTCCATGAGAAACCCTAATTGAGGTTGATTCCATGAGAAACCCTAATTGAGGGTGATTCCATGAGAAACCCTAATCGAGGGTGATGCCATGAGAAACCCTAGTTGGGATGAACAGTAAACCCTAATTATGGGCAATGTGATGTGAAAGCCTAATGAAGGGTGATGCTATATGCAATCCTAACCCTAATGAAGGGAGATGGTATGTGAAATCTTAACCCTAATGAAGGGTGATGGTATGTGAAATCCTAACCCTAATGAAAGGAGATGGTATGTGAAATCTTAACCCTAATGAAGGATGATGGTATGTGAAATCCTAACCCTAATGAAGTATCATAGTATGTGAAACCCTAAACCCTAATAAAGGGTGATGGTATGGGAGACCTAATCCAAATAATGGAATAGTGATTATTACACTGATAAGGGAAATACCTAAAGTGATTGATTATAGGTAACCTTATAGCAAGCAATGCCTTAACGTGAGATGAGTCCAAATCATTGAAGATAGTTGGACAATTCTAATGAGTGTTCTATGACCTATGCACTTTATGATAAGGGTGATAAGTTAGTGAATAAAAGTATTAAGATGGGAAATACCTTAATACAACATAAGTTGATAAACTTAAGTAAGTTAAAAGTAATAAGGAAGGTAATGCTTCAAGACATCATAGAAAGTTGTCACATCCAGCTCTTAAAGAGTGATGTTAATTGTTACCTAGTGAGAGGTGCCAAGATGTTGAATGTGCTTTTTAAGCCATGAGAATGGTTGTTGCCTAATGAGAGGTGACGAGATGTGATGATACGTGATGAGTTGCAAAGGGTTGGTATAATCCAATACCGGGAATAGTTGCACATGGTTGACAGTTAAATACCTGGAATAGATGCACATGATTGGTATAATTCAATACCTGGAATAGTTGCACATGATTGACATAGTTCAATACCTGGAATAATGTCACAGGATTGGTAACAACCCAATACTTGGAATAATGTCACAGGATTGGCAACAACCCAATACCTGGAATAATGTCACAGGATTGGTAACAACCCAATACCTGGAATAATGTCACAGGATTGGTCACAACCCAATACCTGGAATAATTTCACATGATTGGTAATAACCCAATACCTAGAATAACGTCACAGGATTGGTCACAACCCAATACCTGGAATAATGTCACAGGATTGGTCACAACCTAATACCTAGAATATTGTCACAGGATTGGTCACAACCCAATACCTGGAATAGTTGCACATGATTGGCATAGTTCAATACCTGGAATAGTTGCACATGATTGGCATAGTTCAATACTTGGAATAGTTGCACATGATTGGCATAGTTCAATACCTGGAATAGTTGCACAGGATTGGCATAGTTCAATATTTGGAATAGTTACACAGGATTGGCATATTCCAATACTTGGAATGGATGCACAGGTTTGGCATAGTCTAATACCTGGAATGGATGCACAGGTTTGGCATAGTCTAATACCTGGAATGGATACACAGGATTAATATAAGTCTAATGCTTGTACTAGTTGCGCATGATTAGTATAATCTAATGCCTGGAATATTTATACAGGATTGGTATAGACCAACTCCTGAACAAGACATGATGATGTACACTCTCATGTCCAGTATAAACCAAAATCTATTTAGCATATTGGCTAAGGCCAACTGATAGAATCAAGAAAGATTCATGGGTGACATATCAAAGTAATGAGTATCATGAGAAAAGCATGGGATGTTGATATAATATAACAGATAAATGATATACATGCTATTCCTATTCCTTATAAATAGAATAGATGATTTAATGCTCTATCATAGATAGTTGCAATATTTAAAGATGATAATGATCTAAACTGCTTATCCTTTGCTCAGATTTATATTATAAACTGCAATAATAATGTTTTTGGTAGAGAGTTATATCTCTCACTTGGGCAATTTTCAATTGTCTCACCCCCATGGGATCCAACATTTTTTAGGTGGATGAGCATAGAGGAGATTGAGAACATCTTGTAGAGGAAGAACTTCAGTAGTAGTAGGGACAGCAGTGACAGCTCAGGTTTAGTGTACTATCTGTCGTATCTTGTAGATAGATGTCCTATGTGTCGTCTCTATACTCTCAGGTCCTCAGAGTTAATAGTTATTGCTTTTAATGAATCATTTTGATATTTTAGCTTGATGCCTCGAGGTTCTTATTCTGTCTGTGTTTAGCTTTTAACAAGGCAGTTGATGTCATAACCCTCGAGAAGAGATGGTACAAGATATGTACTTATGAACCAGGACGTAAATGTAATACATTGGTTCTTGTTGAAAGAGTTTTCCTATGATTGGATCTCTTTGAAAAAGGTTTTAATTTTTAGTGGTTTTCAGTAATCCACTTTTAGTAATTGCTTCCGCTTAGTTAATGATGTATGTTCTTATCGCTTCGCCACAATTTAGTGGTATCAGAGCTCTAGGTTCGCTGAGTCTACAGAGACATAGGACTAAGGTGTTGAGTCTGTTCTAAGTATACCCAGTATCTCTTATAGTGCCTTCTGCTTATGCAGAAGAAGATATATAACTCAAGGATGTCTGGAGAACATGAGGAACACGTTGCTGAGTGCAATGTTGATGCACCAGTAGAAGGTGCTGAGGATCAGGCAAGAGAAGAAACAGTGCCTAAGAATCCCCAGGTTGATGAAGTCATGATGAGAAACCCAACTTTTTCTACACTTTTTGGGTAATTCATGACTACAGTGATGCATATAACAGACCGGATGCCAACACTGGCACCTAGGGCACCAGCTCCCAATGAGGGATATGGATCCGGAAAGACTTTTGAATGATTACGTCGTATAGGAGCCATAGAATATGCTGGTACATCTAACCCAGCAGATGTTGATCTCTGGCTCACTGAGTTAGAAAAGGCCTTTAAGATCCTTAGTATCCCAGATGCTAACAAAGTTAAACATGCTGTGTACCTTTTGAAGGATAGTGCTGGACATTGGTGGGCTATAGAAGAAATAAAAAGGAATGATGAAGAGGTTGGTTGGGAGGAATTTCATCGAGAATTCATCAATAAGTATTTTTCAAGGACATATTTAGATGAAAAGATATCACAGTTTGAGAATATTCGATAGGGAGCCATGTCGATAAGTGAATATGAGGTTAAGTTCATGGAACTTTTATGATTTTGTCCTCAAATGGCTGCTACTGAGGAGGAAAAGATTCGACATTTTGAGAAAGGACTGAATGCTAAAATGCCTATTCCATCATATTCCCTAGAAAGTAGAGAGAGGTTTGCCACATTTGTGGAATCAATTTAGAGGATAGAAAGATCTATGACAAAGAAACCCGAGATAGACCTTAAAAGGAAGTCTACACAGTCACAAGGACCAATGATTAGTGGTACTAAACAACCAAAATCTTCACCAGTTCAACTTCAATATAGTACACCAATGTAGAGGTCATCAAGTCAAGGTCGAGCTTGTCATAATTTAATGTAGACAGATAGGATATTTTAGACAACAATGTCCAAGAAGAAACAATGAGGTGACCCAACAGTCAGGGTACAATCTGCAAAACCCACAAGGACATTAGTCCAGTGGAGTAGATGGTAGAGGACGAAGACAAGTATCCCAGTTTGGTCCATCTACTTCGGGTAGTAGAGGACAAAGGCAATATCAGATAACAAATAACTCCATGTTTTAGGTCATATAAGATGCTAGATAACTTGTAAAAGGTAGACTTGTCAAGATAGAACTTTCTATTTTGAATTATCCTCTGTACCCTACTATAAGAAAGGTAGTTTTTGTTTAGTTCATCTGTATAATCCTATGAGGATATGAAGAAGAGATAAGAAGGACGAAAACTTATGTTTAGTCCAATATTCTCTTATATGTTTGAAAATTTCTCTTTTCATGCAGAAAGGGAAAGATGTAAAAGAAACACTCAGAAAAAATTTGAGATACTAAGTAGTGAAATTTAAAGAAATGTTAAGAATATGAAACATAATATAAAACAAATACATACTACCTAATTTCAATTCTTGAATACCCTGGCCAGGTATTCATTTATTGAAGGCAAGGTAAGTGTGACATATCTAGATTATTATCTTTCTGATTACCCTGATCAAGTATTCAGTCTGAAACAATCTAAAAGAACCTAAAGAAGTAGGATATGTGGTAGGGATATTTCCACCACATTTAATTGATATATGAAGGAATTTTATTATGAATCAACTTATAAAGAAAAGAAGATGTTTAGTACAATGAGTACCCAGGTCTAAAGACCAAGAGGTAACAATTACCTGATAAGAGGTAACAATAAAAATGATGAACTTAGGGTTTGAATACCCACATCTAGTGATCATGATGAAAATGAGAATAAGGAATGATGATATGTAATCATCCTTATAATTCCTATGCTGATGGCAAGGAACCAAGGATAAAATAAGGGTAAATAACTCATGAACACGGAAAGTTCATGCAATAATTAGAGGAGATGATAACCTCTTTTCATGGATAGACAACCTTGGATAATGATGGGGTGATAAAAAGAATTTGATCCTTTGTTTTCTTTCCTTTCAGGAACATGGCAATCAAGTAGGTTTTTAGGACACTTGATGTGCACAATTAAAAATGTTTATCTGATGGATACTGAGAAAAGTATCAGTTTGTCTTGGACTTGGGTTCCAAGAAAAAGACATATATAACAAGTAATGTCTCAGGATGAAAGATGAAAATGTGATGTGTTTCCAACACATGTGATGAATACCAGGGTAAGGAATTCTGGTATTAGATAATTTATGTTGACTACCTAAAAGGGGTCAACTGTGAAATCAGTTTAGCTATATTATATAGCATGGACATCATATGTTAGGGGTTTATGCTTTGCATAAACATGACATTGGGATGTTATGTGAAGACTTGATGAGATGATATATGAATAATATATGTCTCCCTTTATCTGGGATTTCGGGGACGAAATCCTTGTTAGGGGTTTATAACTTGTAACATCCCTGACCTGGGTTATGCTTTAACCCTAGGTGTTTTGTTAAAGAAAGATAATTATATGCTTGCTCTCATCTTTTTAAAAGTAATTAAGGTTCAAGAGGAACTTATATTTCAATTTTAGTCCTTTTTGAACAATGTTGAAATAATGTTTTGCCTATTTTGGACTAAAGTGTAAATTACCCAAGTTGAGGGGTTAAATTGAAAATTTTACATGATAAAATGTTCCTCATGAGTTGATGCATCATGAGAATGAAGATTATGTAGATATATGGCTTGTGATAGCCTGAGTACCAATAAAGAGCTAATAAGGCAATGTTTATGCATTAAAACCTAGTTTTGGTGTGATGTGTGATTTACCCAAAACCCAGGGTTCAATATGCAAATTACCACTTAAAAATAGTCCCTAATGTTTCTTGGCATCATGTAGAGCAAAAAAAGAGAGGGGCGTCTCATTTTTATCATTTTGGAGGAAAGAGAATCTTGATATTAAAATAATCAAGATTTAAGCATAATTGAAACCCTAATTCAATTTAATGCAAAAATAATTATATTAATTGAAGTGCCATTCGATCAAAATTGAAATGGTTTAAATACATATATGTGGACGTCCTTGTGCCTTGAAAAGGCAACGAAAATATCTTAAGGAGGTGAAGAACCCACTCACATTATTATAAGAAAAAGAAATATCCACTCACTTGTGGATATTATTATAATATGATTTAAGGTGCTTAATTTGCTTTTCTTTAAATCATGGATAATTGAGAGGAAGCCTCGTATCTAAGGAAGAGAAGGGGGTAAGTGGCAAGGAAATGGAGGAGATAATTCCTACTTTCTCTCTCTTAAATGAATTTTCAATAAAATTCATATGTACTCATTTTTCCATAGCTTGAATGGGTAATTTCGAAGCCACTTTCACTTCTTGCTTGCAAAACGACCAAGGGAGCTTAGGAGCAATAGGAGGATGACTCCCAACCTGTATGTAAGATCCATGGCCCTCTTTCACCTTGATTCCATGGTGGAAATCACAAATCAATGCTTGATTTCTTCTTATCTTCACTCAATCTTCAATTCTAGCCATTCCTTTTCACTCAAAGCGTGAGGACGAGCTTGGGATAGTGGAAGGTGTTTCTTTCACCATTAAATACGTGGATGTTGAAGCTTTGAAGCTCTATTGGAGGTGGGTTATATAACTTGAACCCTTATTCATTGTTATTGAATTCAATTTCTCAATCCATTATGTTCAATTGTTCTTCTTGCAATTCCTTGAATAATTGATGAAACTATCAAGAGAATGGTAGTAGAATTCGAGAGGTTGAATCTTGATGATGATGACATCATCATAAGCACACAGCTCAACAAGTTTTAGTTACGAACGATTTCAACACTTTTGGTCCAATCAGTTTCACCAAACCGGTTTGCAAATGATTTGGAGGTTGAGTTCCAAACTGTTTGGACATGGTTGACCGAATGGGATAGTTGACCGTTTGGAGCCTTAAATGGTTTCAAACTGTTTGGACATATTGACTTGACTGTTTGGGTCGAGTTAACCGTTTGGTCAAGTAAGTTCAAAACCGATTGGAACCTTAAACGGTTTCAACCGTTTAGACATTTAGGTCAAAACCGTTTGGAGCCTTAAACGGTTTCCAACCGTTTGGACAAAGTCAACCAAAACCGTTTGGATGATTAATGGTTGTAATTGAGGGTTAAATATCCAAGGATCATACATTTATGGACTTCAATGATCCATTTGATGAAGGAATTGTTGATGCAAAACCCTAATCGGTTTAGTTGAAGAAGTACCTCTTTTGGACTTTTGATTTCAAGGGCAGTTTGGACAAAATGGTCTTGAGACCGTTTGAGTCCAAATGGTCTTGAGACCATTTGGAGTCAAACGGTCTCAGGACCGTTTGGACTCAAACAGTTTCAAACCGTTTAGAGATCAAAGGGTCAAGATCGTTTGGTGACTCAATGTGATCAAATCAATTGATAACTTAATGTGATGAAGGATCAGTTGACCCTAAAATTCTTACTGATGTATAGTAGAGATAATTACAAGGGCTATACATTTAAGGTACTAAATGATTAGTAACCCTAGATGAGTTATTCCTTGAATCTTAAGTAAGCAAAATCTCAATAGACTATGTCAACTCTAATTGAATGTAATTAATTGAAGGGTTGGTTGACCTAATATAACCAAGTTTGATCTATTCAACATCCTAGAGAGGATGAAAGAGAGAGGAATTCATATATGTATAATAATCATGTAAAGGTCAAGCCTTAACACCTTCAATTTGAATAATTATGTAATTAGGGTATGATCCTTAATAAAGAGATTATGAAACCCTAATCAAGAAGGATGTTGAGCCGTAACCCTAATTTATGGCAATATCAAATTTAACCCTAATGTAGGATAATGGTGTAACTCTAAACTATGATGATAATATGGGAAATCCCAATTTAGGGTAACATCATGAAATACCCTAATTTGAGAAGATGCTTCATGAAACCCTAATTGAGGGTGATTCCATGAGAAACCCTAATTGAGGGTGATTCCATGAGAAACCCTAATTGAGGTTGATTCCATGAGAAACCCTAATTGAGGATTATTCCATGAGAAACCCTATTTGAGATTGATTCCATGAGAAACCCTAATTGAGGTTGATTCCATGAGAAACCCTAATTGAGGTTGATTCCATGAGAAACCCTAATTGAGGGTGATTCCATGAGAAACCCTAATTGAGGGTGATGCCATGAGAAACCCTAGTTGGGATGAATAGTAAACCCTAATTATGGGCAATGTGATGTGAAATCCTAATGAAGGGTGATGCTATATGCAATCCTAACCCTAATGAAGGGAGATGGTATGTGAAATCTTTACACTAATGAAGGGTGATGGTATGTGAAATCCTAACCCTAATGAAGGGAGATGGTATGTGAAATCTTAACCCTAATGAAGGGTGATGGTATGTGAAATCCTAACCCTAATGAAGTATGATAGTATGTGAAACCCTAAACCCTAATAAAGGGTGATGGTATTGGAGACCTAATCCTAATAATGGAATAGTGATTATTACACTGATAAGGGAAATACCTAGTGATTGATTATAGGTAACCTTATAGCAAGCAATGCCTTAACCTAAGATGAGTCCATATCATTGAAGATAGTTGGACAATTCTAATGAGGGTTCTATGGCCTATGCACTTTATGATAAAGGTGATAGGTTAGTGAATAAAAGTATTAATATGGGAAATACCTTAATACAACATAAGTTGATAAACTTAAGTAAGTTAAAAGTAATAAGGAAGGTAATGCTTCAAGACATCATAGAAAGATGTCACATCTAGGTCTTAAAGAGTGATGTTAATTGTTACCTAGTGAGAGGTGCCAAGATGTTGAATGTGATCTTTAAGCCAAGAGAATGGTTATTACCTAATGAGAGGTGATAAGATGTGATGATATGTGATGAGTTGCACATGGTTGGTATAATCCAATACCTGGAATAGTTGCACAGGGTTGACATAGTTCAATACCTGGAATAGATGCACATGATTGGTATAATTCAATACCTAGAATAGTTGTACAGGATTGACATAGTTCAATACCTGGAATAATGTCACAGGATTGGTAACAACCCAATACCTGGAATAATGTCACATGATTTGTAACCATCCAATACCTAGGATAATGTCACAGGATTGGTAACAACCCAATACCTAGAATAATGTCACAGGATTGGTCACAACCCAATACTTGGAATAATGTCACATGATTGGTAATAACCCAATACCTAGAATAACGTCACAGGATTGGTCACAACCCAATACCTGGAATAACGTCACAGGATTGGTCACAACCTAATACCTAGAATATTGTCACAGGATTGGTAACAACCCAATACCTGGAATAATGTCACGGGATTGGTAACAACCCAATACCTGGAATAATGTCACAGGATTGGTAACAACCCAATACCTGGAATAATGTCACAGGATTGGTCACAACCCAATACCTAGAATAATGTCATAGGATTGGTCACAACCCAATACCTGGAATAATGTCACGGGATTGGTCACAACCCAATACCTGGAATAGTTGCACAAGATTGGCATAGTTCAATACATGGAATAGTTGCGCAGGATTTGCATAGTTCAATACCTGGAATAGTTGCACAGGATTGGCATAGTTCAATACCTAGAATAGTTGCACAAGATTGGCATAGTTCAATACCTGAAATAGTTACACAGGATTGGCATAGTCCAATACTTGGAATGGATGCACAGGTTTGGCATAGTCTAATACCTGGAATGGATGCACTGGTTTGGCATAGTCTAATACCTAGAATGAATACACATGATTAATATAAGTCTAATGCTTGTACTATTTTCACAAGATTGGTATAATCCAATGCCTGGAATATTTATACATGATTGGTATAGACCAATGCCTGAATAAGACATGATGATGTACACTCTCATGTCCAGTATAAACCAAAATCTGTTTAGAAGATTGGCTAAGGCCAACTGATAGAAATAAGAAAGACTCATGGGTGATATATCAGAGTAATGAGTATCATGAGAAAAGCATGGGATGTTGAGTTAATATAACAGATAAATGATATACATGTTCTTCCTATTCCTTATAAAGAGAATAGATGATTTAATGCTCTATCATAGATAGTTGCAATATTTAAAGATGAGAATGATCTAAACTACTTACCCTTTGCTCAGATTTATATTATAAACTGCAATAATAATGTTTTTAGCGGAGAGTTATATCTCTCGCTGGGGAAATTTTCAATTGTCTCACCCCCGTGGGATCCAACATTTTTTAGGTGGACGAGCATAGGGGAGATTGAGAACATCTTGTAGAGGAAGAACTTTAGCATCAGCAGGGACAGTAGTGACAACTCAGGTTGAGCGTACTATCTGTCCTGTCTTGTAGATAGATGTCCTATGTTTCGTCTCTGTACTCTCAGGTCCTCGGAGTTAATAGTTACTGCTTTTAATGAATCATTTTGAGATTTTGGCTTGATGCCTCGAGGTTCTTATGTTGTTTGTGTTTAGCTTTTAACAAGGCAGTTGATGTCGTAACCCTTGAGTGGAGATGGTACAAGATATGTACTTATGAACCAAGATGTAAATGTAATACATTGGTTTTTGTTGAAAGAGTTTTCCTATGATTGGATCTCTTTGAAAAAGGTTTTAATTTTTAGTGATTTTTAGTAATCCGTTGTTAGTAATTTCTTCCACTTAGTTAATGATGTATGTTTTGATCGCTTCTCCATAATGTCCTTCTTTTTCAACTTCTTGATCCTCCTATCCAGGATCAACACAGGACCCTTCATGTAAGATATGTCGTCATCCAACTCTACCTCCACTGGCTGCAAAACCAACTCATTGTTAGGGTGACACTTCCTCAATATAGACATATGGAACCCTGGATGCAACATGTGCAACTCACATGGAAACTCCAAATTGTAAGCCACCTTTCCAATATGTGCTACCACTGGGTAAGGTCCCATATATCTAGGAGCCAACTTACCCTTATTCCCAAACATCAAAACACTTTTCCAAGAAGAGAGCCTGAGGTACACTCTGTCTCCCACTTGGAAATCCAACGATCTATGATGATTATCAACTTACAACTTCTGCCTATCCTGGGCTACTTTCAACTATTGTTGAATCACTTTGATCTCCTTTGGCATTTGTTGCACAAGCTCAGGACCCAAAAGTTGATATTCACTAGTCTTGTACCAACATAACGGAGATCTGCATCATCTCCCATACAAATCCTCATAAGGTGTCATATTAATGCTCCTCTGGTAACTTTTGTTATATGCAAATGCTATCAAACTAAGGTGCACTTCCCAACTTCCCAAGAACTACAAAACACAAGTTCTCAACAAATCTTCTAAGATCTGGATTGTCCTCTCTGAATGTCCATCTATCTATGGGTGAAATGTTGTATCGAACTTCAAATGCGTACCCATGGTTGTGTGCAGATGTTCCTAAAAATGACTGGTGAACTGAGGACCTATATCTAACAAGATGGTAGTTGGGATACTATGCAAACAAACGATCTCACTAACATATAACCCATGCAGCTTCTCTGCAGTGTAACTCATCTTCATAGAAAAAAAGTATGTTGTCTTTGTCCACTGGTCAACTATCACCCGTATGGAATCATGTCCTTTGGTTGTCCTAGGCAGACCAACCACAAAGTCTATCGTGACATGATCCCACTTCCACTGTGGCATGGGAAATGGTTGCAAAGTCCCTACAAGCTTCTGATGTTCTGCCTTAACTTGTCGACATACAAGACACTTTGCCACAAACTCATCCACATCATGCTTCAGGCTAGGCCACCAATACAAATCCTTAAGATTATGGTACATCTTGGTGGCTCTCATATGAAGAGCATAAATTGAAGAGTAAGCCTCTTCCAAGATCATCTTCCTTAGATTATCAACATCAGGAACCACGACTCTGTGGTGGTAACATAATGTCCCATCCTCTATCTCATGTAAGCCATCACACTTCTCACTACTAAACTCTGATTGAATCTATTGTATCACAGTATCATCACACTGAGCCTCTCTGATTTGCTACCTCAACGTAGGCTTCAACTGCAACTATGCCAACAGTCCTACTAACAAGGTGTAACATACCGAAATCCAAGGTCTTCCCTGCAATTTACCCACTTTTGAGCTTTTCTTTGCCTTCTAGTCCATTTGGACCTTTTTCATAAATTTCCCATCCTTTTGGATCATTTTTGGACTCCTTGTGCAATTTGAGCACATTTCAATGTTTAAAATTATATTTTTCCTCATTTATGATAATGAAGGGTGTTTGCACAAATAACCCAATTAAGGAGATAAGTGAAGGTTAATAATGTAATTTGGTCATTAAGGATGGATATAAGTAGATAATATTAATTTGGAGCTTTTTGGATAAATATATTAGTAATAATATGCATTTGAATTAATTATGAGTATATTAACCTCTTTATTTTCCCTCTCCTCTTAAGTGGATAAAATGTGTGAAAATGGGATAATATGGTGAGTTATTTCTCTTGAAGTAATTAGGAGATGTTTGCCTCGAAATATTACTCCCATATTTCAATTAATTAGTTTTCCATATTATTTCACCTCTTTTAATATATTAATACATGTGTAATAATGTAACTAGGGAAATATGGAATCGGATGCAATCAATTTGGTGAATGTGATGGTAAATAATTAAAATAGGTATGTGAGCCCTATTTGTGTATGTGCACCCTATTTTGTATGTGGATCCTATTTATATATGTGAATCCTATCAAAGATGAATGTGAATGTTTATTGTGCAAACAATCCTAATATCTCAGTTGGGTCTTTTCCAACCCCACAATCATTATTGTTCTAGCCTTGTTATCCTTCTAATTGCATTTATTGGCTCTTTACTTATTTTATGCTTCTAATGCCATTGTGGCTCATTCATTTGAATTATGTGAATCTTGCTACTACATATGTTGCCTATTTTACTTGGAAATGCTTAATCTTTCTATTGCCAATGTTGGCCCATCCTTTTGAAATACTTGGAAACATTATATAATGTTGTTGCTTTGTTGGCTCCTTTATTTCTTGGAGTTCTTGGATATTGTTGTTGCCTATGATGGCCTATTTATTTATTTATTTCTTGGGTGTTATTCCCAATGCTATGTTGCAATCTTGTTATACTTTTCACTCTACTGCCAAGTGAATGTTTATGAATGATATAGTTATTGGCCAATTGACAATGTAGTGTACATGAGTACAAACCACCCACAGGGCACTGGGGTTTTAATCCCCCTGCCGGGAACTGGGGTTTTAGCCCCCCTGCCACTTTTTAGGGACTGGGGTTTTAGTCCCCCTGCCATTGGTGAGGTCCGGTAGGTGCCTCACCCTACATTGAGATGATTTTGAGTCATAATTATATTCATGCAAATGTGATAATTGTTTATATTTAAATGTGGCAGTTTTCTAAAATCTTATTTACTCAATTACCTCGCTCTTCTTGAAATTCCTTAGTGGAATCTTTTTTCTTAGCTTTATGATTGCCTTTATCCTATTATTGACACATACCTTTTATCTTTCTCTTGCTGGATGTCCCCAACCATCTAGGCTAGGATCAGAGCGTGCATGGAAGCTTGGTGAACCTAAGGCTAAGGACAGGACAAGAAGAAAAGGAACATATAGCTTGCTTGGACATAGTTGCCTTTATATATATTAAGTTGTTTTGTTTGGAGACAACGTTGTATTAGTCTAAGTCTTCCTATACCTAGATCCTTGTTCTTGTATAAAGATGTACCCCATTTGGGAAAAATTTTGTAATGTACTCTTTATACATTTTTGAATAAAGTCAAGATTTAAATTTCCGCTGCTACACAATTGATGATTTTGATTGCCATGGTTTATAGTAGAGACTTGGTCTTTACAACATGGTATTAGAGCATCAAGGTAGTCAGATTCTTGACTAATTCAAATTGTATCCTAGATAGAACCCTTATCATATATAGTTTCGCTTTAGTTAGTTTTTCACCTTAGAGTTGACCTAGCATGAAAGTTTCATTTAGAATCATAATAATTTCATAATTAAAAATAAAATTTGTCAACTTTTTGGTGAATTGTCTATTGAGAAGCTACTAGAGCAAGAAGTTGAAAGCGATGGTGTCTAGAAAGGGTCAGAGCTTGGGGGCTGGCAATATTTTCCTCCGCCCCACTAGCTTGGTAAAGAGGACTCCTGAGCTCATATGACCTGGCCTGGCCTGATCTGATACAGACAGCTCGAAATAGTCTATCTTTGGGCATGTTGCCTAATTGTTGAATACCTTAGGAAAACCATAAGTGATGATTTGATCTCTTACACAAAAATCATCCTTAAATACCTTATAATCCTATCTTTAGGGTTTAGTGTACCCTATGTTACACCCTGAAGCTTGGTTAGTAAATCCTTTTAGTGTTGAACGTTATGTACCTTTTACCCTTAGCTTAGTTTGACCTAGTTGACCCTTTTAAGGGGCGGTGTGAGGGTAAAGGTGTTAGTACCCTATTTGGTTTTGCAAATCTGATTTCGAGGATGAAATCCCTTTTTAGGGGGATGGAATCCCAATTAAAAGCAAAATCAAATACCTTTAGAGTTAGAAACCCTATCTATGTGGACATATGTACATAATATCTTATGTGCACAAGAAATTTACCAAACACATTATACTTGTAATTCAACTTGTTTGTTTATATACACATGAATATGTAGTAAGTCATATAGGAAAAATTCATATGTTTGAACCTTAATATAGGCTTGATGCACATAATAATGAGTTACTCATTACTAATGGTGATATACATAACGTTGAGTATGCCACCCTAATGGTAAAATGTGTATGGATAATGTACCCTAAGGATGCTTTAATATGTAGTGATCATGTTGACCTAAACCTTAATATGTAATCATCTAGTTTTGACAACATATACATATAACACACATATACCCTTAATGCCTTCCATGATACAGTAGTGACATTAGGTGTCATCATCACATAATATACCTTAATGCATATAAATGGATTATAGTCACTAAGTTATCAATATATATAAGGTATATCATCTTGTTCTCTAATGAACACCTCATCATAACTTGATATATGAATTAATTCATGTGTTACATCCTATTCACTAAAATGCATATAATGACTCAAAAATGATAATGAATAATTGGACTCACAAAAATATTCATAAAATGCCTAATGTGAATTAAAATATGTATAATTTATAATATGAAGTGTAATGGACGAAAATGATTAATGATGTCATTAATATGAGTATGAAAGATGTTGTGACAATATGTAACTTAGGTATAAGCCATCTATATGCACATTATTTGGAATTATTATAGGCGTGATAACTTGTTGGATAATATTAACTTTTCTACAAAATAATTTGTGATAATTCTACATGATAGTTTTAAGAGGATAATGGAAAATGTATTCATGTTATTAAGGTTTTTGACCTAATACATTAATTAATGTTGAAATGGCTTAGTAAACCCTAATTGTGCTTAAAACCCTTGATGAGGGAAATACACATTATATAATATTGAGATGTAATTGTTTTGAATAAAATGTGGCACAAGTGGTAGTATAATAAATAGGATACCTCTTCATGATGGAGATTACGCTAATAAGGCAAAAATGTTAATTTGAGTTTGATAAAAGGCTATAGGTTTTGTAGAAACCTTAGTAACACCTGACTTATGTAGATTTTGTGTTGTACCCTAGATTAAGGGTTATAACCTAGTGTTTAAGGTTGGGAAGTTGCACACTCACCCTCTCTTTCCTCTTGTTGTGATTTCGGGGATGAAATCCTCTTTAAGGGGTGGTGTGCTGTAACATACCAAAATCTGGGGTCTTCCCTGCAATTTACCCACTTTTGAGCTTTTCTTTGCCTTCTAGTCCATTTGGACCTTTTTCATAAATTTCCCATCCTTTTGGATCATTTTTGGACTCCTTGTGCAATTTGAGCACAATTCAATGTTTAAAATTATCTTTTTCCTCATTTATGATAATGAAGGGGTGTTTGCACAAATAACCCAATTAAGGAGATAAGTGAAGGTTAATAATATAATTTGGTCATTAAGGATGGATATAAGTAGATAATATTAATTTGGAGCTTTTTGGATAAATATATTAGTAATAATATGCATTTGAATTAATTATGAGTATATTAACCTCTTTATTTTCCCTCTCCTCTTAAGTGGATAAAATGTGTGAAAATGGGATAATATGGTGAGTTATTTCTCTTGAAGTAATTAGGAGATGTTTGCCTCGAAATATTACTCCCATATTTAAATTAATTAGTTTTCCATATTATTTCACCTCTTTTAATATATTAATACATGTGTAATAATGTAACTAGGGAAATATGGAATTGGATGCAATCAGTTTGGTGAATGTGATGGTAAATAATTAAAACAGGTATGTGAGCCCTATTTGTGTATGTGCACCCTATTTTGTATGTGGATCCTATTTATATATGTGAATCCTATCAAAGATGAATGTGAATGTTTATTGTGCAAACAATCCTAATCTCTCAGTTGGGTCTTTTCCAACCCCACAATCATTATTGTGCTAGCCTTGTTATCCTTCTAATTGCATTTATTGGCTTTGTACTTATTTTATGGTTCTAATGCCATTGTGGCTCATTCATTTGAATTATGTGAATCTTGCTACTACATATGTTGCCTCATTTACTTGGAAATGCTTAATCTTGCTATTGCCAATGTTGGCTCATCCTTTTGAAATACTTGGAAACATTATATAATGTTGTTGCTTTGTTGGCTCCTTTATTTCTTGGAGTTCTTGGATATTGTTGTTGCCTATGATGGCCTATTTATTTATTTCTTGGGTGTTATTCCTAATGCTATGTTGCAATCTTGTTATACTTTTCACTCTACTGCCAAGTGAATGTTTATGCATGATATAGTTATTGGCCAATTGACAATGTAGTGTACATGAGTACAAACCACCCACAGGGCACTGGGGTTTTAGTCTCCCTGTCGGGCACTGGGGTTTTAGTCCCCCTGCCATTTTATATATTAGGCACTGGGGTTTTAGTCCCCCTGCCACTTTTTAGGCACTGGGGTTTTCGTCCCCCTACCATTGGTGAGGTCCGGTAGGTGCCTCACCCTACATTGAGATGATTTTGAGTCATAATTATATTCTTGCAAATGTGATAATTGTTGATATTTAAATGTGTCAGTTTTCTAAAATCTTATTTACTCAATTACCTCGCTCTTCTTGAAATTCCTTAGTGGAATCTTGTTGCTTAGCTTTATGATTGCCTTTATCCTATTATTGACACATACCTTTTATCTTTCTCTTGCTGGATGTCCCCAACCATCCAGGCTAGGATCAAAGTGCGCATGGAAGCTTGGTGAACCTAAGGCTAAGGACAGGACAAGAAGAAAAGGAACATATAGCTTGCTTGGACATAGTTGCCTTTATATATATTAAGTTGTTTTGTTTGGAGACAACGTTGTATTAGTCTAAGTCTTCCTCTACCTAGATCCTTGTTCTTGTATAAAGATGTACCCCATTTGGGAAAAATTTTGTAATGTACTCTTTATACATTTTTGAATAAAGTCAAGATTTAAATTTCCGCTGCTACACAATTGATGATTTTGGTTGCCATGGTTTATAGTAGAGACTTGGTATTTACACGAGGACACCTCCAACTTCACATTCATCTGATGCAAGGAGACCAACATGTCTCTCTTATGGCACACCAAAGAACATAATTGCACCTTAGCAGCATATGATGACGAATAAGACTTCCCCCTTAGAGTGTCTGCCACCAAATTTTCCTTCCTTGGATGGTAGTCTATGGTACAATCGTAATCCTTGATTAGCTCCATCCAGTGTTCTTCCGCATGTTCAACTCCTATTGTGAAAAGATATATTTGAGGTTCCTGTAGTCGGTGAATATGGTACTTCTCACCATAAAGATAGTGTCTCCATATGTTCAAGGAATGGACCACCACTGCAAGCTCCAAATCATGCGTTAGGTAGATCTCCTTGTATTTCTTAAGCTGTCATGAAGTAAAAGAAATCATGTTCTTATCTTGCATCAGCACACAACCCAAACCATTCTTCAAGGCATCAAAAAAGACGATATAACCCTTTCCTTGCTCTAGAAGCACTAACACTGGTGCTCTAGTCAAATTCTCCTTCAACAACTGGAATGCACGTTGACACTTGTCATCCCAGACAAAAGGCACATCTTTCCTCGTCAACATTGTTACGGGTAACACCATTGCACTGAAGTTCTTGATATAGCTCATCTAATAGCCTATCAAACCCAAGAAATTGCAAACTTCTGTTGGAGTTTTTAGTTGCTCCCACTCTATCATAGATTCAACCTTCTTGGGGGGTACACGAACACCCTCAAAAAATATCACGTATCCCATAAATAACACCTCCTTCAGCCAGAATTTGCATTTGTTGAACTTAGCGTACAACTTGTGTTGTCCCAAGAAAGTCAATGCCTATTGTAGATATTGCTCATGCTACTAGATGTCACATGAGCAGATTAGGATGTCATCGATGAACACCACTCTGAACTGATCAAGATAAGGTTTGAACACTCTATTCATCAGGTCCATGAACATTATTGGTGCATTGGTTAGCCCAAATGACATAACCATGAACTCTTAATGACCATACCTAATCCTAAAACATGACTTAGGTATGTCATCCGCCGTGACCCACAACTAGTGATATCCTGACCTCAAGTCTATTTTTGAAAAGACTACAACACCCCTTAACGGATCAAATAGGTCATCTATCTGTGGTAAAGGATACTTGTTCTTTCTATTAAACTGTAAGTATTCTATGCACAGCCTCATAGATCCATCCTTCTTCTTGACAAACAAAATGGGAGCACCCCATGGTGACATACTCGACCTAATAAAACCTTTCTCAAGCAACTCTTATAACTGCTTCTTCAACTCTTGCATCTCAACTGGCATCATCCTATAAGGCGTATGTGTTATGAGCTGCGTACTGGGTACCAAAATGATCCCAGAATCAATCTCTCTAACTGGGGAAACACTTGGAAACTTGTCAAGAAACACATCTTCAAACTCACAAACAATTGGAATCTCTTGGATACTTGGACTCCTTGTCTTGGTATCCACCACTTGTGCCAAGCACGCATCACAAGCTTGTCTTATCAACTTCTCTGTCACCATCACTGGTACCAGACATGTTGGGAGAATCTTCCTATCTCCTTGGAATATCCACGACACATCACCATCGACAATGTCACCACTTTGGAACTATAGTCCAAGACCATACAATACTTCTTCAAAGTATCCATCCCAAGGATCACATTGAATCCTTGCATGTCAAGTGGTATGAGGTCCACTTAAATGATGTGTCCTAAAAAAAGAAAGGACATAGGAAGGACACACCTCATGTAGCTCAGAGGAACCAACGAGTGGGGTTTCTAAGCGAAGACTATCACTTCTATGACTAACAATCAAAGTACAACTTGCAACCACTTCTCTAGTGATAAAAGAGTGTGTTGCACCTGGGTCAACCAAAATAAAATAAAGCAGGAAGAAGACAAATCAAAATGGAATAACTCCATCTGGCATGTCAAGACTCACGGGTTGACCACTCCTTCTAGCTGACTCATGGTGTAGAATCAAGTTGTTGCCTGTTTTCGTCCCCTTCCTCTGCTAGATTTCCTATAAGAACCTGCCTACTACGCCTGTCCACATCCTCTGCCACAACCACTATTGAATTGTTGTCGATGTTGTGACCCTTGCTGACTCTGTCTCAGTTATTGGGTAACCTCTGTTGGGTTTTGTGGAGAAAACATGCGCGGAGGAAGTAATTTTTTTTCCACGCAACCCGAAATAGTATCTCGTCGACAACACCATATTTGGAAAGAGTGTTCATGGGATATACCTTATCGCAGAGCAAGTCTAACGATGTTCTTCTGCACGATGGTGTGCAAAACTACTGGCCTACACAGACGATACTTCTCTATTGTTAGCTGAATGCATTGTGGGAAGATCTGACGGTGCTCCTTTCGTGTGGTGATGTACGCCACTCGTAGCGTGTATGAATGGTCATTGATGTCCTCCGAACGTAGGCGTCTCAGGATCTGCGTCTCTACTTTGTCCACGCAGATGGACTGGAACTCCACGCCACACTTCCTAGGTCAGCAGGAAGGAGTAGTCTCTATGCGACAACATGCTAGCATCGCGGTGCTCTCCTTTCTCTCCTGAAGACGGTGACGACTAGGGTTTATGTATGCGAGCATAAAATGAAAAGCCTCTCTCAATATCTTATATAGATATCGGATGTCAAACCCCTTTAAATAGGAGACAAAAAGAGGCATGATTTCCTAAACCCATTAATATACAGAAAGATTGTATTAATTAAAATGCTCATGGATTAATTAGAATATTTTGGAATTAATTAATTAACCAAATAATCATATTAATTGATTAATTAATATCTGACTCCATGAAATCATGTGGTATGTCTCTATGGTCATATATACCAACAAACTCCCACTTGTACTTAGAGCCAGCCAGTCACTCCAATTAATTGGCTCAAACATTTTAATATATTCTAATATCATTTTAATGGATTACATAAACATTTTAGTAATCAATGTGTTTTAGAACAATTCCAATCAAATCCACAATTATACTCCTATTTCAACACATCCTATGTGTGTGACCCAGTAGGCTCCAAATTACGTTGGCAGTGATATCCATAATCATATTATGATTTCACAGGCAATAATTGGTATCTAGCAAGACTTCATTGCCACCCAAGTAATTGTAGAAGTTGGAGAACAACTTAACCTATCATACATGCTTGGTGTTATAGTGATCGTATAGTTCCTTAGTCGCTGATATCCAGATTGAACTCAAGTCATGGAATTGTTATCATTTTCAACGTTCAATCCATATTCCTTGAACTAGAGCTGACTTTCTAAGATATATGTAAGCTCAATATCATATATTGACTCACATCAGCATGGCCATGCATTTCTCAGTCTCGCTTATCAAGTGGCCAGAATATCAAACTCCCATAGGAAGGAAAAATTCCATCTACATCACTCATAGTCATCCCCATGTGTCATAGTGCACCCAAGAACCATCTTTATGGCAATCCTTATTCAGGACCACGATGGATGATGTCAAAGTACACTGAACGACATGTGATAAGTGTAGTGACTTCAGGTCTAAGAACCACAATCACCACCATCATTATGAGATGTGAGTCTAACTACCAATCATGGTATCCATGTGTCACTCTCAAGGTGGGTCTGTCTGATACACTACTCTCTAACAAGTATCTATGTATTTGGTTTGATATCTCTATATCATGGATAATGAGATATTACCATCAACCAACATACATTCTAATCTTATGTGCTATTGATGTCTATGGATATTTCCACAATAACAACCGATTAGGGACAAAACAAGAATACATACTCTTAGCATACATATGATCTCACTGTTCAGGTCATCAATCCAAAGACATATGTCATTGAGTATATTATATAGTAGACATCTATAAGTTTTATGGTCATCTCACAATATAAAACACAAACATATAGATTGGAAACTTGCCTTTATTGATATGATCAATGTCGTATTACAAATTGTTTACATAGTATCCCATTACAATCAACAAATGAAAATATCCATGGGCATACATACCAACAGATTCCCACTTGCACTTATACCCAATCACTCATGAATCTCAATCCAAGTGATCGAACATGTCCGTCATGTTTCTGTTGTGAAAGTGCTTTTGTGAGTGGGTCAGCTACATTGCTTTTTGTAGGTACTCTGCAAATCTTCACATCTCCTTGCTATACAATCTATCATATGAGATGGAACCGCCGTAGAATATGTTTGGAACGTTGGTGTGATCTTGGTTCTTTAGCCTGTGCAATTGCTCCGTTGTTTTTGCAAAACAACTCAATTGCATCACTAGCACTTAGAACCACTCCAAGTTCAGAAATGAACTTCTTGATCCACACATCTTCCTTTACATCATTATATGCGGCAATATATCAAACCTTTGTTGTAGAATCTGCAACCGTCTCTTACTTGGAACTCTTCCAGCTCATAGCTCTGTTGTTCAAGCAAAACACAAATCCATATTGCGATCTGTAGTCGCCTTTGTCAGTTTGGAAGCTAACATCGATGTAACCCTTTACCACGAACTCTTCCTCACCACCGTATACCAAGAATTGATCCTTAGTCCTTCTCAAGTACTTTAGGATGTTCTTTACGGCTGTCCAGTGACATTCACTTGGATCTGACTGATATCGACTCCTCATGCTCAAAGCATATGACACATCAGGACAAGTACATAACATTGCGTACATGATAGATTCAATTGCTGATGCATATGGAATCTTATTCATGCGTGCCCGTTCATTACATGATCTAGGACATGTGTTTTATATGCAAGGTTAGGGGTTCATAAACAAGAGATAGAAAACATCATAACATGCTAACCATCCATGGAAGCTCAACAAGCATAGCATACCCTAGGATTAGGGTTTCAAACACATAGCTGATTGCAGCTTCATATAATAATTCTGTGACACGCTTTGCCACACAAGTGATATTACTTAAAACAAAGTGTAGAATTATCACTAATAACAACATTACCACAAAACATGGCAAATTAAAACCGATCTCATAATAGGATTCCAAATTGAACAACCCACAATTGAAGTCATAAACTGATGCCACTTGTATTTAATTCGTATCAAAAGGTATTACACACCATTGTTCGCTGACTAACTAGCCACAACTTGTTACATATAAACATCTTGTAAAGAAGTGAAAACACCTCCTTACTAAAAATTTGAACAATAAAACCTCCAGACCAAACACACTCAGAAGGCATGATGGAGTGGGTGTAAAATTTTCAAATCTTTATATAAAGGTAATCAAAAGACCAAATTACAACAATGGAATAAAATGTGACTATATTCAATTATAAAACAAAGGGTTACAAACTTACAATACAAGGATCCATGTAGAGGAAATATAAACCACCTTAAGATTGTCTCCAAGCTTTAACTTCACAATCTAAGTCCTGGTCATCAAGCCATGCCATCCAAGTCCTCCAACTAGGGTTGGAAGCATACCACAACAAAAAAAGAAACAATATGAGACATAAAAAAGGCTGGTATGTGCATACTAAAAGGCAAATTGAGCAATTTATAAAGAATAAGGGACATCAAAATAAAAGGCTTCCCATGCAAGAGATAAGGACCACCCAAATGGGTATCAAGAGAAATGAATCACAATAAGAATGATACTTGCCATAAAGAAACATAAAAAGAATGTGCCACATGCATATATCATGACCAACATCCTGCATACATGTGAGATAAGCATAACACTAGAATATTATAAAAGTCAATGGCGGCCAAGAATCACACATCTTGAACCTGATGAGACATGGGCCAAGAATCACACATCCTGCCCTGGCATGGGGAATCACACATCTGCCATCCAAACATATATAACATGGTCCAGAAATCACACATCCTACCCTGGCATGGGGAATCACACATCCACCATCTAAAATATCACAATATTTCCACAAATGATAATGAGACAAAACTAATGCAATTATACTACTCTAGGGTTACTGAATCACATAGAAGGCAAAAGTAGAGGCAATTAGGAAAGTATAGTCAAACATTATACAAGATTTACTATATCGCACAATGGACAACATATGAAACCACTAATAAACCTCCACATCATAGTGGGCATATACCATCAACGAGATAATCATGTACCATATCACAAGGTAGGATCCAAAAGAATATCCAAGATCACAATCAAGATAGTTTACATGAACCATGATAACAAGAGATAAGAGCAATGTGTATAGGCTATTGTCCATAGGACCAAGAGAAAGACAAAATATAGGTGAATTTCTTAACATGAAGTAATAGGGGATACAACATACCTCAACTTCAGAGTCAACGATCCAAAGTCACATCTAGTTCCAAGCCTAGGCATCCAAAGAACCTATTAAGCATATATGCAGAATTAGGGTTAGATTTATATTGATTATTCAAAACCCTAAAATCACCTTTTTATTATTGCTGAATTAGATTTCCAAAACCATGCCGTATTTTAGATGAAGTTATTAGGATTCCAAAACATATTTTATTATATTTTTATGACTTATAGATAATTAGTTATAAATTTGGCAAGTTAATTCATATTTAATTAGATTTATAAAAACACATGTTACTAAATACTAGATTTAGCCATCAAAACTTATACCATTAGAAAGCCCTTCTTTTTTTGAATCCAACAAGTATTTATTTGTAATTTTTGGACAAACATACAATTAGTTATGTTTTTTTCGAATCTCAACCAATCAGATAATTACTTAATGCCACATAGGCATGAAAAACCACAAAAGCAAGCTAGGCCCGCATGACTTGTCCCAATGAATGTCGGCCAAGTCATCGGGTCAAAGGCTCACTTGAATCATTCCAAAGCAAGAGACAAGAGCGTGAAATGACTAAAATGACCCTGAAAGAAAAACCAAAGATAAAGAAAACTGAAGGGCTGACCAGACCAATCGCTATGGTCGTCTTCTTCGTTTTCATAGAATCACGAGAACAGCAGGCCGTAGCAAACCTCGATAGCAATGAACTCAATCGGGGCTTCAGATGCCAAAATAGATCGACAATATCACCGTCGAGTTCGTAGGAGCATCACGAACTTAGAGATCCAAAAGCCAACGAAAATCATGGAGAAAAGTAGAGAAGGGAAAGCTTAGGTTCCAGGTAATAGTAAAAGGGGAAAATTGACATGCTTGCCTTAGTGCCAAATTGAACTAGGAAGAAGCTTATCGGGGTGTGCAGGAGCAAAGATGACCCAAATCCAGGTGATGCTATGGTGAGGACCACACCTGTGAACTCCACCAGCAAACACGATCGATCGAAGATTAGGTCTGAAGTGGTTGACAAAAATTGGCAGAAGCAAAAAGGAGGTTTGGTTCTTGTGATCATTGTGGAGGTCAGGCATGAGTTTTCTGACAATCCAGAGATCAAGTACAACAAAGAGATAGAAGGAAAGAGAAGCATAGGACCGGAACAGGGGAAGTCAGTCGATACTATGGGAAGTGGGGCTACAATGCCCCCCACCCTAGATTATATAGGTCCAAAGGAATCAGAAGGATGCGAGGAAGATGGTGGAAAGGAAAGCAGAGGAAAAGGAAGGAAGGAGAGAGAGAAGGAGAAAGAATCTCAGAAGGAAAATCGAAACCCAAACACCTAGAAACGAGAAAGGAAACGGGGAAGAAGAAAGTACATCTGTCGTTCGATCTATAAATATGACGGTCAAGCTCAACGCATGATGATTAATTCAATTAAAAGCCTGCATGACAAATCAAATATCAATCCTAACCAAATCTGACCAAAGTGTACACATATTTTTTCCCCTTTTCTCTCTCCTCAATTGAGGGTGCAAACGAATCCCAAATAGGATGAAATTTTGCACATACACTAATTAAAGCATGTAGATTCTGATTATGCACTTAATTTTGACTTTTGGAAAATTTTAATGGGTTAAATAAATCAAATCATGTTTTCTCTTTCCTCCTTCATTAATAGCTTTAGGATTATCCAAATTTTATGAAAGTGGACCAACAAGTCATATTTAATATGTTGGATATGAATTTTCCATAAATTTTACATGTTGGAGTTGTTTGTATATTTATTTAATATTTTGAAAGTTCTACACACTTTCTCTCTCCTGATTTTACCTTTTTTAGCAAACTTTCTCCAAATTGGATGAAAATTCACCCAAAGGCTATATTTATTATTTAGATTATGAATCTAAGATTATTTTTCTCTTTTGGGGTCATGATTTATATTTACTTATTAATTGCATCTTTTAGGAAATTTCTCTCTCCTATCTTACCATATTAAATCAAGGTTGTCCAAATTAAATGAAAATTGACAAGTAGACTTATTTTAATGTGTAGATTACGAATTTGAAGTCTATTATTTATTTTGAGGCTTTCTTATATGGGTTTTTTCATATGGCCCATTAGATCATTATGCATCCAATTAAGTTATTCATCATCTTATTATCACCAAATAAATTATATGACATGTTAGATTACATTTTTCATGCATTAGCTTTTTCGCGTCACTCTAACCTCATCCTTGTTAAGTTAAACCCAAAAGGTCACAGTTTTAGGGTAGGGTCCCAGATCTGGTATGTTACTACACTCCACCCCATAAAAGGATTTCGTCCTCGAAATCTATAGATCAATACATCAACAACTAACTACTCTCCACCCTTTAAAAAGGTTCAACCTAACCAGTCAAACTAAACAACTTTTAGGGCTACCCACATCTCTTAGTTGTGAAAGTTTTTAGAGATTTATTTATTCATGTATCCAACTAAAAGCCACCATCTAGGGTTGATATTTTAGGTCCTTGTGTCTCTAACCTATCAACCCTACATGAACATCCAAAAAGTCATAGGGTAGGTCAACTACACCAATATATAACCTCCTAGTCACAAAACTAGGGTTAGAATCTACTCCAACTAGAGTTATCCTAATTGTGACTTAGTTCAAGAAAACTTCGATAAAATCCATGGAAGATTTTGTACATATAGTAATATAATTAAAAATAATTTTTGTTGATGAAAAACTTTACGATGTAAAACCAACATGCCGACACAAAAATCAATACGAGAACCAAGTCACAACCTTTTCATATTAGGGCCTTCTCATAACCTAATCTCATCCTCAAATCAAACATTGTTGTATAAAAAGATCATTATTGATCAAATTCTAGGGTCAAAATCTCACTTAGGGATAACTAGCAAATTCAAGGGTTCTAAAGGGGGACAAAATTGAAATAGTCAGATTCCGACTACCATGGGCTCTGATACCATGTTGTAAAGAAGTGAAAACACCTCCTTACTAAAAATTTGAATAATAAAACCTCCAGACCAAACACACTCAGAAGGCATGATGGAGTGGGTGTAAAATTTTCAAATCTTTAAATAATGGTAATCAAAAGACCAAAGTACAACAGCGAAATAAAACGTGACTATATTCAATTATAAAATAAAGGGTTACAAACTTACAATACAAGGATCCATGTAAAGGAGATCTAACATATTTTTTATCCCTATTTCACATGTCTAATCTCTTCAATAATTTAATGAATAAAACTAGGGTTTCAAGTCTATGAACTTATGTACATTATGTGGTTTAATCAAATTACAGGTGTTTAAAGGGCTCCATAAGGTCAGGTGACTTGACCCTGAGGTGTTTTGCTATAGGTAAGCGGGCCATGCATATTTGGCACAAGTACTTTGGTTTATTGTTTGTTATTTATGATTATGCACATTATGTGATTTAATGAATTATGAATTATGAATGCCTATTAAGAATGCATCATGTATAATTATCATTGATTGCTTGCTTGTTTAATTATAGTCTATGTTATCAACCTAGTTATGATTATGATTATGAAATTAAGAATTAAGGAATCATGTTCAAGAATGGAAAACCCTATTATGGTTTAAGAGGGAGAAATCCCATCATGGCATCAAGAGGGAGCAATCCCATCATGGTTAAGATTAAGATTAAGGAAAGTCATCATTTATGTCAAGAGCTATGTTAATCATGAAAATTAAGGAATTGGCTAAGTTTTTATATGTGCCTCATTTATGGACCTGAAAAGGTCGTTATGGGCTTTCCTAGCATTATGGGATTTCCTAGAAATTATGGGCTCCTATGGGGCGTTAAGAGAGGTGGCATATATTTACTTTTCCAATTCATCATGTTTAAAGCTATCCATGAATGTTTAAGATAATCCATTGTCAAATTATGTCAAAGCATTTCATGTCAAGTTTATATATGTCAAGTTATTATTTATTTATTTTTTTGTCTTATAATATGACAAATACCGCTTACTGATGTGATGTTTATTTTGCATGGTTGCGGACACGATGTCCGCATGAATTGGAGCAAGTAAAAGATAAAAGAGGACAATCAAGGACTAGGACCTCTTCAAGATTAGCCTGGTGGGGTGTCGTTTACCAATCTAATCTAGAGTTTAGAAAATCATTTCCATTATGTTTAGTTTGATGCAAAGTAGCTCAGGTCTTATAGATGCATGCAATGTAGTTTCCCTCATGTCAAAAACTATATATGAATCACTTTTGAATAAATGGAAGGCGTTTATTTACTTTAATTGCAATGCATAGCATTTTGTAACACCCCCTTGAGTAGGGATGCTTCCGCTCAGTGATATAATTATGTGGTGAAAAATCGGGGTGTGACAATGTGGGTAGCAATAGAGATACATGGTTTGTTGTGGTCGAGACTCTTGTTTTATGGATGGTCGAGACATGTGTTATGGTCATGGTCAAGATGCTTGTTTTGTGCCTGGTCGAGACACCTACTTTTTTGGTGGTTGAGACACATGCTCTTGTTTTGGTTGAGACTACTAGTTAGCTTGAGGTCGAGACTCTTACTTTGAGAGTGATCGTGACACATGTTTGCTTGGGTGGTTGTTACACTCACTTGAGTGCATGGTCATAATACATGCATAACATAATGATTTGGTTCATGTGCACATGTGAATGATGTTGATACTTAGTTTTATTGAAATACAGGTCTAATCATGATTAATGAGTGATGTTCTCACTCTAGTATACTTCAAGAAAGTAGGAGGTGACATAATTAGGGTTTTGTGATGGAATTTATAAGGCCCCTAACTTAGCTTAATGCTAATTTGTGATTATCTTGCTTAATTATATGTTTAGAACTCTAATCTAATCCCTTAAGATGCTTAAGGATCATGAGGAGGGCTTCAGTTTCCAGTTTGAGCTCATTTGGATGTGATATGTGCTTTATGTGCTAGTTTTGGTACAAAATGCAATTTACCCAAGTTGGGGGGGGGGGGTTTATTGCAAATTTTCACCTTTAGATTGTTCCTTCTCTTCCTTGACATCATCTAGAGGAGAGAAAAAGAATTGGGTGCCTTGTTTGAACCTTGGTTGAGTGATGGCACCCTTAGTGGTGATTAGGGTTTCTAGGGTTTGGTGTGTGACAACCCACGTGTAACTTGTGAGTTGTCTTTACCTATGGGAGGTCATCATGCTAGTTCTAGGACAGTGACTAAAGTCTCAGAATGTGTTTTTATTGGCTGATGATTTTTGAATATGCATACAACTATGTTTGTCAGTGTGATTCATGTCAACATGCAACTAATATTTCAATGAGACACAAAATTCCCCGAAACACTTTTTAGGAAAGTGAGGTGTTTAACCTATGGGGCGTAGACTTCATGGTCCCTTTCATGTCTTCAAATTCTAATCTCTATATATTACTTGCTATAGACTATGTATCTAAGTGGGAGGAAGGAATTCCAACCCGCACCAATGACTCACATGTGGTTTGTAGATTTGTGAAGGAACACATTTTTTGCAGGTTTGGAGTGCCTAGGCTAATGATTAGTGATGGTGGTTCTCATTTTACCAATAGGAAAATTGGGACACTTTTGGCTTTTGTATAGAGTGTCTCGACCTAGAGTATGTGTGGTGATCCATTGTCGCAACCAAGTGATGTTTTGGTGTTGTTGTCGCGACCATGGATGGTGTTCCTTGGTGGGTCGTGACCATGGTAAACCAAGTGGTCAAGACACAACCTAGAGTATATCACCACCTTGTGCATGCATGCATAAAGTGGTTTCATGGCTATCTTTTTTATGGATAAGTTTTCCTTTTGTGTTCTAATATGTTGACACCTCATGCATGCCTTACTTCCCTCCTCCTTTGGATATATAACCCCTTTCCTTCATTTGTGAGCAATTTTTTCAACCCTACTCTCTCCCTTATCTTTTTTGGTCAACCTCAAAAGCTTAGGGGGTGAAGAAGGTCTTATTTTGATCCATGGTGGTCGATCAACCTTGCTTGAAGAAGAATTTATGCCAGATCAACTATTGTGGGGGTGATTTGTGGTTAATCTCCTCTTGGTAAGTAGTTCTAACCTTTTGATCATGTTCTCTCCATGAAACCCCATCTTCTTCTTCCTCTTCCTTGTCTATAGACTGGGGTTTTACCCTGGCGGTCATCTTGAGAGAAAATCCTATTCACAAAGGCCCTTAGATCATGGTTCTACCATGGTGGTAGCTAGTGAGAGGACGTGTTCTGCTCTTTTCCCTCTTCTACCTTTGGTTCATACTAGGGTTTCCTACCCCTTTTTCTTGAGATACTTTTTAATCATGGTGTTCCTCTTTTGTGAGGTGATTTGGTGGTTGAAGTTCTAATCAAAGTTGGGGCTTCTTTCCTTCTCTTGGAGCTTGTGCTATGGAGCTTGATTCTTTACAAACAAAAGGCGGGTTATATAACTTCCCCTCTTATATTTTAGCACCATAAACATGCTCATTTGCTTTTGTTTCTATCTCTGAAATATGATCTTAAAATTCTAAAAGATGTTATTATGAATTAGGGTTTGATTTGTGGTGTTAGTCCTATGAAATTTGCTTCTATCTTCCAAACCCTAATTTCTCTTGCAACCAACTTTGAGATAAATACAAGATGGATAATTCTTTAGTCTTGATTACAGATTTCTATCTTTATTGATGGGAATTTAGGTACCTTACTGGTGACATGAGTTTTAGTACTATTTGATAAATGTTAAACATGAGTGATTACCTCTCTTCACAAAGCTCTATTATGTTGAATTCTACCATGCTCTAAAGATGTTGATAATCATCTTTGGATGAGGATATTTCCTGATGAGCACTCCTTGGTTAAAACATACTATTTTAAGGTTATGGATCATCCCTTATTTGAGGATTTATAGGTTCTTATGGCCGTTTGACCATAGTGTCCATTTCACCTATAAATTTAGTCTTATATGTTTGGTTAATGGTAGACAATCATGATTCATTTACATAGGATAAAGGTGATGATCCTACAAGTATGATTATACTTGGTTTTATTAATGTGATGAGTAAGATGGTAAATGAGGCCCTTATGAATTTAGGGGTACGACTTTGAAGCATTGTTATGAAGGTTTATCTCTTTCTAAACCCTAAACCTATGTAATTGATTCCTAAAGTGTTATTGAGAGGATTACCTTATATGCATCATAAGCTTTGGTTTAATCACCATGTGCTAAGTTTTGGTCATCATTTTGCCTTAGAGTGATGGATGATTTCCTATATATATTAAAAAGACCAAATCTCTCTTAAGTGGTTTGATCTACTGACCTTCATGGTGACTTGTTCTAGGGTTTGAATAGTCTTAATTCCTTAAGTTGGAGTGAAGTAACCCTTGGTATTCTTATTGTTTAGAATTCCACTTTGGGTTGATACATATGTGCCTCTTGATGAATTGAGGTCGAGACATCCATGTATGGGTTTGGGTTGAGACATCATACTTAGATTTGGTTCGAGACATTCTCTACCATGATGTGGTCGAGACATCTACTTTTAAGTCTTTGGGTCAAGACATATGTACCGCTTGGTGTTTGGGGTTGTGACATGTGTTGTACTTCGGTTGAGATTCCTTTTAGTTGGTTTTGGTTCAGACATATTTGAATGATGGTCGCAACACTTTGTCGTGACGTTGTGTTGTCATGGGTCGCGACGTTGTGTTGTCTTGTGTCACGACATTGTGTTGCCTTGGGTTGTAACGTTGTGATGTAATGTCACAAAGCTACATTGCTTTAGGCCAAGGCTAATAGGTGTTGCGGTCGTGACATCAAATTGTTGGTAGGTTGAGATGCCTAGCCATGTCAGAGTTGAGACACCATGGGAGATGGTGGTTGAGACCATTGGGTCATCGTGGCTGAGACACCATGATGATAGTAGTCGAGACACCACCATGTTGCATGGTCGTAACACATGCATGACATGATGAGATGGTATACACACACTGAAATATATATATATATATATATATATATATATATATATATATATATATATATATATATATATATATATATATGAAGGTGGTACTTATTGCTAATGATATAATGATGTTTCAACCCTAGTCCAAGAAACTAGGGAGTGACTCAATTAGGGTTTAGTGCTATAATCATGATGTAAACCCTAAATGGCTAAGTGTGAGAACCCTAATCCTAATCCTAGGGTATGTTATACTTGTTGAATGTACAAGGATGAATAGCATGTGAGTATACTTCTCTCTCCTACTTGTAGGATTAATTGAGTGTCATAACTTGTGTATGCTATGAAGATGATTAAATGATACTATATAATGGCCAAGAACCTTGATGAGGTGAACTACAATTGTAAATATATGAATGTGCATACTTATTTACAATATGTGATGCTTAACCTTAATACACTCCAACTTGTGGTGAAGCTAAAGATTGGTAAGTAAATAATGCCCATAAAACACTATGTGGTTAAGCATGAAACCCTAACCCTGAATTGAGGAGACATATGATGCATTGTTTACATTGCTTAAAGTGTTACCAAAAAGTACTCTTTCTCTTTTACTATAATGTTGATTTTATAGGTGAGATGATTATCATAGCTAATGATTGCTATAATGAGGGAGATTCTTATATGTCTGGTAAGGCAAAATGTGACAATAGTGAGTTATATAAATAATGTGATTGGTCTTAAGACCTAATGAAGGCTTAATGCCTAGTGTGAGGTTATATCCTCTAGTGATGTGAAAAAGGATTAATATTCCCAGTGATGTGATAATAGGGATCAGCTTGCTATAGTAGTATTAACAAGTGGTGGTGTTGATGGCCTTGTTTAAGGCAGTGATACAATATTGTCATGAGATGATGTAACAAGTTCACACTTCATACATTTTATATCTTCTGAAGTTGTTTCATAGTTATGCTTGCTAGATTGAATTAGGGTTTTGTATGTCCACTTGTATGATGGAGACTTAATTCACCCAATTGGCATAACTAATAAAGTGAAACCTTAATCATGTAGTTTCCATGTACCATAGATCCATCTTCAGTGTCAATATTTAGCTACATTGTGAAACGAGTAACTCCTGTGGGAAACTCAGAGTGCATATTATTGAATATGTTGGGTATCAGTGGAGGTATCTCCCTATATCCTTAAATTGTTGAAATAGTGATATGATGTTTATTATTGAACGAACATGTGAAAGACAGTTCTCTAGTGATGTGCCATGTACCAAGGAAAACTAGTTGTTTATATGACCATAGCCTTGACTATGAGTTGATGTTTCTAGAGGACTATAGATAAGACTACAAGTTGATGTCTTTTAGCAGTATGACTATATGTCACTGCATTTCAGACTTGAACTGACCAAGTAGTGCTAGTGATGATCATGGGGTCTGGCTCTTCCATTGATATTGTATGGTATTGATTTTGACTTTGCAGTGATCAACTAGATTTGAGTGGTACACCTCCAATCCTCAAGGCATAATAATTAAAAGATATAGAACAATTGTGTAGTATTATTACTTAGGTTCACATATGAATAGCATTGGATGACCCCTTCTATGTTTCTTATACTATTTAGTTTATAATAGTTATATATCTTCTTCATATTCCTTCTTAAAACATAAGATGGTCTACAGTTTAGTGTAGATGCCCTAATTGCTTAAGCTATGTAATTTTCATGCTTATATCATTGAGATGAATATGATTATTAGTTAAAAGTATAATTTCCTATTTTAATTATTTGTTCTTGTAATAGTTGGTGTGGAGAGTTATATCTCTCATTGAGATGTTTGGTCTCACCATGTGGGTTCCACATTTTTTAGGTGGATGTGCATGATGAGATAGTGTTTGTGTGGTTGAGACTGATAATAGGTGGAGTTGTGATTGTTAAATCATGGATATGTTGCTAGTGTCTAGCAATAGAGTCCTATGTGTTGTCCCTATTCACTCAGGTACTTGGGGGTGTTTTTCTGAATGTTGTACATCAATTTTATATTTTGGCTTCATGCCATGGTAGTATAGACATGCTTTGTATACTTGTACAGATGTGTAACATACCAGATCTGGGACCCTACCCTAAAATTGTGACCTTTTGGGTTTAACAAAACAAGAATGAGGTTAGAATGACTCTAAAAAGCTAATGCATGAAAAATGTAATCTAACATGTCATATAATTTATTTGGTGATAATAAGATGATGAATAACTTAATTGGATGCACAATGATCTAATGGTCCTCTAATGGGCCATATGACAAAACCCATGTAAGAAAGCCTCAAAATAAATAATAGACTTCAAATTCATAATCTACACATTAAAATAAGTCTACTTGTCAATTTTCATTTAATTTGGACCACCTTGAAATAATATGGTAAGATAGGAGAGAGAAATTTCCTAAAAGGTGCAATTAATTAATAAATATAAATCATGACCCCAAAAGAGGAAAATAATCTTAGATTCATAATCTAATTAATAAATATAGCCTTTGGGTGAATTTTCATCCAATTTGGAGAAAGTTTGCTAAAAAGGTAATATCAGGAGAGAGAAAGTGTGTATAACTTTAAAAATATTAAATAAATATACAAACAACTCCAACATGTAAAATTTATGGAAAATTCGTATCCAACATATTAAATATGACTTGTGGGTCAACTTTCATAAAATTTGGATAATCCTAAAGCCATTAGTGAAGGAGGAAAGAGAAAACATGATTTGATTTATTTAACCCATTAAAATTTTTTAAAAGTCAAAATTAAGTGCATAATCAAAATCCACATGCTTTAATTAGTCTATGTGCAAAATTTCATCATATTTGGGATTCATTTGCACCCTCAATTGAGGAGAGAGAAAAAGGGGGAAAATATATGTGTACACTTTGGTCGGATTTGGTTAGGATTGATATTTGATTTGTCACGCGGGCTTTTAATCGAATTAATCATCGCACGTTGATCTTGACCGTCGAATTTCTAGATCGAACGACAGTTGTACTTTCTTCTTCCCCATTTCATTTCTCATTTCCAGGTGTTTGGGTTCCGATTTTCCTTCTGAGATTCTTTCTCCTTCTCTCTCTCCTTCCTTCCTTTTCCTCTACTTTCCTTTCCACCATCTTCCTCGCATCCTTCCAATTCCTTTGGACCTATATAAGCTAGGGTGGGGGGCATTGTAGCCCCACTTCGCATAGTGCCACCTGACTTCCCCTGTTCCAGCTCTATGATTCCCTTTCCTTCTATCTCTTCGTTGTACGTGACCTCTGGATTGTCGAAAAACTCATGCCTGACCTCAACAATGATCACAAGAACCAAACCTCCTTTTTGCTTCTGCCGATTTTTTTCAACCACTTCAGACCTGATCTTCAGTCACTCGCGTTTGCTGGTGGAGTTCACCGGTGTGGTCCTCGCCATAGCATCGCCTGGATTTGGGTCAGCTTTGCTCCTGCACACCCCGAGAAGCTTCTTCCTAGTTCAATTTGGTGCTAAGTCAAGCCTGTCAATTTTCCCCTTTTACTGTTACCTGGAACCTAAGCTTGCTCTTCTATGCTTTTCTCCATGATTTTCGTTGGCTTTTGGATCTCTAAGTTCGTGATGCTCCTGCGAACTCGACGGTGATATTGCCGATATGTTTTGGCATCTGAAGCCCCGATTGAGTTCCTTAATGTCAAGGTTTGTTGCGGCCTACTATTCTTGTGATTCTATGAAAACAAAGAAGACGACCATAGCGATTGGTCTGGTCAGCCCTTCAATTTTCTTTATCTTTGGTTTTTCTTTCAGGGGCATTTTAGTCATTTCACGCTCTTGTCTCTTGCTTTGGAATGAGTCAAGTGAGCCTTTGACCCGCTGACTTAGCCGACATTCATTGGGCCAAGTCATGCGGGCCTAGCCTGCTTTTGCGGATTTTCTCGCCTATGTGGCATTAAGTAATTAACTGATTGGTTGAGATTCGAAAAAAACATCACTAAATGTATGTTTGTCCAAAAATTACAAATATATACTCATTGGATTCAGAAAAAGAAGGGATTTCTAATGGTATAAGTTTTTATGGCTAAATATAATATTTAATAACATTTGTTTTTATAAATCTAATTAAATATGAATTAACTTGCCAAATTCATAACTTATTATCTATAAGTTATAAAATTATAATAAAATATGTTTTGGAATCCTAATAACTTCATCTAAAATATGGCTTGGTTTTGGAAACCTAATTCAACAATAATAAAAAGGTGATTTTAGGGTTTTGAATAATCAATATAAATCTAACCCTAATTCCACATATATGCTTAATAGGTTCTTTGGATGCCTAGGCTTGGACCTATATGTGACTTTGGATCGTTGACTCTGAAGTTGAGGTATGTTGTATCCCCTATTACTTCATGTTGAGCAATTCACCTATGTTTTGTCTTTCTCTTGGTCCTATGGACAATAGCCTATACACATTGCTCTTATCTCTTGTTATTATGGTTCATGTAAACTATCTTGATTGTGATCTTGGATATTCTTTTGGATCCTACCTTGTGATATGGTACATGATGATCTTGTTGATGGTATATGTCCACTGTGATGTGGAGGTTTATTGGTGGTTTCATATGTTATCCATAGTGTGATATAGCAAATCTTGTATAATGTTTGACTATACTTTCCTACTTGGCTCTACTTTAGCTTGCTATGTGATTCAGTAATCCTAGAGTAGTATAATTGCATTGGTTTTGTCTCATTATCAATTGTGGAAACATTGTGATATTTTGGATGGTGGATGTGTGATTCCCCATGCCAGGGAAGGATGTGTGATTCATGGACCATGTTATATATGTTTGGATGGCGGATGTGTGATTCCCCATGCCAGGGCAGGATGTGTGATTCTTGTCCCATGTCTCATCAGGTTCAAGATGTGTGATTCTTGGCCACCATTGACTTTTATAATATTCTAGTGTTATGCTTATCTCACATGTATGCAGGATGTTGGTCATGATATGTGCATGTGGCACATTCTTTTTATGTTGTTTTATGGAAAGTATCATTCTTATTGTGATTCATTTCTCTTGATACCCATTTGGGTGGTCCTTATCTCTTGCGTGGGAAGCCTTTTATTTTTATGTCCCTTATTCTTTATAAATTGCTCAATTTGCTTTTTAGTATGCACACACCAGCCTTTTCTGATGTCTCCTATTGTTTCTTTTTTTGCTGGGGTATGCTTCCAACCCTAGGTGGAGGACTTGGATGACATGGCTTGATGACCTAGACTTAGATTGTGAAGTTAAAGCTTGGAGACAATCTTGAGGTGGTTTAGATTTCCTCTACATGGATCCTTGTATTGTAAGTTTGTAACCCTTTGTTTTATAATTGAATATAGTCAAGTTTTATTCCGCTGCAGTACTTTGGTCTTTTGATTACCATTATATAATGATTTGAAAATTTTACACCCACTCCATCATGCCTTCTGAGTGTGTTTGGTCTGGAGGTTTTATTGTTCAAATTTTTAGTAAGGAGGTGTTTTCACTTCTTTACAGCATGGTATCAGAGCCCATGGTAGTCGAAATCTGACTATTTCAATTTTTTCTCCCTTTAGAACCCTTGACTTTGCTAGTTAGCTCTAAGTGAGATGTTGACCCTAGAATTTGATCAATTATGATCTTTTTATACAACAATGTTTGATTTGAGGATGATATTAGGTTATGAGAAGGCCCTAATATGAAAAAGTTGTGACTTGGTTCTCGTATTGATTTTTGTGTCGGCATGTTGGTTTTACATCGTAAAGTTTTTCATCAACAAAAATTATTTTTAATTATATTACTATATGTACAAAATCTTCCCTGGATTTTATCAAAGTTTTCTTGAACTAAGTCACAATTAGCATAACTCTAGTTGGAGTAGATTCTAACCCTAGTTTTGTGACTAGGAGGTTATATATTGGTGTAGTTGACCTACCCTATGACTTTTTGGATGTTCATGTAGGGTTGATAGGTTAGAGACACAAGGACCTAAAATCTCAACCGTAGATGGTGGATTTTAGTTGGATACATGAATAAATAAATCTCTAAAAACTTTCACAACTAAGAGATGTTGGTAGCCCTAAAAGTTGTTTAGTTTGACTGGTTAGGTTGAACCTTTTTAAAGGGTGGAGAGTAGTTATTTGTTGATGTTTTGATCTATACATTTCGAGTAAGAAATCCTTTTAAGGGGTGGAGTGTTGTAACATACCAGATCTAAGACCCTACCCGAAAACTGTGACCTTTTGGGTTTAACTAAACAAGGATGAGGTTAGAGTGACTCTAAAAAGCTAATGCATGAAAAATGTAATCTAACATGTCATATAATTTATTTGGTGATAATAAGATGATGAATAACTTAATTGGATGCATAATGATCTAATGGGCCTCTAATGGTCCATATGACAAAACCCATGTAAGAAAGCCTCAAAATAAGACTTCAAATTCGTAATCTACACATTAAAATAAGTCTACTTGTCAACTTTCATTTAATTTGGACAACCTTGAAATAATATATTAAGATAGGAGAGAGAAATTGCTTAAAAGGTGCAATTAATAAATAAATATAAATCATGACCCCAAAAGAGAAAAATAATCTTAGATTCATAATCTGAATAATAAATATAGCCTTTCGGTGAATTTTCATCCAATTTGGAGAAAGTTTGCCAAAAAAAGGTAAAATCAGGAGAGAGAAAGTGTGTAGAACTTTCAAAATATTAAATAAATATACAATAAACTCCAACATGTAAAATTTATCGAAAATTCGTATCCAACATATTAAATATGACTTGTGGGTCAACTTTCATAAAAATTTGGATAATCCTAAAGCCATTAATTAAGGAGGAAAGAGAAAACATGATTTGATTTATTTAACCCATTAAAATTTTCCAAAAGTCAAAATTAAGTACATAATCAGAATCTACATGCTTTAATTAGTCTATGTGCAAAATTTCACCTATTTGGGATTCGTTTGCACCCTCAATTGAGGAGAGAGAAAAAGGAAAAAAATATATGTGTACACTTTGGTCGGATTTGGTTAGGATTGATATTTGATTTGTCACACGGGCTTTCAATTGAATTAATCATCGCGCATTGATCTTGACCGTCAAATTTCTAGATCGAATGACTGCTGTACTTTCTTCTTCGTCGTTTCCTTTCTCGTTTCCAGGTGTTTGGGTTCCAATTTTCCTTCTGAGATTCTTTCTCCTTCTCTCTCTCCTTCCTTCCTTTTCCTCTACTTTCCTTTCTACCATCTTCCTCCATCGTTCTGATTCCTTTGGACCTATATAAGCTAGGTCTGGGGGCATCGTAGCCCCACTTTGCATAGTTCCGCCCGACTTCCCCTATTCCGGCTCTATGCTTCCCTTTCCTTCTATCTCTTCGTTGTACATGACCTTTGGATTGTCGAAAAACTCGTGCTTGACCTCCATAATGATCATAAGAACCAAACCTCCTTTTTGCTTCTGCCGATTTTTGTCAACCACTTCATACCTGATCTTTGGTCGCTCACGTTTGCTGGTGGAGTTCACCGGTGTGGTCCTCACCATAGCATCGCCTGGATTTGGGTCAGCTTTGCTCCTGCACACCCTGAGAAGCTTCTTCCTAGTTCAATTTTTCGCTAAGGCAAGCCTGTCAATTTTCCCCTTTTACTGTTACCTGGAACCTAAGCTTGCTCTTCTCTGCTTTTCTCCATGATTTTTGTTGGCTTTTGGATCTCTAAGTTCATGATTCTCCTATGAACTCGACGGTGATATTGCCGATCTGTTGTGGCATCTGAAGCCCCGAGTGAGTTCCTTGTTGTCGACGTTTACTGTGGCCTGCTGTTCTCATGATTCTATGAAAATGAAGAAGGCGACCATAGCGATTGGTCTGGTCAGCCCTTCAGTTGTCTTTATCTTTGGTTTTTCTTTTAGGGGCATTTTAGTCATTTCGCGCTCTTGTCTCTTGCTTTGGAACGAGTCAAGTGAGCCTTTGACCCACTGACTTGGCCGACATTCATTGGGCCAAATCATGCAGGCCTAGCCTGCTTTTGTGGATTTTCTCACCTATGTGGCATTAAGTAATTATCTGATTGGTTGAGATTCGAAAAAAACATCACTAATTGTATGTTTGTCCAAAAATTACAAATAAATACTCGTTGGATTCCGAAAAAGAAGGGCTTTCTAATGTTATAAGTTTTGATGGCTAAATCTAATATTGAATAACATGTGATTTTATAAATCTAATTAAATATGAATTAACTTTCCAAATTCATAACTAATTATCTATAAGTCATAAATATATAATATAATATGTTTTAGAATCCTCATAACTTCATATAAAATATGGCATGGTTTTGGAAACCTAATTTAGCAATAATAAAAAGGTGATTTTAGGGTTTTGAATAATCAATATAAATCTAACCCTAATTCCACGTATATGCTTAATAGGTTCTTTGGATGCCTAGGCTTGGACCTAGATTTGACTTTGGATCGTTGACTTTGAAGTTGAGGTATGTTGTATCCCCTATTACTTCATGTTGAGCAATTCACCTATATTTTGTCTTTCTCTTGGTCCTATGGACAATAGCCTATACACATTGCTCTTATCTCTTGTTATCATGGTTCATGTAAACTATCTTGATTGTGATCTTGGATATTCTTTTGGATCCTACCTTGTGATATGGTACATGATGATCTTGTTGATGGTATATGCCCACTGTGATGTGGAGGTTTATTGGTGGTTTCATATGTTGTCCATTGTGTGATATAGCAAATCTTGTATAATGTTTGACTATACTTTCCTACTTGCCTCTAACTTTGCCTGCTATGTGATTCAGTAACCCTAGAGTAGTTTAATTGCATTGGTTTTGTATCATTATCATTTGTGGAAACATTGTGATATTTTGGATGGTGGATGTGTGATTCCCCATGCCAGGGCAGGATGTGTGATTCTTGGACCATGTTATATATGTTTGGATGGCGGATGAGTGATTCCCCATGCCAGGGCAGGATGTGTGATTCTTGGCGCATATCTCATCAGGTTCAAGATGTGTGATTTTTGGCCACCATTGACTTTTATAATATTCTAGTGTTATGCTTATCTCACATGTATGCATGATGTTGGTCATGATATGTGCATGTGGCACATTCTTTTTATGTTGTTTTATGGCTAGTATCATTCTTATTGTGATTCGTTTCTCTTGATACCCATTTGGGTGGTCCTTATCTCTTGCATGGGAAGCCTTTTATTTTGATGTCCCTTATTCTTTATAAATTTCTCAATTTGCCTTTTAGTATGCACATACCAGCCTTTACGAATGTCTTCTATTGTTTCTTTTTTTGCTGGTGTATGCTTCCAACCCTAGGTGGAGGACTTGGATGACATGGCTTGATGACATGGAATTAGATTGTGAAGTTAAAGCTTGGAGACAATCTTGAGTTGGTTTAGATTATCAAGAGAGCTTTCCAAAACATATTTTTTCTCATTTTTCTGAGGTCATATGCAAAAGATATGCATTTTACAATATTGACCAATCAGAAGTCAGGAAACTATAGGCGTGACATCGATTAAATTCAGATTAAAGCTAATGTAAATAAAAGTCTAAGTTACAGAAAGACCAAGGGTGCGTGTGACATGCTATTAAAATCAAGGGGACAGAAGCATAATTATACCATAAGTAACAATTGCGCGAAATAAAATCCAACCAAAATTACAATTCCTAAAATACCCATGCCAAGTTAATTGGGCAATTAGAAACATGGGGTCATCGAGGTCATTTTGTGACCTGAGTCCTTTCCATCCTGCTCCATCGCGGTTGAGTAGTTCGAAGGGCAACTGGGTACCGATCCAAGATCATGGCACACAACCCCTCAAGGGAAACTGAGGTTCCCATCAGCCTCCTGCCACTCAGTCAAAGCTGACAACCCTTGGTACAGGTCGGGAGGTATACTACCACCTTGGCACAACTGCAACGAGGCCAGGGATCACTGGAAAGAAGGGCATCCAAGAAAACTAGAAAACCAGGAGCCTAGATTGTGCAGATAGACTCACATACTCCTAAAGAGGTCGAGCGGTCACTTGCGGTACCCAAAAGAGGACATCGTGGCCTAGGTGGTCACCGGAAAGCCAAAAACAGAGCAGGAGCTCAGAGATCCGACACCATAGAAAACCAAGCAAAACATGCCAGCGGAGGGGGGAAACCAATCACGGAGGTTCGTACAAGAGGTTGCGGAGGTTTTCACGGGAGGAGATGCACTGGGGTGCCATGGAGACTAGCATCGGTGAGGCTGCACACCGCGGCCTACAGGTCACAGCGTTTGGTGCCATTGCAAGGAAAATGGGAGCAAGGAAAACAAATTCGGTTGTTGTTAGATGCTTACCATAATAGGAATTGATCTGAAGTAGTCGAAGGAGGCTGGATAGTCATTGGAGTTGCAGGTCAAGTAGATTGGGAGATTTAGTTGTACTAAGGATCAATTGTGCGTAGAGGAGAATGGAGTTGATGACGACAGTGCTTTTGGAACCCTTAAGTAGGGGGGAGATGCACAGAGGTGTCCACTACAACTCAGGAAATGAGAGTAGTGAAGCCCTAGATTTGGGCATTTCTTATACAGAGGGAAAGAAGGGGCTTGTGATGGCTTGACAGGTTCAGGAAAGCCTCACAAACACACTGGGAAAGAAATCCCGGGACGACGAGGAGAGATGAGAGAGAGAGAGAGACCATGAGAGCTAAAACTCGAGAAACTATCCCTAACTCACGAGAGAGTTGGAGGTAGGGGACAATCCGACTTCCCTTGGATTTCAATCATACGGTGGAGAAAACACGCGTGAAAAAGGAAATAAGAAAAGGGGCATGACAACGATGAAATAGGTGGACTTTAGTCCAATTGATGCACTTAAGGCATAATTGAGTAAAGTGGTATTCCTTTTCCTTTCCTTTTAAATTGGATGACCAAATAAATCCCAAATAAAACCAAAATTTGCAAGTAGACTAATATGAACCCAAAGAATTCGATTTTGCAATCAGTGTTGCCTTTTATGAATCTTTAATACTCAAAACACCTAATTTGAAGGAAACTCTATTTTCTTCATATTAATGAATTTCTTCACTATTGGTTAACCAAATTTTGTGTATACCTCTCTCTTCACTAAACCTATTCTAAAATAGAATCTAGACTAAAGGTTTTCAACTTAAATGCCTCAAATTGATAATTTTGCACATGTTGGGTTCCTAGTTTCCCTATTAGTCCTTTTAACTTAAATGTGATGCATTAACACTTTTGGAAATCGGGAAACTACTTCCCATGAGTCAAAATTCGATATTACTTATTCCAAGGTTATTTCATTTGTCTTTTATGCCTTTTTAGTAACCTCTTGGAGGAGAGAGAAAAAGATATCAAAGGATATTTTCCTTTATATTAAAAGCCATAAAAGGAAATAGGAAACTCCTTTCCTAGAATATCTAATTCATATTCATAATTTCGAATTATGCTCCTTTTTATCTTTATCCTTTATTTCCTTTAGACAACCCATAAGAATAGGGGAGAGAAAAAAGGGAAGGAAAACTAATGTATATCGATTTGAATTAATCACAACACATAATGCACATAAGAAAGGGAAAATATATTTTGAGCCTTATTTTACTTTATTAACCTCCAAGAAATTTCTTTTATGGTATTTTTGCAGTAAGACCCTTAACTTATTTTGTTTAGGAAAAACCACATTCTGAAGTTTAATTACTCTAGAAAATTGGGATGTTACAATCCTACCCACCTTAAATAAATTTTGTCCTCGAAATTTCATTAAGCTACCCACCTTAGAATTTTCCATATACTTAATGCAAAACTTCAACATACTAATATCATCATGTGAATTCATAGTTCTAAATGTCAACATGCAACAAAAGTTTTGAAAGGAAAGGGTACTGCAGTACTAAACTCTACTCAGTTTTGTCATCTTCACTCGCATCTACCATAGCAAAAACTCTAGCTTGTCTTTTAGGAGGTGGATTTTGGTCCTTGTTCTGGTTCTGTTCCTTCTTCAAGAGCTTAGGGTAATTTGGCTTGATGTGCCCTAGTTCTCCACAATAGGAGCATGCTCCAATACCCAGCCTGCATGGGCATGCATGATGTCTTCTACAAGTTGGGCACTGGGGTCGTTCAGCTTCTACTTCAGGTGCCTTTCTCTTCACAACGTGATTGTTGGGAGGAGGGTGTTGGTTGTGCTTATAGGGAACTTCCTTCCTATAGGATCTTCCAGGGTGATCTTCAAACTCTAGGGCTACATCTAGGGCAGCCTGAAGGGTCCTGTGGCCTCTTCCTGACAAGGCAAAACTCAAGTCGGGCTTGAGCCCTCAGATGAATTTCTTTGTCCTTCGACGTTCATCATAATCATAGCCATACTTTTGGAGGACCCTAAATTTCATGGCGTATTGGGTAACTGTCATGTCACCCACTTGAGCCAGGTTGGAAAACTCTAGCTCCTTCTTCTCTATCATGGCTTCAGACATGTAGTGCCCCTAGAAGGCTTCAACGAATCCCTCCCATGTGAGTGGGGGTGCATCAGCTGCCCTTGAGTTGAGGAAGTTTTCCCACCATGTGTGGGCTGCTCCCTTGAGCATGTGGGATGCAAAACGAACTCTTGAGTGTTGTGGACAATCCATGTCTCGAAAGCAATGCTCCATGCATCTAATCCAATCCTTAGCTTTGGTGACTACATCAATTTCTCCTTCACCCAAGAAAGAGTCGGGCCTTATCTTTAGAAAATCCACTAAAGTGAGCTCATGATGCCTAGGATGATGTTGTCCTTGTGCTAGGGTATTGGTGAGTGCTTGGACAAGATCTTCTATGGTTTCCTTAGGGTTTTCTCTTAGTTCACTCCCCCACTAGAAGATCTAGCACCATCATCCTTATCTTTTCCCTTGGCTGCTTTCTTAGGGGCCATCTGAAAAGGGTCACATAAACCTAGGGTTAGAATGTATGAATCATACTTTTACCTGGTGGCCATTTACCATAATCGCTCTGATACCATAATGTCACACCCCGATTTTCACCACATAATTATATCACTGAGCGGAAGCATCCATACTCAAGGGGGTGTTACAAAATGCTATGCATTGCAATTAAAGTAAATAAACACCTTGCATTTATTCAAAAGTGATTCATACATAGTTTTTGACATGAGGGAAACTACATCACATGCATCTATAAGACCTGAGCTACTTGGCATCAAACTAAACATAATGGAAACGATTTTCTAAACTCTAGATCAGATTGGTAAATGTCACCCCACCAGGCTAAGCTTGAAGAGGTCCTAGTCCTTGATTGTCATCTTTTATCTTTTACTTGCTCCAATTCCTACGGACATCGCGTCCCCAACAATGCAAAACAAACATCACATCAGTAAGCGTTCTTTGGCACATTATAAGACAAAAAAATAATAATAATAACTTGACATATATAAACTTGACATGAAATGCTTTGACATAATTTGACTATGGATTATCTTAAACATTCATGGATAGCTTTAAAACATGACGAATTGGAAAAGTAAATATATGACACCTCTCTTAGTGCCCCATAAGATCCCATAATTTCCAGGAAAGCCCATAATGCTAGGAAACCCCATAACGACCTTTTCAGGTCCATAAATGAGGCACATATAAAAACTTAGCCAATTCCTTAATTTTCATGATTAACATAGCTCTTAACTTAAATGATGACTTTCCTTAATCTTAATCTTAACCATGATGGGATTGCTCCCTCTTGATACCATGATGGGATTTCTCCCTCTTAAACCATAATAGGGTTTCCCCTTCTTGAACATGATTCATTAATTCTTAAATTCATAATCATAATCATAACTAGGTTCATAACATAGACTATAATTAAACAAGCAAGCAATCAATGATAATTATACATGATGCATTCTTGATAGGCATTCATAATTCATAATTCATGAAATCACATAATGTGCATAATCATAAATAACAACCAATAAACCAAAGTACTTGTGCCAAATATGCATGGCCCGCTTACCTATAGCAAAACACCTCAGGGTTAGGTCACCTGACCTTATGGAGCCCTTTAAACACATGTAATTTGATTAAACCACCTAATGTACATAAGTTCATAGACTTGAAACCCTTGTTTTATTCATTAAATTATTAAAGAGATTAGAGATGTGAAACAGGGATAAAAAACATGTTAGATCAATAGAAAATCAAGAGAGCTTTCCGAAACATATTTTTGCTCATTTTTCTAAGGTGATATGCGAAAGATATGCATTTTACAATATTGACCAATAAGAAGTCAGGAAACTATAGGTGTGACATCAATTAAATCCTGATTATAGCTAATGTAAACAAAAGTCTAAGTTATACAAAAACTAAGGGCTCGTGTGACATGCTATTGAAATCACGGGGACAGAAGTGTAATTATACCATAAGTAACAATTGTGTGAAATAAAATCCAATCAAAACTACAATTCCTAAAATACACATGCCAAGTTAATTGAGCAATTAGAAATGTGGGGTCATCGAGGTCATTTTGTGACCTGGGTCCTTTCCAGCTTGCTCCATCGTGAGCCATGGGTCAAACAGTTTGCAGGGCAACTGGGTACCGATCCAGGATCATGGCACACAACCCCTCAAGGGAAACTAAGGTTCCCATCAGCCTCCTACAACTTAGTCAAAGCTGACGACCCTTGGTACAGGTCAGGAGGTATACTACCACCTTGGCACAATCGCGGCGAGGCCAGGGATCACTGGTAAGAAGGACATCCAAGAAAACTAGAAAACCAGGAGCCCAGATTGTGCAGATAGACTCACATACTACTAAAGAGGTTGAGCGGTCACTTGTGGTACCCAAAATAGGTTGTCGTGGCTTAGGTGGTCACTCGAAAACTAAAAATAGAGCAGGAGCTCGGAGATCTGACACCATAGAAAACCAGGAAAAATGTACCGGCGGGGGGGGGGGGGGTGGAAAATAATCACGGAGGTTCACACAAGCAGTTGGGGAGGTTTTTGTGGGAGGAGACGCATTGGGGTGCATGGAGACTAGCGCTGGCGAGGCTTCACACTGCAGCCTATAGGTCATAGTGTTTAGTGCCATCGTAAGGAAAATGGGAGCAAGGAAAACAAACACGGTCATTGTTAGATGCTTACCGTAATAGGAATTGATATGAAGTGGTCGGAGGATGCTGGATGAAACCGGAGTCATTGGAGTTGTAGGTCGAGTAGGTTGGGAGATTTAGTTGCACTAAGGGATCAATTGCGCGCAGAGGAGACTGGAGTTGATGACGGTGGTGCTTTTGGAACCCTTAAGTAGGTGGGAGATGCACAGAGGTGTCTACTGCAACTTAGGCAATGAGAGCAGTGAAGCCCTAGATTTGGGCATTTCTTATACAGAGGGAAAGAAGGGGATTGTGATGGCTTGACAGGTTCGGGAAAGCCTCACGAACACACTAAGAAAGAAATCGTGAGACAACAAGGAGAGATGAGAGAGAGAGACCATGAGAGCCAAAACTCGGGAAACTATCCCTGACTCGCGAGAGAGTCAGAGGTTGGGGACAATCCGACTTCTCTTGGATTTCAATCATACGGTGGACAAAACACACGTGAAAAAGGAAATAAAAAAATGGGTGTGACAGCGATGAAATAGGTGGACTTTAGTCCAATTGATGCACTTAAGGCATAATTGAGTAAAGTGGTATTCCTTTTTCTTTCCTTTTAAATTGGATGACCAAATAAATCCCAAATAAAACCAAAATTGGCAAGTAGACTAATATGAACCCAAAGAATCTGATTTTGCAATCAGTGTTGCCTTTTGTGAATCTTTAATACTCAAAACACCTAATTTGAAGGAAAATCTATTTTCTTCATATTAATGCATTTATTCACTATTTGTTAACCAAATTTCGTGTATACCTCTCTCCACTAAACCTATGCCTAATCATAATCTAGACTAAAGGTTTTCAACTTAAATGCCTCAAATTGTTAATTTTGCACATGTTGGGTTCCTAGTTTCCCTATTAGTCCTTTTAACTTAAATGTGATGCATTAACACTTTTGGAAATCGAGAAACTACTTCCAATGAGTCAAAATTTGATATTAGTTATTCCAAGGTAATTTCATCTATCTTTTATGCCTTTTTAGCAACCTCTTGGAGGAGAGAGAAAAATATATCAAATGATATTTTCCTTTATATTAAAAGCCATAAAAGGAAACAGGAAACTCCTTTCCTATAAAATCTAATTCATATTCATATTTTCGAATTATGCTCCTTTTTATCTTTATCCTTTATTTCCTTTAGACAACCCACAAGAATAGGGGAGAGAAAAAAGGGAAGGAAAACTAATGTATATCAATTTGAATTAATTACAACACATAATGCACATAAGAAAGGGAAAATATATTTTGAGCCTTATTTTACTTTATTAACCTCCAAGAAATTTCTTTTATGGTATTTTTGTAGTAAGACCCTTAACTTATTTTGTTTACAAAAACCACATTCTGAAGTTAAATTACTCTAGAAAATTGGGATGTTACAATCCTACCCACCTTAAATAAATTTCATCCTCAAAATTTCATTAAGCTACCCACCTTAGAGTTTTCCATATACTTAATGAAAAAATTCAACATACTAATATCATCATGTGAATTCATAGTTCTAAACGTCAACATGTAACAAAAGCTTCGAAAGGAAAGGATACTGCACTACTAAACTCTACTTAGTTTTGTCATCTTCACTTTCATCTACCATAGCAAAAACTCTAGCTTGTCTTTCAGGAGGTGGATTTTGGTCCTTGTTCTGGTTCTGTTCCTTCTTCAAGATCTTAGGGCAATTTGGCTTGATGTGCCCTAGTTCTCCACAATAGTAGCATGCTCCAGTACCCATCCTGCATGGCCCTGGATGATGTCTTCTAAAAGTTGGGCACTACAGTCGTTCAACTTCTACTTCAGGTGCCTTTCTCTTCACAGTGTGATTGTTGGGAGGAGGGTGTTGGTTATGCTTCTAGGGAACTTCCTTCCTGTAGGATCTTCCAGGGTGATCTTCAAGCTCTAGGGCATCCTGGAGGGTCCTGTGGCCTCTTCCTGATAAGGCAAAACTCAAGTCAGGCTTGAGCCCTCAGATGAATTTCTTTGTCCTTTGACGTTCATCATAATCACAACCATACTTTTGGAGGACCCTAAATTTCATGGCGTATTGGGTAACTGTCATGTCACCCACTTGAGCCAGGTTGGCAAACTCTAGATCCTTCTTCTCTATAATGGCTTTGGACACGTAGTGCTCCTGGAAGGCTTCAACGAATCCCTCCCATGTGAGTGGGGGTGCATCAGCTGCCCTTGAGTTGAGGAAGTTTTCCCACCATGTGCGGGCTGCTCCCTTGAGCATGTGGGATGCAAAACGAACCCTTGAGTGTTGTGGACAGTCCATGTCTCAGAAGCAATGCTCCATGCCTCTAATCTAGTCCTCAGCTTTGGTGACTACATCAATTTATCCTTCACCCGAGAAAGAGTCGGGCCTTATCTTTAGAAAATCCACTAAAGTGAGCTGATGATGCCTAGGATGATGTTGTCCTTGGGCTAGGGCATTGGTGAGTGCTTGGATAAGATCTTCAATGGTTGCCTTAGGGTTTTCTCTTAGTCCACGCCTCCCACTAGAAGAGATAGCACCATCATCCTTATCTTTTCCCTTGTCTGCTTTCTTAGGGGCCATTTGAAAAGGGTCACATAAACCTAGGGTTAGAACGTATGAATCATACTTTTACCTGGTAGCCATTTACCATAATCGCTCTGATACCATAATGTCAAACCCCGATTTTTCACCACATAATTATATCACTGAGTGGAAGCATCCTATCTAAAGGGTGTTACAAAATGCTATGCATTGCAATTAAAGTAAATAAACACCTTGCATTTATTCAAAAGTGATTCATACATAGTTTTTGACATGAGGGAAACTACATCGCATGCATCTATAAGACCTGAGCTACTTGGAATCAAACTAAACATAATGGAAATGATTTTCTAAACTCTGGATCAGATCGGTAAATGACACCCCACCAGGCTAAGCTTGAAGAGTCCTAGTCCTTGATTGTCCTCTTTTATATTTTACTTGCTCCAATTCCTACGGACATCACATCCCTAGCGATGCAAAACAAACATCAAATCAGTAAGTGGTATTTGGCACATTATAAGACCAAAAAAAATATTTTGACATATATAAACTTGACATGAAATTCTTTGACATAATTTGACCATGGATTATCTTAAACATTCATGGATATGTTTAAACATGATGAATTGGAAAAGTAAATATATGCCACCTCTCTTAACGCCCCATAGGAGCCCATAATTGCTAGGAAAGCCCATTGTTACAACCCCAATTTTGGGTTCTTTTGATGATAAATGTAATATCTCATATTGGAGATATTTGGACAATAATGATGTAATTTCGTTTACAATAGCCTTGGTGATTGTGTTGTGGGCTTTATTGGCTATTGGGCCCAATAACAAGGAAATTCAATTAACTAATGAATAATTGAAAATTTGAGATAAGAAAGGTGTGGAAACCTCTAGAAGGCAAAATAATAATCCAACGGTGGATTTCGTGCCTCTTAGGTTCCTTGGGTTCCAAGGAGTCCAAAGTTGCATAGAGAATGCAATAAGAAAAGAAAAGATCAAATACATATTTCCTTATTAAGAAAGAAATTGAAAATAATGAGAAAATATGGGAAAGAAGTGAAAAGAGGCATAATTGAGTTATCCTTGGTGGATTTTCAGATCCATGAGATTTCTAATATTAAAAGTAATTCCAATAAGGAAAACAAAAGAGAAATAAAGAGAATCCTCAAAAAGAGATATTTTAACAAAAGGATAAGGAGAATATGTGAAAGAGACATAAATAAAAGGATAAAGGTAAGTACATACTCCCCAATGAGGGAATCCGTGCCTTGAGGATTTCTTGAGGTATAAGGGACCCAAAATAACAAGATAATGGTAAAAGGAAAAGAAATAACAATTAATTTTGAATAAATTAATGAATAACTTGGGAGAGAAGGAAGCCTTGTCATCCATTACAATTTTTGTCCCAAATTTCGTAAAAAGGTAGATAATGCCAGGACAAACCTTCCCTTAAAATTTGAGACAAAAAGGAGTTATGGTTTGGGAGAAATCAAATTTTCAAGTTATCTCCAAGTTTGGGAATTATTCTGAATTTTAGGAATATATATTTCCTTTTGATGAACACGTGCTTTGAGGACCGTTGGATCTCAATACAATGTGGGTCTCTCATCTTCAAAGTCCCACGCAGACTGGGACCTTGCAAGTCACAGGAAGAACCTTCCATCCTGGATTTCTCACAAACCAGTGGATGTGCAAAGTTTTTATTGGTCCCTTCAGTTTTGGGAGATGAAACCGCGGGGAATCATCCCTGGTTAGATCGGATTTGGTCGCCGGTATGGAAAACACCCAATTCCCGCGGACCTGACCTTGACCCTATATATAGAAGAAGGTGAAGGGGAGAACCAAAACCTCCTTTTGCTAGTACAATCTCTACAGCAGAGTGCAAGGATCGTCCTCGCGCTTTAAATTGCACCGAACATCCTGACATGCACCCTCCTTGACTAGTTGAACTCACCGGAGCACCGACGACTGGTTGGCCATGAAGGCGCAGCGTGGGGGAGGAATTGGCCCCCTAGATGAGTTCGTGTGATGAAGGCGAAGCTTCAGAGCCTTTTAGTTGGCGTGCTGGCGGTCGAGATCTAGAAGTCAACGGTTCAGTTGACTAAGCCTGGCCTTGCTCTCGCGGAAGACAGAGAACGCGAGGTTGAAGACAACCTCGACGCACTGTTACCTCTTTGCCCTTGTACGGGCAATAATCAGGTAAGGGCAAACTTGTACTTCGGCTCACTCTTAATCACAAGTAAAGGCCGTGCGTCCCTGGCCGTTGGATCACTAGGTGGACCAGCAGGCCACGGATCTAGTGATCCTGATTTTTTTTCTGTAAATGCTAATAAATCAAATACAAGGATTTTCTTAATAAAATCATATCTTGAGCTAGAAAACTCAGATGAGGGAAGTTAATACATGAAAAATGATTAGAAAAATACAAGGGATGCATTAAAAATGGTTTCGACACCTAAATCTGTATATTTTTGCAAAAGTGCATATTTTGGACAGAAAAGGTATTCATTTGTGGATAGAAACTCTAATGGTAGATTAAGGGTAGATTTCTTATTACAATTAGGTTAATTCAAGCATGGTTAACTTGTTCAATGATAAAGTTAGTTTTAACCTGTTTTGATGATGGAATTGCAAGAATTAGGGTTTTAAATCAAATGTTGTAATTAATACCCTTAGAAACCTAAGTGGGGAAGAAAAGATATAATTAATCCAAAAATTAGGGTTTTGTGGACCTAACCTGATCTTAAGGATCTTAATGGAAAATAAGACAAGATAATTAGGGTTGATGGATATTTTGATAAAAGTAAAATAAGAGTGATAAAAAGGGAATGGAACCCTAATTTTCAAGGAACCCTAAAATTGGAATAGAAATCATAAGGAATAAGATGAAATTGGATAAATGTTGATAAAAAGAAGTTGGAATGTTTATTTCAGGATTTCTGTGCACTTTTCTTGCTTGATTGGATTTTCTCTCTCTACATAATTCTGTCTCCAAATCTACAAATCAGGTATGTGGTTAATTATGAATAACCGCCTTAGTTTCTCGAGGATTTTCTGAATGGTTAATCGTATTGAATGCAATCTAAATAGTTGGATGTTCATACTTGAAAAATTATAAAGTCACTATGGTTATCACAATTATAAAGAAGTGTGTATTCTCGCAGCTACATGCCACCCTGATGGAAGATGCCATGAAGGTCAGGCCCAAGAGGGTAGACCCATGGGCACCATGAGAGATGACCCCAGACACCAAGCTCGGGAATGAGAAGGTGGTCTATGATGCATGACTATGGAGCACCATGAGAGGTGACTCCCAGACACCAAGCTCAGGATTGAGAAGGTGGCCTTAAGTCAATGGCAAAAGAGAAACCCTAGAGGGGTATGCCAGGGTTAGGGCAAAAGTAGTGGAGAATGACACATTGAAAATGTAAATTGTCTTGTTAACTAATTTGATTGTGATTATTAAATTGTTAGCCATATTTGCAAGATTTTGGTTTATCCCACATACCAGTATATTTCGATATAATGACCGACGTTTTATTTGTCGGCATTTTAGGATCAACAATTGAAAGAACAAATAGTAAAGTGACACATTGTGGAAATAAGAAATAAAGTGCGAGGAGGATTAGATAGAATAATTCAAGCTCTGGATAGATAGATTTACAAAGTTTTCAAAGGTAAGTAAAGTTTTAATTTTATACCAAATTCCAGTTAGTTAGTAGAATTTCATAATTATTATTGATTACTTGTTGAACCTTTGTTCCTGTTAATTGAATAACGGCTCTGACCTTCGGGTCTCCCTTAATTGGGGGTTACCAGGAGGCGGGGTCGTTACAATTGGTATCAGAGCATAGGTTCCTCATTTAATCTTAATAATTATTAAATTTTACAAAATCCGTAGAACCCGAGGGATTTATTAGACAAATGTCTGAAAGACTGAGGTGTCTAGAAAAGGAGCACGTTCGGGGGCTAGCAATATTTTCCTCCACACCACTAGTCAGAATACGAGGACTCCCGAATTGCGTGACTTCCTGGCCGATGTCTTAGGATATGACTCGAAATAAGATACCTTTAGGACTCTCTCATCTTGTTCCTCCCTTCTCAACTCAAATTCTGTTAAGGACCTTAAGGATTAGGGTTTCCTCTCTTCTCCTCACCGTCTTGAGGTATGGGTAAGGTTAATAAGGTCTAAGAAATTCTCCACTAAATCAATGAAAAACATGTAAATAAGATGTCATGGACATAAGCTTAATAGATTAAGCACAAACTAAAGAATAGATACATGCTTAGGTCGTATGACACAAGTTGTCATTGCCCTCAGGAGAGACCTGAGGATAGAACTCCTTGTTAGGAGGATGAGTTGAGTGAGTTAATCTTGGAGTAGAGACCTCCATTAAAAGTAGAGACCTAGCACATCCTTTGAGGATGATGTTAACCCTAACCCTAAGTGAAGGTTAGAGAGGGAGATGACATGATGAGTTAGATGACATGGTTGATCGAGTGTTTGGTTGGACATGACTTTGGGATGCCATAGGAGGTTGGATGACCTAGCACCTTTGGCAACCCAACCCGGGAAGGGTCGTGCATGTTTGAGCGAAGGATAGCTACTTCATGGATGAGGTTAGAGAAGAACCTATAGAAACCATATGGGTTGTTGCAAGTAGGATATAGCTTGCACCCTAAGTACGTCAGTGGTATGGTAGTAGGTTGAAACCCTGGCCAGAAGGGCACGATAAATAAGCATAAAGAGATATGGATAATCTTGAGTCAAACATGAGTTGAGCATAGGCTTCACCCACATAGGGGTATGCTTGTGAGCATGAGCCTTCATGGAGAGAGGACCTCTAGTAGTATGGCTGGATGTGGAGTTAGCTCTAGAGAGAGAAAGCAAGAACTCAACAAGGAGGTTGGAAGCCTAAAACCCTGAGATATGAGGAACAGTGGGGAGTTGAGGATGATGCGACCTAAGTGAATGATAGTGGTTGCCTTATGTGTGACCCCTGGAGGCTGATGATATCTTGGTTATCTCTAGAGGAAACAAACCCTGGAGAGAGGATGATGCTTCTGGTACCTATGGTATAAGTGACTACCTGCTAGATGAGATAAAGAGTGCCTTAGACTCTGAGGAGGTTGAAGTAACCTGTTGTGATGTTTTATACCCAGTTGAATGTTCTGGAGGAGGACTCAACTCTGAGGTATTTCTCATATAAAAGGATCATGAGAGTACATGACATACCTTGGACATGCTTGATTTGTGGTTAAGAGATTGAGCATGCAGTTGGATATCCAAATGAGAACCTAGGGTTCCTAGGCCTAAGAGGGGCAACAGTGTATCCAATGCTCATGATGAGATTTGAGTCTCTATAGTTTCGAGCATGATACTCCTCATGTGAAGAGGTAAAGGAAACCCCTTAAGTTAAGGGTATGTTTGATGAACCCCTCATGACTAAGTTGATCTAATGTTGAGGATGAAAACAAGTATGACCTAGCATGGTTTCGTAGGTGTCTGCTTGTGCCTTAGTAGCCTGATGGGGCTAAGCATGCTCATGTGAATGTAAACCCTAGGGACAGTTGTGACCTTGTTGTCAAGGGTTGTAGTTTCCTCCCATAATAGGAGAGGGACCCTTTCGTAGGGTGTATATCAGTTTTGTTGGCTTTGAGGTAACCTAAAGAGGTTTCATAGGATCTTGAGAAGATAAGTAAAGAGTACATGGCATGAGAATGAACCTTTAGATAACAATCTCTATGTGCATGTGGGGGTGTTACCATGGAGGTAACCGGTATGGGGCCTGACCAAGGTAGGTAGGTCGCCATGATCCCTGAGAAAGGATGAAAGACAGCCTAAGAATGCAGAGAGAGATGATGAAGGATTGGGTAAGGTTCTAAGTTGAACATGTACTATGATAGAATCTGAAGTCTATCTTAGGGTCAGGTAGGGATAAGACCGATGGAAGTAGGAGTTTCCTAATTCCCTGTTGCACATGACCATAGGGTCGGGAGGTAACAGCTATCATTGTCTGAGGGCCATGGGTTAGGAGATTGATCACCTTCATGAACTCATGGGACCCAAAGGGCAGATGAGTAGGGCACTCTCTGATGCATGAGGGAAGAGGGATGACCCCAATAGTGCCGGCTCCCTATCGACCTGGAGGAGATGACCAAGGATTGTGTGGTGACCCAAGTAGGTTCAAGACTAGTTTTCCATGGAAGTAACCTTGATATCAATATGGTTGTAATGTAGAGACATAAGTTGCACGTTTCAACTTAGATTTGAAGGTGTACTGGCAATGTGGGATGTTTCATCTCTACTCTTGGAATAGGAAGAACTTTGTATTTGGACGGCCGCCAAATGCTTATTTCTTCTTGTTATGGGAGTGAGAGATAGGACAGTATGCATGCCATGCACCAATGGTAAAGATGATGTGAGTTGGAACGTTGCTATAAGGAATGAGGACAGAGATGATAACATACCTTGGTGGAGTGAATGATACATGGATGGTTTGCAAATAATAAAAGGAATAATGTAGTCATCTTATGAGGATGTTTTATCATGAGCTATGAGTCATTCAAACTAAGAGGGTGAGCTCAGAGTTTTCTTGATGAAGATAGATTTAGAGCTGAGATGAGATAATCAGTGGAATACATGGAGGCGTATGTCTTCAACATTACCTAACACCTAAGGATAAGAAGTGGTAATGAATGCTCTGGTTGAGATATAGCTGCCTAGTTAGTTGGAAGCTAGAAGAAGTTGAGGTTGTTCGACTAACCCTATGTTTGGAAAGAGGTTGTGTTTTGGCTAACACACAGATGTAACAAGATATGTTAAACAAGTTAATGGGTGTTTGGTTAGCCAGTTTAGTCCTTGATGTAGTAAAAGGATGGTGATAGAACCTCAGATACACTTCTTTGGATAGGAAGGTAATAAAAACCTTTTGAGAGTGGTTTAGGGTTTCCGAGTTATCAAGGTTGAGGAATCATAACAATACAGGAGGTCATGATATACCTTGGTACTACAAAGATAGTAAGTGATGGTAGCACTCTGGATGCTTAAAACAAAGTTGCATCTAGCATGTGCCCATGCAAGCCAGGAGGTGAAGGACGAACACCAGTAACCCAATATATCGATATAGAGGATAAAAGAGTCCCTGAGAGGGAATGGGAGTTCATCACTATGGATGTTGTGGTAAGTCTCCCTTCGACCCAGAAGGTCAAGATGCAATATGGGTTATGGTAGATCGCCTTACCTAGATAACATGAGAAAGAAAGGAGTATTGTTAAGAGATACATTCTATTGAACTACATAAGAGAGAGATGGTTCAACTACATACGAGTTCAAAAGTTCTTGAGTATGACCTAAATGTTCACTTCCATAAGGTGGAAGTAGGTACATGAAGAACTCAGTGTCAGTACCGCCTATCACCCCTAACTAATGGATAGTATGATCCAGACTAGAGGGTCTGATGAGAGCATGTGTGCTCATTTAGGGTGATACATAGAGACAGTTCTTAAGATGTGATGTTAACCACCATAGCCTTTATCGGGATGTAAAAAGTCTTATAGAGAGGTTGTGTCGATCACCACTTCATTACGATGATGTTGGTGAAGGAGGCCTCACGAAGGTCAGAAAAGAACCATAATGTGTGTAGATGAAGTCACTTTGATCGTGCAATGGCCGAGAGAGAGAGCCCAGCGGCGACATGAGTCACGAGTTGATGCAAAGCAGACTGAAATGCAGTTCACTATGGGAGAATATGAGATGTGAAAATCCGACCCCTCTAAGCTACAGCTGAGAAAGCTAAGTCCCCGATATATGGGTCCATTGGAGATGGATTGGTGGAGATGGTTAGGTTTAACCTTACCTTTCAGGATAACATGATGTATAATGTGTTCCATGAGTCTGATCTTGAGCACTATGTGAGGCACCCAAGCCATGTGCTGGGCCCTGAACCTATTCAGCTTTATGAGAGGCTGAAATGTCCTGAGTCACCTATGAGGGTACGATATACCAATGTAAGAAAGAACTCAGATGGAAGAATATGAGATGATGAAGGTTCTTGGGAAGCACCATGGAAAGGGTAAAGCCACATGGGAGCCATGATGGACATAAGGAAGGATTATCATGTTTGTTTGCTTGCTTGATGGAATTTTGAGGGCAAAATTCCTATAAGAGGGGAAGGATGTTACAACCCCAATTTTGGGTTCTTTTGATGATAAATGTAATATCTCATATTGGAGATATTTAGACAATAATGATGTAATTTCGTTTACAATAGCCTTGGTGATTGTGTTGTGGGCTTTATTGGCTATTGGGCCCAATAACAAGGAAATTCAATTAACTAATGAATAATTGAAAATTCGAGATAAGAAAGGTGTGGAAACCTCTAGAAGGAAAAATAATAATCCAATGGTAGATTTCGTGCCTATTGGGTTCCTTGGGTTCCAAGGAGTCCAAAGTTGCATAGAGAATGCAATAAGAAAAGAAAAGATCAAATACATATTTCCTTATCAAGAAAGAAATTGAAAATAATGAGAAAATATGGGAAAGAAGTGAAAAGAGGCATAATTGAGTTATCCTTGGTGGATTTTCAGATCCATGAGATTTCTAATATTAAAAGTAATTCCAATAAGGAAAACAAAAGAGAAATAAAGAGAATCCTCAAAAAGAGATATTTTAACAAAAGGATAAGGAGAATATGTGAAAGAGACATAAATAAAAGGATAAAAGTAAGTACATACTCCCCAATGAGGGAATCTGTGCCTGGAGGATTTCTTGAGGTATAAGGGACCCAAAATAACAAGATAATGGTAAAAGGAAAAGAAATAACAATTAATTTTGAATAAATTAATGAATAACTTGGGAGAGAAGGAATCCTTCTCATCCATTGCAATTTTTGTCCCAAATTTCGTACAAAGGTAGATAATGCCAGGACAAACCTTCCCTTAAAATTTGAGACAAAAAGGAGTTATGGTTTGGGAGAAATCAATTTTTCAAGTTATCTCCAAGTTTGGAAATTATTCTGAATTTTAGGAAAATATATTTCCTTTTGATGAACACGTGCTTTGAGGACCATTGGATCTCAATCCAATGCGGGTCACTCATTTTCAAAGTCCCACGCGGACTGGGACCTTGCAGGTCACAGGATGAGCCTTCCATCACGGATTTCTCACAAACCAGTGGATGTGCAAAGTTTTTATTGGTCCCTTTAGTTTTGGGAGATGAAACTGTGGGGAATCATCCCCGGTTCAATCGGCTTTGGTCGCCGATATGGAAAACACCCAATTCCCGTGGATCTGACCTTGACCCTATATATAGGGGAGGGTGAAGGGGAGAACCAGCACCTCCTTTTGCTAGCACAATCTCTACGGCGGAGTGCAAGGATCGTCCTCGCGCTTTCAATTGCGTCGAACGTCCTGACCTACACCCTCCTTGACTAGTTGAACTCGCCGGAGCACCTACGACTGGTTGGCCATGAAGGCGCATTGTGGAGGAGTAATTGGCCCCCTAGATGAGTTCGTGTGATGAAGGCGAAGCTTCAGAGCCTTTTAGTTGGCGTGCTGGCGGTCGAGATCTAGAAGTCAACGGTTCAGTTGACTAAGCCTGGCGTTGCTCTCACGGAAGACAGAGAACGCGAGGTTGGAGACAACCTCGACGCACTGTTACCTCTTTGCCCTTGTACGGGCAGTAATCAGGTAAGGGCAAACTTGTACTTCGGCTCACTCTTAATCGCTAGTAAAGGCCGTGCGTCCCTGGCCGTTGGATCACTGGGTGGACCAGCGGGCCACAAATCTAGTGATCTTGATTTGTTTTTCTGTAAATGCTAATAAATCAAATACAAGGGTTTTCTTAATAAAATCATATCTTGAGCTAAAAAACTCGGATGAGGGAAGTTAATACATGAAAAATGATCGTAAAAATACAAGGGATGTATTAAAAATGGTTTCGACACCTAAATATGTATATTTTTGCAAAAGTGCATATTTTGGATAGAAAAGGTATTAATTTGTGGATAGAAACTCTAATGGTAGGTTAAGGATATATTTCTTATTGCAATTAGGTTAATTCAATCATGGTTAACTTGTTCAATGATAAAGTTAGTTTTAACTTGTTTTTATGATGGAATTGCAAGAATTAGGGTTTTAAATCTAATGTTGTAATTAATACCCTTAGAAACCTAAGTGGGGAAGAAAAGATATAATTAATCCAAAATTAGGGTTTTGTGGACCTAACCTGATCTTAAGGATCTTAATGGAAAATAAGACAAGATAATTAGGGTTGATGGATATTTTGATAAAAGTAAAATAAGAGTGATAAAAAGGGAATGAAACCCTAATTTTCAAGGAACCCTAAAATTGGAATAGAAATCATAAGGAATAAGATGAAATTGGATAAATGTTGATAAAAAGAAGTTGGAATGTTTATTTCAGGATTTCTGTGCACTTTTCTTGCTTGACTAGATTTTCTCTCTCTACATAATTCTGTCTCTGAATCTACAAATCAGGTATGTGGTTAATTATGAATAACCGCCTTAGTTTCTCGAGGATTTTCCGGATGGTTAATCATATTGAATGCAATCTAAACAAGTGGATGTTCATACTTGCAAAATTATAAAGTCACTATGGTTATCACAATTATAAAGAAGTGTGTATTCTCGCACCTACATGCCACCCTGATGGAAGATGCCATGAAGGTCAGGCCCAAGAGGGTAGACCCATGGGCACCATAAGAGGTGACCCCAGACACCAAGCTCGGGAATGAGAAGGTGGTCTATGATGCATGACTATGGAGCACCATGAGAGGTGACTCCCAGGCACCAAGCTCGGGATTGAGAAGGTGGCCTTAAGTCAATGGCAAAAGAGATACCCTAGAGGGGTATGCCAGGGTTAGGGCAAAAGTGGTGGAGAATGACACATTGAAAATGTAAATTGTCTTGTTAACTAATTTGATTGTGATCATTAAATTGCTAGACATATTTGCAAGATTTTGTTGCTCCCACATACCAGTATATTTCGATATACTGACCGACGTTTTGTTTTTCGCCGTTTTAGGAACAACAATTGAAAGAACAAACAGTAAAGCGACACATTGTGGAAATAAGAAATAAAGTGCGAGGAGGATTAGATAGAATAATTCAAGCTCTGGATAGATAGATTTCCAATGTTTTCAAAGGTAAGTAAAGTTTTAATTTTATACAAAATTCCAGTTAGTTAGTAGAATTTCATAATTATTATTGATTATTTGTTGAACCTTTGATCCTGTTAATTGAATAACGGCTCTGGCCTTCGGGTCTCCCTTAATTGGGGGTTACCGGGAGGCATGGTCGTTACACCCATAATGCTAGGAAAGCCCATAATGACCTTTTCAAGTCCATAAATGAGGCACACATAAAAACTTAGCCAATTCCTTAATTTTCATGATTAATATAGCTCTTGACTTAAATGATGACTTTCCTTAATCTTAATCTTAACAATGATGGGATTTCTTCCTCTTGATGCCATGATGGGATTTCTCCCTCTTAAACCATAATAGGGTTTCCCCTTCTTGAATATGATTCCTTAATTCTTAATTTCATAATCATAATCATAAATTAGGTTCATAACATAGACTATAATTAAACAAGCAAGCAATCAATGATAATTATACATGATGCATTCTTGATAGGCATTCATAATTCATAATTCATAATTCATGAAATCACATAATGTGCATAATCATAAATAACAACCAATAAACCAAAGTACTTGTACCAAATATGCATGGCCTGCTTACCTATATCAAAACACCTCAGGGTCAAGTCACCTAACCTTATGGAGCCCTTTAAACACCTATAATTTGATTAAACCACATAATGTACATAAGTTCATAGCCTTGAAACCCTAGTTTTATTCATTAAATTATTGAAGAGAGTAGAGATGCGAAACAAGGATAAAAAACATGTTAGATCGATATAAAATTAAGAGTGCTTTCCAAAACATATTTTTGCTCATTTTTCTGAGGTCATATGCAAAAGATATGCATTTTACAATATTGACCAATCAGAAGTCAGGAAACTATAGGTGTGACATCGATTAAATCCCGATTAAAGCTAATGTAAATAAAAGTCTAAGTTACAAAATAACCAAGGGCGCATGTGATATGCAATTAAAATCACAGGGATAGAAGTGTAATTATACCATAAGTAACAATTGCGTGAAATAAAATCCAACCAAAACTACAATTCCTAAAATACCCATACCAAGTTAATTGGGCAATTAGAAACATGGGGTCATCGAGGTCATTTTGTGACCTGGGTCCTTTCCAACCTACTCCATCATGAGCCATGGGTCGAGCAGTTCACAGGGCAACTGGGTACCGATCCAGGATCATGGCACACAACCCCTCAAGGGAAACTGAGGTTCCCATCAACCTCCTGCCACTCAGTCAAAGCTGACGATCCTTGGTACAGGTCAGGAGGTATACTACCACCTTGGCACAACTGCGGCGAGGCCAGGGATCACTAGTAAGAAGGACATCCAAGAAAACTAGAAAACTAGGAGCCCAGATTGTGCAGATAGACTCGCATACTCCTAAAGTGGTCGAACGGTCACTTGTGGTACCCAAGAGAGGCTGTCATGGCCTAGGTGGTCACTAGAAAGACAAAAACAGAGCAGGATCTCGGAGATCCGACACCATAGAAAACCAGGCAAAACGTGCCAGCGGAGGGTGGAAAACAATCACGAAGGTTCACAAAAGCGGTTGGGGAGGTTTTTTTAGGAGGAGACACACTAGGGTGCCATCGAGACTAGCACCGACGAGGCTACACACCACGGCCTACAGTCACAACATTTGGTGCCATCGCAAGGAAAATGGGAGCAAGGAAAACAAACATGGTCATTGTTAGATGCTTACCGTAATAGGAATTGATCTGAAGTGGTCGAAGGAGGTTGGATGATTCCAGAGTCGTTGGAGTTGCAGGTCGAGTAGGTTGGGATATTTGGTTTTACTAAGGGACGAATTGCGTGCAAAGGAGACTGGAGTTGATGACGACGGTGCTTTTGGAACCCTTAAGTAGGTGGGAGATGCATAGAGGTGTCCACTGCAACTCAGACAATGAGAGAAGTGAAGCCCTAGATTTGGGCATTTCTTATACAGAGGGAAAGAAGGGGCTTGTGATGGCTTGACAGGTTCGGGAAAGCCTCACGAACGCATTGGAAAAGAAATCCCGAGACGATGAGGAGAGATGAGAGAGAGAGAGACCATGAGAGCCAAAACTCGAGAAATTGTCCCTGACTCGCGAGAGAGTCATAGGTAGGGGACAATCTGACTTCCCTTGGATTTGAATCATATAGTGGAGAAAACATGCATGAAAAAGGAAATAAGAAAAGGGGTGTGACAACGATGAAATAGGTGGACTTTAGTCTAATTGATGCACTTAAGGCATAATTGAGTAAAGTGGTATTCCTTTTCCTTTCCTTTTAAATTGAATGACCAAATAAATCCCAAATAAAACCAAAATTGGAAAGTAGACTAATATGAACCCAAAGAATCCAATTTTGCAATCAGTGTTGCCTTTTGTGAATCTTTAATACTCAAAACACCTAATTTGAAGGAAACTCTATTTTCTTCATATTAATGCATTTCTTCACTATTGGTTAACCAAATTTCATGTATACCTCTCTCTTCACTAAACCTATGCTTAAGAAGAATCTAGACTAAAGGTTTTCAACTTAAATGCCTAAAATTGATAATTTTGCTCATGTTGGGTTCCTAGTTTCCCTATTAGTCCTTTTAACTTAAATGTGATGCATTAACACTTTTGGAAATCGGGAAACTACTTCCCATGAGTCAAAATTCGATATTACTTATTCCAAGGTTATTTCATCTATCTTTTATGCCTTTTTAATAACCTCTTGGAGGAGAGAGAAAAAGATATCAAATGATATTTTCCTTTATATTAAAATCCATAAAAGGAAATAGGAAACTCCTTGCCTAGAACATCTAATTCATATTCATAATTTTGAATTATGCTCCTTTTTATCTTTATCCTTTATTTCCTTTAGATAACCCAAAAGAATAGGGGGAGAAAAAAGAGGAGGAAAACTAATATATATCGATTTGAATTAATTACAACACATAATTCACATAAGAAAGGGAAAAAATATTTTTGAGCCTTATTTTACTTTATTAACCTCTAGGAAATTTCTTTTATGATATTTTTGCAGTAAGACCCTGAACTTATTTTGTTTAGGAAAACCACATTCTAAAGTTAAATTACTCTACAAAATTGGGATGTTACACACATGGTGTCTGAACCACCATCAAGGGCATACCTTAACCAAAACAAAACCAAGGGGTCACTACTGAAACAAAGCATGCACCTCGACCAACACCCAAACATAGATCTTGACCATGAACAATACATATGTCTCAACCTAGACAAGATTAAGGTGTAGCAAACACCAAGGTCAAGATACCCTAACAACACTTAGCTAACATAAAAATAGAGATAAAACTCATTCAAAATAGAAGGTTAACATAAAGTAAGGTCATCATCAACAAGATGGAAAACTCCATGCGAGAAGCACATCAAAACCTTAACCAAAATCCAATATGAACTCCTTCATGAAATCCACTAAGTGGAAGAAGAACAAGCTTCAACCTCAAGAAAACCAACTCAAAACCTCAAGAAAACACAAAGGTCGAACCAAATCATGGTGATAAAACCAAGGAACGTGATGCATGTATGATTATCACCTCAACTATCACTTAAAAAACTGGGTATAAGAATTTAGGGTTTAAGAAAGAGTGTAATCTACATGAGAATACTACAAAGTATTAAACCTTAGATCATGGAAATTTCATATAGCATATTAGCATCAAGTATAGAGATAAAAAAGTAGTATACAAGTAGTAATATGGTGCAAGTAATTGAAGAAGGAAAAGAGTTATATAACCCACCTTAAGAGAAGGAACAAGCTCCAAGCTCTCGATCACCTACGAAGAAGATGAAGCTTGATGTAGCCCTATTTTAGGGCTCCATCCTGTGCCCTTTTGTACTTAAGTTGCATCTAAACATGTTAGATTACAAGTCTTTTTCCCTAATATGGTTATCATTGCAAATACGCTTATGGATGTTCTTTGCACTGTTTTTCAGGTACTTGAACCATGCTTAGATGGAAGAGAGAGAAAAAAGGAGTTCTAGGGTTCCCCCACTCATGCAAGGACCCAAAGAAGGCCCCAAAGTCTCCCTCAACCTACCTCCAATGGTCAAGAATCGTCCTGAAGCAAAGACATCCAAGAATGACGAAGATTGAAGTGTAATTAAGTGAGGCCAACCTCACCACGGCCGTGGGCAGTATGCCACGGTCATGCCTTTATTAGAAATGAAGTGCCAAGTTCAACTGGGAAATTCCACAGAATCCCATGACCATGGCCACCTGCCACGACCGTTGCCATTGAAGACACCACGGCCATGGCCATCAGCACAGTCGTGGTCAGTAGAAGAGAGAACGGTCGTGGCACCCTGCCACGGTCGTGGGAATTATTGCATATATATGGCAAGAGTTACAGGTTGTCACCCCCAGATCACCACGACCGTGGCCCACTACCACAACCGTGGCCGATGAAGACTAAAACGCCCGTGCTGTTGCGCCACTACCACCTCCTCCTCCTCCAAAATGGTCGTGTTACCCAACACGGCCGTGGTGCCCCTAACCCACCACGACCATGGCATCCCGCCACGGCCGTGGCCACCACCATACTTGACCTTTTTTTTTCCAAATTCCTTCACTCCATGACCGTTCTCCACCACCCTCACCACGGTCGTGGCACACCACCACGGTCGTGGTGGTCCACCAACCCTACCCTATTTTTCACTACTTTTCCTAAACTACCCCCACTTACCCTAGTGCCTCAACACCACCTATATATACATAGGTGGCAGCTAGGGCACGAAGGTTAGACGCCCCTACAGCTGCTCCAAGCTCCTTTCTCCTTCCTTAAGCTTTGAGTGCAAACCCTTTGCATTTTGGCTCACCATCCACCATTTCCACCCTCATTCCACCATGGAAACCTAGTTCCCTAGGTTTTCATCCATAATCCCCTACCATTTCATGCACCCCTGCACCCTTAGAGGAGGGAGGACGTCTACAACAAGCTTGGAGGTGAAGAAGGAGGCTTCTACATCAAGCTTCATGGAGTCCCTACTTCTTCTACCCCTTTCTTTTCTTGTTTTCTTGATCATGTCTAGCTAAGCCCCTTGTGGTGGGCTGTTTGGGATTTAAATGTAACTTTGATACCATTTTGGGGGATAATTTCTTGTAATGAACTTAATTCATATCTATGATGATTACTTCTTTCTTCTATCTCTTTTCCTATCTTATTGCATGTGGTTTTTGCTTCTTGTATGAATTGCTTGTTTTGAGGTCTTTGATGACACTTAGTTTCTAGGAGGAATTGGGGTGTATGTGGCAATCTTAGGAATGGCTCCTAGGTCCAATTAGTGGATCCCTAGCTAGCCCCCTTTGTTCCTACATACTCATCCCTCCTCCTACAAATGAGTGTGAGATCTAAGTAGCTAGTGTAAGTGAGATTGATGTAATTGTCTAGGGCCTTCTAAAGGCTAGAGTGGCTAGTATCATGTGGTTAAATACCCTCATCTCTGCTCCCGTCTCTACCCTCAACCCTCAATTACTCACTATCACTTGCCCTAGAAACCTAGATTTGGTTAATCTCATTAGAATTACACCTAACCCTAGTCTTCTACTAGTAGTATAGGGTATGTTCTAATGGCATTAACCTTATTGTTTGGTTTGGTAATCTAGATATGAAACGAGAACCATGCAAGTTTAATGATCTTCCCCCAACTAATATCAAAGTTACATTCCCCAAACAGCCCACCCACCTTAATCACCTTGCTTAAAACCCTAATTGCTTAGTTTGCTTGTTCATGCTAGTCTAGTTTAGTCGCTTTTTCTTAATCTAGTTAATTGCTTAGTTTTTCTCTTTAGTGTTAACTTAGGCTCTTGCTTCTTGCCTTGCTAGAGTAGTGTAGATTTTCTTGCTCTTGATTAGTTAGTTTGATAACTTAGTTTACTAATTTGCTTGCTCTTCCATAACTTAGTTTCGATCTTGCATTTCTTACTTGCTCAATTAGCTTAATCAACAATCAAACCTTTTAAAACCCTAAAACCCTAAGCTCCGCAAAAGGAATGTAGCTCGCACCGTCTAACTCTAGTGCCCCCTCTATCTCTGTGGATCGACCCTGTACTTGCTGCCTCACCTATACTATGAAACGACCCCGTGCGCTTGCGAGTGTAGTGTCTTAGTAGATGGAGGTAGTTAGTGTAGGTCTTATAAATTAGTGCACATATTTCCACCAAAAGTGCAAGAAGCCTCCACCAAAGAAGACAACAGATAAAGAGGCAGATGAAGATGATGATGAAGATGACAATGATGATGAGGATTTTGAATCCTCGACTAACTCCAATAATAACACCTCCTCAGACGACCAATCTGAAGACCCAGACTTTGTTGGGGAGGGCCCCAGCCGAGGAGCTGCATCAAAACAACATGAAGATCACCACGATAGTGATAAAGATCCCAAATCCCCGAATCATAATGAAAATGTTAATATGTCTTTTGGGGATCCGTTTCTTGACTATTCAGCAATGGGATCTCAGGGGGAATCTGCTAAAGAAGTAGCTTTTGCTGAGTTCCAACAATGTTTACTCGGAACCAGCACAAGTCAACAACAAGCAACATCAGCTCAACTTCTCTCTGCACCTGAACAATCGGTGCCCTTTCCCCCAGAGTAAGAGGATTTAGAAAGAGTCAATTTGGATACAGAAGAAGATCTGGAATCAACTTCTGACTCAGACAAAGACGAAGATCTACAGCACTACTTAGACAATCTGAAGCAGACTTCTTCTCTCCCTCCATAAGAGCTTCCCCCGTCGCCACCTCTACCTCATAAAATGCACGATTTAGACTTGGCGGCCATCTCTACCTTAGATTTTCAAGATATATTTATCTTAAACACTATTGTAGATGACACCAAAGATAGGGGCGATGTTATTTACCAAAATATGAAGACTCAGTGCAAGTTGACACGTGAAGACTTCCGCACCATCCTTCGACCACAATCAGCGATTAAGATGGCAGTCTTATGTGTCCTCTTTGCCAACTCTATCGACACTTATAGAAGCTCTATGCGACAGCAACCAGCTCTTAATGCATCGACTGCTCTAGCCATGAGCCTTATTTATAAAAAATTACAAAGCAAATCAATCGAACGGCTGCAGAGGGGAATTTCCAGAAAGGCACGCTATATAACCGTGCCCTTTCAAGTTTCCAGTCATTGGCTACTCATGATAGTCGACACTGCGGTTCGAGACGCCAAGGTATACAACTTCTGTGCCAGTGAACTAAAGGCTGGAAAAATTAATTTTGCTGGTATCGAAGCCGGGGAGACCAAATGCATCCCTTTCCGGCTCCTGAAGTTGATTTGGGCTGCTTGCCCATCCCTTTGCAATGGTTGGAACCAACCATGGTTCCAAATCATCAACCCCCGCACCCAAACTCAATAGGGATCTAAGGATTGCACTTTCTACATTATACGTCATATTCAAGCGCTCAATCAACAAATCCCTTTCACTAAACTGGCCACAGAGGATTTTCATTCTCTGCGAGGTCGTTACGCCATGGAGTTAATTTGTGATAGAAGGTTCTTCACGAACCCAACTATGGCGCCCAACGAAGTTCCTCGCTACCTCTTCTCGGCCATCCAACGTCCTCTAAAATGGCCATTCCAGCAAACAATTGAGGAGTTGGAAAAACAACAACCCACCAAGGATACCGAGAAGAAACAATGGGATCCTTACTCTTTCGATCTGTCATATGATAAAGGGGTTACCGAGTTGCTAACTAGGGCTACCATCAACAAATCACCCTCACAAATGGTCCCCCTTTCTGCAATTACACCAACTTTCCCCAACTTTGACCTCAGCGTCTGCAACAGCCTCTCCGATAATGAACTTCACCTCATCATGTCAAGGCTTTACGCTAAGAAAAATGACCTTGTTTTTATAGCCGGCGATATCATGGTCATGGCAGATGCGCTATGAGAAACTATACAGATAAATGGGTCTCTATCCGTGAGTCTAATGGCCGCCTATCAATATCTTCTCGGACAGAACTACCCTACAACCTATATGGCATCAACATACATGAAGGATGATCTTTTAAAGCTAAATAGCTTTGGAACAACTGAGGTACTCATTTCTTTCCTCCAACACACGACTCCGAAGTTCATCATGCTTCCTTTCCTTCATGCCGAACACTGGATGTTGCTGGCAACAAATCTTCATGCTGGAACAACAATCATATACAATAGTTCCGACAGCCAATATAATCCCAACCAGCAACAATACACTACAACACCAAGAACACCTACAGAAGAGGTGGTAAAGGAGTGTGCTGACCAATTACATGATCTTCTCAGCACGCACACACGGGCATACGGTAAAGAACACTTTCATCGCGCTGCCTTCAGCCAAAAATGCCCACAGCAGATTCGCGAGTCGAACGATTGTGGTTTCCACATCCTCTACTGGATGTACACCATTATGGTCCTTGGAAGACCAATAGAGGACATGCTAAATGTGGATTACCACGTGTTACGAGGAAAGTTTGTTGCTAATCTCCTTCGAACACATGACGCTAATAAAGGACTAACAGATGCCTGATGCCCTTGTCCTTATACTTCTCAACCTATCATTTTGACAATCTGAGGACAGAGTGAGTGATAAGTTAGGGGAGGAGTACACTGGACAAGGTGAGGTATCATTTCTAAACCGTTCCCTCTCTATCTTCTTTTTCAAATTTGTACAAAAATTTTCTTAGCTTTCTTTGCACCTTTAGTTGTTGTTTTAAATACTTCCCCTGATAATAAATCCTATTCATAAAGAATAATATCCTTCTTGGAACAAAGTCATCCCCAACTAACTTTAGAATCCAGTTAGTCCTAAGGAGTAACAACAAGAATAGCACATAGACATGTAATGGTGAACTAATAAATTATCTTCACACTCAGTTTTCATGCTTTTGCTTCAATTCTACATCTGACTTTCCACAGGTCAACATCAGGGCCGAAATAAGCCAAACACTCTCAAGGACGGGAGGGATATCGGGTGACATCCAAATCATGAAGCCTTGAAAGTTGACCACTAGTAGAAACCAAATAAGTGCATGTTGAGCAACTCTAAGAACAACTTTCTTCTCTTCAAATAAAAGAGGCTTGGCCGCCCAAATCAAAATTCCTAAAAATCCAAATCCTAAGCCTGTGAGTTTACGAATAAAAGCCAGAATGTTGAATAAAACTATGAGAGTTGTGCAATGAATAAGGATCTATATGAAGAACCAATAAAGGTCTCACCCGGCCGGTACATTTATCTGCCCTCACAAAGGCAGATGTGTCGTGCCCGGTAGTGAAACCCTAAGGTATCCAAATATATGAAAGGCTGATAAAGGACTCGCCCGTCCGGTACATTCAGCTGCCCTCACAAAGGCAGATGTATCGTGCCCGATAGTGAGATCCTAAAAGCATAGACAACCCCTCCCCCACTAGAAAGGGGAGTTACACATCAAGCCTTTAGCCAACCCTCATACCCACTCTAGCTTTCGGTAGAATTTTCATAGAAGTATAAAATTGATTAGAGTCTACGACATGCACAGAATAAAAAGTGGTCCCAATGCGGGCCACGATATATGGAAGAAACCTGAGATCCAAGCAACTCTCAATACCTGAAAGAGTTAAGGCAAGCAAAAGGCTCTGATACAACCTTAGGAGATCTCGGGTTTAGAATTGAAGCAAGGGTACAATTTTGTGATGATATCTTAGTAATTTTCCTCAGTTTTACACACTCTTTCTCAGATAAATTAGATATAATCCTTTACTTTCCTCTCTTGTTGCAAATATACTGTTAGATTAACTTTTCTCCCTTTTTACTTATAGAAAAAGACACAAAAAAATCACAAAAGCCTCACATGGTCTCAAGACCGCATGGAGTCAAACGGTCTCAAGACCACATGAAGCCAAACGGTCTCAAGACCGCATAAAGCCAAACAGTGTCAAGACCGCATGAAGCCAAACGGTCTCAAGACCGCATGAAGCCAACCGGTCCCGAGACCGCATGGAGTCACACGGTCCCAAGACCGCATGAAGCCAAATGGTCTCAAGACCGCATGAAGCCAATCGGTCCCAAGACCGCATGGAGTCACACGGTCCCAAGACCGCATGAAGCCAACCGGTCCAAAGACCGCATGGAGTCACATGGTCTCAAGACTGCATGAAGCCCAAATGATCTCGAGGTCCAAATGGTCTCAGGGTCCAAACGGTCTCAGAACCCAAATGGTCTTCAAGACTGTTTGGAACCAAAACTGCCCAAACTGTTTGGACTCCACTTAAAGCCTATAAATAAGACCCGAGGGGTCTTCCCAAGAGAAGAAGTTTTTTTTGACGTCCAGAGGCTGCCTCTACTACTCTAGAGCTATTCCAACCTCCATCCTCCGCCCAAAGGCTGCCGGTTTAAGATCCACACTCCATCCTGAAGCTGCTTCCTCTCTCTTCGCCAAAGAAGGTAAGAAGAGGAGACCTCATCATCGATCAACCTGTGAAGTGTGAAGATCATCATTCTCTCTCCTTCCAAGGGGTTGACTTTCCTCTCTCCTTTGTGGGGATGGCGTTCTGTCTCTCTCTTCTGGCCTCCTTCTTTGTCCTAGCTATGAGCGAGTAGTCCCATTCACTAGGGTGCGGGGAGTAGCCCCGCTACCCATGTTTTCATTTCATGCAATGTAATCCATAGTTTGCAACAGAGATATACTTTCTTTTCAGTTCAACATCAATCGTTTAATGAATGCTTGTTGCTTGATCACCAACTCGTGTTATCTTTTATCTTTTAGTATGAATGCTCTACATTTGTACTATCAGGTTCAAATCTCGATTGAATGTTGGTTCTTGATGCATGTATCCACCATGCATCTGTTTCGGTATCTAGGAATGTTTCTCAAGAAGTGGAGTAAACTCACTTCCATCATTGTACTTTCATACTATGAAATGGAATCAGTTGACGTATGAAAGTACAATCTTGATAAGTCGAGGAACACACTTTGCAAAGGGAATGATGTAAAGTAGACGACCATTCATTCGGGGATGGCTGGAATTGCAACATTCCCACACTTCTCGTAGTTATTCTCTGAAAGGAAACTAAATCTACAAATATACTAGCTGTTTAGACTCTTTTTGTAGGTTATGTTTTATGTTGCATATTTTGATCCATGTGTAGTGGTGGCAAAAGTCGATCACATCCTAGTGGCTCTTTATCATTGTTAAAATACTTAAGTTTACTTTCTTTCTCTACTTTACTTGTACTTAGTTTAAAACAACCAAACCAAACTTTTCGATCTAGATACCAACTGCTAAGAGGCTAAGTAAGATTCTAACGTTTTCCATCTTATTCCTCTCAACAAGGTCGTTGTCCTGTGGATTCGACCCTTAACTATACTACGATTAGACTTCCACGTATCCTAGAATATGTGGGTGGAGTTCTCAATCTAGTATAAGCAAGGCTAAACCTAAATACTTACTATCTTTAGGATTTTTAGTGGTGCGTGCAATTCCACGTGAGTTGAAGCTCCATCAAAAATTGGCACCGTTGCCAGGGACAACGGAACGTTTTAATTTCATTTACTATCTTGCTAGTTGGTTAGGGTTTTACACTTTCCTTTAACCATTAGTCCATATCTTCTTGAATTCATCATATCTCCTAGATCATCTAAAAGGTGTGTTTCTTTCTCTACTCAGGTAGAAGACGTGTATGCAACCATCACATAATCTCAAATTCTCCCCTGATCCAAAGTATGACTCTGAGGTAGAGATAAGCTTCCACCACCGCATCAGACTTAATCGCCAAAGAGCCAGGAAAATGGCTGAAGATCAATGCCAAGCTGCGTTAGTAATGGAAAGGGTCAATGCCGCCATAGCCGCTCAGAGAGCACAACTCATTGCTGACATCCGTGCTCAGATTCAAGTGGAGATTCGAGCTGAAGAACAAGCCCGCATCCGAGCTGAAAATGAAGCAGCTAACCAAGCTACCCAGCTAGAGATAAGAAACAAGCAATTGAGGGACTATGTCGTACCTAAGAACTATGAAGAAAATCATCCAGTTCGGCCACCGATCATTAACATACCCAACTTAGAAATCCGGACACAATGGATTCAAATCATGCATGGCATCTCATTCTCTGGTGGATCTGGAGATGACTGCATGGATCACTTGAAGAGATTCAAGGCACTTTGCTGACTTGTCCCACAAGCTGGAGTTGCCTTTGACGCAATAATGCTACATATTTTCCATTTCACTCTGTCCGGAAGGGCTTTGAGTTGGTACAATTCGCTAGATAGGGAGCCAATCATCACCACCTGGGCTCCCTTGGAAGAAAAATTCTTGGAAAAGTTTTTCCCTCCTTCATTAACCTACAAAATTAGGGGGCATATCAACCACTTCGCCCAACTTCCTGGAGAATCACTCACAGAAGCATTGGAAAGATTCAAGGAGCTTCTAAGGAAGTTCCCTCATTACACGATCTCCCAAAATCAATTAATAGAAACATTCTATAGGGGGGTGAGTGATGACATCAAGCAATTTCTGGATTCCTCATCTGGAGGAAATTTTATGAGAAAGAACTATGAGGATGCTTGGAAAATCATTACACTTGGTGCTGAGAACCAATCCAATTGGGGACGATCATCTGTTAAGGGAGTCCTCAAAGTTTATAAAGTTGAGGAATCAATGGAAATGAAGGCTATTGCTGAAGCTTTAAAGACTATAGCTCAAAAACAGCTGGCACTTGAAACTTCATTTGGAGAATATGATAAGAAGAAAAACCCCTAAGTCCAATAGGTTAAAGCTGCTACAGGGACTTGTGAAGCCTATCTCACATCTAATCACCGTACACTATCATGTGGTTTGCTTTACAATGTGATGATGGATATGAAACCACCACAACAGCAATATGAACCAATCATCGAACAACCCGAAGATCAGATGCCTGAACAAGTTAATTCCATTCATTCCATACCGGGACAAGTTTACTATAATCCAAATCAACCAAGAAACCATCCCAATTTTCAGTATGGGAATCCTGCGGGGACTTCCAACCCACAACATCAAACGCAATGTGGATCCTCTAATAGATTGCCACCAGGATTTCAAAGCAACTTTAACCAAACTCAAGGGATCCTTAGAAATAACCTACCAAGATCCAACTACCAGAGAAATCCCTCCACTTACTATCAATACACCCATCCTCCTCTGCACCCACAATTACCCCCTCAGCTGCAGCAATCGCAGTAGCCTCAGTTAGCACCATCTCCACAACAGACACATCAAGGACAACAACAATTTCAATAGAAAAATATCCCTTCCCAGCCAACTGATGAGATAACTATGATTAGGCAGATGTTACAATCGCAACAAACCATGCTTGCTAATCAGCAAGCTCATCAGAAGGTTGTAGAGGCTCAATTAGCACAAATTGCTGCCCAACTGAAACCACTAGCAGGTACTTTTGCTGGCCAACCAGAATCGAACCCAAGACACGATCAGAATAGACCAGAGCAATTAAATGCCATCACTACAAGATCGGGTCATGTCTTTCATGAAGCTACAAGGATCACTCATGATGATGATGATGATGATACACCTATCTTTGTACCAAATGCAAGCTCGAATCTAGCAACTGAAAAAGGAAAAGAAAAGGGACAAGCCCCAAGGAGTTAGAGGTCCCGCAATATAAACCTAGGATACCATATCCAAGAAGATTGAAAGAGACTAAGATGGACACTAGATTCCAAAAATTCAAGGAGGCGATGAAGAAACTCTATATCGACATCCCGCTCCTCGATGCCCTCTCCGAAGTACCAGCTTGGGCTAAATACCTGAAAGCTTTTCTATCAAGGAAGTACATTACTGAAGAGTAAGAGATCGTCAAACTAGCTCAGACCACCTCCGATATCATTCTTAATAAGATGCCAAAGAAAAAGAAGGACCCTGGTTCCTTCGGTATTCAGTGTTGTATTGGAAATGCTTCGAGCAAAAAGGGATTAGCTGACTTAGGGGATAGAATATCAATTATTCCCTACTCCATGTGTAAAAGATTGGGTTTCACTGACTTGCTACCCACAACGATGACAATTCAATTAGCTGATTCCACTATCACTGCACCCCTAGGAATTATTGAGGACATTCCAGTCAGGATAGGCAAAGATGCCAATGTCCCATGCGATTTTGTCATTATGGATATCAATGAGGATCTAAGATACCCAATAATATTTGGTAGACTTTTCCTTTCCACAGCTAGGGTGCTCATTGATGTTGAAGCTGGCACGATCATTCTAAGACTGGAAAAAGAAGCAATTCAATTCTGGGTCCTCAACATCATGAAAGGTCCCAACATTCAAGAGGAGGTTTTTCTCTTAGATGCAATACATCAAATGTCCCAATTGGAAATATCTGAGCCATATGATGAGTTATAGAATGTTCTAACAAATCCAAAAATCGAATTCTCAGCCAATGAATTGGTTCAACAATGCTTGCAACACTTAGAGAAAGCTGAAGAAGCGCCAACAACCACCTTTGAGGAGCTCAAATATTTCACTATTTTAGAAGCAACAGAAGCACCCAAGGATCCCGAGATGAAGAATCTACCAATGGGACTTAAACATGTCTTCTTGGACAAAGAAAAATTATGTCCAGTTATCATCAGTTCCACTCTGACGAAAGACCAGGAAGAAAGGCTTCTTGTTGAGTTAAAGAAACATAAGAAAGCCATTGGGTACAAAATAACTGACCTAACAGGTATAAACCCAGCCTTATGCATGCATAGACTGCCCATGGCCGAAGAATTCAAGCCTTCAAGAGAGCACCAGAGAAAGCTGAACCCCAATCTTAAAGAGGTGGTTTGCCTTGAAGTCCTCAAACTGCTGAAAGCTGGCATTATTTACCCAATTTCAGATTCCCAATGGGTCTGCCCTGTCCAAGTGGTCCCCAAAAAGGGAGGAACCACTGTCGTGCTAAATGACAAAAATGAGCTAGTGCCTACAAGGACTATGATGGGGTGGAGGATGTGTATCGACTACAGGAAATTAAACAAATCAACGCGAAAAGATCACTACCCTCTGCCTTTCTTGATAAAGTCCTTGAATGCCTAGCCCATCAAAAGTTCTTCAGTTATCTAGATGGTTATTCTGGGTTCTACCAAATCCCTATACACCCGGAAGACCAAGAGAAAACTACTTTTACTTGTCCCTTTGAGACCTATGCTTTCAGAAAAATGCCATTCGGGTTGTGTAACACACCTGCTACTTTCCAAAGGTGCATGTCTGCTATTTTTGCAGGATTAACGAAATCTATAATGGAGGTATTCATGGATGGTTTTTCAGTTTACGGAGATTCCTTCGATAACTGTCTACTCAACCTTGGACAAGTCTTACAAAGATGCGAGGAAACGAACCTCATCCTAAATTGGGAAAAATGCCATTTTATGGTAACTGAAGGTGTCGTCCTCGGACATAGAGTGAGTGACAGAGGGATTGAGGTGGATAAGGCAAAAATTGATGTTATCTCTAAATTGTCGCTGCCAAAAGATGGAAAAGGAGTACGAGCATTCTTGGGTCATGCTGGGTTTTATAGAACATTTATTAAAGATTTCTCAAAAATAGCAAAACCCATGACCCAACTTCTGACCAAGGACATCGAGTTTAATTTTAACCAAGAATGCTTACAAAGTTTCATAACTCTGAAAAATGCTTTAATCTCTGCACCCATACTAAGAGCCCCAGATTGGTCACAACCTTTTGAAATCATGTGTGACGCCAGCGATTATGCCATAGGGGTCGTGTTAGGGCAGAGAATTGACAAGAAACCTTATGTAATATAGTACGCATCTAAAACGTTCGATGAAGCACAAAAGAACTACACCACTACAGAAAAGAAGTTCTTAGCTGTCATCTATGCGTTCGAGAAATTCCGCTCCTACCTGATTGGAGCCAAGGTCATCGTCTACACTGACCACTCCACCATACGATATCTAATTCAGAAGCAAGACGCAAAACCCAGACTTATCCGCTGGGTGTTGATGCTTCAGGAATTTGATTTGGAAATCAAAGACAAAAGCGGAGTGGAAAATGTCATCGTCGATCATATCAGCCGTATTGAAGTCAAGGATGATGATAAAACACTTATCAGAGACTCCCTCCTCGATGACCAGCTAATGAAAATTACTACATGATTCCCCTGGTATGCTGACATAGTAAATTATCTGGCTACGGGAATCATTCACCCTTCCGCCTCTTACCATGACAAAAAGAAATTCCTCCACGATGTCAAGCAATACTATTGGGACGAACCTTATCTATTTCGACTATGTGCAAACAGACTTTTCCGCCGCTGCCTACCTGAAGAAGAGATTACTCTTGTCTTAGAACATTGTCATTCCGGCCCCACTGGAGGACATATGAGTTCGAAAAAGACCGCCATGAAAGTCCTACAATCGGGTTTCTTTTGGCCAACAATAGCAAAAGATTTCCATGATTTTGTAAAATCATGCAACAAGTGTCAACTCTCCGGTGGTATAATAAAAAGAAATGAAATGCCTCTCACTATGTGGTAGGAGATTGAGATTTTCGATGTTTGGGGGATAGACTTTATGGGTCCTTTCCCCTCTTCATATGGATGCTCTTACATATTGGTCGTTGTGGACTATGTCTCGAAATGGGTAGAAGCTATACCCACAGTTTCCAGTGATTCCAAACCAGTCATTAAGATGTTTAAAGATATCATTTTCCCCAGATTTGGAGTCCCCCGAACTGTCATATCTGACGGTAGAACCCATTTTCTAGAGCGTAGCTTCGAAGCCCTCTTAAAGAAATACAGAGTCAACCATAAGTCACCACGCCTTACCATCCACAAACCAGTGGTCAGGCTGAACTTTTGAATAGACAACTGAAGGCAATCTTAGAAAAAAATTGTCAATAGACACCGTACTGACTGGTCCACCAAGCTTCCCGATGCCCTTTGGGCTTACCGAACAACTTATAAAACACCAATTGGAACAACCTCGTTCTGTTTGGTATACGGGAAATCATGTCATCTTCCAGTTGAACTGGAAAACAAGGCTTGGTGGGCCATTAAATAATTGAATTTCGATTTTAAAAGTGCCAGAGAAAATAGACAACTCCAGCTACAAGAACTAGAGGAACTTAGAATGACCACTTACTAAAGTGCCAGGATTTATAAAGAACAAACCAAGATGTGGCACGAAGGTCATCTAAAAAGAAAAGACATCACCATTGGGGATAAAGTCCTTCTTTTCAACTCCAGGCTCAAAATGTTCCCCGGAAAACTCTGCACAAAGTGGTTTGGGCCTTTCACCATCAAACACATATACCTGACTGGAGCCATCATAATTTTTGACTACAGGTGAGGAGAAAGGACAGTCAATGGTCATAGATTGAAAAAATACTATACTCTAGCAGACAAAATTCTGAGATAGACTATTAAGATCATAGACCCCATAACATCACCATAACATAATCAAAACTTCATCGAGCCAGTGACATAAAACCCAGGTGCTACTTGGGAGGCAACCCAAGATCTGGGTATCACTTATTTATCTTTCTATTTCCTTTGTTTAAATTAGGAATATCATCTTTAATCTGAAAATATAAATATTCACATAACCAAAACAAACATAAAAATATAAAAATAAAAAACCTAAGCCATCCCAAATGGTCTCGAAACCGTTTGGAGCCAAACAGTCCTGAAACCATTTGGAGCCAAACGATCCTAAAACCGTTTGGAGCCAAATGGTCCTGAAACTATTTGGAGCCAAACGATCCTAAAACCATTCGGAGCCAAATGATTCGAAAACTGTTTGGAGCCCAAACAGTCTCAAAACAGTTTGGAGTCCAATCAGTCTCAAACCGTTTAACCTTGGGAATTTGTAGGGTCAACCCCCGATTCCTATAAATATAACCCCACCCCCTCTCCTTTTTCTTTCTTCATATTCTCGAGATTTCTAAAACCCTCGCACGCACTATTTCATCTCCCATGCTCATGTTCCCCCACAGCTCGCGACGCAGGTTCTCTCCACCACCGTCACTCCCATTTCCATGTGTCTTCACGGCGACCACACCTCAGTTACCGCCGCTCTTCACGTCGCCATCGTCATCTTCACCAGCAGCTGCAAGGTAGATCAGAACACCACATCATCGACGCTTCCATCTTTGTACCACCTCCATTTCTACCATCGCCAACGTTTACGTCACCAATGCGGGCCCCTTTTCAATCGCCGCCATCATCTCTACCAATGCCGACGTCTCTATCACCGCCACCATCGCTATCACCGCAGATTTTGCTTCTCCACCATCCGCTGCGTCCCCGACGCTCCACCTTCCAAACAGTCTTGAAACCGTTTGGAGCCAAATGGTCTTGAAACCGTTTGGAGCCAAACGGACCCGAAATTGTTTGGAGCCAAACGGTCCCGAAATCATTTGGAGCCAAACGATCTTGAAACCGTTTAGAGCCAAACAGTCTTAAAACCGTTTGATCTGTTTGAATTCCGCTAAAACATAAAACCCAAACAAAAACATTAACACATGCACACCATAATTTTAATAAATTTGTTATCATTGCAGATCAAAAACATTCTAACACATGATTTTCTGTAAAATTTCTAATATGGCCAGAACTGCTGACCACTCCTTCTGGACAACAGAGGAACTGATAGAGGACCGAGCCAGGCTCCAAAAGATTGTAGATAACTACAACGAGACTGGAAAGGCCCCACCAAAGGTCAACATCATAGTGATCATGTGTGAACTTGACCGCATCAACAAATGTCTAGCTGAGGAGCCTGAAGAAGAAGTGGAAGAAATTTCTTCCAGTGATGAAGGCTCTGAATACGAGCCACATTTCGAGGACAAATCCCCAACTGAAAAGTCTAAGGGGAAACGAAAGGTCCAAGAAGCTGCGACCAAACAACCCCCAAAAAAGCGGGCAAGAAAACAGGTCCGCCCCACCACTGCTAGGGAACAAACCCTAGAAGGCCATATCCCATCAACTGCTACCACCACCCCCACCACCACTCCTGCAGCCACCACTACCCCTGTCTTCTTAGTACTCACCACCACCGCACTACCACTAGAAAATCTTTACATCCACACCCTCCCCTCCATTGAAAAAATACTAAAACCAACAAAGTACGTCTTCTCAAGCGTACTACTCAAGATGGGGATCTACGACAGAATCCTCACCATGCTAGACAACGCTAATATCTGCAAACTGTGCTTTGTCCCCAAATTTTCATATGTCGAACCCACAACAGAATTCTTTATACATCTCACCAAAGAAGCAGTGGACATTATGCACAGAGCAAGGGATGGAGGTGACCGCAGGCTGGTCACCAAACTCTATGGAAACAACGTTGTTATAACAGAAAATCTTCTAAACGAAATTTTCATTGACAAATCGGAACAGCTCAAAAAGGCCAAAGTTGTTGGCACAGAAAACTCCCAATTCAATAGACACAACTTCTGGAAAACTCTAATAGGGATCCCAACTTACGAGGCAAAGACCTGCAAAGCCTCCAATATCCATTCTGGGTTAGTGCGCATACTTCACAAAATTCTCACCAGTGTGCTCTTCCCCAGAATAGAAGGAGGAAATGTTATCACCATTGACCTTTTTCTTCTTTGGTCCATTCTGAATGGAATGCCGGTCAACATTGGACGTCACATGATACAGAAATTTTCAGCCTACGCCATAGGGAAAGAAATCTGCATTGGAGGGCACATATTGGCACCGTCTAACTCTAGTGCCCCCTCTATCTCTGTGGATCGACCCTGTACTTGCCGCCTCACCTATACTATGACACGACCCCGTGCGCTTGCGGGCGTAGTGTCTTAGTAGATGTAGGTAGTTAGTATAGGTCTTATAAATTTCGAAAGCATAAGATCACCCACATCCCGTGCGCTCCGACCTCGTGGGGTGTAAAAGCACCACTAGCGGGGATGCACCAAGCTTTCTGGCGCCCTTGTCAGGGCATTTTAGTCTTCATCGGCCATGGTCGTGGTAGTGGGCCACAGTCGTGGTGATCTGGGGGTGACAATCTGTAAATCTGGCCAAATAGATGTAATAATTCCCACGACCATGGCAGGGTGCCACGGCCGTTCTCACTTCTACTGACCACGACCGTGCTGATGGCCACGGTCGTGGCAGGTGGCCACGGTCGTGGCAGGTGGCCACGGCCGTGGGATTCTGTGGAATTTCCCTGTTGAACTTGGCACTTCATTGCTAATAAAAACACAACCTTGGCATAGTTCCCACGGCTATGGTGACGTTGGCCTCACTTAATTACACTTCAATCTTCGTCATTCTTGGATGTCTTTGCTTGGGTACGATTCTTGACCATTGGAGGTAGGTTGAGGGAGACTTTGGGGCCTTCTTTGGGTCCATCCATGAGTGGGGGAACCCTAGAACTCCTTGTTTCTCTCTCTTCCATCTAAGCATGGTTCAAGTACCTGAAAAACAGTGCAAAGAACATCCATAAGTGTATTTGCAATGATAACCATATTAGGGAAAAAGACTTGTAATCTAACATGTTTAGATGCAACTTAAGTACAAAATGGCACAGGATGGAGCCCTAAAATAGGGCTACATCAAAGCTCCACCAAAATATTAACTATAGTCCACAAGAGCACCTCCAAAGAGTGTAGGAAAGACTAGGTTGAACCAAGAAGAAAGAAGAGAGAAGAGGAAAAAAACTTCGTCACACTTGGGTACCACCTTGTCAAAACATGATCTCCGACCCTTTGTGATGAGGAGTTCTCTTTTCAAAATGACCACCATGGATATTCAACAATCTATGTCTGAGAAAGGGGAAGAAAAAAGGTGGGGTTCCAAAGGAAAAATGGGATCAAGGGAAAAGAACCACTTACCAAGAAGAGAAACCACTAAGAATCACCAAAAGGAAGGTGATCAAGATCCAAAGCACTATGTGCAAGGTTGGCCAACCTCCAAAGCACTCAAGATCAGTCATTATTGCTCCTCAAAGCCCCAAGGACGAACATAAAAGAAGGGATAAGAAAGAGGACCGAAAATGATACTTGCATGAAGAAGACAAAGGTTATATAATCAAAGGAAGAGGGAAACAAGGTAGGGGTGAGGTGTCAACATAAGAGACCACCAAAGAGACACTTGTCCACAAAATAAACCAACATGAAACCAATATATTCATTCATGCAACCTATGGTAATAAAACCTAGGTGGGGTCTCAACCACTAGGGTCACCACCACCCTAGGGGTCGAAACAAACCTCAAGAAACCCTGTCTCGGCCATAATACAAGGTCAGCAAACAAACCAAGTCGATGCATAGTACAAGGAGACGACCATATCAACCAAAAGCACCTCAAGACCATAAAGGTTGAGAAAAAAACACCCAAGCAAGGTGTCTTAGTCGAGACACACCCAAAACACCCATCAAGGTAGAAACACAAGTCGTGACACTCAACAAAGCACATCAAGGTCGTCGCCAAGCAAACCCTAGAAACCATAGCATCACCGCATGATACCACATCATCAACTAAGGTCCAACAAGGCACCCCATAGCATTATCATATCTCTCATGATGCTAAAGAACCTAGGGCACAATAAAAATGTGACAAATTGCAAGATAACCCCTTAACTTGAGTAAATTGCAAGTTGGTCCAAAATAAGCATACAAAGCTCAAACATCATTAAAACAAGACCAAAATAGAAACATAAGATTGTCACATGTTAACAAAGAATATAAAAGGATTAGATTAAGGTTTTAAGCATCTTATTAAGCAAAGAAAGTATACTCAAGCAATGAGCTAGGTTGGGAACCTTATAACCATAAACCCATAACAAGGATTTCACCCCCGAAATCCTATGTGAAAAGAGATGGGTAATTCCTACCCATCTCTTCCTCAAGATCCCTTGTGGCTTCCTCAATTCCATCGTGATGCCACAGAACCTTAACCAAAATGATATCCTTCTTCTTCAACTTCTTAATCCTCCTATCTAGGATCAACACAGGACCTTCCACATAAGATAGGTCCTCATCAGGCTCAACCTCTACTAGATGCAAAACCAATTGATATCGGATTGACACTTCCTCAACATAGACACATGAAACACCAGATACAACTTGTGCAACTCAAGTGGCAAATCCAACTTATAGGCCACCTTCCCAACACATTCCACCATAGGCTAAGGTCCAATATACATGGGAGCCAACTTACCCTTCTTTCAAACCTTAAAACACCTTTCAGAGGAGAGGCCTTGAGATACACTCTATCCCTGATTTGGAAATCCAACAGTCTATGCTGGTTATCTGCATACAACTTTTTCCTATCCTGGGCTATTTTCAAATGTTGTTGAATCATTTTGATTTTCTTTATCATCTGTTGCACAAGCTCATGACCTAGAAGCTGATAATCACGGGTCTCATACCAACACAACGAAGACCTACAACGTATCCCATACATCACCTCATAAGGTGTCATATCAATGCTCCTCTGTTAACTGTTATTAAGCAAACTCTATCAGGATAAGGTGCTTATCCCAACTACCTAGAAACTATAAGACACAAGATCTCATCAAGTCCTCCATAGTCTGTATCGTCCTCTCAGACTATCCATATGTTTGTGGGTGAAACACAGTGCTCAACCTCAACTGCGTACCCAAATATATGTGCAAACACTCCCAAAAGCAACTCATGAATTGAGGACCTCTATCTGACACAATGGTAGTTGGGATACTATGCAAACACACTATCTCATCAACATATATCTACACAAGCTTCTCAGATGTGTATGCCGTCTTTACTAGCAAAAAGTGTGCTGACTTGGACAATCAATCAATCTACTATCATCCAAATGGAATCATGACCTTTAGATTTCCTAGACAGACCGACCACAAAGTCCATCGTAACATGATCCCATTTCCATTGGGGTATAGGCAACAGTTGCAATGTTCATGTAGGATTCTGATGTTCTGCTTTAACCCGCTGATACATTGCATAGTTGGCACCAAACTCTGCCACATCACGCTTTAAACTAAGCCACCAATATAGATTTTTAAGGTTATGACACATCTTGGTGCTACTTAGGTGCATATCATATATTAATGAGTGAGCCTCTTCCAGATTCATCTTCCTCATATTGTCAACATCACGAACCACAACTCTATTGTGGTAACATACAATACCATCCTCTACGTCATGGAAGCCATCAGACTTCTCACTACCGAACTCTGATCAGATCTAGTGTATCACAATATCACTCTGTTTAGAATCTCAAATATGCTGCCGCAACGTAGGCTTTACTTGTAATTGTGCCAACAAACCTGTTAACAGGGAGACTTCCAACTTCACATTCATCTAACGTAAGGAGACCAACATGTCTCTCTTATGGCACACTAAGTATTACAACTTCTCTTTATCTATGGATGAAGATGAAGAAGGCTTCCTACTCAAGATGTTACAACCCCAATTTTTGGGATCATTTGGTGAGAAATGTAATTTCTCATAATAAAGATAAATGAATAAATAATGATGTCTTTTGATTGAATGCATGAATTTTATTTAAAATAGCCTTGTTGATTTATTTGTGGGCTTTATATGGCTATTGAGCCCAATAACAAGGAAAAATCAAAAGAAACTCCATTATTAATAAGGAATGGAGGAAAGAAAAATGTAGAAACCTCTAGAAGGCAATAGAGTGTAATCTAAAGGTGGATTTCATGCCTCTTGGGTTCCTTGGGTCCCAAGGAGTCCAAAATTGCAAAGATAAAGCAATAAGAAAAGAAAAGATCAAGTAAATATTTCCTTATCAAGAAAGAAATTGAAAATAATGATAAAATGTGGGGAAATAAGTGAAAAGAGATATAATGGAGTTATAATTAGTGTATTTTCGTATCCCAAGGACTCCTAATATTAAAAGGAATACCGATGAGGAAAATAAAAGAGAAATAAAGAGAAATCCTCAAAAAGAGATATTTCGATAAGAAATAAATAAGATAATGAGAAATAATGGATAAAAGATAAGTAAAAGGCTAAGATATATACCCAAGATGGTATTTCGAGCCATTAAGGTTCCTTGAGGTTCAAGGAACTCATAATAATAATTTAATAGCAAGATAAAGAGAAAATAGGTGAGAAATATATATAATTAAGTGATATCTTGCACCTAAAGGAAAGGCACATTTTGTTTTAAATAATGAGCCCAATTTTAGCAGAGAGGTAGATAAAGTTATTTTTAACTTTCTCTCAAACTTTGGGATCAATTGGATAAACATTGTGGAAGATATGAATTTTACAAGTTTTCCTAAAGTGAGAAGGATTGTATTAAATGTCACAATCCGATTTATTTCAATTCTTACTGAGGGCCTGATAGCCGTTAGATCTGGATCTAACGGTGGCTGCACCTCGGTGAGGAACAAGAAAATGAAACAACAAAGCAAGGAATCGATCCACATATACACCCTCCCTGATCAATAAGGAGTCTTAGAAATTCAATATCTGATCTTGGGAGAGCAAGTCGGACCAGAAGGACCCCTATTTTCTCAGTTCCCTAAACGATTGGGACTTTTCCCAATGATCTGTAGAAACTAAACCCCATGCCTATATAAGGGGGGAGTACATGCCTCAGCGAGACCAAGAATATCCTCGCGAGGGTCCGCTAGACCCTACGTTCTTCGCCCTCTGCTACCGATCTCCCACAGAAGAACCTCCCGCTCCATGAAGGTACTGCTACGCTGCCTTGCTAGCTCCAATCAACCACCTGCATGGGACCGATCTAGAGAACATGGAGGGCACTGCAAGATACGATGGGATCATGCAGAGATGGGGCGATAATCTCCGGTGGTCGAGGAGGAGAGATGCCCAGAGTCAACGACTTGGTTGACTGGGCGGGCTACTACTCGCGGGAGGCAAGCCGTGCGAGGAAGAAGAAGAACAGGGGAAAAGATGTCTCTGCCCCCAACTCCAGAAAAGAAACTGGAGGGTGGGAGTGTCATTTCGGCCCAACCCGCATGAAAATGAAAAAGACTTGTTTGGCTGAGGTGGCGGCCACTGATTGGCCCAAAGGTAATTAACCTTGCAAAAATCATAGAATTTGCTAGGAAGCTCCGATGAATAAAGTTAATACATGAAAATTTATCCTCAGAATGAGAGGAACACATAGAAATTATATTTGAAACCTAATTATGCTTTCTATTAAAAAATTATGTAAAGATGCTATCTTTAATAGTTTAATCAATGAAAAACCCTAATTTGAGATGATTAAAGTATGTAGTAGGGTTTAATGGATGATTAAAGTAGATATTAACTGTTATTAATAAAAACAGGCATATTAGATTTAAAAGGATGATCTGCATGCGTAGTTTGGTTAATTTAGAGTTCCATATGCTTTAATGAACACTTGAACCCTAACTTTGGTAATTATGACCCTTAATGATTTTAATTGGTCAAATTCATGTACAAAGCTGAGATATGATGGTTCTAATCTATTTTGAGTAAAAAGGTTTGTAATTGTGGATAAATACCCTTAATATAGTAATTGGGGTTTTCCTAATGGATAAAGGTAGAATTAATAAAGTTCGTATGTGAATTAGACCATAATGAACTATGAATTGATGATAAATGAGCATAATGACTTTGCCATGGATTAAAAGGATAAAAATAGTAGCTTTAATGAAAAAGAGGCTTAATGGACTTAATTAATGATGAATTGTGTTGTTTCTGAAATTAAGGTTATGTGTTGTTAAAAGGGAACCTTAATAAATTTCATGAAGGTTAGATGAGAAAATTAGGGTTTAAAAGAGTAAGGGGAAGTAAAACCCTAATTGCAAAGTAAACCCTAAAAATAGGTAGAAATCCTAAAAAGGAATAGAAACCTTAAATAGCAAGATGGTTTGGATAGATTTTAATAAAAGGAATTGAATGTGATTTCAGGATTCTTGTACTTGCTTGATTGGATGTCTTGATTGATTGGATTATTCTATCTCAAATCATCCTAACAGGTATGTGGTTAATTATGATTAATCACATTAGTTTCCCTAGGGTTTTCCGAATGTTTCCTTGCATTGAATGCAATCTAAACAGTTTGCATGTTCATACTGCAATTATAAAGTCACTATGTCTATCACAATTATATATACATGTGAATTCTCACACCTACATGCCACCCTGATGGAAGATGCCAAAAAGGTTAGGCCCAGGAGGGTAGACCAATGGGCACCATGAGAGGTGACCCCAGACACCAAGCTCAGGAATGAGAAGGTGGTCTATGATGCATGACTATGGAGCACCATGAGAGGTGACTCCCAGGCACCAAGCTCAGGATGGAGAAGGTGGCATGGAGTCAATGGCAAAAGAGAACCCCTAGAGGGGTATGCTAGGGTTAGGGCAAAAGCGGTGGAGAATGACACATTGAAAATGTAAATTGGCTTGTTAAATAATTTGATTGTGATTATTAAGTTGTTAGCCATATCTGTGAAATTTTGGTTGTCCCCATAATACCAGCATATCTCCGTATGCTGATCGATGTTTTGTTTGTCGGTGTTTTAGGTACAATCCTGGAATGAACAAACAGTAAAGTGACACATTGTGAAAATAAGAAATAAAGTGGAAGGAGGATTAGATAGCATAATTCAAGCTCTGGATAGATAGATTTCCAAAGTTTTCAAAGGTAAGTAAAGTTTTAATTTTATACCAAATTCCAGTTTTGTTAGTAGAATTTCATAATTATTATTGATTATTTGTTGAACCTTGGATCTGGGTTATTAGATAACAGCTATCACCTTTCGGTCTCCCTTAAATGGGGGTTACCGGGAGGTAGGGTCGTTACACAAGGCATATGCCACTACATTTGCCTTTCTTGGATGATAATCAATGTGCAGTCACAGTCCTTGATTACCTCCATCCAGGCTCTTCTCCACATGTTCAACTCCTTCTATGAAAAGATGTACTTCAAGTTCTTGTGATCTGTGAAGACATGACACTTCTCAATATAAAGGTAGTGTATCCAGATCTTCAAGGCATGAACCACCACAACAAGCTCTGGATCATGGGTTGGGTAGCTCTCTTCATGATTCTTCAACTGTCACGACACAAAAGAGATCACATTCTTGTCCTGCATCAACACGCAACCTATACCATTCCTCAAGGCATCAAAAAAGACGATAAATCCTTTTCCCAGCTTTGGCAACACTAGCACTGGTGGACTAGTCAACTTCTCCTTTAACAACTGAAAGGCAATCTGACACTTGACATCCCATACAAAAAGTACACATTTCCCTGTTAGTTTTGTTAGGAGTAACGCCACTGAGTTGAAGTTCTTAATGAACCTCCCATAGTAACCCGCCAAACACAGAAAACTACAAACTTTTGTCGGCATCTTTTCCTGCTCCCACTCCATCACAAACTCAACCTTCTTGGGGTCCATAGGAACACCCTCAGCATATATCACATGTCCAAGAAAGAACACCTCCTTCATTCAAAACTTGCACTTGCTAAACTTGACGTACAACTAATGTTGTCTCAACAAGGTCAACACCTGATGGAGATGTTGATCAGTTGTTGTCTATATCAACTGTATATCAAGATGCCATCTATGAACACCACAATGAATTAATTAAGATACAGTCTAAACACCTTATTCATCAAGTACATAAATGTCGCTGGTGCATTGGTTAGCCCAGATGACATAAGTACGAACTTATAGTGACCATACCTTGTCCTAAAAGATGACTTAGGTATATCATCCACCTTGATCCACAACTGGTGATATCTCGAGGTCTATCTTGGAGAACACTATAGAACCTCATAAGTGGTCAAATAGATCATCAATCCGTGGAAAAGGATACTTGTTTTTTATCATCACTTTGTTCAAATGCTTTTAATCTATATACAACTTCGTAGATCCATATTTCTTCTTCATGAACAACACGAGAGAACCCTATGGGACATGCTTGGTTTGATAAAGTCTTTCTCAAGAAATTCTTGAATTTATTTCTTTAACTCTACCATCTCAGCTAGCTCCATCCTATATGTTATTTGTGCTATCAACTACGTGCCTAGAACTAGATTGATCTCAAAATAAATATCTCTGACTAGAGGAACACTTGGGAACTCATCTGGAAACACATTCTCAAAATCACAAATAACTAACACCTCCTGGATAATCATACTCCTTACCTTGGTAACCACCACATGTGCCAAGAACGCTTCACAATCGTACCTCATCAACTTCTCTGCCACCATCGGTGACACCATAAATGTTGGAAGAATCTTCCTATCTCCTTGAAAGATCCACGTCACATCATCATCGAAAAATGTTGTCACCTTGTAACTACAATCCAAGGCCACCTAATACTTCTCCAAGGTGTCTATTCGAAGGATCACATTGAATCTATGCATTTCAAGTGGTATGAGACCCACTTGAATGTTATGTCCTAAAAAAGAAAGGACACAAGAAGGAAACACCTCCCACAACTCGGCGGAACCAACCAACATGGTTTCTAAATGAAGACTATCACGTATACAACTAACAAGCAAAGAAGAACTAGAAATCACTTATCGAGTGATAAAAGAGTGTTTCGCATCGGGGGTCAACCAGAATAGGTATAAAGTAAGAGGAAGACAAATCAGAATGAAATAACTCCATCTGACTCGTCACTACTCACCAGTTGACCACTCCCTCCGGCTGACTAATTGTGTAGAATTGAGCTGTTGCCTATTGTTGTCCCTATCCTCTGTTAGCTTGTCCAAAAGAACCAACCTACTATGCTTGTCCACGTCCTCATCCTCCACCACTACCAAACTACTATCTCTGTGAGCCCTACTAACTCTTTCTCGACTCTTGGGTCACTACATCATCTTTCACCAGACATGCCCACCTCATATGTCCTACCTGCCCACACTTATGGCAAGTCATGGTCTCATACTGTAGCCTAGATGGTCTCGTTACTAATGATGTGTTGTGGGCTCCTTCTAGTGGAAAATTTCAATCTCTTTTGTTACTAGGTGACCACTGTGTATGCACCCCTGACCTATGTAGTCTTAGTGTGCTAAAAAACTAGGCTTCTTAAAGCCTCCAAAAGACTGCCATTGGTAATGTGCTGGTCTCTTCTTGGCACTCTTCTCATGCTTCTCAACAATGTATTGTTCCACCCTCCTGAACTGACTCCACAAATGTGGAAAACTTCTCACAGTTCTCCAAAGCTGACAATAGTGTAGTCAACTCCATGCTCAAGCCTTTCTTAAAACGTCTGATCCTCTCTTGATATGTAGCATCCATGTGAGGATAGAACCTCATAAGCTCCATAAACTTCACCTCATACTCGTTGATCGACATGGATCCCTACCAGATCCTCTCAAACTGGTTGATCTTCTCATCTAGGTAGGTCTGAGGGAAGTACTACCTCACAAACTCCTGTCACAACTCCTCCCAACCGATCTCAACACCTGGTCTCTTCTCCTCCTTAATGGCCCACCAATGTCTAGCCCTCCCCTTCAAAAGATACACAACATGCTTCACCTTGTCTACCTCGGGGATGTTGAGGATCTTAAAGGCCTTCTCCAACTCCATCAACCACATATCTACATTTGTTGGGTCTGTCGTACTAACATACTCCATAACCCCAACTCACCTCAACCTTTCAAAGGTCTTCCCAGAACCCAAAGATTCCACATTGGCGACTGTTGCTCTCGCTTAATGAAGGGGCATATGTGTATTCATAGCTAGAAACTGTCCAAACATTGACTAAAAAAAAGGATTGGACACCACTGTAGGGTCTAACTGGAGCATCTCAAGCATAACATCCACCCTCTCCCGCCTCCTTGCATCACCTCCTAGTGCAGCAACACTGCTCTCAGCAACATGTTCTTCATGTTCTCCAACCATCTTTTCTTGTCTTCTTCATCTTTAGCATATGCAGAAGTAACCATTAATAGATTGGAGGACACTATAATAGACACAGACCCTAGCCCTATGTCCTTATAGACTCAAAAAACCTAAGCTCTGATACCAACTGAACTGTGATGCCCAAACCAAATTGTGATACCCCAACATGACACAAAGAGAGATTACTCAAAACAAAACACAAAATTAATCTAATCAAACTAGGTTACCAAAAATCACTGGAAATTAAAAACATTTCACATATCCACCTCAAGTGGAAGGATATCACATCAGAGTCCATGATAGCCACTTATATATATATATATATATAGAGAGAGAGAGAGAGAGACAGAGACAGAGAGAGAGAGAGTCAGGCTAGAATACACTCGAGTGTATCTGAAGCGGAATACACTCAAGTAGTTTTCCATGATGCAATATTTTTTTTGAATATCTAATCCATTGATATTCTTAAACATCTTGTGAACAACTCATACGCAACATTTGAGCACATTTGGATATGTATAGCTCATGCTATGAAGACCGCAAAAATTATGCATTTCAAATTAGTTTCATGCGTTGATTTTGTTGCTCTTGGATGAGTGGCTTACACTCATCCAAATGGGCTCAAAATTTGTATGTAGCCTAGTTATAGTATGACGGTGAAGATCAATGGTTTACATTTTGCAAAAAATAGTCTTGATATGCAAACACACTTGAGTGTATTCGTGCGATCCGTACACTCGAGTGTATTCTAGCCTGACTCTCTCTCTCTATATATATATATATATATATATATCACCTACCAAAAGGTTATTACATAATATTCTTCATTGGCTCACTGGCCACAACATGCACATATGATAACCTGTCTCATATACATACATCCCATATCTATACAACAAAGATATTAAACCAAAATTTTGTCTCGATATGTAATAAAAATCCCCCAAGGATCTAAGAGTACATGGACAACACATAGGACTCTACTCTAAAAAACAAACATCTTATCCAACCTTAACTCAGCTACTGCTCCTCTTGCTGATTAGCCTTAACAACACAATCTATACCTCCTCATGCTCAACCACCTAAAAAATGTGGAAACCCACAGGGTGAGACCAAACGTCCCAACAAGAGATATAACTCTCGACCAACGTATATTAAAAGCACAAGTAGATAACATACTAAACATGTTGAGTAGATTCAGCTCAATGATATGTATTCAACAGATAATGCAAATTAAATAAACTAGGTAGTTACCACTGAGCAGTAGAACAGGTAATATTTTAAGAAGGAATATGAAGAACATGTATAATAGTTGATTTCTCTTGCTACATTATAATTCAAGAAATCAGTACAAAGATAAGACAAAGGGATCAACCGATGTTATTCACATTTGAGCCTAAGGAAAATGTACTACACAGTTGTATTATCTCTTCTATTACGTCGTAAGGGGATGGGGTATACCACTCATGCTCCAACTGACCACAGTTAAGTCAAAATCAGTGCCATACAAGATCTAGGAGGACCCGAACTCCTATGATCTCTCCACACCCTTGGTTAGTCTGAGTCCTCTATAGTGACATCAAGTCCAACTACAAAACAACCTAGCCTGTCTTGGTATATAGGTCATGATGCCAGTGAAATTGAGTTACGACCGCAACCACACTCCCATTGAGGTATGATAACAACCATCCTCAAAAGATATCATGTAAATATACTAAATCACATCATTGAGATATGGACTTGACCATTTTCCTACCAGGGTATGACTGCAACCAATCTTGTGGGATGTATATACTCAACAATCTGAGCTTCCAATAAGGGAGAACTCAATTCACCATCCAACAAATACTGACACTGAAGATGGATCTATGGCACATGGCAGCTACATGATTAGGGTTTCACTTGATTAATTAGTACAATTGGTATCTTTTATCATCAATCAAGTTACAACATACAAACCCTAAACAAACTCTACAAAGATAAGGGCATAAAGCAACTTCAGAAGATATGAAATGTATAAGGTGTGAACTTGTCACATCACCACATGATACTTGTAGCACTACCATTTGCAAGGCCATCATCATATCCACTATGTCCTTGGATATCAATCCCTTATCACATAACTGGAGGATAACACTTCATACTAGGCATAAAGCCTCTGACATGTCATACGACCCATCACGTCATTATGATCTCAACATACCTCATCAAGGCTCATAGCCATCACCCTGTATCATATGATCACCACCATAGAATACACAAGCTATGATATTTGTTTCATCTAAAGGTTAGAAGTTCATAAACAAGAGAGAGAAAACATCATAACATGCTAACCATCCATGTAAGCTCAACAAGCATAGTTTATCCTAGGATTAGGGTTAAGGTTTCAAACACATAGCTGATCAGGGCTTCATATCATAATTCCATCACTAAACCCTAATTATGTCACCTCCAAATTTCTTGGAGCATATTAGAGTGAGAACATCATTAATTAATCATGATTAGATAATTATGTCAACAACACTAAGTATCAACATCATTAACATATGCATGTGTACCATCTCATTATGTTACGGATGGGTTATGACCATACACTCAAGTGAGTGTATCGACCACCCAAGCAAACATGTATCATGAACACTCTCAAAGCAAGATCCTTGACCTCAAGACAACTAGGAGTCTTGACCAAGACAAGAGCATGTGTCAGGACTACCACAAAAGTAGGTGTCTCGACCATGCACAAAATAGGCATCTCGACCATGACCATAACACACGTCTCGTCCATCCGTAAAACAATAGTCTTGACTGCAACAAACCATGTATCTCGACTGCTACCCACATGGTGTCTCAAACACAAAATAACATGGTATCTCAACCACCATCAAGGTCATGTCTCAACCAAAACAAAACCAAGGGGTCACAACTGAAACAAAGCATGCACCTCGACCAAAACCCAAACATAGGTCTCGACCATGAACAACACATATGTCTCGACCTAGACAAGATCAAGGTGTAGCGGCCTCCAAGGTCAAGATACCTTAACAACACTTAGACAACATCAAAATAGATATCAACCTCATTCAAAATATAAGGTTAACATCAAGGAAGGGCATCATCAACAAGATCGAAAACTCCACATGAGAAGCACATCAAAACCTTGGAAACCAAACTTCAACATGAACTCCTTCATGAAAGCCACTAAGTGGAAGAAGACCAAGCTTCGACCTCAAGAAAACCAACTCAAAACCTTAAGAAAACACATAGGCCAAACCAAAGCATGGTGATAAAACCAAGGAACATGATGCATGTTTGATTATCACCTCAACTATCACTTAACAAATTAGATATAAGAATTTAGGGTTTAAGAAGGAGTGTAATCTACATGACACTGCAAAGTATTAAACCTTAGATCATGGAAACTTCATATAGAATATTAGAAGATCAAAAAAGTAGCATGCAAGTAGTAATATGGTGCAAGTAATAGAAGAAGGTAAAGAGTTATATAACCCTCCTTAAGAGAAGGAACAAGCTCCAAGCTCTCAATTGCCAAGGAAGAAGATGAAGCTCCACCAAAATCTCAACTCTCGTCCACAAGATCACCTCCAAAGAGAAGAAAACCATGGTCAAAAGGATGCTCAAGAATGAGGGTAAGAAACTCTAGGCCGAACCAAGAAGAAAGAAGAGAGAAGACAAGAAAACTTCCTCACACTTGGGTACCACCTTGTCAAAACATGGTCTCTGACCCTTTTTGATGAGGAGTTATCTTCTCAGAATGACCACCATGGATAGTCCACAGTCTATGGCCAAGAAAGGGGAAGAAGAAAGGTGGGGTTCCAAAGGAAAAATGTGATCAAGGGAAAAGAATCAATTATCAAGAAGAAAAACCACTAAGAATCACCACAAGGAAGGTGATCAAGCTCCAAAGTACCATGTGCAAGGTTGGCCGACCTCCAAAGAACCCAAGATCAGTTCTTATTGCTCCTCAAAGCCCCAAGGACGAACACAAGGGAAGGGAGAAGAAAGAGGACCGAAAATGATACTTGCATGAAGAAGAGAGAGGTTATATACTCAAAGGAAGAGGGAAGTAAGGTAGGGGTGAGGTGTCAACATAAGAGATCACCAAAGAAACACTTGTCCACAAAAGAAACCAACATGCAACCACTATATGAATGCATGCAACCTATGGTGATAAAACCTAGATGGGGTCTCAACCACTAGGGTCACCACCACCCTAGGGGTCGAAACAAACCTCAAGAAACCTTGTCTCGACCACAACACAAGGTCAGGAAACAAACCAGGTCGAGGCACAGTACAAGGAGACAATCATCTCAACCAAAAGCACCTAAAGACCATAAAGGTCGAGAAAAAAACACCCAAGAAAGGTGTCTCAGTCGAGACACACCCAAAACACCCATCAAGGTAGAAACACAAGTCGCGACACTCAACAAAGCACATCAAGGTCGACACCAAGCAAACCCTAGAAACCCTAGCATCACCACATGATACCACCTCATTAACTAAGGTCCAACAAGGCACTCCATAGCATCATGATCTCTCTTATGATGCAAAAGCACTAAGGGCACAATAAAAATGTGACAAATTGTAAGATAACCCCTTAAATTGGGTAAATTGCAAGTTGGTCCAAAATAAGCATACAAAGCTCAAACATCATGAAAACAAGACCAAAATAGAAACATAAGATTGTTATATGTTAAAAAAGCCTCTCAAAGGATTAGATTAAGGTTCTAAGAATCTTATTAAGTGAAGTAAGCATACTCAAGCACTAAGATAGGTTAGGGGTCTTACAGTTCTCCAAAGATGACACTGACATCGTCAGCTCAGTACTCAAACCCTTCTCAAACTGTCTGATCCTCTCCTTGTCTATAGCTACCATATGCGGGAAAAACCTCAGAAGCTCCATAAACTTAGCTTCATACTCATTGACTTACATAGATCCCTGTTGGACCTTCTCAAACTGTGTGATCTTCTCATCCAGATAGGTCTTTGAAAGTACCAACTCACAAAATCCTATCGGAACTCTTCCCAACTAATCATAACTCTAGGCCTTTTCTCCTCATCAATGGACCACCAATGGCACAAATTCCCCTTCAACATGTATACAACGTGTTTCACCTTATCCTCTTTGGAGATGTTGAGGAGCTTGAAGGCCTTTTCCAACTCTTTCAACCATTGATCTACATCCGCTGGGTCTGTCGTACCTACATACTCAACCTCCCCTACACAACTCAACCTTTCAAAGGTCTTCCTAGAACTTGAAGATTCCACATTGGGGATTGCTTCTCTCGCATGGGATGGAGGCATTCTCTCTGCCATATGCATCATTATGGACATGAACTATATAAACATGGACTTGAAAGCATGATTTTCCACCATAACTAGGTCAGGCTGTGGAATCTTAGACACAACATCCATCCTCTCCTACCTCTTGGAACCACCACCTAGTGCAACAACACTACTCTCAGCAGCATGCTCTTCATGTTTTTCAACAATGTTCTCTTATCTTCTTCTTCTTCTTCTTCTACATAACCAGAAGTTATCATAAGATAGACCATAGGACACTAGAACAAAAACAACCCCTAGTTCTATGTCCCTGTAGACTCAGCAAACCTAAGTTTCCAATACTAACCAAACTGTGACGCCTCGATGCGCCACAAAGCCAAACTACTCAAAACAAAATGCATAGCTAATAATAATCAATCAGGTAACCATAAAACATAGGAAATTAAAACCAATTTCACATAAGAACAAAAGATGAAACTTATTACATCTGAGTCCACATGAAGCCACATGTATTACATAAAATGTAATAAATATGTACACATCATTGTTCTGTGTCTATCATGCCACAAGCCTATCACGTATGATAACCTATTCATATGAACATGCCATATCAAAATGTCATCTCGATATAAAACATCTAGAAAAACTCCCCAAGGAGCCGAGTGTACATGGAAAACTCATATGACTCTGCTACAAAACACTAGCAACATATCCAACCTTCCAACAACTATTGCTCCTCTTACTGCTCAGCCTCAATCACATGATCTCTACCTCGTCGTGCACAACCACCTAAAAGATGTGGATACCCACATGGTGAGGCCAATGTCCCAACAAGAGATATAACTCACCACGAACGTTTATTATAAGCACATATAACTTAAAGCAGAAAGACAACATACATTATCAGGTTGAGCATATTCAACTAAATGATATGTATTAAACTGATAGTGTAGGTTAAACAAATTAGGTAGTTACCATTGAGCCGTAGAAAAATTTAAACTTTAAGAAGGAATACAAAGATCATGTATAATAGTTGATTTATCTTACCACACTATAATTCAAGAAATCACTATAAAGATAAGGCAAGGGGTCATCCAATGTGAAACGTATTTGGCCTAAAGAAAAATATACTACATAGTTGTATTATGTCTTTTATTTTCTCTAAGGATTTGAGTCATACCACCTAAATCAACCGACCACTGCGAACTTGAAATCAATGCAATACAAGATCAATGGTAAAGCCAAAATCCATTATCTTCTCCTGAACTACTTGGTTAGTTGAAGTCTGCACCAGAGTGACATATAGTCAAACTACAAAGACAACAATGTATAGTCAAAGCTATAGTCCTGTAAAGACAACAACTCATAGTCAAGGCTATGGTCATGTAAAACACCTAGCATGCCTTGGTCAGGCCACGATGTTAGAAACCAGGGTATATATATAACCCAATCACTGAGGTACAACCACAATTGTCCTCTATCTCATCATATCACATGCTCATCACTGAGACTTGACTGTAGTCATTCTCAAAACACTTGGGATCAAGATTTCAAGGACACATAGTCACTTGCACCTTGCATACTCAACAATATGCGCTCTGGGTTTCCCTTGGAATACCCGTTTCACCATCCAGCAAAGTACTGACGTTGAAGATGTATCTATGGCACATGGCTCCTACATGATTAGGGTTTCACTTGATTAGTTAATTCAATTGGGTGTCTCTTAGCATCAATCAAGTTACAAAGTATGAACCCTACGCAGATTCTATAAAGGTAGGTGTATGTTACAACTCTAGAAGATATAAAACACATGTAGTAAGGACTTGGCACATCATCACATGATACCACTGCCTTACAAGGCCATCAACATCATCACATCACTAGCGGATATCAATCCCTCATTACAACACTGCATGATATCACCTAACATTAGGCATTGAGTCTCTTCCAAATCATAAGACCCAATCACATAATCCTTGTGTCACATCATCATATCTCATCATGCCTCACAAGGACTCACATTCATTACCCTTTATCACATAAGCATTACCATAGCAATTACTAGTTATGACTTTCAATCACCTGCATGGTTAGGATCATACAAGTAGGAGAGAGAAACGATATATCATTCGTACATATTATAACATTGCACAAGGTAGTCAACTATTTTATAATGCCACATTAGGGTTAGGGTCTCAACATTAATCTTGTTTAAGGTTTTACATCACAATAATATCAACGACCTTAGGTATCTCACCTTTCTAACATTCTTGGAACATCCTTTGTGGTCTATCATGACCAACATCAGGACAACCATTCTTATCAAACACATGGCACAACCCTTCATCAGTTGAAAAAGGCATTAGGTCACAAACCATGCGATCGAAGAGAGATACGCATTAGGATCGAAGACCATCATCAAGACCAATGATCAAGGCACAACCATGAGACATCAACGGAGTATGGGATCCAAGGTGGATCGTACACCTTAATTGACCAAACCACGAGCTAAATCAGCAACTAAGGCACAAACCACAACCAAATAGTCGAAGAGAAACCACTTGTTGAACAGTCAAAGAGGATCAAACATCTATGCGACTGAAGAGGAGGACTGGTCTAAGTGACCAAAGAGAAAACTATTCAATCGAAGAAGCATTCTATGCAACCAAAAGCCAAACTGACCAGCTAAATGACCAAACTTCATCTCTATGCCCTCAAAAACATAGAACATAGCATGATGATCACCTTAGATAGGAAAACTATTCACAAAATAGAATCAAAATAGGTGGTCATCAACTTGCAAACTGAAACCTCAAAGGAGGGACAACATAAGGGAATAAACATGTTCAAAACCCTAGAATCATGCACCACATATGATCAACACGAAATCCATGAGTTGAGGAATGAAAACTCAAAATCAAGCATATGAAAATAGAACCAAAACTCCACCTCATGAAAGGTAACCAAACCAAGAACCAAGGTTGAGTTTCATGCCAACCCATCATCATCTCCATCACTAGATTTTGGGGTAGGTGAATTAGGGTTCAAGTAAAGAAGCAAGTGAATGCAAGATCAAAATATAAACATAATCTGAATCAAGATATCATTATCAACAACAAGAAATTACATTTTAGAATGAGTTGCATGTAGGTTTAAATTGCAATTATAGAGAAATAATAGAGTTATATAACCTGCCTTAGATGATGGTTGCACCACCTCCAAGCAAGAAGCTCCAAAAACAAGACAAAACCCTAGATTTGATCTCCTTCACAACCAAGCTAGTCACCACCTCAAAAGAGAAGGAAAAACTCTAGGTTAAAGGGCAAGAAAGAGAGCCAATACCTCAATGCTGAAAATAACAAGAAATGAGATAAAAGGGAGAAGAGTTCCTCCACTCAACTTGAGTGCTACCTTGGAGACCTAAGGATTCGACCCAAGAAAGAGGAGTACCTCCCTTCCCACAAAAGCACCACCATGGTACCACCATGGGTTCGGCCAAGAGAAGAAGAAAGAGGTAGGGTTTTGCAATAAAATGAAACCAAGAGGTTAGATCAGTTACAAAGGATCAAATATCACCAAAGATCGCTAAGGAGGAGTAGCTCCGAGCTTGGATCACCACATGCAAAGGATCTCGACCACCAAGCACCAAGGATGAGCTCCTTCACACCACCAAGCACACAAGGCTGAACTCAAGGTGGAATGGAGAAGGAGGAAGGCTACAAGATACTTGCACGTGTAGGAGGGATGTTATATACTTAAGAGTAGGGAGAGAGATGAAAGGGGTAGGTGTCAAGATATTAGGGCACCAAAAGGACACTTGTCTACCATAGGATCAGCCATGCATCCACTAAAACCATGCACACACGCTAGGTTGTAAAAAACAAGAAAGGCCAACAACCTCACTTGGTCCTACATGAACATTCGTCGAAGGAACACATAGTCGCAAGGGCACATGGTCACATAGAAACCAAGTGACCCAAAGCACTCTTACCCTAGGTCAAGCGATCCAAGAGAAAGCTCCAAACCTAAGTGACTAAAGGGAACACAAGAACCATCAAAACTTCATTTGATCATAGAGAACACACTAATGATCATCAAGGGTGGTCACTAAAAGACCCAAAACTCAAACAATCAACATGAGGTCAACATCAACATAGGGCATTAAGGTAAACCCTAGAAACCATACTCAACACATCACCTCTTCTCTCCTCATCAAACTAAGAAACAACATGGCACCCCAAAGAACCATTCACTCTCTCATGATGCCAAGGTATGAAAGGCACAACCTAGATGTGACAAGTTGCGATATTACCCCTCAACCTGGGTAAATTGCAACTAGGTCCACAACAAGCACATATATAGCAAAACTAGTTCAAACATCATCCAAATAGGACCAAACTGAAAACACAAGCATGTCATAAGATATAAAGGCATCTCAAGAGATTAAATTAAGATTTAATCATCTTATTAATAAAAGAAAGCTCATCAAGCATTAAGCTAGGTCAGGGGTCTTACATTGAAATAGTGCTTATTAGTCTTGTTTAATGATTATGTCTTATTATAAATTATTATTATGAGAATTCCTAGACATGAGATAATGCTTACATTTTGTATTATCTATATGAAATTTGAAAATGATAGTGGAAAGATAAATGCATCATGTTGTTTCCTTATTTACAAGATTCGGAAAGCAACAAAGCACAATTTCATTTTACTAGGGGAATCACATTTTTTGGGAACCCATATCATTACATAGGATACATGTACCATATTTGTGTAGAGAGAGGGAGAGAGATGTATGGTTGATGAGATATTTATGATTATGTGTGCATGTGTTGAAAATATGTGATAGAAATGGGGTAGTTGATTTGGATGTTATCCCAAGGGGAGGCTACCATTGAGCTATGTCGTGAGTAAAGGCGTGTGTCCTAGTTGAGATGAAATAGGAAAATGATATATACGATATGTTATTTTGATATATAACTTCCTTTTATAGTTCATATTACATATTGCTTAGTCTTGTCATGATTCTGGTAGTGCCTTTGCATAATAATGATAAGTCAAAATCTTTAGTCGAGTCAAACTAAGCTTAATAATTATTATCGATTGAAACATATCTAAAATATAAGTAGTTGGAACAAGTAACAAAGTGGAATCTTAATCATGTAGTTTATGACTTAACATTATATATCTACTACTTATTAGAGAGGCTGGATGGTGAAACATATATTTCTATAGAAATCGAAGGGTCGTGAGAAGGTGCTCAAAGTTGTATATAGTTGAGTATTTGTCAGTGACTAGAGGTTGTTTTCTTTAATGTACAATATGATTAGGTAAAGGAGTGGAATTGAGGGCAAAGCTCCAATGCCATGTGATATTGAAAATTTGATATATGATTATGGCATATTTATACAAAATGAGGTTTAATGACTTGAGTACCAAGAGATATCTGGTATTATGGACCAACCTTTGAGCACTTGATGAGTAGTTTGACCTGTTGGATAAATTGGATATTATGATAAATCCCTTTGTTTCGATGATGACAAACATTTCATTCTTATTAATCTAACGAGCTACTTAAGTGTGCAGGAACAAGGTGATGACAAAGTTCTAGGGAATCCTTACGCTTGAATGTTTATAAATATCATGCAATGTAATCATATGTAAACTTGTACAAATATATAATGTACAAGTACTTAGACTTCATGTAAATCAAGCGTTAGATCTCCCTAACTAAACACTACACTTAGTTAGGACATCTCCTTCTAATAGGATCACATAATGCACACTCATGCACTCACTTAGTATCTTAATTGAAAGATTGAAAACAGAGTCAATCTCGGTCGACCACACTCCTCGACCGAGACACTCTCGGTCGAAAAACTTCTCGACCGAGATTGACCAAAAGTAGCCGTTAGACACAGCAGTTGACAGTTGCAAATAAACGTTAATCCAGAGAGCCTGTCGGTCGACGAATCCTCGACCGACTGGGCATCTCGGTCGACGAGTCCTCGACCGAGATGGTCTCTGACAGCAACTGCAGAATTAATTAACTAGCCGTTGCTAATGCGCCTAACTTATTCCTAACGGCTAGTTAAGCACTAGGAACCCCCTAGAAGTTGTCTAGAACGTCCTTAAGCATACATAGGTCATTCCTATAAATAGGACATGCCTTAGGTCACCAAAAAGCATCTAAGATATACTTGTGCTATACTTGAGCTTGAATACACACTTGCAATCTGTTTTAGAGCAATAGAGCAATTCCTACACTTGCCATTCATTCCTATTGCTCCCATTTCGTGTCCTATAGGCTAGTATCTCCTATCCACTATAATCACATTGTCATATACATTGGTTAGGAGATCTACACGCTTGATATAGGCAAATCAAGCCTTGTGCTTAAAAGGATAAGTTGTAATTTCTGTTTTCCTTCTTGTTCCTCGTTATCTTTTGTACTCTCCTTGCTACTCCCAGGGTTGGAGGCTGCGGATTGGAGAGGGTTGACTTCTCAGGTGGAGAAGGGGACTTCAAGCTACTTCAAGAAGGCTATCGCACGGGAAGCTACTTCAGAAGGCTGGTGCAACGGGTGTTGGTGCATCTACTTCAAGGGAAGGCTGCTTCAAGGTTGGGCGATTACTTCTAGGTGAAGGCTGCTTGAAGGGTTTGGGAAAAGAAATTGTATTTTATGTAAAGTCCTTGCGAGGTAATAAAATAGATTTCTTTTCAAATCCCGGTTGGGTAAGCAACCGGGTAGTGGACTGACTACCTTAGTATTTGCTAAGGCTAGGAACCACTCTAAACCCTTGTGTCTCCTTGTCCAATATTGTCTTTGTGGTTGCTTGAGTTAATTAATTATTTTAAATTATCTATAAAACTCTATTCACCCCCCCTCTAGAGGTTTTCAATTGGTATCAGAGCAGGCTTCAAGGAGCCCTAACAAGGTCTTGAAGAGATGAAGGGAGGAGGTGACTACAACCAAAGAAGCATGGGCAAATGTTCAACAAGTTGCAATTGGTGCTTAGGAACAAAGCACTCTACATCTAGATGTCCATGGAGGTCAAAGAAGGAAGATGCACATAAAGAGTGTCTCATTGCTACAATCAATGAAGAAGAAGAGGAAGAGGTAAGTCTTTTAGATTTATCAAAAGAAGATCTAATTGCTAGTCTAGAAGAAATGCATGAAAAATACATTGAGTGCAAGAAGAAATTGAAGAAATCAAATAAAGTAAATGATGATTTAAATACTAAACTTCTTGCTCTTGAATCTGAAAATGAAGATCTAAAAAGGGGAATTGAAGAACGTGATCTTAAATTGAAATCAGTAGAAACTAACTGCAATCTTCTTTCCCTTGAAAAGACTAATTTGCAGACTCAAGTAAATGATCTTCAAAAACAACCTATATTGTGCACCCACGTAGATTATGACAATATAGTTAAAGAAAGAAATATATTATCATCCAATCTAGACCAAGCAAAATTAGATATCAAGAAAAGAATGGATGAGATCACCAAGCTACAACAAAAAGTTAGAAGTTTAAATAACAATGGCATCCTTGATCAAATATTAGATAATCCCTATCATCAAATTGGGAGAAGAGGACTAGGTTATAAGCCTAAGGGGAAATCCTATCAACAACCTAGTTGGAGAAGGACACAAGCGAGTCAATCCATGAATGTACATAGAGGCAAATATACATTTGTACCAAAGAACAACCTAGATCAAAATCATAGAAAGAGATATGAGGTTGATTCTATATGTTGCCACTATTGTTTACATCTTGGACATTACTCCTTCTCCTGCCCATACAAGAAAAAGGATGTTGAGTTGGTATGGGTTCCAAAATCCCCAAATTGATTTGATTAGACTAAGTTGAGATATGACCAAAGCCTTTAATTTGCATATCTTTATGTCTATCTCAACTTAACATGTAGGGATAATAAATCGAAACTTAAAAGATTTGATTTAAAGGTTATCTTGATCTAACTAAACTTTCAAATTGCATAATTGAATTAAAATAATCTAAATTTTACTTGAAAACTATTACTGAAACACATTTCAGAAACAATACAGAAACTTCCTCGGTCGAGAAACTGTTCGACCGAGAACACTTTCGGTCGAGCAATAGTCGACCGAGCAGATTACTGTTTTCAAGTTCTGCTGTATCTATTGTTTTTAGTGTTGCTATCAATTTGTTATAAATGTTTGATCAAGATTAAATTGCAGGAAATATTTTGAATCAAATCATATTGATCTCTCTACATCATGAATATAAAATCTTTAAACATATTGCAAAAATGATATATGAAGACTGATTTTTGAACAAACTTTACTCCTTGGTTAAGAAAGTTTATTAAGCATGTTCATAGTTTGTCTTAAAACTGAAAACTCATGAAACATGAATAAGATTCTTTTGGACTATCATCAAATTGATTTGAAAATGAATCATGTTTCACATGGATTATCCTAAGTATTTCTTGATCTATGTATGCAAACCATGAATAGTCATTGTTCTTTATCATTGTGATTCAGTTCATATGAAGATATCATTCTGCACAAATGATAAAACTAAATGGCACAAATGCATTTCACATATAAGTACTCAAAATTGGAAATCTACAGTAAAATTGCTGAATAATCTTTTGACGAATCTATGTGCCATCTATTTGTTGTTAATGACTATTTTACATGCAAAACTAGTTGAAGATCTTTTTGATATCATCATGTTTAGAATTAACTATTTCACATGATTTTCTAAAGTATCTCCTGGTCTATCCATATAGAAATCATGTGTTATGACATGATTACAATTACTGTATCTCATGAAATAATTATGGTTCTATCATTGCATCATGGGTATGCTTTCACTATTTTATCATTCAACTCATAAAAATGATGCTATGCTACATAGAACAAATGGAAAATGATTATTGTATACATGACTTCTTGATGATTTATAGCAAGCAAATGTGTTATTGGTGAGTTATTGCTTAGACATAGAACTTTAAGGTTTGAAATAAAATGAAGAATTTCTCAATAGGTATCTATAAGAAATTGAGATATTAATCATGCCTTCATTGTTAAGAAGATGTTTTCATATTAAGTATCACTTAACACGCTTCATTATGTTTTGATTCATATATACAAATCTTGAATGATCATTATAATTGTATATATCATAAAAGCATCTTAACATAATAGAAAATAATTGTGGACACAGCTTGTGATGATGATGGTTCTATGACAAAGCCAAAACGGTACTTCTTAGAACAAAATATTAATGTTTTTATCTATTTGCTTGTTCTAAGAAATTAAAAGCAAAAAGCTTGACTTTAAGATATAAATCTTGCTTTCAAAATATATGTTTAAGAATCTTATGATAAGGGTATAATAAGAAATGGGATTTGATACTCATGTACCCATCGCAAAGCATATGAAACATCATGTAAAACATGCATTCTAGAAAAATCAAGGTCAAAGACTTTACTATGATGCTCATATATACTTCAAATTGATATTTATAAGCTATCTGCAGAAATGAATGTCTATCTTGGAAATCTACAGAATTTGCCTCTTGGTTAAAATTAAAATTGACCTAGGGGCGCTATGGTCGTAGTCAAGGGCGACCTAAAATAAGCTTTGACAAGATGCTTATTTGGACATTATTCTATTGTACTTAATCTTAGTATACTCTTGATAAAGGTCAAAATCAAAATTTAAAATCATCTGTGACCTTAGAAGCATTAAATTGCTTAAATCGTAAGATTAAGGGGGAGCTTATAAAAACAAATTTGATTATTTGATTATGAAGCTTACAAAACCTTTGAAATCACTATGTATAACTGAATATTTTCAAGAAAGTTATGAATTTATTGAAATGGGTATCTTGTACTTGAAGGAACTCTCTACCCAAATTGGGGCTTAACATCCCTTGCATTTGGATGGAGACATTTTTAGGTACTCTCAGCTTAGAGGATTCTCATCTAATCTAGGGCTTAACATCCTTTGATATATGAGAAATCCATATACATTTCATCATATGCTTACAGGTATCTCATTTCATTTCAAGGCTTAACATCCTTTGCAAATGATTGAGAAACAAATTATGGATAAATTAGATAAAAATCAATGTTCCTAATAGGATATCTAATTAAGGGGGAGCATTATATTAAGGGGGAGAAGAAAAATAAAACATTTAACTTTGGATATCTTTTTGAAATGACAAAGGGGGAGAAAGAATATAAAAATATATATAAAAGAGTTTCATCACATCTTGGCCAGCACTTACTTGAAAAACATAAATGGCTACAAAAGGTAAATTTTCAGGTATGAAACTCATATACTTTATATTTCCTTATTTCATATTTAGGAAATGTTTGTCATCTTCAAAAAGGGGGAGATTGTTGGATAAATTGGATATTATGATAAATCCCTTTGTTTCGATGATGACAAACATTTCATTCTTATTAATCTAACGAGCTACTTAAGTGTGCAGGAACAAGGTGATGACAAAGTTCTAGGGAATCCTTACGCTTGAATGTTTATAAATATCATGCAATGTAATCATATGTAAACTTGTACAAATATATAATGTACAAGTACTTAGACTTCATGTAAATCAAGCGTTAGATCTCCCTAACTAAACACTACACTTAGTTAGGACATCTCCTTCTAATAGGATCACATAATGCACACTCATGCACTCACTTAGTATCTTAATTGAAAGATTGAAAACAGAGTCAATCTCGGTCGACCACACTCCTCGACCGAGACACTCTCGGTCGACAAACTTCTCGACCGAGATTGACCAAAAGTAGCCGTTAGACACAGCAGTTGACAGTTGCAAATAAACGTTAATCCAGAGAGCCTGTCGGTCGACGAATCCTCGACCGACTGGGCATCTCGGTCGACGAGTCCTCGACCGAGATGGTCTCTGACAGCAACTGCAGAATTAATTAACTAGCCGTTGCTAATGCGCCTAACTTATTCCTAACGGCTAGTTAAGCACTAGGAACCCCCTAGAAGTTGTCTAGAACGTCCTTAAGCATACATAGGTCATTCCTATAAATAGGACATGCCTTAGGTCACCAAAAAGCATCTAAGATATACTTGTGCTATACTTGAGCTTGAATACACACTTGCAATCTGTTTTAGAGCAATAGAGCAATTCCTACACTTGCCATTCATTCCTATTGCTCCCATTTCGTGTCCTATAGGCTAGTATCTCCTATCCACTATAATCACATTGTCATATACATTGGTTAGGAGATCTACACGCTTGATATAGGCAAATCAAGCCTTGTGCTTAAAAGGATAAGTTGTAATTTCTGTTTTCCTTCTTGTTCCTCGTTATCTTTTGTACTCTCCTTGCTACTCCCAGGGTTGGAGGCTGCGGATTGGAGAGGGTTGACTTCTCAGGTGGAGAAGGGGACTTCAAGCTACTTCAAGAAGGCTATCGCACGGGAAGCTACTTCAGAAGGCTGGTGCAACGGGTGTTGGTGCATCTACTTCAAGGGAAGGCTGCTTCAAGGTTGGGCGATTACTTCTAGGTGAAGGCTGCTTGAAGGGTTTGGGAAAAGAAATTGTATTTTATGTAAAGTCCTTGCGAGGTAATAAAATAGATTTCTTTTCAAATCCCGGTTGGGTAAGCAACCGGGTAGTGGACTGACTACCTTAGTATTTGCTAAGGCTAGGAACCACTCTAAACCCTTGTGTCTCCTTGTCCAATATTGTCTTTGTGGTTGCTTGAGTTAATTAATTATTTTAAATTATCTATAAAACTCTATTCACCCCCCCTCTAGAGGTTTTCATGACCTTGTTCATAGTACTCTTTATATACCTGATGTTGATTGATGCATCACTGATTGTATGGAGAGCGGTAATCATTGGATTTGGTAATTTGATACCAGATATTTCACAATCATAAGCTTGTAATTAGGAAGATTTATTTTCAAATTAACTAGGACAATAATCTAATATAATATTCATATGAGTAGATTGCAAATTATAATGCAAACCATGGTATTTTTAGGATGTTTGTGTTGATCATATAAATTAATGCAAGTGATGTTATTTCCTATACTTATGATTGAAATGTTCAAATACTATTTTAATTATCTAAAATGTGTTATACTTTCTGTTGAAGCTACCATGTTTGGAAATATGGGAGTAAGTGGATATTTGGAAAGTAAACTAAATAGTAAGTATCTTAGACTCTTTCTTTTATTCATCTCAATACGCTACATTTACATATTTATATCTTGGTAGGAGTAATCCTCTTTCCAGGACTTTTTAGGAGTCTCATATGGTTCTTGCATGATGTTTTAGGTATACTAGCATAGTGGAAATGGTGGGGTGAACATGACATAACAAGTGATGACATAGTTGTTTCTAGAGTGTCTCTATAATCTCACTTTCCTGAATGTTGGGTGGGTGGTTATAAAATATGTTGTATATTGTTGTTCTTGGTGTTTGTATAAGATTATGAGTTTTGAATTGCTATGGAATTCATATATCATTGTGTTAATGAGATTTTATGTTATTGCATCCTTCATGATGAGATTAGTGAAGAGGTTTTCATTCTTTCCCCTAAAAGTCTCTCATGAGGAGTGATGTTGAGGAGAGTAGCTAGTTTTCAACATTATACATGGTTTTATGAAGAATTTTAATAATTTGATCCTTATGAAATTCACTTTATTTAGAATTTTTATTCAACTTTTGTTGGTTTCTAGTTTTAATTTGGGTTTTATTTTGAGGATTTGTCCTAATGTTTTTTTGGGGTTTGATCATCTAGTTGGGTCCTCATAGAATTGTGTAGTGCCTACTTCATACAAACTACATTGGAGTGAAATAGACTTTTTTTAGGTCTACATAAGTCATGTTTGTGTTGATGCAGTTGCGTTTTGGGTGTGTCAATCATGATTTGAGGTTGAAGTGGACTATTGGTGATCAAATTTGGCTAGAGAAGGTCAAAGTAAGTTTATTTAAGTGTGCTTTTGGGATAAAATGAAAATTTCTCATGATCTAACTGAATATATGGACTCCATTCAATCCTAAAGTAAATTGCTTTAAGTGTGCTTTTGGGCTAACATGAAAATTTCTCACGATCTAACTAAATATGTGGACTCATTCAATCCTCACATGTGTTAGACCCTTTGGAGCTTCTAGAGATATTCTTGAGAAGGTGATTCTTAGAGAAAGCCCTTGCATGTTAATGATTCAACAAATTTGTAAGTATACAAGCTAGAAATCACCTTCCCATCCTTGTATAGGTCAACTCCATGTAAATTTATTCTCTTCTCCACATACTTATTGTTGTTTTCTATAATCTCTAATTTTTGATGGAGTTATTCATGTTCCATGATGTCAATATATCTTCTCTGCTTAAAATTCCTTCTTTTATCATTCTTTTTTCTAGTAGGAGTTAGTGTATGCAAGGTTGGACACTAAATGCTTTTTGGTGGAGCTTTTGTTCTAGCATTTCAAAAATCTTCTTGTTGGAAGCTTGTTCTCTAGGTGAGTGGATTGAAACCTCTTAATTTGTACTCATACTAACGCTTAAATCAAGTGAAACTAAAGATTTAATTATTTTTCTTACTTGTAACTCTTATTATTAGGCTATTATTGAAAAAAACAAAGTCATTATTGTTTAGTTCAGTCTTTCCCTTACTTTACTGTGTTCTAAATGTACTAATCTCTCCAAGCTGGATTTATGACAAATTTCCTTCATACATTCCTATATCTATCCAAACACTGCCTAAAATTGAGCTTTTCTTGTTAATACTAAGTAATTGAGGAATCCATGGACTTTAATCCTTTGTGTTACTAAATTTACACGTTATAAAGATATTGAGCACCAACATAGTTGTTGATGCTTTTTAACAAAATCACCTTGCTTAAGATGAACATGACATGGCATTGGACAAATATGTTAAATTATCCATATAATGGTGGATCTAAGTTTATGGCCTGCAGACATGAATTGTTATCAAATAGTCATAAACTAGGGTTATACCTATATGCCATGAGGTTGATGCCTTGTGATTGATGCCTTGAGGTCGATGACATGGGTTGATGCTATGAAGGATTACTTGAACCATTAATATATGATGAAATATGAGGAAATTGGGTAACTCAGGAAGTGCTTGGTGGGGTTTATAATAGATATGTTCTTTTGTTTCTTTTTTACTTTTAATGTTCATAATTTTTTATGATTCCTTTGATTATAAAGAAGGCCTTGGAAACTAAAGGAAGGTGTATTTTGTGCTTTCGTGTCTATTGAATATTAAAACATCTATAATGTAATGCTCTCTTTTAGTAGCCTCTTAGATTTGTAATACAAGTGATTTACCTTCTTCTAGGACATACCTTTCTTAAAGAATTTTTATTGAGAACCTCTAAAATATGATAAAAATATACTATCTTGTGTGATCCTTGCAAGAGTTTATGGATATGGAAGATGGCTTGTGTGAATCAATGATGACACCTAGTTTAAGGCTAACATTTGAGTATCAATGGTATAGAGGACATTTGATTCATATTATAAGACCTAACATGGGGAACCCCAAGTGAGAATGGTGTTTATCAAATGCATGGTGGACTACTTATCTCAAGCCGGATGTGATCGATAAATACTTAAGGTTACATATCTATAGTATGTGGCTCTTTCTATTAATGTTCATATATTTTACTTCACCATCTTTCTCTACTTTTGATATTGTCTTTGCACTATAATGATAAGATGAAGATTTCTAGTTTAGTTGGACTAAAAAAGATAATTTCCTTCTTATAAAAGGTCATGAAAGATGAGTGATTAGACTGAGTAATGAGTAAAACTCTAATCATGTAGTGTATGTCTTGTACATTGTAGAACTTCCCATGTGTTCGGAAGATTGGAGAAGGAAAACATGTAATCTTTTAGAGATTCGGGGACCATGAGAGGGTACTCAAATTCATATACTATTGAATACATGTGGGTTATAAAGAACACATATGAGGTAAGTCCCCCCTCGATGCATTGAGATCACCCATGAATTGAATGTCGTCCAGAACTATAACGACCCCGCCTCTCGGTAACCCCCAATTAAGGTAGACCAATAGGTTAGAGCCATTATCCCAATTTCCCGGATCAAAGGTTCAACAAATAATCAATAATAATTATCAAATTCTACCATGACTATACTGAAAGTTGGAATAAAATAAGACTTTGTATACCTTTTTCAAAAACTTGAATATCTAACTTCTATCCACATCTAGACTCTATTCTAACTAATCCTCCTTGCACTTTATTTCTTAATTTCACAATATGCCACATTACTGTTTGTCCTTTTCAATTTGTACCTAAAATGCCAACAAACAAAACGTCGGTCAGCATAAATGAATATGTCGATATGTGGGGGAACCAATAATGGTGCAATTATTTGTAACAACATATTGCAACCAATTAGGATTTAACAAACAACTTTACATTTTAAGCATAACTGCTCAATCCATACATATCCTAGCCTCTGCGCTGTCCCTGCAGTGGACCTGGATGCTACCTTCCTTATGGTAGATCCCCATTAAACCCCTCATGATCCTACCTAACAGGTGAATCAATTTCTAGGGTTGACTCGCATGGTACTACCCATAGGTAGCCCACTCCTTAACTCATGGTGTGCTAAAGAATCGCATGGCACTACACGTGGGTAGCCCAATTCCTAACTCATGATAACCTGATGTCCTACTTAACAAGTAGGCCTTGTACTAGGTTACCATTTTCATCATTAGCAAAACCACAGTGGAGGACCAGGATCTGAGCCAGTCATGTATATATATATTCAATGATAATCCTAGTCACTTTATAGTTGCATGAAATAAAAGTCATCCAAGTAGTTATTTTTAGGAAACTGATAAAACATCCGGGAATCGCCGTGAAACTAAAGTGATTAACCATAAGTGTAAACACATACCTAAATCGCAAATTTCTCAATCAAATAGCAATTCCAACCAAGAAAGCAATCCAAGCAATTCAACCACACAATCACGGGATCCTGAAAAGCATATGTAACATATTTACCACATAATTATCAAGAATCTACTTTATTTAATTGGGCTCACTTTCTAGGGTTTCTAATCCTAATTAGGATTTCATTAAGGTTCCTTTATATCTATTTACATCTTCCTCTTTTATGACCACAAAACCCTAAAATAGAAGTTCTAGGTGTAAAACCCTAATTATCCACCTTATACATATTAAAGCCTTATTATCATCTATTAGGCTTAAGATTAACCTAGTATCACTTTCATATAAAGAATATTGAAATATAATTCATTAAAAACCATTCACATGTAGATTTGGGTTTCTAAGCCCATTAATGCATATTACCATATAAAAACCCTAAATTAAGCTATTTAACCCATTAATTATCTACTTAGATATACAAAACATCTTTTTTATCAATAGGTTAATATGCTTGTAGATTATCCATATAAGTCATCTCAATTTCATCAAATTAGGGTTTCTTACTCATGAAAGCATTGAAGGTCGCAACTTTATATACTTTTTGAACTATGATCAGATTCAGGTTCCAAAACCATTTTTATTGAATTTCTCGCGTTCTCCTAATAAATTTTGATATATAACTTATTTTGATCGGAGCATCCTAGCACTTATTATGAATTTTACAATATAAGGATAATCAGACCAATAAGACAATGCCACATCAGCTTTTAGTATTTGTTTTTGTTATCCTCGTCAGCTACAACTAAAAAGCAAAAATTACCTCTTTTCCTGTGATGACAACACATAGTACCAGGGGCCCTTGGTTCTTTTTCCTCATAACCTTCTTTCGCCTTGCATTCTGCGATCAGGCGCACCGAACCTGCAATCACGCCCATTCGAGCTGTAAGCGACCTGCCTCTTGCACAGGCCGCTCTCAGCTTCGCCTACCCCGATAGATCCCCTTGGAGTCATACACCCTTCCTATGAACCTCCTCCCAACAGACCTCGCTGCCAAACCGCCGCCGACCAACTAGTAGGGGCTCGACTGTCTCCACCCACCCTGCTTCCTTACAGACTCGCCAGTGCGACACAGGTTCCGTAGGCAGACGTCGTCAACTCCGATGGCAGGTACCATCTCCATCTCCTACTCCAACGAGGTCAACCCATAACTTCGCCCTCCTAATGTCTTCTTTTCTCACGTTCGTCAAGCTCGACAAGGGTAGCGCCGCCTGGTGAGGTTCCACGTCCTGATGCCTTATGCGGCATGTCCAGGGACGTCGACCACCCGACCTTTATCCTTTCACTACCACCACAGAACCTATGTCCTCCTGTAGAACCCGCTTGGACCTATCTTTAACACCGGAGGTGAATCTCTTGGCCTTGGCGTTGGCATCCTCCTGTCTTGCAGCCAGCGTGGGAAGGATGAGCGACGGTCCCTAACTCTCATCGCACTCTTCATAGAATGAAGATGAACCAAGTTTTTTCCAGGGAAGCTAGGGCTAGAAAAGAAATGCCTAACAGCACATAGGTTGCTAGGGTATAGCATAGCCATGCGTGCCGACTCCCATATTGGATGCATGAGATCCTAACCCTTATATAGATGAGTCTAATAGGGTTTCTAAAACTTCAACTTTTGTAGACTAGCAAGGAAGGGCTGGGAAAGATTCCTACGGCCGTATCCTTCCTTTTATTTTCTTTATTTGAATTCCTTTCACCATTAGAAACCATGTGGACTCGAAATATTTTCCAAGATGGAGTCATTATCCATATTTCCACATATTTCTTGTATTATTATCATTATCTCACATTTGTCTAAATAAAGCAATATTTAGTTAATCCTTTCTCTTTCTTGTTGCATTATATTTGCAATTTGGACTCCTTGGAACCCAAGGAACCCAAAAGGCACGAAATCCCCTTTGGGGAATATTCCTTTGCCTTCTAGAGGTTTCTCAAAAATATATTGCTTAATACCCATTATCTTTTATCTTTTTCCATTATTTGGACTTTTCCTCTTTTCTTCTCTTTTTTATCCATTATTGGATTAACATAATAGCAGGAATCATGAAATTCCTATCAAAAGGGATATTTGCAAAGAAATCCATCCTTTGGAGCAAAGCATACAACCTTTTCAATTAAGTCCAAAATTAATACATTTCAATTATGAAAACATATGTAAAATTGGGGTTGTAACATCCTTCCCCTCTTATAAGAATTTTGTCCTCAAAATTCCATCAAGCATATAAACAAATCAGGAAGACTTTTCCATGTCCATCATTGGCCCATATGTGGCTTTACCCTATCCATGGTGCTTCCAAAGAACCTTTATCATCACATATTCTTTTCTCTGAGTTATTTCACCTTGGCATATATAATCCTCACAGGTGACTCAGGACATTTCAACCTCCCTTGGGGCTCACTAGGTTCATTGCTCTACGCATGACTCCAGTACCTCACATAGTGCTCTAAATTGGACACATGGAACTCATCACTCATCACATTATCCTGAGGGGTAAGGTCAACCATAAGTAACTCCACCAATCCATCTCAAATGGACCTATGTATCGGGGACTCATCTTTTTCAACCATAGCTTAGATGGGTCGGATTTTTAAATCACATATTCTCCCACAGTGAACTACATGTTAGTCTACTTTGCATCATCTCACGACTCATGTCGCCCCTGGGCTCTCTTTCAGCCATCGCACGATCAAAGCGACTTCATCTGTACACACTGTGGTCCTTTTCTGACCTTCGTGAGGTCCCTTCACCAACATTATCTTAATGAAGTGGTGACCGACACAACCTCCCTTACAGAGCTTCTTTATATCTCGATAATGGCTTTGGTGGTTATCATCACATCTCTCATACGGCTAGAACTGCCCCCCCCATGTTTCACCCTAAATGAGCACACAATCTCTCATCAGACCCTCTAATATGGATCATACAAATCATTAGTTAGGGGTGAAAACTATACAAATATCGAGTTCTTCATGTATCTACTTCCACCTCATGGAAGTAAACCATTAGGTCATATTCAACAACCTTTGAACTCGTATCATTGTATAGTTGAACCATGTCTCTTACATGTAGTTCAACTGGATCTGTCTCCCGACAGTACTCTCTCTTTTCTTAGATTATGTCATCTAGGTAAGGAGATCGACCGTAACCCACATTGCATCCTGACCTTCCTCAGTCCAGGGAGACTTACCACACCATCTATAGTGATGAACTCCCATTCCCACTTAGGGACTCTTTATCCTCTATATCAACACATTGGGTTACTAGTGTTCATCCTTTACCTCCTGGCTCACATGGTGACAAGCCACATGCATCTTTGTAAACTTTTCATCTTAGACCTCAAAGTATTACTACCACTTATTATCTAAGTAGTACCACGGTGTATGGTGATATTAAAATCATGATCTCCTGTATGTCATGATTCCTCAAGATTGATTCCTCAGAAACCTTAAACCACTCTAGTCAGGGTTTGATCACCTTCTTTTCTAGAGAAGTGCATCTAAGGTTCTACAACCATCCTTTTATTACATCAAGGCCTAGGCTGGCTAACCAAACAACCACTAACTTGATCAACATGTCTCGTTACATATAAGTTTTAACCAAACATATCTCCTTTTCCACACTTAGGGTTAACCTAACAACCTTTTCTAGCCTCCAGCTAAACTAGGCAGTTGCATCTCAACCAGAGCATCCATTACTACCTTTCATCTTTAGGTACTAGGTAACAGTGAAGACATACACCTCCTTGTAGTCCACTTATCATCTCATCTCGGACTCTAAGACTATCTTCATCAAGGGAACTCAGAGATCATTCTCTTGGTTATCAAACTCTACCTTGTACAGTTCATAAGTTCCACATAACTCATGATAAAAACATCCTCATAAGATGACTATCTTAATTCTCTTGGTATTTTTTTAACATCCACACATCGTACACTCCACAAGGGTATGCTATTATCTCCATCCTCATGCATCATAGAAACGTTTATACTCACATCATCTTTATTCTTGGTGTATGGCATGCGTACCATCCTATCTCTCACTCCCATAACAAGAGGAAATAAGCATTTGGCTGCAGTCCAAATATAGAGTTCTTCCCATTCCAAGAGTAGAGATGGTACATCCTACATTGCCATTACACCTTCAAATCTAAGTTGAAACGTGCAACATATGTCTCTACATCACGATCATCTTGATATCAAAGTTACTTCCATGGAAAACTGATCTCGAACCTATCATCACACAATCCTTGGTCATCTCCTCTAGGTCTGTAGGGTGCCGACACTTTTGGGGTCATCCCTCTTCCCTTATGCATCCAGAGAGTGCCCTCCTCATATGCCCTTTAGGTCCCATGAGTTCATGAAGGTGATCAATCTCCTAACCCATGGCCCTTAGACAATTATAGATGTTACCTCCCGACCCTATGGTCATGTGCAACTAGGGAATTAGGCAACTCCTACTTTCATCGGTCTTATCCCTACCTGACCCTAGGATAGACTTAGGATTCTAACATGGTACATATCCAACTTGAAATCTTACCCAAGTATCCATCATCTCTCTCGACATTCGTGGTCTGACGTACGTCCTTTCATAGGGGTTATGGCGACCTATCTCCCTAACGGTTACCTCCACGATAACACATCCACATGCACTCAGAGATGATCATCTATGGGTCTACAAGTTACTCTTATACTATGTACTCTCCACTTAGCTTCTCAAGATTCTATGAGACCTCTTAGGGTTTCCTCAAACCCAACAAAAATTGATTCATACCCTACAAAAGGGTCCTCTCCCAAGATGGGAGGAAGATACATCTTGATAACAAAGGTCACAAACGTCCTTATGTCCAGGGTTTACCTTCACATGAGCATGCTCAACCCTAGAAAGCTACTAAGGCTCGTAGCTAATCAAAGACCACCTACTAAACCATGCTAGGTCTCCCTGATAAGTCATACTTGTTCTCATTCCTCACTATTGGACAAAGATCATACCTGCCCATGTCACCAACTTATAGGCGAGGGGTTCATCAAACATACACCTTAACCAAGGGGTTTCCTTTTCCTCCAAACATGGGAGGGTGCCATGTTCAATTCTTTGGAAATCCAAATCTCGTCATGATCATCAGGTACACCCAACACTACTACTTCCCCTCTTAGGTCTAGGAACCCTAGGTTCACCTTTCTGATGTCCAACTGCATGCTCAACCCTGTAACCACGTACCAAGAATGTACAAGGTACGAAATGCACTTCCTATTATCATTCCACTTGAACAACACCTCAGAGTGGAGTCCTCCTCAAGGACAACCAACTAGGTATAAGGCCTCACAACTTGTTACCATACCTTTCCAGGGTCTAAGGAACTCTTCATCCTCACCCTAAAAGGGTAAACACCAATACCATAGGCACATAGGTACCAGTAGCCTTATCCTCTCTCTAGGGTTTGGTTCCTCTAAAGGTAACCCAGATACCATAAGCCTCCAAGGATCATGCATGAGGCAACCACAACCATCCACTTAGTCGCATCATCCTCAACTTCCCAGCTATTCCTCATATCTCAGAGTCTAAGCTTCCAACCTTCTTGCTTGGGTCCTGATCTCTCTCTCTAGAGCTAACCCTACAACAACCTTACTACTAGAGATCCTCTCTCGAAGGTGGATCAAGCTTACCAGCATACACCCACATGGGTGAAACCTATGTTCGCCCAAGATTATCCAAAACTCTTCATGCTTATCTCATAAGCTATCTAACATACCCTCCTGGCCAGGGTTTTAGCCTATTGTCATCCCTACTGACGTACTTCGGGTGCAACTTTTCCATGCTCATATAAAACCATAGGGTTTCTATAGGTTCTTCACTAACCTCTTCAATGAAGGAGTTATCCTTCACCCTAACATGCACGACCCTTCCCATGGTTGGGTCGCCAAGGTACTAGGTCAACCAACCTCACATGGCTCATATCATCATGAGTATCCAAACCAACAACACGTCCACCTACACACATGGTCTACCATGACCTCCATCATGCCATCTCTCTCCAACCACCACTTAGGTTTAGGGTTAGCACCATCCTTAAAGGATATGCCAAGTCTCTACCTTTAATGGAGGTCTCTACCTCCAAGACTAACTCTCTCTACTTATCCTCCTGACAAGAAGGTCTAGCCTCAGGTCTCTCCTGAGGGCATGACAACATATGTCATACGACCTAAGCATGCAACTATTCTTTAGTTTACACTTAAACTACTAAGCTTATGTCCATGACATCTTATTTACATGCTTTTCATTAATTTAGTGGAGGATTCCTTAAACCTTATCAACTTTACCCATACCTCAAGAGGGTGAGGAAGAGAGAGAAAACCCTAATCCTTAAAATCCTTAACAACATTTGAGTTGAGAAGGGATGAAAAATATGAGAGAGTCCTAAAGGTATCTTATTTCGAGTCAAATCCTGAGACATTAGCCATGCAGTCACACAAATCCGGGAGTCTCGTATTCTGACTAGCGGTGCGAAGGAAAATATTGCCAGCCCCCGAACGTGATCCTTTTCTAGACACCTCTATCTTTTGGAAAATACTCTAATAACTCTCTCAGTTCTATGGAATTTATAAAATTTAATAATTACTAAAGATTAGATGAGGAACCAATGCTTTGATACCAAATGTAACGACCTTGCCTCCCGATAACCCCCAATTAAGGGAGACCAAGAGGTCAGAGCCGTTATCCCAATTTCCCGGATCAAAGGTTCGAAAAATAATCAGTAATAATTATGAAATTCTACCATGACGACACTGAAAGCTGGAATAAAATAAGACTTTGCATACCTTTTTCAAAAACTTGGATATCTAACTTCTATCCACATCTGGACTCTATTCTAACTAATCCTCCTTGTACTTTATTTCTTAATTTCACAATATGCCACTTTACTATTTGTCCTTTTCAATTTGTACCTAAAACGGTGACAAACAAAACGTCGGTCAGCATAAATGAATATGTAGGTATGTGGGGGAAACAATAATCTTGAAATTGACTGTAACAACATATTGCAACCAATTAGGATTTAACAAACAACTTTACATTTTAAGCATAACTGCTCAATCCATACATATCCTAGCCTCTATGCTCTCCCTACAGTGGACTTGGATGATACCTTCCTTATGGTAGATCCCCATTAAACCCCTCATGATCCTACCTAACAGGTGAATCAATTTCTAGGGTTGAGTCGCATGGCACTACTCACAGGTAGCCCACTCCTTAAATCATGGTGTGCTAAAGAGTCGCATGGCACTACACGTGGGTAGCCCAATTCCTAACTCATGATAACCTGATGTCCTACTTAACAAGTAGGCCCTGTACTAGGTTACCATTTTCATCATTATCAAAGCCATAGAGGAGGACCAGGATCTAAGCCAGTCATGTATATATATATATATATATATATATATATATATTTGATGATAATCCTAGTCACTTTATAGTTGCATGAAATAAAAGTCATCCAAGCAGTTATTTTCAGGCAACCGATAAAACATCCGGGAATCGCCGTGAAACTAAAGCAATTAACCATAAGCGTAATGACATACCTAAATCGTAGATTTCTCAATCAAATAACAATTCCAACCAAGAAAGCAATCCAAGCAATTCAACCACACAATCACAGGATCCTGAAAAGCATATGTAACATATTTACCACATACTTATCAAGAATATACTTTATTGAATTGGGCTCACTTTCTAGGGTTTCTAATCCTAATTAGGGTTTCATTAAGGTTCCTTTAGATCTATTTACATCTTCCTCTTTTATGACCACAAAACCCTAAAATAGCAGTTCTAGGTGTAAAACCCTAAGTATCCACCTTATACATATTAAAGCCTTATTATCATCTATTAGGCTTAAGATTAACCTCGTATCACTTTCATATAAAGAATATTGAAATATAATTCATTAAAAACCATTCACACGTAGATTTGGGTTTCTAAGCCCATTAATGCATATTACCATATCAAAACCCTAAAGTAAGCTATTTAATCCATGGATTATCTACTTAGATATACAAAATATTTTTTTTATCAATAGGTTAATATGCTTGGAGATTATCCATATAAATCATCTCAATTTCATCAAATTAGGGTTTCTTACTCATGAAAGCATTAAAGATCGTATTATATACTTTTTGAACTATGATCAGATTTAGGTTCTAAAACAATTTTTATTGAATTCCTCGCGTTCTCCTAATCAATTTTGATATATAACTTATTTTGATCGGAGCATCCTAGCACTTATTATGAATTTTACAATATAAGGATAATCAGACCAATAAGACAACGCCACATCAGCTTTTAGTATTTCTTTTTGTTATCCTCGTCAGCTACAACTAAAAAGCAAAAATTACCTCTTTTCCCGTGATGGCAACACATAGTACCAGGGGCCCTTGGGTCTTTTTCCTCATAACCTTCTTTCTCCTTGCGTTCAGCGATCAGGTGCACCGAACCTACGATCGTGGCCGCCAGAGCTGTAAACAACCAACCTCTTGCACAGGTCGCTCTCAGCTTCGCCCCTCGATAGATCCCCTTGGGGTCATACACCCTTCTTGTTAACCTCCTCCCAACAGAACTCGCTTCCAAACTGCCACCGACCAACCAGCAGGGGCTCAGTTGTCTCTGCCCACCCTGCTTGCTTACACACTCGCTAGTGCGGCGTAGGTTCCGCAGGCAGACGTCGTCAACTCCGATGGCAGGTACCATCTCCAACTCATACTCCAGTGAGGTCAACCCATAACTTTGCCCTCCTAATGTCTTCTTTTCTCACGGACGTCAGGCTCGATAAGGGTAGCGCCGTCTAGTGAGGTTCCACATCCTGATGCTTTATGCGGCATGTCCAGGGATGTCGGCCACCTGGCCTTTGTCCTTTCAGTGCCACCACAGAACATATGTCCTCCTATAGAACCCGCTTGGACCTGTCTTTAACACCGGAGGTGAATCTCTTAGCCTTGGCATTGACATCCTCCTCTCTCGCAACCATCGTGGGAAGGATGAGCGACGGTCCCTAACTCTCGCCGCACTCTTCATAGAATGAAGATGAACCAAGTTATGTCCAGGGAAGCTTGGGCTAGAAAAGAAACACATGACAACACATAGGTTTCTAGGGTATAGCATAGCCATGCGTGCCGACTCCCATATTGGATGCATGAGATCCTAACCCTTATATAGATGAGTGTAATAGGGTTTCTAAAACTTCAACTTTTGTAGACGAGCAAGGAAGGGCAGGGAAAGATTCCTACGGCTGTCTCCTTCCTTTTATTTTATTTATTTGAATTCCTTTCACCATTAGAAACCATGTGGACTCGAAATATTTTCCAAGATGGAATCATTATTCATATTTCCACATATTTCTTGTATTATTATCATTATCTCACATTTCTTCTAAATAAAGCAATATTTAATTAATCTTTTCTCTTTCTTGTTGCATTATCTTTGCAATTTGGACTCCTTGGAACCCAAGGAACCCAAAAGGCACGAAATCCCCTTTGGGGAATATTCCTTTTCCTTCTAGAGGTTTCTCATAAATATATTGCTTAATACCCATTATCTTTTATCTTTTTCCATTATTTGGACTTTTCCTCTTTTCTTCTCTTTTTTATCCATTATTGGATTAACATAATAGTAGGAATCACAAAATTCCTATCAAAAGGGAGATTTGCAAAGAAATCCATCCTTTGGAGCAAAGCATACAATCTTTTCAATTAAGTCCAAAATTAATACATTTCAATTATGAAAACATATGTAAAATTGGGGTTGTAACAAGAACATATCCTATTCTTATATTAAAGTTCTATAAATGTGATTGATGTGACATGTTTATATGGCATACTACTAATGTGATATGATAGATGTTGCAATCCATATAATCAACAAACTTGATGTTTATGTCAATGGCCAATGAGCCCCTACTCTGTATACCTACTCCAATTGGAGTGTGGTGAGATCTTACTAAGATTGGATACTCTTGAGATCCTTTACAATAGACATAGATATTTCATAGTCATTTGATGTAGTTTGGATGATGCATTCCAAATTATCTAGAGGTCAGGAGTGTAAGATATAATACAACCAACTAGAGTATACATATTATCACTAATGATGATTTCTTAAACGATATCCATAAATGATTTTCCAAACAATGCAATTAAGTGCATATTTTTTATTTGAAATTGTTAATATTTAGGATGGACTATTATACTAGAATTTAATTTCATATATAATTCTATAAGGTGCATGCTATCTTGCTAAATTATCGAGTTGTTAGTTTAGAGCATTCATATTTTTCTTGTTTACTTTAATTCATATAATATTATGTTGTCACATGTTTATCTACATTGTTATGATTTTTCTTCCCTCTGGGACTATACATGAGTCTCATGTGATCATTCCATGTGTTTCCATGTCTAATTAAAGTAGAAGGACAAAATATACATAATTAATAAAAAAGAATGTAGATTAGTCTAGGGTGGCCCTATACACTCACTTTTATGAGTGTTAGGTGGGTAGCTGATGCAATATGATGTATGATGCTTTCTTTACAAAGCATGTAATTGAAAGGTAAACTTTTATGAGTGTTAGGTGGGTAGCTGATACAATATGATGTATGATGCTTTCTTTACAAAGCATGTAATTGAAAGGTAAACTAATTGTAGACAATGTATACCTTCATATATATGAATCTTTTTGTAACTTGCTTATTTTTAGAAATAAATATGGTTGTAATTCTTTACTATCTGATCTTCTGGTTAAGTATGATGTCATGTTAACTATGGATTCTTTATGGCATTAATCAGATTTTTCTATTGGTTTGGCTAGTTTGTGGCTTGTCATGTGGGTACCATCTTCTAGAATGTAGGTTCTATTCCTATTCTATCTGGTGGAACACTCAAACCTAATTTACATGCAGTCTATATCTTTTCACCCATAGTTTTGAATACATATTTCTATGGAAAAGAGAAGTTTACTTCAATTTTCTATTCCCTCAACATTCAAGTTTTGTTGTATTCTAATTTAAGATGGGTTTTAGTTGAGAATTTACCTTAATGATCTTGTTACAATTTTTATTAGAAGCATGGCCCTCAACAGAACATATATGACATTCAACTAGTAGCTTTCCCTTCAGATCCACCTAGATATGAGCTATCATAACTGCATGAACACAATAAGTTTCTCTAACAATTGCACCTCATGCAAAATCATCACATAAATCCTAATCACAATCGACTAACTTGTATGTCAAAAAAGTTACATGAGAACCTAAATGAATACAAAATATATTTTTTAATCAAGTCAGGATGCACTATTATTCATCCTGTAAAAGGATACAAATATGCAATCGATGATGATGAGAGTGGAGGAAAAGAATGATGAATAGCATGATAGCTTGACTATCAACCAAAAGGGCATAACAAAACATATTTATTCTCCTATTATTTGGCTATATCAATTACGATGCATGTGGTGGATTCTAAGGGGACGATGAAGTGAACCATCTATATAAAATGATGAAGCTCATACGATTCAGTAGAATGTGGCACAAGTTGCTTTGGTATCACTATCACATGCTCCTGTAGCCTTTTACCATATCACACTTCAACAACGTCTGACAAATTTACTTCGGGTTCCTCCCTTCGATAAGCTTGATAATGAGGCTTCCCTCCATATAATGTTCTGCATTGGTGCCCATGTCATGTCATATGACATGATGAGTGAACAATGAAAGGTTACTTGGTCGATCTATGTGTAGTGGAAATCACAGTATAAACAATATCTAAATGCTTAAGGATATCCAGTGTAGGTGAAATGATATGATGAGAGAGATTTAATACTAGGGATTTGTTTTTTTTTTTTATTATATCACTAATATCCATGATAAAATTTATAAATATTGGAAAGTTATGTCCATGCTACATCTGTCTACACAAGCTGAAACTGAAAAATTTGGAAGCCATACATGGATTTACAGCTACCACGGTAATATCTAGGATCAAAGATACATTTCAAATCTCAGTATCACATTACATCAGAATAGGGACACTACAGCTGAAAATGTCAGCCAATGAAGTTACACGGAGATAATGTCTAATCAGATCAAAGAGGACTCCAGCAAGACAAGAAAGACCAAAAATATACGATGACAAAGATATGCCCTTTGTCTTATTTTATGACTGAGGTTCGTATTTTTTGAGGATTAAATATGTCTTTCAAGTCAAGCCTTGTGGTTTGTGAAACCGATATCCAATACCTTGACTTACTCTTACAACGAGATATCACACGTAATTCCGCTACAATGTAAGAAGAGTACTGAGAGCTCCTTCCCTTCCAAAGAAGACAACGGAATGGACGATTGCAACAAATTTACTATTTTCAAGCCTGACCCTAGCCCAGGCTTGTGGACCTGGGCTCTGAGAGGAAACGCCAAATCACCTGACACATGCATTACATAAATATTTATGTATATGTATCCATGGGCTCCATCTCGTCTACCAGGGCCCAAAGGAAAGACTCAATCACGTGCCCCACGCATTACATCAGCATGCGGACATGGGCGTAGAGACGGCCCAAACAAGTGGCCCGTGCCTTAGATGCATTGACATCAATGGGATCCAACTTATGATATGGGCTTAAAGGAAAAGCCCAATTACTCACCTGGCCGTCCATAATAGGCTTCCGGATCATACAGGAATGACAACCGCGATCGGACTTCTTCTGCAGTATAGTACCCCCTCCATATAACAAAAATTCCCATTATATAAGGACTGCGTTTGCACTTATAACCAACTTGTATACTCGACGTGTTTGTTTAAGCTGGAATCAATATAAATACTCAAAAAGTGTCAACTGAAGTGCTCGCTTGTTTATTTCAGAAATTCAAGAATTTAATAATAGCATACTGGCTTTACCCGATTCAAGTTAGTACAGTATTACAATTCGACATAAACAAACATTGTTAGATATGTCTATACTACTATAAAAAAGAGTGTATTCTTTTCTTGAATTACAACTATACCATTAACCAATCAAATCACACCATTTTTAAAATGTTGTTCTCTCCTTAATTTTTCTCTTCTCTCCTCTTTTTGGGAATTTTTAACTTCCTAATTTCCACTAAACACTTTCCACCGAAACAAAACAACCAAATCCTAACCACGACCCCACTCTGTTCGCTTCCACTCCCCATATTTTCACATATTTTTATCCGTGCGTTACACTCGAACCCTTCAAATTCTCCACTTATACGGGATGGGTGAGGGAATATAATTGACTTTATAACTGCTATGCGAGGAAGATGGGAACTAAATAGAAATATAAAACCACATCAAGGGACTACCACTCTCACAATAACTCCACAAACCGAGGTAGGAGAAAGCATCGCCAATTCTTGTTGCTCATTCTATTTTTTCTCGGATGCACAGTGCAAAACCAACCAAAGGCAGCAATGCAACTAGTAAGTATGATCTCATCAAAGCATCCCAGTCGTGATTGTAGCAGTCCACATTACACAGCCTAACAAATTGAACGTAATTACAACTGCAGAAGGTCGGCCATTAGAGAAGAAGTTTACATCTTAGTAGCGTGTTTTGCAACAACAGTTCATTGATAGGCAACATGCTATGCTGTATAACAGCCTGCAGGCTTCAAGTCCCTGACCATACTCATGAAACTTACAACACTAGTAAGTCTTTTTGCAAGTGCTTTTTGTGTTTCATTATGAGGTAATGCATTTGTTACTTTTTCTTATTTGTGAAAATACATTAAATCATATGTTGTTCTCTTTGTCATCCTATTTTCTCTTCTTATATGTTAGATCCAAAGTAATTGTTGCACTCTTCATGGAGGGAACCATATGAACATAACAATTCTTGCATGTATGTATTTCTTTTTTATTAGTTAGCATGCGTGCCCACTCTCATTACAAAAGTGTTGCCATCCTGTTAGTATTAGAAGGTGCGATCTACGTGTCATCTTGATATGTGATCTATTTTTGCTTCAAGGTTGACAATTTTGGGAATTTATGTATAAAATTAATATTATATTTGATTTATAAGTATGTGAAAAAATCACTGAACAATATACTTATATATTTAAGTGGTATACATATAGAAGTGGTGCATGTGTCCTGTAAATTTAGTTGGTCGTATAAGTGTTTCTTAGATTTGATTTTTCATCTTTAATGTAACTACCAATTATCACCCCATGTCCCCATTTTCCTAATGGATATGGCTACCATGGAGATCGTGGAAAAACATGTGTTGCTTTATATTCGAAACTGTGAATTGGAAATCAATAAAAAACTGATTGGTTAACGTTATGACTACTACCATGATCCTCTTTCCCCTCTACTACAACGTCTGTTACTCTGTTTTTACCATATTTGATGCGTTCCATGTATTTTTAAGATTAGATTTTCATCTATTTGTATGAGCGAGGCTGTTGTATTGATTACAACAATGCAATTTTACTCAGTTAAGTTGTAGTATTTTTATAATGATGCTAACCATTTAACTTTCTCCGTTACTAACTTTTTTCTCACTCTTTTTCCTCCATAGTTTTTCTCCCACGTCTTCCCACTTTTCCTAGTAACTTATACTTATCTTAAGGACGGCCACAAATGCTTGACACGTTTATCTCCAATACTCCACGATTCCTCTCTCAACTCTGGTAGTAACCGCAGGTCTGTTCTTTTCTTTTGTATTTATCTTTCGACGTATTCTCATTTCCACAAATCAGTTTTGCTCCACTTTTAATTATGGTCGTAACTGCAGGACACATTTATGTTCACAATTCTCCTTCCTCCCTCTTGTCGTAACCGCCAAGTGGAAATTATAGTCGCAATTGACCGTGTCATTGTCATTTGCTCTTTCCTCTTCACCATCTGATTTAAAAGAAGTGATCATAGTGTATATTTCCATTGCGAGTGAGCAGACTATACCGTATTTTAATTAGAAAAGAAATTCAATAAGCGGAATCATTGGTTGCTTTTAGAATAGGAGGACTTTTTTTCCAATTCTTTACTTACTGTAACTTGTTGCCCGCCTATCTTTTTTTCCCACTATGATTAGATGTAAAATAAGAGATACAAAGACAAGCATATACTAATAAGATAAAAAATATATATAAATCAAATTATTGTTACACCGTGGTGAAGTAATAGAAAATTTCAGCCGTTGGACTCATTGAACCAGGAGGAGTTGATAAAAGCTTCCTACATCTAGACCATGGTAAGCCCAGTTTTGTTCGTCTCGTCTCTTTGTATATGATTGACTTCCAGATGTTTACCTACAAGATGGCTTACTTGCTTCAGGGTCATCGATTTCAGGAACGAAGCAGACAAAGAAGAAGCCTACTAATGATAACTTTATTGTATAATTTTCCTAAGTTCTAATGAATCTGCTGGTATACATTCACAAGAGAAATAGTAGGAGCAACACGTCTAAAAATATGCATCGTCTTTGATGATGTAGTAGTAAGATCAAAGGTACAGTAGTGCCAGTGTCGATCAGTAATAGGAAGATGTTGCAGTAGGAAAGACTGGTACTAACGTATCCCTTATATCGTTTTCCAACTTACAACCATAAGCAAATGAAGAATCTATATACAATGTACCCGTTCTTTACGCTTTATAAAAATATATATTTCTCTTATACACGTCCAGCATCAGTACAATGTATAAGGTATGTAAGCCTTGTATATTTTATGTCTCAATCAATTATGTTGGGTGTTTCTCATCTTCATCATTTATATCCTTATTGCATCACCTTGCAACTTCCTCCTCTCCGTCAAATATTCATAGATGTGCTGTGATCTATGTTCGATAACATTGTCAACTGCCTTTGTTTAATAGTTTAACAAAGGTAACTACGAAGAAAGAGAGTATGGTTATTATTTATTTTGCAGAAGTGGCCTATATACTAACACACATTGATCTCTTATTTCGCTGCTCTATGATAATGATTCTGACTTTCTAGTTGCATATTCATGATGAATACATTGGTCAAAGATAGAAAAAAAACACTACTTTAAGGTGTTCACACACGAGGATGCAAGATTAACATGCTAAGAAAGGCAAATCATTAGCTTGATACGTCAACTAATGTTCTTATCCTCATCCTCTTGCGCCAATTGTTTCTTTCTCCAAACAATTCATGGCAAATCCCACACCAATTGTTTCTTTCTCCAAAATTCTTCCGATGCCCATCTATTGTCTTCTTTACCAAACATGTATCAAAAACTTCATGATCTAACGTACTCAGGTGCGAGTCTTTCAAGATTCAACGTTTTTATTTTCATTTCTTTTTTTTATTTAATTTGTTTGTTGTTTTTATCGTTGTGTCCAGCTGTGTCAGGTCTAAATATTGGTCATGAGAGGATGCTATCACTCATATAGCAACATGGCTCACTGTCACCGAATAGTGACTTGGTACAACTTTTTCGTTAGGCGTTGCTGGTGTGTCCACTGGATATGGCATAAGAATATGGCCTTGCTAATGGGGTAATACATTGGGTTTTCCGATGATACCTCAGACAACTAAGAATGAAAAGTGAATTGTTCAAGCACACCATTCACAACCGAGTCTCATTTACAATGCAATTGCTGATGTTAAAGGCAATAGCACAACTATATATCCTCCGCCCTTCCTGTGCCGGCCAACGCACACTTCAGATCAGGGAATGATGTTGATTGTAACTAGGACGATCAACGTCATTCACATGTGATAAAAATAAAGAGGTGGCGGTGGGCGCAACTAGAACAAATCTAGAATATAATCGATTGTTGGTGTTATTTTTGTGGAGAGTTCTCTAAGGCTATGTTTGGTACGTAGTGAACCAAATAGAGTGAGGGGAAGGGAGGAAAAGAAAAAGAAAAAGGAAAGGACACTTATGTTAGTATATTTGGTTAGCATGCGGAGAAGAGAATGATAACATGAAAATAATATAAATATAGAAAATGTCTGTTGATGTGAAATGTTGGTGACATAAAAATGAAGACTATCAATTCATTTTTTATATTTATTGTGTCTGTAGAAAAAGTTCTACACATATTTATATATTTATAATAAATTTCCACATATTTATGTACTTCCTACCACATTCTATTACATTTTGTCTAATTATCTATTTTTTGTCATTTTATGCCTGCATAATAATCTCACTCAAATTTTCTAACAAAAAGTCTACAATTTGAAGTTTCCTTCTAATTTGTGCACATTTTTTTGGATACTATGATCCTTAATCATTTGCTTGATCATCGACCAAGAAGATTGTCCATTCAAATATTAACCTCATGTGTTTTTCAAAAACTTCCTTTTTTTACTTTTCTCCCTGAATCTTTCCTCCAATTTCTTTTAAAATATTACTCCAATATTGTGTGTGTCCCTCTAAGCGAGGTATAATATATGTAAATTACTATCTCTTCTCAATTCTATTTTTGTTGTGGGTTATACTGATATTTTTTCACCATTTTTTATTTTTTCCTCCCACCTTATTCCTTCCAACATTTTTAATATACTGATGAGGAGATAGTGGTAAAAAACTGACTAAAAATATACTTGGTTCTATCTCCTCCTTTCCCCTCATTTCTTTTTCCTTTCCCATCTATTTCTCCAACCAAACAGCTCAAACATTTCCCCTCTCTTCCCCTCACCTCATTCACCATGTACCAAACATACCCTAAATTAGAGAGATGAAACACACATCTTACATGCATATGATCGTAGATATATCTTTGATATGATCAATCTTTCTCAATCACATTAATTATAACTTGACATCTCTTGTGTTGTGAAACCTATTAGTTGTAATGGAATATAAATATCAAAACAATAATTTTCTCAGATATAATTTCTTTACTTGGAGGGAACATAATCTATGGAGGAAAAATAAATTCTAGAAAAAGATTTTTTTGGCTAGATAAAGACTCCAGTTAAGTGAAACATAATATAGAGGGAATTTCTTAAAAGAAAAGAAATATTTTATTTGATAAATGTTAGCTTAACAAAAGAAATATACTTCTAACATTTTTTTGGGGAGAAATATGATATAGAATTAGTATTTAGAAGGAAGGAATTTTTTTTGATACGAATATAAAACTTATTCGCTAGAAAATCTTTAAGGGAAATGTGCTTGTTTAGAAAGGAAAATATTGGACGTTTTTTACTTATTTGTAACAATGAGTGGAGAGTTGGCTTTTTCTAAAAAAATATTTTTCTTCATCGTTCATCATATTTTTCTTTGGAGATAAAAACATGTTATATTTTTCCATGAATTCCTATGAAACATTTCCCATCTTCCATCACCATGCTAACTAAACCATATCTTTTATTTCTCCACCATTCCTCTTCCCATGATTCACCTTTTACGAAACCAATCCTAACTTTACTAACTTATCTTTTCGTAAAACCATCGAGACATTGATATTTTTTCTTTCAAATTAACGTTTAGTTGAATCAAGTACAACACCTTCCACTTATGTTCCTTCTCATTATTTATTTATTGAGTGAAATATATATTTTAAAAAAAATCCAGTCACAACTACAAATAAAATTGAATTGTTATACTAGGAAAATTATAAATTCTTTTGAATTTATGGTATTCATGTGTAATATTTCTTAAACTACTCCTGACAACAAAATATAAATTTTTTACTTTTAGTTTTATCATAACTATAGAATACTTCTTATTTTAAATTTATCTCGCATGAATTACACATGCATAATATGACACGTGCACGCACACGTGTATGTTCACTAGAAATAAGAAAAAGAAACAAAGACATTCGACAGTGCTTTACCACGTTAGCGTTGATACAGTAATGGTTAGTTTGCCGGATTCGTCTGTTGGAAATATACGGGGCCGTTGATTTGCTGGATTTGTCTGGGAAATCTTGTAATTAGCTAATTCATGTTTATGTTAAAGGATTTGTTGGTAGAACATTATTTATATTTGTTTATCTTATATTATCCAAGGTTCTGGTGGAAATACAAACTTCCGCCTAGTTTTTAGCGAACAGGAGCCCGATGGGAACAAAAGCACGACGGCGGACGACTTGCCTGCGAGCGGGCGATAAAGCCGAATACTTGGACTACCACGTCCAATGAATTTCAAATGGAATAATAATTATTATATAATAAATAATGTAAGATTTACCAACTTTTCAACCACTTATAAACCAAAGCTAATATCAAATACAATAAAACCCAAATAGATCGACTTAAACAAACATGCCCATCATCTACTCTGAAAACACCACCACACCAAGAGGCAACATGGTATAGAACCTCACAAGTCTTGTAAAGACACGTAACCAAGAAAAAGTCTTCTAATGACTTCTAGCAAACTATTGCCAACATCAGCCACAAACGGACATTTGTCCTCTTTAATTTCCTTGATCTCCGCCAATTCCGTAGAAGCTCATACTTTACCCGGACTTATCCACTAGATTTTATTTTTGTTTTTCCTGGAAAGGATACCTCTATCTATCCCTTCCCTACACCCAAAACACACCTATTTATTAGATTCGTACAACCAACTCAAACTAGGGCCAAAAATTTCAAACTTAGCCCGACTTGACATGAAAATGTGACAAAAATAACCAGATTAAACCCAAAAATGCTCATAAGGTGCCAAATAAAAATCCATCCATGTGCTTAATTTTCATTTTTAAGGTTCTAAATAACACAAACATGGCATATTCAACTTGAGAGTAACCTAAAATGACCCATCACATGCCTTTTGGTGAATTTTCTTCAATATATTTGGTATTGATGCTTCATAACATTTTGGCTTGTCACATAAATAATGTTAAGATCAAATATGTCATAGTTTTGCACCTTGCACGTATTTTATAGTTCATACCTGATTTCAAACTCAAAACTAAATCGCAAATTCATTTTATGAGTAAGAAACTAATCTGGTCCAACCCGATTTGCAGCCTTAAAGCAAAGCTAACACCATGCTACCGAAATTAAAAGAGTATGCTGGTTTAGTAACTCTACAACCCAAGTTATATGCCCTGTCATCGCCAACACAACCTAACCTACAATAGCCGATCCAACCAAGCACTAGTAATTAAATTATAAGTCCCTCAGGTTTCATCTACTGGCCACACAATAATCTATTATAAGGAGTGAGACCCACGAGGAGATTCACTCTTCACTAAACTAAGGAATAAAAAACTATCAACATCCAAACTTACTATAATGTATGAGGAAAATGACATATTTTATTTTTATTTCTTATATGGCATTTAGCACAGAGCAAACATTTATGACGCAGTGGAAATAAAATTATGTTGATTATCACAAGATATATCATATAAGTTCTTCATCATAAAGGTGGCATTACAAAGTAAATTGGATACATCTAATTGAACATAAGGACAATCTAGCTATCCCAGGCTATACTCAACCAAATTTCACGTATATGATCTTTATGTGTTCATATCCTTCAAAGCATCCATACTTGCATGGTTTTGGAAATAATACCCAAAAAATATGAAAGAAAGGGTATGCATAAGTAAAATCTAGTTATGTACACAATATAAAATATTTGGACATTTTATAAATTTCAAGTGCAAGAGAGGGTGTTCCCACAAGAGGGGGCTAAATATATTTAGGTAAGTTCAATAGAAGTATTATCTAAAGGATGGAGAATTTTAAATATAAGATTATAAATAGAGATAAACAAGAATTTTGCAATTGAAACATTTTATAATTCACAACATAATACAATTGCATGCACAAATGGCATAGACTAGATCTACCTACGTAGAGTCAAAACACAATTGAATCATTAGCCTAAAATGGGTGGAGAAGAAACACTTTAGGCGTAGGAGACACATCTAATGGTTATACATAAGTATCTCTAATAAATATGTTAGTTTATATAGAGTAGAAAGAGAAAAATGATATCACATTTGAAGAGCTTTGTAGCACATTCAATTGTAACATGCCATGGGATATAAACTCAAATCAATAAAATGATACGATATCACAACTGAGTTAAATGTCTAATAATTTCAATTTAAATGATGTCTTTATAAAGTAATTTAAACAAGAGTATACCTCATTAATGAAATTTTGGTTCATAGTCTATGAAATGGCCAAATATAATAGGGTATTGCACATACCTACTCTTTGCAACTAACCCAATTTCTAGGGGTGATATTCATAGTTCAAAAGTATGAACAGATTGGTGATAAGAGAGATATAAAGTAAAAGAATGTATGTTACTATTTTTCTTGAAATCAAAAGTTGCCCAATTTGAGTTATTTAGGATTTGGATTTTCTTTCAAGGATTATTTTCCATATAGCTAATATATATCATTTCCAAACTATGGTTTTATATCTATATTAATCCTAATATCAATGTCTAGTCATACAATTCAACATATATATGGTTTAGATATGAGTGTGGGTATAATATGAATTCTTCCGATTTAAGTTTCTGTAGCATCATTTTCTTTCTTTATATTGTATAGATCAATTTGGCCAACTACATCAAAAGTTTACAATAACATGATAGAGTATTGGATCAACATATCCTTATTAGAGGAGTCTAAAATTTAAATCCAACACACATTAATACATGTGTAAGTTAGTTGAAATATAATATCACCCATACTTACTTTTATTGGAGTCCATTTTTATATACGTTCTTTCTCTCTTTTACCATTTAGTTCATAAATTGACCAACATAGAAAGATATAATTTCTAGAACCATTTGTATTTAATTTCCATCAATTATATATTTACATATACTCTAGGTTTTTAGTTTAGAAACAAGGATAATTTAGTACAATGGATATAGTTTCTAGTAAGAACTAAATCTATAAATTCTCTAAAATTAGTAGTTACTAGTGTTTCATGTATTAATACTTATTTACTAAAATTTGTACTTATATAATACCAAGGGTGTGACCGATCAATCACTCTAGCTTTTCAACATATGGCATAACTATGTTTTGTATAGAAATACCACGAACATGAATTGGAACTCATCCTAATCTATTCTTTGCTTATATCTTTTAGAAGTCATTGAAAGATTAATGATTGTACATTATCGATACCCTTTATCTATTAGTATCTAGTGACTTTATGTATATTTATGTATTGATGCTTACACTGGTATGATCAATACTAACCATATAACTCTATAGAGATTTTAGAAATACTAATATGACGGAGTTAAGTTAATCAACATATTAATCTAGATATACACTTATATTTGATATACATGAACTCCTAATTGGTGTAGGAATTCATAAGTTATATACATGTATTAACAATATCACACAGTTAATAAAGTATACTAGATGATGTTACTAAATCTATAAATATACATGTTTTTCATTCGTGAACATGCACTTATGCTAAAACGTAGTGTACATTAGTTATGAATCATATAATTAGATCATATAACTATGTACTATGTATATCACTTTTGTTAACCTAAGAATTGTTAAGCTTTCCTAATTTGCCAAGTTTGTTGTCATCCTATTAACCTTGAATCTGAAACTCTAACTTATAGGAAATGAAGTTGACCTATGATTGATCTTACATATTAGTTCTTTTTGTATATTAGTTTCTATTGTTCTTTACAACTAATCTTCATATCAGTCCCTTTCCAATCACGGTCTTCTCCTTCTTCATTTCTAGGGCCAAATAAAGATGAACCCACACAAACTAGTGTTTTGGGAAGGTAGCACATACTTTGCCATTATGGCACCCACCATTGGACCTCCATTCATATTCCAAGTCCAATGTCGAAAAGCTTTAAGTCGGTGTTTGGTCTAGGACAACCACAATTATGTGGATGGGTTGACTGGAGGTTAACGATCTGGATATGGTGTTGCATGTCAGTTTCAATTCATGAACCTGAAGCAATGCATATGAGAGTGGATGTCAAGAGGAAGAAGATGTGGGGGATACATGGCCAAATTTAAAGGTGAACGAGGATTATGTTTTGAGGCATATTTGTGGCCACCGGAATGGGTGGTGGTCACCGTGGGGCTCCAAGTGATTCCATGTGGTGGACAATGCATGTGGCATCCATGTCTTGTAGACATGATGGATGCATCAAGGTAGAAAATAATAAGATGCTAGCCAGGGATTTGAGGCACCATGGGAGAGTAAGAAATAGATAGGGCAAGAAGATAAGAGGAACATGAAGAGAAGGAGGAAGAGATGACACATAGTTGTTTGTGACTGCAAGCTCTGTGTCAGCATCGTGGCTAAAAGAGAAGAACAAGAATCACAACAATACACAAAGGAATTGGGAAAAGGCTAATGGCGTGAATATAAATATCAATTCTCATGAATGTTAAAATTCAAATGATTAAAGGAATGTGAAAATAAAGTTTGAATGAGATCAAAATTGGGAAAAGAAGTAGATTAGATGTAAGAAAATTTAAATAAAATGCTATATTAGTATTTCGGTAAAGTAAAGCCATAAATAGGGGCATTTCTGTTATTTTAGGGTGTCTGGTTGACATAAGAGTTGATTCATTATTCAATATTTATGTCAAAGCTGAATTATATAATTTAAAGCAACCAAAATATTTCTAAGGTATTTTAATGAGTTGATGAATTTAAATGCCATGTTTTATAAAAGTTTATAAATAACCGTTTTCCTACATATTTAATTATCTACAAATGATTCGGCCACCAAAATGAATGAGAGAGTACATTGGATGTTATATGACACATAAAATAGTACATTGTGGTTTTATACACTTTTGACACTCAATTATGCTAGGGGTAAAAAGGTTATTCTTGATGTAAATTAAGGTTGGTAAAAGAGTCCTATCTCCAAATATAAGCTAACTATTATTATATTGATTATATATAGGTGATTTATTTATTTTGAGGTAGATTTAATTATTTAAAATATGAAGTTATTGAATTATTATCTACTTAGATGATTTAGCCATGTTCTGAACTTTCTTAACTATTAAAACACATCCATGTATCATTATCTAATCTCAATTAATATGTTTGTAATGGCATTCATTATATACTATATGGGACCTAGACCCATATTAAGACACATGTCACCATCCAATTCATATCGAGGGGAATCTAAATCAGTCCTATAGTAAAAACAGTTACAAAGAAAGTTTTGAGAAATATTTTAGGTTTTGGTATGTTACAATACTTTTGCCCCTAAATAAGATTTTGCCCTTGAAATCTATCCATCCTGACCTATTTACTTACTCAAACCTCCCAGTAAGCTATAATGTTTTATGTAACATGGTTTTTCTAAAATCTCTTATATTCTACCACACAATTATGAATAATTAAAGTTACATTAAGAAGTTTCTTAAGAAACCATTTAGATTTGATCGAAGGTCCAAGTCAGGGTTATACATACCATTGCTTATTAAGCAAATTAGGGTACACAAACTTATCAAGCTCAAAACTTGAATCCTTGTCTCTTCTTTTTACCTTAGTTACTTACCTTATTAAGGAGTGGGACCCAAGAGGGGATTCACTCCTCACTAATTTAAGGAATAAACCCATCTAATTCAAACACACTAAAACATGTGTATTTTTTCTTTGCTTAAAAGAGTGGTATACAAGACCATGTATAGCAGTGAAAATAAATGTAATGACTATTTTCAATTGTATATGATTACATAAAAATCTACCACTTGGGGTTTACATGTCAGAAACAACTTCTTCACTAGGCAGATGGATGTCTAAGCTATCTCAAGTCTATCTCCAAAGAACCAGCTCCACTAAGACAAGACTACATTGTCATGTCAAGCCCAATATTTCCTTCACCTAAGGGGTTGGAAGCATACCCCACAAGAGAGGACAAAATGGAGTTGTCAGCATAAAAATGTAGGTATGAGCATTTAAACTTGAACTGAGCAATAACAAAAGAAAAGGTCATCAATAAACTATTTAAGGGTATCCAAATGAAGAGGGAAAAAGAACATCCAAGTGGATTTCAAAGAGAACATGTGAAGAACTTGCCTCATTCAATATCAAAATAGAATATCTCAATTAGAAATGGTAACAAAAAATGCATGTCAAACAATCAGACTAATATTATTTGAGTAGGGGTGAGATCCATAAAATCTCTAGCCTAAGTATTGGGTGGAAGACACACACCCTGGGTGGAATATGTGTGCCTTTTATATATACGAGTTGAATACGTGCACTCGGGATAGAATACACACGTCCAAATGTTATGATGGTACACAACTATCTCTAGTAAAGTTTAGTCTACTATGCATGCACAAATGTAGAGGCAAGAAATAAGTTTAGTAAGTTTTCAAATAAGGAGATGACAAATATGATCAAGGCATTCATGTGTTTTACATGTGACAATACTAGAACAATATAAACATGTTGGTAGGAAATAAAACATCTGCCATGAATATGGGATGAGTAGGATCATATGCACATCTGCTTTGAGCAAGATAGGATACACATCTCCTATATTAATTTCACTTGTAGGAATTATCACCTCTACATCATCAAGTGTGATAATTTAAACATCTATACAAAAATACACATATGTAACATTATACTAGTAGTCACCACATGATACATAAAGAAGAATAAGCAAGTATATATCAAAATATGAGGGATGGGAACATCCACTAAATACCAGGTGGGGTCTGAGGACTCGTTAAAGAAGATCCAACAACGTCAATGATGTAAGATAATCTAATAACAAAGGTATCTTTCAAATAAAATCAATTCAAGTAAATAGTTGCATTAAGAAGAGTGGATTTTAAGTTCCAATGAGACCAAGGAGAAAAACATAGGATAATTGATCAATATAGATAGTAGAATGAAACATACATCTAGAGAGAAAAATTAGAACAATTGCTTAATGTAGAATTTAGGATATGCAAAAAACCTCATATCCACCCTACTAAGATCCAAGCCAAACCCTAGCTCCATATCAGACCCACAAGAAATCTATTAAATGTCTAAGTAATTGATTACATGTATTCTTTAAACCCTAGAAAAACACCCTTTTATTATAGCTGATTTAGGTCTCTAGAACTACATCATGATTTAGATTATTCTTTAATGATTCAATGACATATATTTCTTTATTTATCATACTTATAATTATTAATTATGAATTTTAGAAATTCTAACATATTAGGAACATCCATAAAAATCACATTTTTATTATATTAGAATTACATGATAAAACAAATACAATTGGATAAATTATAATTTTATGATTCCAAAACATATTTTCTTTTATTTTTATGTGTTATGTATAATTTACTATGAATTCTAAAAACCCCATAAAGCAAAGTATATAATATGTTCCATTTTAAAAACCCAGTTGGGATGGCCCAATTGGGTTTGGCCACTTGGCCGAGACTATATCCAGCTAGGTGCACAACTTAGCACGATCAAATAAAATTGAAGAGGGTGAAAAGATGAAATTACCTATTACCACATGAAAAAAAATAAAATTAAGTTCAGGGTATAAATGTGACACTATAGGCACTCTAATAGCCTAAACCTACAACCTAAAAATCCAACTCAAAAATCACAACTCCTAGCCCTTCAGAGGAGATCCCATCAACAATGCGAGACTAGACCAAAAGATGATACCAAGATTGTAGGAAACCATGGAGAGTAAACACAATACTACTCAAAAGAAAGAACAGTGAGGAAGCAAGGAAATATTATTCAATGGGGAATAAGTAGTGGCAATGCAAGTCACAACTTCATATGTTGACCACAAATTGTCTCGTACGGTTAGAGGCATGTCTCAGGGTTTTTGTAAGGACCCTGACCAACATTTTGGGTTAAATATATTTGTTTTGCCCAAGTATGTTTCTTAGCACCTTGCTCTAATCGTCTGAGATGTAATTAGGGCATGTTGGAAGCTTCAAGTTTCTTGTTTGAGCATGTTTGGAAGATGCTTGTGTTTTGTGGTGAGGTTTTGGTGCAACTTGCAATTCACCCAGAATAGGGGTTGTTGTGCAAGTTTGCCACCTCTTGAGTGTTCCTTTTGTTTCTTTTCATCATCTAGAGGATAGAGATAGAGATACATGCACCTTGTTTGGATCTTGGTTGTGTGGTGACATCGTTGGTGATGTTTTGGACACATGTGTGAGGTGTGTCTTGCACCTAGATGTGTTGTCTCGGGCTAGAGAGCCTTGGAGGGGCTGTGTATTAGTTTGTGAGTGTGTAGGGTTGTACCCTATCGATTTGTGAGTGTGTAGCATTGTACCCTATCGGTTTGTGAGTGTGTAGGGTTGTACCTTATTGGTTTGTGAGTGTGTAGGGTTGAGCTCTATCAGTTTGCAAGTGTGTAGAGTTGTACCCTATCAGTTTATGAATGTGTGGAGATATGGTATCGGGCATGACCTTGGTAGGAGACCAAGAGGGCAAGACCTTCCCTAGACCTTAATCTTGCATGATGTTGTGTTTGTGGCTCCTTTTCATGGACAAGTGGCACCTAAGATCCTAAGGTGATGGCACTTCTTCCATGATCCCTCTCTCATCCCTCTTGTCTATAATCTCCTTTCTCTTCATGCAAGAGGATCTTTTTGTCTATCCCTACTTTCTCTCCTTCTTGGTGGATGACCTTGAGAAGCTTAAGGAGCTAGGGAGGTTCTCTTGGAACTTGGTGGATGAGTTCCAAGTTGTGGTGTTCCTTGATCATCTTCCATATTCTACCTTGGTAAGCTATGTTTCCTAGCTCTCTTCCTCTTCCTTCTTCTTCACGGACATGGATCTTGGATACCTCCTTTCCACCTTTAACCATCCTAACTTTGGTATCATCTTACTCCTTGGAGGTGTGGTGGTGACCAAGTTTGGTGGATCGTCTTCTACCTTGAGCTCATGAGCTTGGAGCTTGACCTTAGAACTTGGATCTTGGTGGTGATCCTTGAGGTGGGTTATATAACACTTGACCTACTTTGTTATTTTCACTCTTCATATGCTTATGTTTGTTCTTCATCTTGAGATCATTCATCTCTTGTATGCTAGTAGTTGTTAATGGTTTTAGAACTATTTTGATGATGGAATCTCATTGGTTTACTATTCATGTCTTGCACCTTCTTGCTATGAGTAGTAGATGGACTAGTGGCTAACCTTTCTAAGGTTGAAGACAGGTCCACGCGCACATGCATCATGTTGAGGATATGTCATCATGACTTGTGGTGCAACAAACCGACACCCACATCCTATGTGGCAAGTCGTCATGACTTGGACATGCCTAGGTTGACATGCCTTGGAGATGCTTAGGCTGACATGGGTTGAGGAAGATATCTTGTCTTGGCTTAGGGTTGCTAAACCAATATGGTGGATAGATCTTGATGAAACTAGACCATCATGACCTAGAAGCACCTAAACTGATATGTGATGTGCATGGAGGGTGTTATCCATCATGCTCTTGAAGTACCTAAGTAAATAAGGTGTTTCTCAAACCGATATGCCTTGAAGATGTCAGCCTGTTATGACTATGGGTGTATCTTGTGGAGTTGGTCTATTTTGAAGGCTAACTGTGACACCCTGGTTGACTGGAGGCCGACACACCTCTAGGGTGATGTTTCCTAATACACCTTAAACCCATGATGCCTGGATAAATCCTAACCCTATCAGGTGATACACCAAGGGCTGTCCGACCTATCAGGTGATACACCAAGGGCTGTCCGACCTACTTTAGTTGCCCGTCACACACCCATAGGTGGTGTTGCCCGTCACACCCTTAGGTTGTGTTGATCATCACACTGTCAAGAAGGATAAACCGATACATATTTGGTAAGGATATTCCTTGTGCCTTACATGGTGGTAGTCGACATGTAGTGATGATGGCAAGTCAACACCCTATGGCAAGTACCAATCGATACACTACATGATAGTCTCAATCGATGCCTTGTGATGGCAGTTATGTTACATCATGTCGATGATAAGGTTACATGATATGATGTGATACCCTATGGGGTGGCTGTGTGAATAATAAAGGATTTCCATTTTTTATAATCTTTATTACATAACATACCTTATAGTGATGATGAAAGTAATGATCTAAGGGTGGTTGTTGGTCCAACCTTATAAACCCTAATTGATAAGTAGGAACCCTAACCCTAATGATGTAATGTGAATGGCATGCATCTTATGAGATAGTAGTATTGATGATGTATTGTTCTTCTTGTTACAAGTCTCTAAACATTCAACACTAGTTGATAAGTATAGCTAGGTATGAGCTATGTTGCTTATGATATGTTTGAATGGGCCTTGTGAGGCATATGTGTTGTTGGCATCATTAAAAGAGGAGGTTAATGGTCTTATGACCTAATGATGGCTTATTGCCTTATATGAGATGATGATTTCCTCAGTGATGATATGAGGGGTTGCTACCCCAAAGTATGTGATACTTGTGATGAGAAATATGGTGATTGGAAAATATCAAGTGATAATGCGATGAGATCACACACTATGTGCTCAAATATGTTTTGGTGATGTGTTATGCCCTTATTTATGTAGAATTTGCTTAGAGGTTGTACATTGTAACTTGATTATTTCTAAAAGATACTTAAATGACCAAACTAATCAACTAGAACCTAATCATGTAGTTTTCCCTGTGCCATAGATCCATTCAATGTCAGTACTTGTTGAATGGTGAAATGAGTTTAACTCAGAGCACATATTTTTGAATATGCGGGGGTGAGGACGAATATTCCCTTACATCCAAGAATATGTGATACATGATTGGCTTCAGGCCATACCCTGGAAGAGTGTGGCATTGGACCAATGATATGTGACATAGGATTGGCTACATGCCATACATTGTAAGAGTGTGGTTGCATGTCGTAACTCAATTTTACTAGCGTTGTGACCTATACCAAGGTTAGCTAGGTCTGCACAGCTGGATTATATGTTTCTGGAAGATATTTGACTAGTAATGTCACTGCATATTTCACTCATGTACTGACCATGAGGTGGTAAGGTCATGGATTCCGACTCTTCTACTAGACCTAGTATGGCACCAATTTCGAATTATTAGTGGTCGATTGGATTTGGGTGGTACGACTCAAATGCTCAGGGCATAATAAAATATGTAATCCACCGTGTAGTATAATTGTACGGAATCAAATACGAGAACATTGTTGAGGCCTTGCTTGATCTTTAAACAATTTTGTTGATAGGAAATATACATGTTCTTCATATTCCTTATAAATTGATAAGATGTTTCATAATTTAATAGTAAGTGCATATCTTGTTAATAATGACTACTTGATTCTTATAGTTGTAACTTTACTACTGCTCTATTTATCTTATCTATGATAATAATAATAGAGTTGGTGGAGAGTTATATATCCCACTGAGATTTGAAATCTCACCCTGTGGGTTTCCCACATCCTTTTTAGGTGGATGTGCACGGGGAGTTAGAGATCTTCCAACAGAGGTTGAGGAGCAGCAAGAGAGGCAGTAGCTGACAAGGTTGGGAGTGCTATTGGATGTCTTTAGTTGATAGAGTCCTAGAGTCATCCCTATACACTTAGGGTTTTGGGAATGTTTTATAGATGTTTTGTGAACATGCCTTCGATATTTGGTTGGCTTGTGTGCCCTTTTGTATATAGATATAGTGGATATATGTATATATGTTCTGGAATAGGTTCTCTAGTAACAGGTTGGTGGCACACATAGTAAGTGCTTTGAGGCATGAAAGGACTCATATGTAAAGGTTATTTCCGTTTGATAGTTTTATGAAAAAGGTTTTAATTTTTTACTATATTCTAGTAATATATTTGTTTAATATTTCTTCTACAGTTTTGTTTTGGGTAATCTCACTTTGTGTGTCAAAGGGAATCACATTTGGTGGTATCATGGCTGTAGGTTTGCTGAGTCTACAGGGACCTAGGACTAGGTTTTATGTATGTTTTAGTGTCCTCCAGTCTGTCTTATAGTGACTTCTGCTTATACAAATGAAGACAAAGCTTAAAGATGTCTGAAGAACACGAAGAACATGCTACCAAGAGCAGTGTTGCTACACCAGGTGGTGGCGCAAAGAACCAGACATGAGAAGATTGAGTGCCTGAAGTCCCCCAGTTTGACCGAGACATGATTGAAAACCATATCTTTCAATCTCTTTTTGGGCAGTTTATGGCTACTATGACTCATATGGCGGACAACATGCATGCACCTCAGCCTAAGGCATCATTTCCCCATGATGAATCTTTAAGTACTGGCAAGACTTTTAAGCGGCTTTGCCGTGTTGGGGTAGTGGAGTATGCTGGGACGGTTGATCTGGCAGATGCAGATTTGTGGCTTACCAAGCTTGAGCAAGCCTTTAAGATCCTTAGTATCCATGAAGCAGATAAGGTGATGCATGTGATGTACCTTTTGAAGGAGAGTGATGGCCATTGGTGGGCCATAGAGGAGGAGAAGAGGCCATGTGTTATGATAAGTTGGGAGGAGTTTTGATGTGAGCTCATTATTTAGTACTTTCCTCAGACGTACCTTGACGAGAAGATCAGCCAGTTTGAGAGGATTCGATAGGGATCCATGATGATTAATGAGTATGAAGCAAGGTTTATTGAGTTGTTGAGGTTCTGTCCTCACATGGCTGCTATGGAGGATGAGTGGATTCATCATTTTGAAAAGGGGTTGAATGCTGAGTTATCTACCTTGAAGACTGCTTTGGAGAATCGAGAAAGGTTTTCCATGCTTATGGAGTCTGTTTGGAGGATATAGCGATCTGTGAAGGAGAGATGAGAGGTGATTACCAAAAAGAGGTCTGCAAAGTCCCAAGGGTAGTTGTTAGGAGGCTTTAAGAAGCTGAGGTTTTCTACACTGCCAACATCACAAAGGTTTAGTGCTCCAATGTAGTGGTCACCTTGTAAGAGAAGATGTAACACCCAGATTTTTATATCACATGAGCGGAAGAAAAAAAAATTTCTTCTCTGGGAGTGTCACAAACATGATAACTATTGCAATAAAAGTAAATGAAACACTTTGCAAAACTATAAACTAATTCATACATAGCTTTTTATCAACATAAAACTACATCATGTTTATGCATAAGTTCATAATAAAAAGATGTCAATACTCAGGATCATCTAGGTAGATGGCATCCCACTAGACAAGCTTGAAAGTCTCTTAGGCCTTTGTTGGTCCCTTTGTTCTTTAATCACTCCAAAAACCTGCGGACATCACGTCCCCAGCCATACATTGGGAAAAACAGTCGTTAGAGTAAGTGGCATGAGTATTCTAAATTAAATATTGATAAAGAACTGAAATTAGATTTTATAAACATGAAACTAACATCAAACTCTGAGTAAAGTCTGTAACATATTCTCTCTTATTACTTTATCTGAATTCTTATATTTCTACATTTTCTCTCTCTGGAGACATGTACCCTAATACATGGACCTCAAGACTTGTACCACCGTGCATGGGTCATACTTATTATATCTGATTCCCTCTCATCAACCTCATGCATGAGGTTATGGGCATCTCTAATCTAAGGTATCTTTTACTTGCGATTTTTATATGACTGTGGCCACCATTATATAATAAGTCCTCCTCTGTGACACCAAAGTGTCCTCTATGGTGCAAAGCACCCTCTGTTGACACCGAAGTGTCCTCTATGGTGCAAAGAACCCTCTGTTGGCACAACGTGCCCTCTGAAATGGAGTAAACACTCCTCTGAATTGGCAACAGATGCCTCTGAATAGTCCCCAGACTCTAGATGAGGACTTATTATATAATGTATTATGTGAATGTTTTGAATTAATTATCTTAAGTCTATCTTTACTAAACTCTGAATCTAAACTTATCTGAAACTGAGTACTCGAAACGTACTTAGTTTTGAATCTGAAATCTGAATCTGAATCTCTGCTCTTTAAAATCTAAATCTGAATCTTTGCTCTTATATTATGCACTACATATACATCTGAATGAAAACATGTACCTCAATTACTACATAATTGAGAATGGGTATATAACCCTTATCATGTATCTTTATTATATATCTGTCTACCCATGCAATGAGTAGTCCCAGTCTGACTCTAAATCTCTTATCTTTAAGTTCTAAATTGAATCCATTACTTGATTTGAACATGTATCTCATTATCTGGGTAAACTTTATTCTAAAACTCTAATTTGGTAAGATTACTTCATTATACCGACTATATCATAAATAAGTCTAATGCCGTTTGAGAAGGGATCTTATATGTATATGGATATACAAAGTATATGAGAGTTCTCAAGTATCAAATATCAAAAGAAATGTAATTTCTGTCAAATTAACTCATTCCCTGCAAAATATCATCGAGTGTAATCTTAATACAATCATATGAGCTTAAATCTTAAAATCTTAAAACATGGATCATATAGAATCTCATCATAAAATATCATAATCTTATAATATCACCCTCAATTCAAGTTACACTATTTTCCTATCTTAATAGTACTTTCATCTTGAAAACTGGACCATGTCCTAATATGTTCAAAACTCATATCCTCACATTGTGACTAGATTTTTAGATATTAATCATCCTAAGGAATCCAATTAACTTCCTAGTTATTAGATCCCTACATCTATAGAAATCTTGATAACATGTTCCTACTTGAATTCTTAGCACACAACTATATATATGAACATACCATATGATAGGATGATTCGATCTCTATCAAAAGAACTCATTATAATAGACCTTGCCTTGAATCTTAATGTCTTCATATGAAATTATATATAAAATCTTAGGACTTACAAGAGGAATCCTATAACATCATACTTTGAACTTAATCATAACTTGAAGCATCATAATCTTATACCTATTACTATAAACTCAAATTATGATACACTCCAATCGAGCCCTTCTATTGAAAATAGATTATGTCTAAATACATTCGACTGTTGCTTTATATTTTGGTTCTAGATGTTGCTCATTCTAGTCTTAGATATCTACATATGTATGAAATCTTAATGGCATGTTCCTACTTGAAATATTACTAAATTCTTATCCCACATTATCAATCTTGGTTGCATACCTTATCTTGTAGTCTTATTCATCAATAAGAATCATTACTGAGAGTTCTTATGGGAACGTGATCCTTTAGTTTTCTCATAAACCTAGTTTGTGAGTCTCTGTCATTCGTGTAAATCTTGATAACATATATCTTCTTGAGATATTAGGCACATGCAGGGATGCACCCATGAATGTATGAAATCTTACTTTATATCTTAACAACAAATCTTAGAATATTGTATCACATAAAGTATGAAGTCTTACAAAAATATGCTAAGTTTGATAGATATAAATACTCATGGGCATGAACCACTTACCTGTAGTAAGCCAAAATCCTACTTTCACTGCTTCTCGATATATTGGACCTGACTCTCTCCTGAAAATCCAAGGGCTATGTCAGATTCACATCCTTCCTTTTTTATCAACATCTTTAGGGTCATACATTTTTCATCAAAACGTGCGATTAGGTGTACCCTTACCGGAGTATATTAGATTAGCGTACTAATGTATTTTTTTTGTAGATGTTTTCTTAATAATCATAATAATATTAGAATCCATAGTCTAAGTTCATTGTGCAAAATAGCTCATTTATACAATGCTAACTCATACCATGGTTTATATGCATCCAAGTCGTTATTATTGTCATTAATACATAGTATTCATAGAGCTTAGGATTATACATATAATCCATGTTCTAACATTTTATCATATATAATATAGGATTTGAACTATTTTCTTAGGGCCATTAGGATAGTCATATTATACATACTAATCTCCTAGTTATATACTTAGTACATATATCCCATGCGTACAGTATAGTCACGTAACCTGAACTGGCTAATTCTGAGATTCCAGATTATCATCCCCATTAGTCTTACGTCTTTTAGGTGATAAGTACGTATTCTGTTAGATGGTAAGTACGTATTCCGGTAACAGTTCAGCCTTGTTCTCGTTGAGTTCTTGCTGTAGACGAAGCTACACAGGAGCAAATTAAAACAACAAAGCGGCAAGGTGATAAAACAGAACAATACAGAAGCAAGACTCCAAGAAAACGATCACTCTCAACCTGTAGATGGAAAACGAACTTGGTTCCATAGCAACATAGGGCCACGCTTAACTGACCAGAGGCTTTGAGACACCTCCGATGGTCCTTGCACAGGCCAAACAAAGGCCAGAGCAACGAAACTGCCCAGCCACAGCCGCGCACAGGCAGACGAGCGAGAAATGCCGACAAGCAAACAGGGACTCACGCCCAACACGCAATGAACCGTTCTGATCTCGAAGAAAATGCGGTGAGGTAGTCTGTGGGGAGCAGGGTAGCGGCGCCGGCCCCGTCCGCGCCAAACTAGGCGAGAACAAGGGAAAATAGGAGGAGGAGTACAGACTTGCGGCTGAGGCTTGGGAACAGTAGGACAGTCTCCGCGGAAGAGAGGGAGCGTCCTCGTCGCCTGAAACATGACCATGCGGGGCTGGAGTCCCTCCGGTGGCGGGCGGCCAACATCAATTGTCGTGGCTCTATAGGATACGTCGAACCAGCACTTCGTAGCCCAGGGGGAGGCCGGGGGCGCGTTCCTGGGGTGCCGTAGATGGTGCTGGAGCAAGGAATCGTCGCGAGATGGTGCGAGGGCCGAGAATGACAGCTGGAGGTTGAAGATGAAGTAGGTTGTGAGTGGCTAGAGTTAGGGCCGCAAAATTGATGGTGGAGGAGAGTTCGGGGAAGTGTCCTGAAGCTTTGAGAACGATTGGGAAGACAAATGGATTGCTAGAAGGCGAGTTGCAACTTGGCAGCGGGAAGAAAGCGGCGGCCAAGAAGGGCGTTTCTTATAGGGACCTTTCTAGGGTTCGTGCAAGGGGTCGTTGGATGCAGATAGGTCTCCCGAAGACAGAGCATCTTTCAGTTTCGAAAACAAGCAAGTAAATCACGAGATATTCGCAAATCAAGCGGACTGCCTTGTTTTCCTTTTTGGACCAAGGTAGGAGAAGATGGTCCGATGGATGAGATTAGCCTGGTTCAGGCGGACAAGATCCAATGGCTAGCAAAAGTGACTAGGGCAGAAATAGCCTTTATTAAGAGATTTACATGTATTTAAAACCCTTACTTTCCCAAATTTATTTCCCCTATCAAATAAAGTCTGATGGGTCCCAAAATTTGACCAGGAATTCCTAAAAATGTCTAGAATATTATCCTATCCTTAGTTTCCGTGTTGGGTCATCAAATTAATATATATAACTAATAGTTTATAAATCTTTAATAATGCATAACTAATTATTTATAAACCACTAAATACTAAAATTTTGGGTCTCCTCTTATTTATACGTTGTCTTTGAGTAGTAAAATTTTTAGCACCAAAAAGAAATCAATATTATTTAAAATGACCATTTTTTGTAAGATATGACCGTAAAGGATGTAATATTAGGGAAAATTGAAATTAAATACCTAAAAAAATGAGGATGTTACAATTCTACCCACCTTAAAATAAATTTCGTCCCCAAAATTTTTATAGGCTACTACCCACCTTAGGGTTCTTCTTACCTCTTCATTTATTATAAGGCACACTTATGTTCAAAAAAAAATTGTATGAAAAGAGATATGTAATGTATTTTCATAAAGATTTACGTGAGTATTATCTATTACCTTGGTCTACTTCTCAACTCATACTTAGGATTTATGAAACTAAACTTGTCTCTATACTTAGGGAATCTACCTCAACCTTATCATGACTTCCTAACATTAACTGCACATGGTTGTCTAATCTTGGGTTCTTTAGGTAACTCCTACATTCCTAGATATGTGGTGATCAGCCACATACCTAGAAATGCGGGATCCTGGAATGCTATCCCTCACTAACCCACTAACACATGTGTCCCATACCACTTGGTCTAGTAAGAAAGGAGAGATGCATAAAAGTCTAGTGCTCATGCAATTCCTTTTCATGTATCAATTGGCTGGACATAACCATTGAGAATGGAGAAGCAACATCATTAACTAGGGTTAGGTTGAAACATGGGACCTAGAATAGGTTAACATCTAGCTCTGACATCTCTATTTCTTCTAAGGTGAAAATCTTAGTCATTCTAGGTCATTGTATCTTTTCTTGGGAATCTATCCCTAAACCCTAATCTCTTATCTTCATCTAGGGTGACTATGAGAATCACATCTTGCCTAGTGGCCATTTACCAAATTGCTCTGATACCATATTGTAACACCCAGATTTTTATATCACATGAGCGGAAGCAAAAAAAAATTTCTTCTTTGGTAGTGTCACAAACATGATAACCATTGCAATAAAAGTAAATGAAACACTTAGCAAAACTATAAAACTAATTCATACATAGCTTTTTGTCAACATAAAACTACATCATGTTTATGTATAAGTTCATAATAAAAAGATGTCAATACTCAGGATCATCTAGGTAGATGGCACCCCACTAGACAAGCTTGAAAGTCTCTTAGGCCTTTGTTGGTCCCTTTGTTCTTTAATCACTCCAAAAACCTGCGGACATCATGTCCCCAGCCATGCATTGGGAAAAACAGTCATTAGAGTAAGTGGCATGAGTATTCTAAATTAAATATTGATAAAGAACTGAAATTAGATTTTATAAACATGAAACTAACATCAAACTCTGAGTAAAGTCTGTAACATATTCTCTCTTATTACTTTATCTGAATTCTTATCTTTCTACATTTTCTCTCTCTGGAGACATGTACCCTAATACATGGACCTCAAGACTTGCACCACCGTGCATGGGTCATACTTATCTTATCTGATTCCCTCTCATCAAACTCATGGATGAGGTTATGGGCATCTCTAATCTAAGGTATCTTTTACTTACAATTTTTATCTGACTGTGGCCACCATTATACAATAAGTCCTCCTCTGTGACACCGAAGTGTCCTCTATGGTGCAAAGCACCCTCTATTGGCACAACATGCCCTCTGTTGACACCGAAGTGTCCTCTATGGTGCAAAGCACCCTTTGTTGGCACAACGTGCCCTCTGAAATGGAGTAAACACTCCTCTGAATTGACAACAGATGCCTCTGAATCGTCTCGGGACTCTCTGGATGAGGACTTATTATATAATGTATTATGTGAAGGTTTTGAATTAATTATCTTAAGTCTATCTTTACTAAACTCTGAATCTAAACTTATCTGAAACTGAGTACTCGACACGTACTTAGTTTTGAATTTGAAATCTGAATCTGAATCTCTGCTCTTTAAAATCTGAATCTGAATCTTTGCTCTTATATTATGCACTACATATACATCTGAATGAAAACATGTACATCAATTACTACATAATTGAGAATGGGTCTATAACCCTTATCATGTAACTTTATTATATATCTGTCTACCCATGTAATGAGTAGTCCAAGTCTGACTCTAAATCTCTTATCTTTAAGTTCTAAATTGAATCCATTACTTGATTTGAACATGTATCTCATTATCTGGGTAAATTTTATTCTAAAACTCTAATTTGGTAAGATTACTTCATTATACCAACTATATCATAAATAAGTCTAATGCCTTATGAGAAGGGATCTGATCTGAATATGGATATACAAAGTATATGAGAGTTATCAAGTATCAAATATCAAAATAAGTGTAATTTCTGTCAAATTAACTCATTCCCTGCAAAATATCATCGAGTGTAATCTTACTACAATCATATGAGCTTAAATCTTAAAATCTTAAAACATGGATCATATAGAATCTCATCATAAAATATCATAATCTTATAATATCACCCTCAATTCAAGTTACACTATTTTCCGATCCTAATAGTACTTTCATCTTGAAAACTGGACCATGTCCTAATATGTTCAAAACTCATATCCTCACATTGTGACTAGATTTTTAGATATTAATCATCCTAAGGAATCCAATTAACTTCCTAGTTATTAGATCCCTACATCTATAGAAATCTTGATAACATGTTCCTACTTGAATTCTTAGCACACAACTATATATATAAACATACCATCTGATAGGATGATTTGATCTCTATCAAAAGAACTCATTATTATAGACCTTGCCTTGAATCTTAATGTCTTCATATGAACTTACATATAAAATCTTAGGACTTACACGAGGAATCCTATAACATCAGACTTTGAACTTAATCATAACTTGAAGCATCATAATCTTATACCTATTACTATAAACTCAAATTATGATACACTCCAATCGAGCCCTTCTATTGAAAATAGATTATGTCTAAATACATTCGACTGTTGCTTTATATTTTGGTTCTAGATGTTGCTCATTCTAGTCTTAGATATCTACATATGTATGAAATCTTAATGGCATGTTCCTACTTGAAATATTACTAAATTCTTATCCCACATTATCAATCTTGGTTGCATACCTTATCTTGTAGTCTTATTCATCAATAAGAATCATTACTGAGAGTTCTTATGGGAACGTGATCCTTTAGTTTTCTCATAAACCTAGTTCGTGAGTCCCTGTCATTCGTGTAAATCTTGATAACATATCTCTTCTTGAGATATTAGGCACATGCAGGGATGCACCCATGAATGTATGAAATCTTACTTTATATCTTAACAACAAATCTTAGAATATTGTATCACATAAAGTATGAAGTCTTACAAAAATATGCTAAGTTTGATAGATATAAATACTCATGGGCATGAACCACTTACCTGTAGTAAGCCAAAATCCTACTTTCACTGCTTCTCGGTATATTGGACCTGACTCTCTCCTGAAAATCCAAGGGCTATGTCAGATTCACATCCTTCCTTTTTTATCAACATCTTTAGGGTCATACATTTTTTAATCAAAACGTGCGATTAGGTGTACCCTTACCAAAGTATATTAGATTAGCGTACTAATGTATTTTTTTTGTAGATGTTTTTTTAATAATCATAATAATGTTAGAATCCATAGTCTAAGTTCATTGTGCAAAATAGCTCATTTATACAATGCTAACTCATACCATGGTTTATATGCATCCAAGTCGTTATTATTGTCATTAATACATAGTATTCATAGAGCTTAGGATTATACATATAATCCATGTTCTAACATTTTATCATATATAATATAGGATTTGAACTATTTTCTTAGGGCCATTAGGATAGTCATATTATACATACTAATCTCCTAGTTATATACTTAGTACATATATCCCATGCGTACAGTATAGTCACGTAACCTGAACTGGCTAATTCTGAGATTCTAGATTATCATCCCCATTAGTCTTACGTCTGCTAGGTGATAAGTACGTATTCTGTTAGATGGTAAGTATGTATTCCGGTAACAGTTCAGCCTTGTTCTCGTTGAGTTCTTGCTGTAGTCGAAGCTACACAGGAGCAAATTAAAACAACAAAGCGGCAAGGTGATAAAACAGAACAATACAGAAGCAAGACTCCAAGAAAATGATCACTCTCAACCTGCAAATGGAAAACAGACTTGGTTCCATAGCAACATAGGGCCACGCTTAACAGACCAGAGGCGTTGAGACACCTCCGATGGTCCTTGCGCAGGCCAAACAAAGGCCAGAGTAACGAAACTGCCCAGCCACAGCCGCGCACAGGCAGACGAGCGAGAAACGCTGACAAGAAAACAGGGACTCACACCCAACACGCAATGAACCGTTCTGATCTTAGAGACAAAGAAAACGCGGTGAGGTAGTCTGTGGGGAGCAGGGCAGCGACGCCGGCCCCCTCCGCGCCAAACCAGGCGAGAAAAAAGGAAAATAGGAGGAGGAGTACAGACCTGCGGTTGAGGCTTGGGAACAGCAGGGCAGTCTCCGCAGAAGAGAGGGAGCGTCCTCGTCGCCTGAAACATGACCATGCGGGGCTGGAGTCCCTCCGGCGGCGGGCGGCCAACATCAGTTGCCGCGGCTCTATAGGATATGTCGAACCAACACTTCTCAGCCCAGGGGGGAGGCCGGGGGCGCGTTCCTGGGGTGCCGTAGATGGTGCTGGAGCAAGGAATCGTGGTGAGATGGTGCGATGGCCGAGAACAACAGTAGGAAGCCAGAGGTTGAAGATGAAGTAGGTTGCGAGTGGCTAGAGTTAAGGCCGTGAAATTGATAGTGGAGGAGAGTTCGGGGAAGTGTCCTGAAGCTTTGAGAACAATTGGGAAGACAAATGGAATGCTAGAAGGCGAGTTGCAACTTGGCAGTGGGAAGAAAGCGGCGGCCAAGAAGGGCGTTTCTTATAGGGACCTTTCTAGGGTTCATGCAAGGGGTCGTTGGATGCAGATAGGTCTCCCGAAGACAGAGCATCTTTCGGTTTCGAAAACGAGCAAGTAAATCGCGAGATATTCGCAAATCAAGCGGACTGCCTTGTTTTCCTTTTTGGACCAAGGTAGGAGAAGATGGTCTAATGGCTGAGATTAGCCTGGTTCAGGCGAACAAGCTCCAATGGCTACCAAAAGTGACTAGGGCAGAAATAGCTTTTATTAAGAGATTTACATGCATTTAAAACCCTTACTTTCCCAAATTTATTTCCCCTATAAAATAAAGTCTGATGGATCCCAAAATTTGACTAGGCGTTCCTACAAATGTCTAGAATATTATCCTATCCTTAGTTTCCACGTTGGGTCATCAAATTAATAGATATAACTAATAGTTTATAAATCTTTAATAATGCATAACTAATTATTTATAAACCACTAAAATTTTGGGTCTCCTCTTATTTATATGTTGTCTTTGAGTAGGAAAATTTTTAGCACCAAAAAGAAATCAATATTATTTAAAATGACCATTTTTTGTAAGATATGACCGTAAAGGATGTAATATTAGGGAAAATTGAAATTAAATACCTAAAAAAATGAGGATGTTACAGAAGATGTCATAGTTTTCCACCTGCAGGAGTCCAGAGTGTTGCATCAACATTGATTATGGGGTCGTCTAGGCTATAGCATGGGAACTGGGTTTGCCACAAGTGTGGGCAGATGGGACATCTGAGGTGAGAATGTCCGATGAGAGATGATGAAGTGACCTAGCAACCGAGGTAGATCCAATAGCATTTATAGAGGCAGCAGAACAACAATGTAGGAGGATGAGGATGTGGCCAAGCATCACACATCGGATCATTTGCTCAGGGAAGTAGAGGATGAAGGCAACAATAGGCAATGGCTAGATTCTACACTAGGAGTTAGCTGGAGGTGGTGGTCAACCCGCGACTCGTGATAGGTTAGATAGAGTTATTTCATTTTGATTTGTCTTCTTCTTGCTTTGTATCTATTTTGGTTGACCCAGGTGGACATACTCTTTTATCGCTTGTGAAGTGCTTAGCAATTGTCTTTTGCCTGTTAGTCATAATAAGAATAGCTTGCCATTAGAAACCCCGTTAGTCAGTTCTGCAGTGTTGCAGGATGTGTGTCCTTCCTGTGTCCTCTCCTTTTGGGGGCACAACATTCAAGTGGACCTCATACCAATTGACATGCATGGATTCGATGTAATCCATAGAATGAATACCTTGGAGAAGTACAGAGTGGTCTTAGATTGTAATTCCAAGAAAGCAATGTTTATAGATGGTGGTGAGATGTGGATCTTCTAAGGAGATAGGAAGATTCTTCTGACATATCTGGTATCAGCCATGGTGGCAAGGAAGCTTATGAGACATAGTTGTGAGGCATTTTTGGCACATGTGATGGATACTAAGATGAGGAGTCCTAGTATTCAAGAGGTTTCGATCATTAGAGAGTTCAAGGATGTGTTTCCCAAGGAGTTTCTAGGTGTTCCGCCACCCCGAGAGATTGATTTTGACATCAATATGGTCCCTGACACGCAACCGATAACTCAGACACCGTACAGGATGGCTCCAATAGAGATGGCAGAGTTGAAGAGACTGTTGCAAGAACTCCTTGACAAAGGTTACATCCGGCTGAGTACGTCACTGTGGGGTGCTTCAGTGTTGTTCATAAAGAAGAAGGATGTGTCTATGAGGCTGTGTATAGACTACAAATAGTTGATCAAGGTGACGATAAAGAATAAGTATCACTTACTGAGGATAGATGACCTATTTGATCAGTTGCATGGTGCGACTGTGTTCTTGAAGATAGACTTGAGGTCAGGATATCACCAGTTGAGGATCAAGGATGATGACATACCCAAGTCGGCATTTAGGATGAGGTATGGTCACTACGAGTTTGTGGTTATGCCGTTTGAGCTGACCAATGCACCAACAACGTTCATAGATTTGATGAAAAGAGTGTTTCGTCCGTTTCTTGATCAGTTTGTGGTGGTATTGATAGATGACATCTTGATGTACAACATGAACAACATCTTTGTCAGGCATTGACCGTGTTGAGACAGCACCGGCTTTATGCTAAGTTTAGCAAGTGCAAGTTCTAGTTGAAGAAGCTAGCTTTCTTGGGGCATGTCATATCTGCCGAGGGAGCACGTGTGGATCCAAAGAAAGTGGAGTCTATGACATAGTGGGATCAGCCTAAGACGCCGATAGAAGTATGCAATTTTTTAGGTTTGGCAGGCTATTATAGGAGGTTCGTCAAGGACTTCAGTGCTATCATCTTACCCCTAACTAAGTTAACAAGGAAGGATGTGCCATTTGTTTGAGACGACATATGTCAACGTGCTTTTCATACATTGAAGGAGAAGTTGACAAGTGCACTGGTTTTGGTCTTTCCTGAGCAAGGAAAAGGATACATAGCCTTTTGTGATGCGTCCAGGAATGGTTTGGGATGTGTGCTGATGCAGGACAAACAAGTGGTTTCTTTTGCTTCCCGACAACTTAAGAAATATGAGGAGAGTTACTCGACTCATGATCTAGAGTTAGCTATGGTAGTTCATGCTTTGAAGGTTTGGAGGTAGTACATGTATGGGGAGAAGTGTCAGATCTTCACAGATTACAAGAAGTTGAAGTACATCTTTTCACAACAAGAGTTGAATATGAGACATCATCGTTGGATGGAGTTAATCAAAGACTATGATTGCCTGATTGATTATCATCCTGGAAAGGCGAATGTCATGGAAAATGCATTGAGCAGGAGCCTAGTTGAGTTTTTTTATATGCCACAAGCGAGACATGTTGGTCTCCTTATAAGAGATGAATGTTAAGTTGGAAGTTTCCTTACTAGTGGGATTGTTGGCACATCTACATGTGAAGCCTATGCTAAGACAGTAGATCAAAGAGGCGCAACAGATTGATACTATGATATAGTAGATTCGATCAGAGTTTGGCAACAAGAAGCGTGATGGCTTCCATGATTCACATGATGGGATAGTTTGCTACCATGGCAGAATAATAGTTCTTGATCCTAATGACCTAAGGACGATGGTGTTGGAAGAGGCTCATTCATCCATGTATGTTGTGCACTCAGGTAGAACCAACATGTATCATAGTTTGAAAGATATGTATTGGTGGCCAGACTTGAAGAAGGACATGGCTGAGTTTGTTGCGAGATGTGTTGTATGTCAATAGGTTAAAGATGAGAACCAGAAGCCTGTAGGAACGTTGCAGTTGTTGCCTATACCATAGTAGAAGTGGGATCATATGACTATGGACTTTGTGGTTGGTCTGCCTAGGACAACCAAAGGCCATGATTCCATTTGGGTGATCGTTAACAAATTGACCAAGTCGGCACATTTTCTTCCTGTAAAAACAATGTTCACAGCAGAGAAGCTTGCCCAGATCTATGTGGATGAGATAGTGTATTTGCATGGTGTTCTCACAACTATCATGTCTGATAGGGGTCCCTAGTTCACAAGTCACTTTTGAAAGTGACTACACATAACTTTTGGGTACGCAGTTAAAGTTTAGCACTTCTTTTCACCTACAGACAAATGGTCAATCTGAGAGGACCATTCAGACCTGGAGGACTTGTTGAGAGCCTGTGTTCTTTAGTTTTTTGGAAGTTGGGATATACACCTCAGTTTGATAGAGTTTTCCTACAACAACAACTATCAGAGTAGCATTGACATGGCACCTTATGAGGTGTTGTATGGGAGGCGTTGTAGATCACCGTTGTGTTGGTACGAGACATGTGAGTATCAACTTCTTGGTCTTGAGCTTGTGCAGCAGACGACAGAGAAGATCAAGGTAATACAACAACAGTTGAAGGCAACATAGGACTGACAGAAGTCGTATGTAGATAACCATTGTAGACCCTTGGAGTTTCAAGTGGGAGACAAGGTATATTTGAAAGTCTCTCCTTGGAAATGTGTCTTGAGGTTTGGGAAGATGGGTAAGTTAGCTCCCAAGTTTATGGGACCTTACCCAGTGGTGACATGTGTTGGGAAGGTGGTCTATAGGTTGGAGTTTCCACCTGAGCAGTTGAGGCTGCATTCAATGTTTCATGTGAGTATGTTGAGGAAGTGCCATCCGGATACAGATTTAGTGTTGTAGCATGTGGAGGTAGAGCTTGATGAGAATATGACCTATGTGGAAGGTCCATTGTTGATCCTTGATCAAAGAGTGAAGAAGCTAAATAGGAAGTATCTTGTGCTTGTGAAGGTTCTCTGGCATCATTGTGGTGTTGAGGAAGCCACATACGAGCTCGAGGAAGAGATGATGAGGAAGTACCCCTCTCTTTTGTCTTAGGATTTCGGGGGCAAAATCTTTGTTAGGGGTTTATAACTTGTAAGGACCCTGACCCATGTTTTGGGATAACCCTATTTGTTTTGCCTTAGTATCTTGCTTATCACCTTGCTCTAATTATCTAATATGTAAATAGGGCATGTTGGAAGATTAAAGCTTCTTGTTTGAGCCTGTTTGGATGATGCTTGTGTTTTGTGGTGAGGTTTTGGTGCAACTTGCAATTCACCTAGAATAGGGGTTAATGTGCAAGTTTTCCACCCTCGAGTGTTCCTTCTGTCTCTCGGCATCATCTAGAGGAGCGAGAGAGACATGGGCACCTTGTCTGGATCTTGGTTGTGTGGTGACATCCTTGGTGATGTTTTAGACACATGTCTAAGGTGGGTCTTGTACCTAGATGTGTTGTCTCGGGCTATAGAGCCTTAGAGGGGCTATGTATTAGTTTGTGAGTGTGTAGGGTTGTACCCTATTAGTTTGTGAGTGTGTAGGGTTGAGACCTATCGGTTTGTGACTGTGTAGAGCTATACCATATTGGCTTATGGATGTGTGGAGATATGTTATCAGGCATGACCTTGGTAGGAGACCAAGAGGGCAAGACCTTGCTTAGACCTTATCACCATGTCTTGCATGATGTTGTGCAGGTGGATCCTTTTCATGGACAAGTGACACCTAAGCTCCTAAGGTGATGACACCTCTCCCATGATCCCTCTCTCATCCCTCTTGTATATAATCTCCTTTCTCTCCATGAAAGAGAATCCTTTTGGCCATCCCTTCTTTCTCTCCTTCTTGGTGGATGACCTTGATAAGCTTAAGGATCTAGGGAGGTTCTCTTGGAGCTTGGTGGACGAGTTCTAGTTTGTGATGTTCCTTGATCATCTTCCATCTTATACCTTGGTAAGCTATGTTTCCTAGATCCCTTCTTCTTCCTTCTTCTCGAACGTGGATCTTAGATACCTCCTTTCCACCTTGAACCATCCTAACCTTGGTATCATCTTCTTCCTTGGAGGTGTGGTGGTGACCAAGTTTGGTGGATCATCTTCTACCTTGAGTTCGTGAGCTTGGATCTTGACCTTGGATCTTAGTGGTGATCCTTGAGGTAGGTTATATAACTCTTAACCTCCTTTGTTATTTTCACTCTTCATATGCTTTTGTTTGTTCTTCATCTTGAGATCATTCATCTTGTATGCTAGTAGTTGTTAATGGTTTTAGAACTATTTTGATGATGGAATCTTGTTGGTTTCCTATTCATGTCTTGTACGTTCTTACTATGAGTAGTAGATGAACTAGTGGATGACCTTTCTAAGGTTGAAGACAACAACTCCACGCACACACACATCATGTTGAGGATAGGTAGTCATGACTTGTAGTGCGAAAAACCGACACCCTATGTGGTAAGTCGTCATGACTTGGAGATGCCTAGGTCGACATGCATTGGAGATGCCTAGGCCGACATGGGTTGAGGAGGATAGCTTGTCTTGGCTTAGGGTTGCTAAACCAATATGGTGGATAGATCTTGAAGAAGCTAGCCCTTCATGGTTGAGTGGAGGCCGACACACCTCTAGGGTGATGTTTCCTGATACACCTTAAACCCGTGATGCCTAGATAAACCCTAACCCTATTAGTTGATACACCAATGGTTGTCTGACATGCTTTAGTTGCCCGTCACACACCGTTAGGTGGTGTTTCCCGTCACACCCTTAGATGGTGTTGACCGTTACACTCTCAAGAACGATAAGCCAATACATCTTTGGTAAGGATATTCATTGTTCCTTTCATGGTGGTAGTCGACATGTAGTGATGATGACAAGTCGACACCCTATGACAAGTACCAATCGATACGCGATAGTCTCAAACGATGCCTTGTGATGGTGGTTATGTTACATAATGTTGATGATAGGGTTACATGATATGATGTGATACCCTAAGGGTGGTTGTTGATAGTGATGATAGGGTTACATAATTTGGGTTACATAATGTTTATGATAGGGTTACATAATGTTGATGATAGTGATAATGAATGCAATGATCTAAGGGTGGTTGTTGATCCAACCTTGTAAACCCAAATTGATTTGTAGAAACCCTAACCCTAATGATGTAATGTGAATGGCATGTGTTATATGAGATGGTAGTATTGATGATGTATTATTCTTTTTTTTACAAGTCTCTAACCATGAAGATAACACCAGTTAATAAGTATAGCCAGGTATGAGCTGTGTTGCTTATGATATGTTTCAACGGGCCTTGTGAGATCATTGAAAGAGGAGGTTAATGACCTTATGACCTAATGATGGTTTAATGCCTTTTATGAGATGATGATTTCCTCAGTGATGAGATGAGGGTTTGCTACCCCAAAGTATGTGATACTTGTGATGAGAAATATGGTGATTGGAAAATATCAAGTGATAATGTGTTGAGATCACACCCTATGTACTCAAATATGTTCTGGTGATGTGTTATGCCCTTATTTATGTAGAATTTGTTTAGAGGTTGTACATTGTAACTTGATTGATTCTAAAAGATACTTAAATGACCTAACAAATCAAGTGGAACCTAATCATGTAGTTTTCCCTGTGTTGTAGATCCATTCAGTGTCAGTACTTGTTGAATGGTGAAATGAGTTTAACTTGGAGCGCATATTTTTTAATATGTGGGGGGTGAGGATGAATATACCCTTACGTCCAGGAATATGTGACACATGATTGCCTACATACCATACCCTGGAAGAGTGCAAAATTGCACCATAGCTCAATGATATGTGACACAAGATTGGATGTGGTCCATACCCTGAAAAAGTGCGGTTGCATATCGTGACTCAGTTTCACTAGCGCCGCGACCTGTAATAGGTGGACTAGGTTTGCACAACTGGACTATATGTAGCTAGAAGTAGTTTGAATAGTGATGTCACTGCATGCTTCACTCATGTACTAACCCCGAGGTGGTGAGATCATGGATTCCTACACTTCCACTAGACCTAGTATGGCATCGATTTTGACTTAGTAATGGTCGGTTGCATTTGGGTGATACGACTCAAATCCTTGGGGCATAATAAAATACGTAATCATCCATCTAGTATAATTGTACATAATCAAATACAAAAACATTGGATGAGGCCTTGCTTGATCTTTATACAATTTTGTTGATAGGAAATATACATGTTCTTCATATTCCTTTTAAATTGATATGATGTTTCATAATTTAATAGTAATTGCCTATACTATTAATAATGACTACTTGCTTGTTATAGTTGTAACTTTACTACTGCTCTATTTATCTTATTTGTGATAACAATAGAGTTGGTGGAGAGTTATATCTCTCGCTGAGATTTGGAATCTCACCTTATGGGTTTCCCACATCCTTTTTAGGTGGACGTGCAGGAGGAGGTAGAGATCGAGCAACAAAGGTTGAGGTTTAGCAAGAGAGGCATTAGCTGACAAGGTTGGAAGTGTCGTTGGATGTCTTTTGTTGACAGAGTCCTAGACTTATCCTTGTACACTCGGGTCTTTGGGGATGTTTTGTAGATGTTTTGTGAACGTGCCTTTGATATGTGGTTGGCTTGTGTGACCTTTTGTATACATATGTAGTGGATATATGTATATATGTTCTTGAATAGGTTCTCTGGTAACATGTTGATGGCACACACAATAAGTGCTTTGATGCATGAAAGGACTCATATATAATGGTTCTTGCTGTTTGGCAGTTTTATGAAAAAGGTTTTAAATTTTTAGTATTTTCTTATTATCTATTTGTTTAATCTTTCTTCCGCGGTTTTGTTTTGAGTAATCTCACTTTGTGTGGCAAAGGGTGTCACATGCTTGTAGTGCCGTGAAGGACACCTTTACAACTGGATATAGGGAGGTACAATTGGAGAAAGTTGGGAGGAAAAGGATGGTGAGAAACTGAATCAGGGGATGTGGAAGAGGTTAAAGATGAGATTTTGAGTGGTCAGATGATCCTTGGGTGTATGAAAATGAAAAGGGGAATGAGAATAGGAATGAGATAAAATACCAATGTACTCGGGTGTGTCTAGAGCATGTATGCCAGAAAACCATGGCATATATAAGGTCAAAGAGTGCGACAAGAGATATGAAGAATGAGGGAAAGGGAAACACAGGAAAAGGAGGAAGGTAGGTGGAGAGAGGAGAGAAATAATCGGCAGAGGAAAACAAATACATATAGGAGGAAAAATTCAGGGAAAAAATATGTAAATAAAAGGTTAGAGAAAACCCAATAGTCATGCAATCAGGTTTTGATGATAGAGAGAGCCATCATACAAGGAATAGTTATGACAATAATACAAATTTGAAACTTTAGGAAAGCATGAGACATCAACTTAATATTTAGGATATTAAGGTATTTAAAACGTGTTTTCTTTCCTAAATATTTTTGGGGGTTCAAACAAAGCTCAATAATATCAAATTTGGCACCTAGGATAAATTTGATATGTAAAATCTGTATTTTCCACTAGTTTCTTCTTTTAAAGTCATCAAATAATTTATTTAATATTTTTATCCTTATATTATATATTGTTCTATTAATGATATTAGGACATATAGGATTGTTCATTTTATCTCAAACATGGCATCCTAGTTAAATGGGCTCCACATAATATGATTTTATAGTTACATTTGGGTTTTGAAGTTTCCTTTTATGAGTTATAACACAATTAATATTTAGGTTAATTATCTACATGTATATTATATATTACATATTTACCATAAACACTCACTAAATTGAGTCCCATTGCTATCAAAAGGATTGTTTCATATTGTTATGCACAAATTTGGTTGTTGTGCTCAATCACATTCGATTAAATTAATCATAACATTAGTTTGTACAATGGAAGTGATTACTATCAATTTACATAGCAGTTCTAGTTATTGTTCCATTTCATACATTGAGAACAATATACCTCTCATTAGATACAACTTATTCATTTTATATGCATTACTGAACCATGAAGCACACTTGACATAATTAATGAATATCACTTACACATCAAGCATCACTTGGTTTATAAATTCATTTTGAGATTATCAAGCCATCTTATGTTGTTATGACACCTAATGATTCTAAGGTGTCACATGAGGTACCAAGCATATATGGATTAGGTTGGTTGATAATAATAAACTAGGGTTTACAACAACTAGAACATCTAAAACAACATCACTATAATCCAAGCTTAGGGTTATCTCACATATCCATCTTGTTACTAAATGGTAGTTTATAGCTCTAGGTTATAATTACGGTTACATATCACCTCAGTTAGGGTTTATACATGCTTTACAACACTACATGTACATTTAATGTTCATTTTGTTACTACCTAAGAATCCAAAGGTTATTCAATAGAACTCTCTACAATATAAGGCTAACAAAAGGGTAGGTTAACCTTTAGGATAACCACATCTTCCTAGTCATCATTTCATACTCAAAACTAGGGTTTGAGATCTCCATTCTAACTGATTTCAAGGTTTCTATACCAAACTTCACAAATTACCTTCTTTGTGACTTAGTCTGGGAAGTTGTCAGTAAATTCTATAAAATTTCTTTGTACATATAGTATTATTATTGAAAATAATTTTTTGGTGATAAAATATATTCAATATGAAAACAAAAGATGGATCCAAAATCAATTGCGATAACCAAGTCAAAATTTTCCATATATGATCTCCTTATCAACTGCTTACTCATTCTCATACCAAATTCCATCCTGAAACAAAAATCATAAATTCTAAATAGATATATCACCACTAACCAAGATTATAGGGTAAGAGCTCCTAAATCCTATTCACATTAGGGTTTTCTAATCATGATACATATGTGTATATCATATGATTATAAAAATTCTTTTCATCATCTCATGAACAACATGGGTATAACTAGGGTTAAACATATCATCTAGGGTTTTCAGATGGAGTAAGGGTTCTACCTAGGGGAAACAAAATTAAAATAGTCAAAGTTCAAATACCAAAGCTCTGACACCATCTTGTAAGGAGAGGGACCCGAGAGGGGATCCACTCCTTATTAATTCAAGGAATAAAACCATCTAATCTAGACACATTAACAAGTACGTTGGAATAGTTATATTTTTTATTTCTCACAAGAATAGTATACAAGACCAAAGTATAGCAACAGAAATGAATGTAGTGACTATTTTCAATTTTATATGATTAAATAAAAATCTCCTAGTTGGGGTTTACATGAAAGAAACAACTTCTTCACTAGGCATAGGAATGTCCAAGCTAACTCAAATCTATCTCCCAAGTGTTACATCCACTAAGCCAAGTCCAAATTATCATGTCAAGAACACCATGTCCTTCACCTAAGTGGTTGGAAGCATACCATACAAGAGAAGGAAAAATGGATGTTATCAAAATAAAAATACCGGTATGAGCATATAAATATGAATCAAGCAATATCAGGGGAAAAGGTCATCAATAAACTATTCAAAGCTTCTCAAATCAAGAGGGAAAAAGAACATCCAAGTGTATATTAAAGATAACATTTGAAAAAGATAAACAATTAGAGTGTTTTTGGCCCTATTCAATGTCACAAGAAAATATCTTAATCATAATTAGTAATAAATAATGCATGTCAAACAAATAGACTAACATTATTTAAGCATGGATGAGAACCATAAAATCTCAAGCCTAAGTATTGTTTGGAAGATGCACACGGTGAAAAAAATATGTGTGCCCATTATGTATATACGAGTCAAATACACACACTCAAGATAGAATACACGTCCAAGTTTTACGATGGTATAGAGGTACAACCTTTACAAATAATTTTACTCTACTATACATGCACAAATGTAGAGGTAAGAAATAATTTTAGTCAAGATTCAAATAAGGAGATGACAAATATGAGAAAGAAAATCATGTGTGTTACATGTGCCAATACTATAACAATATAAACATGTTGGTCATAGAAATAACACATCAACCATGAATATGGGGTGAGCAGGAACCTTTACACATCTGCTCTGAACAAGATAGGACATAGACCTGCTTTAATAATTCCACTTGTAGGAATTATCACCTCTGTACTATCAAGTGTGGGAATTTACACATCCACATGAAAATCCACATATGTCACATTATACTAGAGTCACCACATGATGCATAACAAAGAATGATCAAGTTTAAATTAAAATATGAGGGATGAGAGCATCCATTAAATACCAAGTGAGGTCATTAGAGTCATCAAAGAAGATCCAACATTTTCAATGATGTAAGAGAGTCTAGCAACAAAAGGTATCTTTAAAATAAGAACAATTCAAGGAAATATCTTCATTGAGGAAATGAGGGTTTTAAGTTCCAAAAAAACCAAGAGAGAGAGAGAAAAAAATAGGGAAAATATGGATAGTAGAATGCAACATGCATTGAGAGAAAGAAATTAGATCAATTTATCAATATAGAATTTAGGCAATGAAACATACTTCATATCAAGGCTACCCTGGATCCATCTTAGGCCCACAAGCAACCTATTAAATGGCAATACTAATAATTACATACATTCTTCAAACCTTAGGGAAACACCCTTTTTATATAACTATTTAGGTTTCTAGAAGCACATCATTATTTAGATTATTCTTTACTGATTCCATTAACATATTTTTCTTTATTTTAAAGGCTTATAGATTATTAGTTATGAATTTTAGAAATTCTAACCAATTCAGAAAATCTATAAAGATCAGATTTGTATTGTATTAGAATTATGTGATGAAACTGATATCATTGGGTAAATTATAATTTTATGATTCCAAAATACATTTTCTTTTATTTTTCTAAGCCATATATAATTTACTATGAATTCTAGAAAAATGACCACTCAGAAAATCCCATAAAGCCATGTATATAATATTATCCAATTTATAACCGACCTGAGATGTCCCAATTGGGATGGCCACCTGGTCTAAGCCTATAGTTGACCAGACACACAACTCAACATGATCATATAAAAAGAAGAGGGTAAAAAAGAAAAAGTTACCTACTATCGTGTGACAAAATTAAAACAAAATAGAGGGTATAAATGTAACACTATAGGCACTCATCGTCGTCCTAGTTTCTTCACATATGACAAAGAACCAACAACTTGAACCTACAACCCAATAATGAAGCTAGGGAATTATAGTTCCTCACCCTCATAGGTGATCCCATCAACAATGTGAGACCAGACCAAATTTGGAAATAACAAGATTATAGGGATGCATGGAGACTAAATGCAAAACTACTTAGAAATAAAGAAAATTATAGAATTTGGGAACTAGGATTTACTGGGTAATAGATAGTGCCAATGCAGGTCACAACTTCTATGATCACCACAAATCATCTCCTATGGCTAGCAGTGTGTCTGAGGGTCTTATCCTAGCATCCAGTGTCGAGGAAGACATATCCAACAACGAGATATGGGGAGGTATATCCAGAGAAGGTTGGAAGGAAAATGATGATGAGAAACTAAAACAAGGGATGTGATAGAGGCCAAAGACAAGATTGCAGGTGGTCTGATGATCTGAGTATGTGGGAATATGGATAGGGAAAAGATAACATGGATGAAACATGGTAGGAAGGTTGTTGTGTGTGTCCAGAGAGCATATGCCACATAACCTAGGCATATATAGGGTCAAAGAGTATGGAAAAAGATAAGGAGCATGAGGGGATGGGAAATAGAGGAAAAGGAGGAATGCCAATGGAAGGAGGAGAGAAATAATTATGGAAGGAAAAGAGATACATATAGGAGGATATAGGAGGAAAAAGTTGGGGAAACAATCTATAAATGGAAGGTAGGAGAGAACCCAATAGTCACACAATCATGTTCCGACAGCAGAGAGAGAGCCTCCATATAAGGAAATTTACATGAAAACAATATAAATCCAAAGCTTTAGGAAAGCAATAGATATCAACTTAATATTTAGGACATCAAAGTATTGAAAATGTATATTTTTCCTTAATCATTTGAGGGCTCAAACAAAGCTCAACTAATACCAAATTTGGCACCTAGGCTAAATTTTATATGTACAATCTGTATTTTCCACTACTTTCTCCTTTTGAAGTCATCAAATATTTTATAAAATATCTTTTGCCTAATCTTATATATTCTTTCCTTAAGGATATTAGGATATCTAGGATTATTTATTTAATCTCAAACTTGGCACTCAAGCTGGTTGGGATCCAGGGAATACAATTTTGCTATTACATTTGGGTTTTAAACTTATATGATTTATAACACAATTAGTATTTAGGTTATTTATCATCATATATATATTATATATTACATCATTATCATCTACATTTACTAAATCTCGTCCTATTAACTTTATGTTGCTATCAAAAGGGTTATTTATATTGTTATCACAAATTTTGTTATTTTATTCAGTTAACCATCAAGTCCACTAATAACAACATTAATTTATACAATGAAACATGCATTCTATCAATTTTTACATAACAATTCTAATTATTATTCCATTTTTCATATATTGGGCACATTATACCTCTCATTAGACACATTTTATTCATTTTATGTGCATTAGTGAGCCATGGAGAATATTTGACATAATTAATGAATATCACTTACACATCAAACATCACTTAGGTTATTAAATTCATTTAAGATTATTAAGGCATATTATGTTGTTATTACACCTAATGATGCTAATGCATCACACCATGTACCAATCATATATAGATTAGGTTGGTTAATAATAATAAAATAGGGTTTAGGATAACTAGAGCATCTTACACAACACTACTATAGTCCAATGTTAGGGCTATCTCACATATCCAAATCATTACCAAATTATGGTTTATAGATCTAGGTTATGAAAACACTTATATATGACATTAATTAGGGTTTATATATGATTTAAATCATTACATGTGTATTTAATGTTCATTTAGGTACACAATAGTGCATTAGGGTTTATATGTATCCTTATTTAACTAAACATATGGCTCTAAGCATGTAAGCATCACATCCAAGGGATTAGGGTTTCTAGAGTCAAGATGCTAGATTCCTATATGTTACAAGAATCCACCCCTCCATGAGATTTTTTCCTCTAAATCTAATCATCCATACATTATCAGCCAACTACTCTCCACCCTTAAAAGGTTTAAACTAATAAGTCAAAATAAACAATACCAAGGTATTAGGGTTACATATTCATTTTAAGAGTTGTGTCAACTAGGTGTGTTTATGATGCACATATGTCATGCATCAAGAATGATGATCATAAGACCTAGGGTTAAGTTTTAGGTCCTTGTGGTTCTAACCTAACAACCCAAAATTCACTCGAGCATCCAAAAAGTTATTGGGTATAAATTTCTACAATCTAAGGGTGACAAAAGGGTAGGTTCACTAACACAAGTTTTTTTTGTAGTCTTGATCAATCCTTCAATTTAGAAGTTTGTCTTGAACATGAAAATAATATTGATATTATTAGCAATGAAGTGTTGTGATTCCATTGAAACTATTAGAGAGTCTGATTAATTTAGTTAATTAAGTTATTTGAGTCTAATTGTATATGGTCCCAAGTGTGTCTTGGCCCATTAGGGTTTAGTCTTAAGTAAGTATGCTTCCCCCTTCTCCTATATAAAGGAGGGGGATTCCTCTTATCAATATATCAATTTGCTGTCTTTTACTCTATCACATGGTATCAACACAATGATCCTATCCTAACCCTAGAGATGAAAAAAAGATTTTATTTAGCTTGTAGGAGGAAGCTTCCTTCTTAGCTTGGCCGCCCGCTAGGCAATCTTCATGGTGTGTTGTTGTCTTCTCCATTTTCTATACCCTTCATGTCTGATCTTGCCTCAGTTGACGCTGCTACAACTAGCCTATATCTCCCATCCATCAACTTTTGCCACTCATCCGTTGGTACTTCCTTTCTACCGTCACTGCCCCCTACTAATGTCTTTGTTGCCGCTCTATCCTTGCTCTACTACTATTGTGCTCCATATGTATGCTATCACTTTGGTAGTTAGATTATGGATATTTGAATTTTATCTCCCCTATGTAGAACCCTTACTTATGTGAAAACCCTAGATGATATGTTTACCCTTAGTTATACCCATGTTGTTCATGAGATGATGAAAATGATTTTTAGAATCATATAATATATACATAAGAATCATTATTAGTAAACCCTAATCTAAAGAGGATTTAGGTGATCTTACCTTTTAATCTTGGTTAGTTCTGATATCTATTTAAAAGATATGATTTTTTTTAAGATAGAATTTGGCACCAGAATGAGAAAGTAGTTGATAAGGATATCATATATGGAAATTTTGACTTGGTTCTCACAATTGATTTTGGATCCATATTTTTTTTCATATCGAATAGATTTTATCACCAAAATTATTTTCATAACACAAATATATTATAAAGAGATTTTATGGATTTTTATGACAATTTATTAGACTAACTGACAAAGAGGTTATCTATGAAGTTTGGTATAGAATATTTTTCATTTCTCAAAAGAATGGTATACATGACCAAAGTATAGCTTTGGAAATAAATGCAATGACTATTTTTTGTTTTATATGATTATATTAAAATATCCCACTTGGGGTTGACATAAAAGAAACAACTTTTCACTAGGAAGAGGGATGTCCAAGTTATCTCAACTCTATCTCCCAAGAATCAGTTCCACCAAGCCAAGTCCAGGTCGTCATGTCAAGCCAACCATTTTCTTCAACTAAGGGGTTGGAAACATACCATATATGAGAAGACAAAATGGATGTTATCAACATAAAAATACATGTGTGAGCATATAAATACGAATTGAGAAATATTAGGGGGAAACGGTTATCAATAAACTATTCAAGGATCCCCAAATCAAGAGGCAAAAATCACCCTAGTGGATATCAAAGATAACATTTGTATAAGATAAACAACACGAGAGTTTCTTACCTTATCCAATGTCGCATCAGAATATCTCAATCAAAAACAGTAATAATCAGTGTGTGTCAAACAATCAGACTAACACTATTTAAGAATGGATGAGAACCATAAAATATCAAGCCTAAGTATTGCGTTGAAGACAGACACCCTCACAAGAATACACACCCCCATTATATATATATGAGTGGAACACATACACGCTCAAAACATAACACACACGTCCAAATGTTATGGTGGTATAGAGGTACATGTACTATATTTAAGTTTAGTCTACTATACATGTATACATGTATTAAGTTTAGTCAAGTTTCAAATAAGGAGATGACAAATATGAGAAAGGCATTCATGTGTTTTACATGTGATAATACTAGAACAATATAAGCACTTTAGTAGAAAAAAACACATCTACCATGAATATGGGGTGAGCAAGAACATATACACACATCTTTTGAGCATGATAGGATATACATATGGTGCATTATTCACTTGTAGGAATGATAACATTTGCATTACCAAGTGCTGGAATTTGCACATTCACACAAAAATCCACATGTGTCACATTATACTAGTAGTCACTACATGATGCATAACAAAGAATAAGAAAGTCTAATTTAAAATGTGAGGGAGGCAAACATCCATTAAATAGAAAGTGGTGTTAGAGGTCTCATCAAATAAGATCCAACAATTTCATTGATGTGAGAGAATCTAGTAACAAAAGGTATCCTTAAAATAAGAATAATTAAAGGAAATAGCTTCATAAAGAAGATTAGGGTTTTAGGTTCCAAAAAGACCAATAGAGAGTAACATAGGACAATATGGATAGTATAATGCAACATACATCTATAGAAAGAAATTAAATCAATTGCTCAATATAGGAATTAGGAGACTCAACATACCTCATATCCATCCTACCAAGTTCAAAGAAAATCCATAGATCCATCTCAAATCGACAAGCGACCTATATAATTTCATAATAGTTTATTACATGTATTCTTTGAACCCTAGGAAAGCAAAGTTTTGTCATAATTTATTTAGGTCTCTAGAACCACACCATGATTTTGATTATTCTTTACTCATGCCATGACATATTTTTCTTTACTTTTTTAGGCTTATAAATTATTATGAATTCTAGAAATTATAACCAACTAGGAACATCCATACAAATGGCATATTATTGTATTAGTATGTGTTTAAACTGAAAATAATGGATAAAGTATAATTTTATGATTCCAAAACATATGTTATGTTATTTTCCCGAGCTACATATAATTTACTATGAATTCCATAAAAAATCAACCAATCAAATAATCCTAAAAAGCCACATCTATAATATTATCCATCTTAAAACATATCCAAATTTGTCCCAATTAGGTTTGTCCACTTGGCCTGTGCCTATAGCTAGCCAGGCGCACAACTCATTATGATCATATAACATGAAAGGGGGTCAAATGACGAAGTTATTTATTGACAAGTGCCACAATTAAAACAAAATAGAGGGTGTAAATGTAACAATATAGGCTCTCATATTCTTCTTCATTTCTACACACACTACAAAGACCAAATATCCTGGACCTGCAACCTGATAACAAAATTAGGAATCACAACTCCTCACCCCTAAGAGGTGATCCCATCAACAATGAGAAACCAGACCAAGTTTGGTGACATAAATACTGTAGGGAACCATGATGAGTTAACATACAACCACTTAGAAGCAAACAATGGTGAGGAATTGGGGAAAAGGATTTACTAGGGAATAGGCAATGCCAATGTAGATCACATGTTCATATGATCACCATAAATAATTTCGTAAGGCTAGATCCATGTCTGAGGGTCTTGTCCTAGCTTCCAGTGTGGGGGAACACACTTCCAACAATAGAAGATGGGGAAGTATAGCCGGAGAAGGTGAGAGGAAAAGGATGATGAGAAAATGAATCAAAGGATGCGACAAAAGTCAAAACAAGATTCCTAGCAGCCTGATGATCATGGTATACATGGTGATGGAAAGGAAAAAGAGAACATGGGCGAAATAGGGTAGGAAGGGAGTTGGGTGCAACTAGAGCATGTATGATACAAAACCCTACCATATATAGGGTTAAAGAGTGAGGAAAGAGATAATGATTATAAGGGAAAGGGAAATGGAGGAAAAGGAGGAAGGTAGGTGGAGAGAGGATAGAAAGAATTAGGCAAGGAAAAGAAACACATATAGGCGGAAAACTTTAGGGAAATAATATATAAATGTAAGGTAGGAAAAACCTAGTAGTCATGCAATCATAATCTGATAGCGGAGAGAGACTCTTCATATAAGTAAATCATTGTGAAAATAATAAATCCACAACTTTAGGAAAGAAAAAGATATTGGCTTAATATTTAGGATATTAGAGTATAAAAATGTGTTTTATTTGACACCTAAGCTAGATTTGATATGTATAATCCATATGGGTATTCAATCAAATCTCAATTAATACCAAGTTTTGCACCTAAGACAAATTTGATATGTATAATCCATGTTTTTGACTAGTTTTTACTTTCGAAGTCATCAAATAATTTATTTTATATTTTTGTCTTTATCTTAAAAATTCTTCCCTTAATGATATTAGGAAATCTAAGATTATTCATTTAATCTCAATCTTGGCACCCAAGATAATTGGGACCCAAGGAATATGTTTTTGATATTAGATTTGGGGTTTGAAGTTTGCTTTTATGAGTTATAACACACTTAGGGTTTAGACTCTTTTATCTTCATATATAATTATATGTTACATCTTTCTCATCAACTTTCATTAAATTGTGTCATATTAACTTTACGTTGCTATCAAAAGGGTTATTACATATTATTCTGCATGAATTAGGTTTTTTTCTCTATTACCCATCAAGTCCATTAATAATAACATTATTTTATACAATGGCACATTATCCTTATCCATTTACATAAAATTTCCAATTATTGTTCCATTTCATATATTGGAGCACATTATACCTCTCATCAGACACATTTTATTCATTTATATGCATTACTGAACCATGAAGCATATTTGACATAATAAATGAATCACTTACACATAAAACATCACATAGGCTATTAAATTCATATAATATTATTAATCATCTTATGTTGTTATGACACATAATAATGATAATGCATTACATGGGGTACATATACATATTAGGTTGGTTAATAATAATAATAAACCAAGGTTTAGGGAAACTAGGGCATCTTACACAACATCAATATAAGTCAAGTTTAGGGTTATCTCACATATCCATCTCATCACGATATGATGGTTTGTATCTATAGGTTATGATTAGGGTTACACATGACCTTATTTAAGGGTTTATATATGATTTACATCATTACAAGTGTACTAATGTTTATTTTGGTACAAACTAGTGCATTAGGGTTTATATGTAACTTAGTTTGATCAAAATGAAAGCTCTAAGCATATACACATCACATCCAAGGGATATGGGATTCTAGAGTCAAGATGCTAGATTTTGATACATTACATCATTACTTATTTCACCATTTTGGATAAGAGAATGAAATTATTCATCTTAATAATTTCATTAACATTCATGATGGTCAATAATCAAGTTTTACCTATTTATGTATGCTAGGTGATAGCTACATTCATTTGAAATTTACACTAGAAAATACCTTAAAGTTACTTGTTTCATCCACTATCAGGTTCATACAGTCTCTATGTTATGATACACTTCTAATGACTAAGGCGTCTAAGACTCCACCCCTTAAAAGAATTTATCTAGAGCCTATATAACCATCCAGAAAGACCACATAGGTAGATCAACTTGGTAATATATAACTAGATCTTCTTCCTCTCACTTTTTACTTCAGACTAGGCCTAGAAAATCATAAGTTTCAATCACTAATGGGTATCTTTACTAATCAAAACTTCCTAGTGGTAGTGACTCGGTTTAGATCTAGAAAATATTTTTTAACACGTATGTTTAATAATGAAAACAAGTTTAACAATGAAAAATTATCTATGAGAATAAAAAAATGGCTCCAAAATCAATTTGATAACCAAGTCAACCACTTTCCACCCCACCATATGTGTATGAATTGTTTTTCTACCATCACTTCATTCCACCAACCATTTATAATACTTCAAGAATCTAAAAGGACATTCCAAAAAGGATCTATAACTTATAGAACATGAGGAGGGAAAAATACTTCCTATACATTGCATATAATTCTATGAAAATCTAATAGGGCATGAATTCCACTATTACTCACTTCATCTAATAATAACTTGCAAACTTGGAGGCATTCAGTTTCATACAATTATGCAACTATATAAGAAGAGATTAGGGTTTTCTCACTCACTTGTTCTTTTACAACCATAGTGACTTCACAAGACAAGATTTTCTACATAGTGAAAATGTCCTTCATCTCATTAAATAGGTACTTCAAAATCCACATGTCACATGGATCAACTAGGCATCAAATTAGACGTTGAGGTGAGATATGTGAATCCCTAAGAATCTTCACTGAAAACCTATAACACCCACTACTAACCATTGTATATGAGGCATCTTAAGATCAACCAGGATAACCCTATGCCCTTAGGTAGAGAGCTTAGGGCAAGGTTATAGTGAGGCAACTATGTGAAAAAGGCAAGGTCTTCCCTATAATAACAGAGTTGTTTAGCTTTTCACTTATTAAAATGAAAACATCTCAACTCTAAATCTAACGTCAGGGTTCAAGGTTTGTTATCCATACATGATCAATCCTTAAAGTAGATCAAGTAATAAGATACATATAATATAACTATTTTGATTATTACAAGATATATAATATACATTTTTTTCACCATAAAAGTGGCATTACAAAGTAAAAGGGCACATCTAATAGAAAATAAGGCTAGTTGCAGAGGGAAACCTGACCACCCCAAGATATCCTCAAGCCAACTTCATGTGTACGATATTCACGTGTCCATGTCCTTCAAAGATTCTATACTTGGATGGTTTGGTAATTATATATATAACATATTGAAGAAAGGTTATGCATAAATAAAAACTGGTATATGAACACAATACAAAAATGGGTATGCATAAGTAAAAATTGGTATATGTACACAATACAAAAATGGGTATGCATAAGTAAAAATTGGTATATGTACAAAATACAAAAATAAAACTTCCAAGTGTAAGAGAGGATGTTCCCGCAAGAGGGGGCTAATTGTATTTACCTTAGTTCAAGAGAGTGTTATTGAAAAAATGAGCATTTTAAGCATAGGAGTGTAAACTGAGATAAATAAGAAATTTTCAATTGAAACATTCCACAATTCACAAAATAATATAGTTGTGTGCATATATGGTATAGACTAGATGTATCTACGTAGGGCCAAGACACCACTAGATCATTGGCCTAAAGTGGGTGGAGAAGACGCACCCTAGGCAGAGGAGACACACACAATATATATGTATATGTATATAAATAATAATAATAATAAAAAATAATAATAACATTAATAACGATGGATAAGGAGAAAACCAGATCAAGAAGACACATCCTAGTGGTTATGAATAAGCATCTACAATAGATAACTTAGTTCAAACTTTGAATGCATAATAGAGTGGCAAGACAACAATCCTAGTCAATATCACATTCTAAGAGCTTTGTAGCACATTTAGTGATAACATGGCAAGGGGTTATAAATCCAAATTAACAAAAATGATATAATATCATAAATGATCCATAATTCCAAGAATTATACTTCAATTGATGTCCTTAAAAAGGAATTTGAACAAGAGAATGCCTCATTAATGAAATTTAGGTTTATAGTCATTTAAATGCCCAAGTATAATAGGGTGTTGCAAATACTTACTCTTTGCAACTAACACTATTTCTAGGGGTGACGTTCATAGTTCAAAAGTCTCTTGAGATTAGTGATAAGAGAGCTACAATGTAGAGGAACTTATATTACTATTTGTCATGAAATAAAAAGTTGCTCAATTTGAGTTATTTAGTATTTGGATTTCCTTAGCATTATTATTCCATATAACTAATATATCATTTCCAATCTAGGGTTTTAGATATATATTAGTTCTAATATCCATGTATAGTTGCAAAACTCAACATATTTCTAGTTTAGATATGAGCATGGGTTATAATATGCATTCTTCCTATTTCAATTTTGTCATAACATATTCTCTCTTTATATCTTATGGATCAATTTGGTCAACTAGGTCAATAGTGTGGAATTACATGAGATAGTATTGAATCAAAATACCCTTATCAGAGGAGTCTAACATTTAAGTCCAATACACGTCATATCGGTGTAAGTTTTTCAAAATATAAAGTCTCCCCAACTTAATTTATTGAAGTCTATTCTTATATCTGTTCTTTCTCTCTATTACTATTTAAATCATAAATCACCAACATATTTAGATATACTTTCTAGAACCAATTGTATTTATATTTTCATTCGATTTTGTATATACACATATGCCAGGGTTTTTGTTTTGCAACAAGTATAATTTAGCAAAATGGATATAGTTTCTAGTAAGAAGTGAATGTACTAATTTTCTAAAACTAGGAGTTACTAGAATTTCATGCATTATTACTTACATACTAAAATTGTACATATATAATACCACAGGTGTGATAGATCAACCACTCTGTCTTATCAACATATGGCATAACTATTTTTTGTATACAAATACCATGAATATGAACTAGAATTCTTCCTAATGTGTTCTTGACTTATAGCTTTTAGAAGTCATTGTAAAGACCAATCATTGTAATATATAGGTACCCTTTATCTATTTGTATCTATACACTTTATATAGATATATGTACTATTACACATTGGTATGATCAATATTAACCATATTAATCTATAGAGATTCCAAACTTTAGACTCAATAGATATAAGTATATAAATGCTAATAGATTTAGAATTAAGCTAATTGACATATTAGTCTACCTTATACACTCATATTTGATATACATAAAGTCCTGATTGGTATAAGAACTTCTATGTTTTATATATATTAACAATACTATGGAGTTAAGAAAGTAAGATAGATGATGTTACTAAAACTACAAATATACAAGTGTTTGATTCACAAACATGCACTTTTACCAACATTTAGTATACAAAAGTTGTGAATCCGATAATTAGATCACATGACTATGTACACTATTGTTAACCTAGGAATTTTTAGGCTTGCCTAAATAACCAAGTTTTTTCACCATCCTATTAACCTTTAATCTTAAACTCTAAATTATAAGAAATGAAGCTAACCTACTACCAATCTTATGGATTAGTTCTTTGTTGTAGATCAATTTCTATCATTCTTTGCAACTAATCTCTAGATCAGCCCCTTATCGATCAAGATCTTCTCCTTCTTCCTTTCTAGGGCCAACTAAAGATGAACCCACACAAACTATTGTTTTGATATGGTGGCACATACTTTGCAAGTCTGCCTCCTAGCGTCATACTTCCATTCATATTAGAGGGCAATGTTGACATACCTCAAGTTGTTATATGGTCTAGGCCAACCACAATGATGTGTAGGTCTTGGATATAGGTTAATGATTTGGATATGGTGTTATAGATTGGATTCAATTTATGGACTTAAAGCAGTGCATATGAGAGTGGATGCCAAGAGGAAGAAGATGTGGGGGTTGTATGGACATGTTTAAAGGTGAATGAGGAGTAGGTTTTGAGGCCTATTTTGGCCACCACAGTAGGTGGTGGTCACTACTAGGCTCCAAGTGATGCCCTACTGTAACGTCCTAGGATTTGAGGCCTTAGCTAAAATGATCTTAAAGGGAATGATTGGACAACCCATATCACCAAGGTGCACCTCTTTTTCCGGGAGCCCATCACTAGAGAACTCCATAGTTAAGTGTGCTCAGCTTGGAGTAGTATTGAGATGGGTGACTAGTCGGGAGTTTGACCCCGGCTTGCGCGTGAGTGAGGATAAAGCTCGCAATTAAGGCTAGTGGTGGTCTGTGGGGCCAGCCGTCATTCCTAAAACTTTACTAGAGCCTTGGGCAGTGGGCTCGGGCATTACAAATGGTATCAGAGCCAATTCCCTTCCAGTAGGTGGGGTCCACATGGGCATGTGGCATGCCAGTCTTGAGCCATGCGGTCCAGGCAAGCTGGAAAGGGCTATCCACAGAGACGAGATGGAGCCGTCCTTGCGCTGGTAGCCATGGATGGGAGCTGGGTGCCCATGGGCCATTCTAGGTCTACACTGAAATGGGGAAGTGTGATAAAGTGAGATTTTGACATTCTTAGTTTTATACATGATAAAGGCATGATACTAGTCTATAAAGTGTATTCAAATCTTTTGAACAAACTCCAATTAGTTTGGCGTGATTTATAAATCATTTGATGTTGAAATCATGGTTAAGCTCCCCAAGCTTATGTCTTTGAGGTATGTAATTGATTAGACAAATGAGTGTTTCTTGTCACAAAAATTTGTATGGAATGTAGTTGGATGATAACGGAACTATGATCAAAGTTTCATTATATTTTGACACTCCTAGATGGAGATATTCAGGTTTCAAATAGGCCTAATGATGATTAATTTGATGTACTTGGGACCAATGTTTCACATTTAGAAATATAGGCTATGATCGGTCAGATGCTTGTTATGGGCATGCCTACTTTGGTTTTTGGTTGAATTGGCCTTAGTTAAAAGCCACATATTTCTATTTTGGAGGAAGCAAACAGTGGCCTTTGGATGCAGATTGTGAGGTGGAGACTTGTCATCTTTTGATTTGGCACAACGGAAGTAGTTGGACGAAACTCTTTGTCCATGCCTGCGTGCATCACACCCACGATCCTTGAACATGGGCAGAGAGGCAAAACTAATAAGAAGTTTCCCTCTACTCACGGAAAGAAATCATACTGATCCCCCCTCAACAGTTTCTGAAAGCGGCACCATGGAGACTGAGTCTTACAGACTCACGCTCGCACAGGGAGCCTAGAGCCCAACCGGACAGCGGGCAAAGGACCGCGGCGAGAGTCTATGTGGGAGGGAGGGTACACCTTGGAAGCCTCATCGTCGTGGAAAGATGCTAAGAACAGAAGGACAGAACCTGGGGCACTAGTCCAGCGACGCGAAGCAGAGATCAGGTGGAGCCAGGGCAGATCGCATGCCGTCGAAGATCTTCCCTCAAGGTGGCGGCGTGGAGCAGGGCCACCGGCGCCGACTTCGTAGACCTCACGCGGAGGTCGTGCAGGCTATGGATCAACCATGTGGAGGTCGGCGGCTGGTTCTGGGAGGCACTCACCTGAAGGTCGGAACATATGAGGGAGCATAGCCGGATCTTACGGACCTCTTTCTAGTTCGTGAGGAGGAGGAGATCATCACCTCTCCCTCGCCAGAGTCGAGCCTCATGGCGGCGACTCTATTCCTGAGTCATGCGAATGGGGAGCAGTGTCAGACGGGCACACACGATCAACGCTGCAGTTCGGCGGAGGGGCAGCTATGTCGACCTAGCGGGGAAAGAACGCGAGAAGAAAGGGGAGGACGGGTGAACCGGGTCAAGTATAGGCCCGCATCAAGCTATCCAACCAGACCGGCCAGTTCGATCCTGAACCAAGCAGATCCATGAAGGGGCAGCACCCACAGAGGCCACATGGTGGCGTCTGATAGGCCGAAAAGGTAATTACCCTCTAATATGTATAGATCTTGCATAAATCACAATAAATAGCTCGATGATCAGAAAAATACAAACAAGGTACCGAAATTCTCAGAAAAATGAGTAGAACACATTTGAATGATAATATAAGGATTTTAATGCATGAATATTAGTGATATCTTGTTAGTTGTGAAATGCTTAATTGATGAGTAATAAATATCAAATGAGGATATAAAATTATGGAAAAATGTCAGTAAGTCCATAATTATGTTTATAATGCATATGATGTCAGATATGGTCATGCTGATGCATGAAGTTAGGTAATTTGCTTCATATGGCTATCTAGGGCTAATAACCCTAGATAAAATGTAATTAATGCATACTTGCTCAATAAATGATGAAACTTACAGAAAAATCTCATATCAGTACCTAGAACCTCAAATTTAAATATGATATCAGGATGATACACAGAATCTGTGTTATATGACGATGTTTGCTCTTAATGTGATATAAGCCCTAATAGGCTTAAGGAACATGATATAGGGTTAATATGTGCACATAATCATATGAAATCAAATAATCAGATTATTGATCATAATCTGGAATACAACATCAGTAACGTAAATCCTAGATAACAAGAAGAGATAGAAAAGAAATAATAACGAGAATATCTTAATGAGTAAGCAAAACCTAATGAACACGATCAGGGTTAAGATGAGATGTAAGATGATAAGAACCTGATGATAGTATATGGTCTTGTCTTGACCAGGTTTGACCAAGCTTATAGATGACATGAGGAACATGTGATTAGAACGATCTATCTCTTTGGAAGGTACGCTATTACCTCTTACTTGGCTTATTATACAATAAGCTTGTGTTACATGTGTAGTAGAATGCTTGGCATATGGTATTGGATGAAATGATTGTTCTTGTATGATATCTTGCTTGATTTTCCATACTTATGGCTATGAACACATGAAATATAAGATATCTGATCCATCATATGATAGCACTAAACTCTTTGGTAGTACAGTGCATTGAAGTGATCTCAAACTCTTTGGTAGTAGATCACATGTGTTAGATCTCAAACTCTTTGGTAGTAGATCACACGTAATATGATCTCAAACTCTTTGGTAGTAGATCATAAGGCCTAAAAACATCAAAGCCCTTGGGGGCAGATGTACGAGATACATGATGGAAATGTGCTTAAAATATGTGTGTTCTCTTTTGTTAATGAACATCTTTGTGCAAGTATACACTTTTCTTATATTCTTCTATTACTGCCAAGTATTAGTTTTATCTTATTGCCAAGATATGATGAGAGGTATATAAAATACACGTAGGCATACTCAGTACAATATTCTTGAAATATTGTGCTGACGTGTACCGCATGTAATCTTTTGTTTAGGTTGTGGTTATGCTCTTGAAGATCCAAGATAGTGAGAGTTGTATGGCGAGCTGATGTACAGGTGGAACTATTGTCTTAAGATCCTGTAGTTTAGTGGTAGTACATGTATATGTTTAGTAGTTTGTTGTTCAATATGTAATATCAAATGTTGTAACAATTCATGTTGTAATTATATGTTGAATGGTGAACATGTGTGTATGGTTTTATTATTGTTCATGTGCATGTGCTACTGATGTGTTTCCTTTTGACTTCCTATGATTTTCTTCTTCTTAGCCTAGTGTGGGATGTTTAAATTGGGATTCTCACTGAGGTGAGGGTTTCAATTTGGACGTCACACATTAGATTAAGTTTTAGAAAATCCAGGGATGTCACAGGTGGTATCAGAGCATGAACTATAGCAAAGCCTGACATTTTCTCATCATGCAACACAAAACTAAAGAACCTTGAACTTAGTAATCTTTTAGGGTTAGATTAGTCATCTTTTAGAGACTAGATCTGACCTAGCCTCGAGGTTAGCACCTAGATGTCAAAGAACTAGGTCTAGAATGGTGCTTGTTGAGTAGCAAGTCCTTAGATGTCTTTCTTTCCTTGTAGTGTTGTGGTATGGGACGTTGCACTATTTGGAAATGATGTGCATCAAGGGAAGAGAAATCCTAGACATACAACGCTCGTTGTCTAGGATAGCTACACTAGTCTACACCATGTTCTCACCCTTTTCACTAGTTTTCATGACACTGGATTCTCTATTATGTGTGGGACACTCGTTTTCAGGATTTGGTTTTTGATTCCAAACGGATCGAACCTCGATAGTTTTCTCTGACGCTTGTTTTATCAGAGAAAAACTATATAATATTTTAATATGTATATGTATTACAAAAATGTGTCCCCACACATGTATGAGTAGGAGGTGATCATGCAACCTAAGTGAAAGTGAATGACATCAGTCTAGAAGAGAGAGTAGTTCTAGATTAGATGTCTAGAGCCTTTTTGATATATATGATAGACGAAATAGATAGAATAAGTTTTGATGATATGATGTAAGTCTTACATAGATGACATAAGATGGTTATGATGATCTATGTTTGTCTTCGAGGACCTAAGTTCAGTTTTTAGGATTTGAGATAAGATTTGATGATGCAAGTAAATAGGCTTTTATGAGATAAGATATGTTAAGATGAGACAAGTTGTGAGTCAGAATGAGCCTCAAGCTCTTTTACAAAGGAGGACCTCTAGTGTTAGGACCAGTTTTGGGGTTAGCTCAAGAGAGAGTGAGACCCACAGGGAGAAGGTCAGAGAACCTAGACTCCACGATATAAGAAGTATGAGATATGTGATATGATATGTCCTAAACTAGACTACTCCTGAGTGATTGAGTTGAGTTGCTTTATGTATGATTCCTATAGTTCTGTTGAACCCTAGATGTCCTTGGGAGGACCAAACCCTAGAGACAGAGAGAGGCTGGTTATATGAACATGTGAACTTGAATATGAGTGCCTGCCATCTGGGTGAGGGAGAGAGCCCAAGACCCTGGAGGAGGTAACTATGTTAGTTTTTGAGAAGCCTCGTACTCGGGTTGGTGGTTTCCCATATAGGAATCTAGTGGTGTATATAAGAGAGTGTTGGGTAACCATGTTTCATGGGTAAAAGCTGAGAAGAGAATGCCATAGAATGTTTCAGTTTGTGCTTTATGGCTAGATCTTATGAAGTTGATCACTAGTGCCAGTGAGGTAATCCGAGAACCCTAGACCGAGAGGAAAGATAAAGTATATGCGTATGAGATACTCATAGAGTTGAGTTAGCTCAGAGAGACTGAGCATGTTACTACCCTCACGATATGGGCCAGGAGAACCTCAGTTGGACTAGATAAAGTTTTGCTATATGTTTGATGAGCCACTTGTATAAGTTTGTTTAGCACAACCATGATATAATACATGTAGAGATGTGATCTAATCTCGAGATGTGATCTAATATCGAGATGTGATATATAGACATGATATGATGGAAACCTAGAAATGGTTTAATAGATATCAAAGTATAAATGGTTAACCATATACATGAATAATGATGACAATGTGATACTGTAGGTTAATCTTGTGATGAAATCACCAATAAAGATTATAGTTTATTATGAACAATGGAATAAGATCATATGAATGAAACATGTTACATGAAGTGTTAATCTTAATGCTTAATAAAGATGAAAAATTTAGTTTGACAGTTAGCACAACATAATTATCATGACACCTTGATATGATCTAGATGGATAAAGTGGGTTAACTTTAATTAACTCCCTCCTAAAAGGCATATGTTCATGTTGAACATGTTCTAGTATAAGCTCAATAAAATGTTTATGATACTTTGACATAATGGGATAACTTTAGTTGTCTCCTTGAGAACATGGTAATATGACATGGGAACCCTAATGCATGGGTAAAGATAAGGAAGCAAATCTAACATATGAGTTGTGTAATGACATAACCTAAGCATGATAAACATGTTATATGGTGAGGGTTTAACCCTAAAAGCTCTTAAAACCTCTTGGTAGTGGTTTGAGTATCATTCTGGAGCTTTTGCTTTTGGATATGTTGCACCTCGAATAGTGCCATATATGTCGATGAAGACCCTTATTTTTTTTTCTTTCTTGGAGATATGAATGGCTGAATTTCGAGGACGAAATTTCTTTTAAGGTGTGTAGGATGTGATAAAGTGAGATTTTGACATTCTTACTTTTATACATGATAAAGACATGATACTAGTCTATAAAGTGTATTCAAATCTTTTGAACAAACTCCAATTAGTTTGGCGTGATTTATAAATCATTTGATGTTGAAATCATGGTTAAGCTCCCCAAGCTTATGTCTTTGAGGTATGTAATTGATTAGACAAATGAGTGTTTCTTGTCACAAAAATTTGTATGGAATGTAGTTGGATGATAACGGAACTATGATCAAAGTTTCATTAGATTTTGACACTCCTAGATGGAGATATTCAAGTTTCAAATAGGCCTAATGATGATTAATTTGATGTGCTTGGGACCAATGTTTCACATTTAGAAATATAGGCTATGATCGGTCAGATGCTTGTTATGGGCACGCCTACTTTGGTTTTTGGTTGAATTGGCCTTAGTTAAAAGCCACATATTTCTATTTTAGAGGAAGCAAACAGTGGCCTTTGGATGCAGATTGTGAGGTGGAGACTTGTCATCTTTTGATTTGGCACAACGAAAGTAGTTGGACAAAACTCTTTGTCCATGCCTGCGTGCATCATGCCCACGATCCTTGAACATGGGCAGAGAGGAAAAACTAATCAGAAGTTGCCCTCTACTCACGGAAACCAATCATACCGACCCCCCCTCACCAGTTTCTGAAAGCGGCGCCGCGGAGACTGAGTCCCACAGACTCACGCTCGCACAGGAGCCTAGAGCCCAGCCGGACAGCGGGCAAAGGACCGCGGCGAGAGTCTATGTGGGAGGGAGGGTACACCTCGGAAGCCTCATCATCGTGGAAAGAAGCTAAGAATAGAAGGAGAGAACCCGGGGCACTAGTCCAGCGACGCGAAGCAGAGATCAGGTGGAGCCAGGGCAGATCGCATGTCGTCGAAGATCTTCCCTCAAGGTGGCGGCGTGGAGCAGGGCCACCGGCGCCGACTTCGTAGACCTCACGCGGAGGTCATGCAGGCTATGGATCAACCATGTGGAGGTCGGCGGCTGGTTCTGGGAGGCACTCACCTAAAGGTCGGAACATATGAGGGAGCATAGACGGATCTTACGGACCTCTTTCCAGTTCGTGAGGAGGAGGAGATCATCACCTCTCCCTCGCTGGAGTCGAGCCTCACGGCGGCGACTCTGTTCCTGAGTCACGCGAATGGGGAGCAGCGTTAGACGGGCACGCACGATCAGAGGCGCAACGCTGCAGTTCGGCGGAGGGGCAGCTATGTCAACCTAGCGGGGAAAGAACGCGAGAAGAAAGGGGAGGACGGGTCAACCGAGTCAAGTATAGGCCCGCATCAAGCTATCCAACCAGACCGTCCAGTTCGATCATGAACCAAGTGGATCCATGAAGGGGCAGCACCCACAGAGGCCACATGGTGGCGTCTGATAGGCCGAAAAGGTAATTACCCTCTAATATGTATAGATCTTGCATAAATCGCAATAAATAGATCGATGATCAGAAAAATACAAACAAGGTACTGAAATTCTCAGAAAAATGAGTAGAACACATTTGAATGATAATATAAGGATTTTAATGCATGAATATTAGTGATATCTTATTAGTTATGAAATGCTTAATTGATGAGTAATAAATATCAAATGAGGATATAAAATTATGGAAAAATGTCAGTAAGTCCATAATTATGTTTATAATGCATATGATATCAGATATGGTCATGCTGATGCATGAAGTTATGTAATTTGCTTCATATGGCAATCTAGGGCTAATAACCCTAGATAAAATGTAATTAATGCATACTTGCTCAATAAATGATGAAACTTACAGAAAAATCTCATATCAGTACCTAGAACCTCAGATTTAAATATGATATCAGGATGATACACATAATCCGTGTTATATGACGATGTTTGCTCTTAATGTGATATAAGCCCTAATAGGCATAAGGAACATGATCTAGGGTTAATATGTGCACAGAATCATATGAAATCAAATAATCAGATTATTGATCATAATCTGGAATACAACATCAGTAACGTAAATCCTAGATAACAAGAAGAGATAGACAAGAAATAATAATGAGAATATCTTAATGAGTAAGCAAAACCTAATGAACATGATCAGGGTTAAGATGAGATGTAAGATGATAAGAACCTGATGATAGTATATGGTCTTGTCTTGACCAGGTTTGACCAAGCTTATAGATGACATGAGGAACATGTGATTAGAACGATCTATCTCTTTGGAAGGTACGCTATTACCTCTTACTTGGCTTATTATACAATAAGCTTGTGTTATATGTGTAGTAGAATGCTTGGCATATGGTATTGGATGAAATGATTGTTCTTGTATGATATCTTGCTTGATTTTCCATACTTATGGCTATGAACACATGAAATATAAGATATCTGATCCATCATATGATAGCACTAAACTGTTTGGTAGTACAGTGCATTGAAGTGATCTCAAACTCTTTGGTAGTAGATCACATGTGTTAGATCTCAAACTCTTTGGTAGTAGATCACACGTAATATGATCTCAAACTCTTTGGTAGTAGATCATAAGGCCTAAAAACATCAAAGCCCTTGGGGTTAGATGTACGAGATACATGATGGAAATGTGCTTAAAATATGTGTGTTCTCTTTTGTTAATGAACATCTTTGTGCAAGTATACACTTTTCTTATATTCTTCTATTACTGCCAAGTATTAGTTTTATCTTATTGCCAAGATATGATGAAAGGTATATAAAAGACACGTAGGCGTACTTAGTACAATATTCTTGAAATATTGTGCTGACGTGTACCGCATGTAATCTTTTGTTTAGGTTGTGGTTATGCTCTTGAAGATCCAAGATAGTGAGAGTTGTATGGCGAGCTGATGTACAGGTGGACCTATTGTCTTAAGATCCTGTAGTTTAGTGGTAGTACATGTATATGTTTAGTAGTTTGCTGTTCAATATGTAATATCAAATGTTGTAACAATTCATGTTGTAATTATATGTTGAATGGTGAACATGTGTGTATGGTTTTATTATTGTTCATGTGCATGTGCTACTGATGTGTTTCCTTTTGACTTCCTATGTTTTTCTTCTTCTTAGCCTAGTGTGGGATGTTTAAATTGGGATTCTCGCTGAGGTGAGGGTTTCAATTTGGACGTCACACATTAGATTAAGTTTTAGAAAATCCGGGTATGTCACAGGAAGTGATTATGAGGTCGTATAGTTCAACCTTGACGAGGACGTCAAGAGTCTAAGTGGGGGAGATTGTAACATCCCAGGATTTGAGCCTCGAATAACATGATCTTAAAAGGAATGATTGGACTACCCATATCACCAAGGTCCACCTCCTTTTTAGGGAGCCCATCTCTAAAGAACTCCATAGTTAAGTGTACTTAGCTTGGAGTAGTACTAGGATGGGTGACCAGTCGGGAAGTTGATCGTGGGCCCGGACATTACAAATGGTATCAGAGCCAATCCCCTCCAGTAGGTGGGGCCCACATGGGCCTGTGACATGCCAGTCTTTGAGCCGTGCGGTCCACACATGTTGGAAAGGGTTATCCGAGTTGATGGAGCCGCCCATGCACTGGTAGTGTCCAGGCATGTTGGAAAGGGCTATCTGAGTTGATGGAGCCTCCCTTGCGTTAGTAGTCGTGGTCGAGAGCTGGGTGTACATGGGACATTTGGGTCTACCCTGAAATGGGGAAATATTATGAGGCCATATAGTCGAGCCTTGACGAGGACGTCAAGAGTCTAAGTGGGGGAGATTGTAATGTCCAAGATTTGAGGCCTTGGATAAGACGATCTTAAAAGGAATGATTGGACTACCCATATCACCAAGGTGAACCTCCTTTTCAGGGAGCCCATCTTTAAAGAACTCCATAGTTAAGCGTGCTTAGCTTGGAGTAGTACTAGGATGGGTGACCAGTCGGGAAGTTGATCCTGGCTTGCGCGTCAGGGTGGATAAAGTACGCAGCCCAATTAGGCTAGTAGAGTGACAAATAGATTCATGGGATCTAAGATAAGGAAAATGGAAATTTCATGCATAAATAAGATACCAAAGATATAGTGAGTTGATTGGTTAGATAATTAAGGAATAATGAACAAGATTCTATAAGATTCTAAAGAGATTAGTGATTTAGATAAGTGTGATAATTATTTGTTACCTAGGTGATTAAGTGATTCATACTCCTTAAAATCTCTAATTTGGTCTAGGAAGAGATAAGTATGATATAAAGATCTCCCTAAAATTTTGTATCAAATAGATGGTTATAGAGCCACCTATAGATTTTATAAAATTGGAGGAAATCCCAATATTGTTTGGATTCACATTTGATTAATCATCAAGTAATGCATGTCACAATGGGTCCTGGATTGTCCCATACTTAAAAGAAACCCGGATAAGAGATCAGGCCACTAAATCACGATCTTACGACTCTTGTATGATCATGTACCTTGCACCTGGAGTCTAACAGATCCCACACTTCCCGTCTTATATGATATCTCTCATCTCCTAACAGTTTCTCTAAAAAGTAGGCCCAACAACTCTGAGAGATCAAGATGATCTCAACCAACCCTGGTTGATTATCATGGCATGTAGTGATAACACCTAAAATCCTTGGTTTCCAGTAACTTAGGGATAATTGACCATTGCCTCGTCCTCAGTCCCTATGACTATTTAAGGGGTAAGAGAGCTCTGTAGTGTCATGAGGAACCTATCCCTATCTTCTATTGCCCTGAACCACCTTCAAACCTTCCACCAAACTCTACCATGATCTTCGAAGACCTCTTTGAGTAGCAGATCCAGAAGTCGTCAAACAATCCATAAGCCCAGGAGCAATGCCAGACAACCAAGGGCAACGTTCAACCCTAACATTTGTTTGAGGAAGCCCAAAAAAGGCTCCCCATAAGGCGACTCTATTCCATTGACACAACTCGTCGAGCAGATGATCCCAACCCTCACAACGGGCTACGAGTGATGGAAAAGGACCATGGAGGTCCCAGAAAGATCAGTCAATGCCTATATCTTGATGCCTAGATTGCGTGACATATATGTCACTACGTATGGGACATGGTGTAACTTATCTCCCTCCTAAACCCCTTGCCTTTGTGGATGGGGCACTGATGAGGCACAAGCCCATTGGCTAGACCCAATCTGCATGGCAACTATGTATGAGATAATCAGTTGCTGACTTGGCGATGTCTGATTGGTCCATAGTAATTAATCTTACAACTAATGTAGATATTAAACTGTACCTCGGATGATGGTCAAACTATATATGGTTTTAGTCAGAAAAACATGTAGAATCTAAATAAAATGAATTCATAACCAGATTCTGAACATAGTTTGAAAAATGTAGTATGATTAAGCAATAATTATTGAAACCATAGATTTGATAATTAGCATGTTGAATATATTGAATATGATTATTTCCTGATATAATATGATATTGTGAAATATGATGATGATCTGCATTCTGAATTATATTTAGTTAATATTAATGATCTTTTTTTACTTTGTACGTCAATAATGAGATATATAAAGTTTAATGATGATAAAATCTTGATAATTTGATCCCTAAACTCGATTCAATTTAAATGGAATCTTAATGTGATAATTAGCCTTCAATGATTATTCAGATTTCAGTTAATGCTCAATTAGGTTTTGTAACCAATATGACACAAGATATGGTTTTATTAGGGTTTCAGCCCTAACCCTAATATAAACCACTAATATAACCCTAAACCCTAGTCTAAGACCTAGGTTAGGCCCGAGTAATATGTTATGAATGTATGGTGACACTTTAGGGGTTAATGCATGCATATAATGTGGATTGAATGTGGATTGCTTGATCTGCTTTAGATGATTGGATTTCATTCTTTATGTACTTGAAATATTCTGCATGACAAAGGTACATGTCCACACTTATAAATACATGTACCGATTTTTGAGGTTTTCTGTAGTTTATATTGTTGGATGTTTATTTACTTCATGGAAACTATAAAGCTCCTATGAGTATCACATAAATATATAGAATACTTTGAACCATGTGTTTCAACCATCAAGGGGTAATGCACATAAATCCAATGATGGACAATGATTACACTTGTAAGGGCATACCAATCATGGGTCAGAATAAGAAAGAAAATAAAAGTTCATATGTGTTGTTAAATAATTGTTAAATATATGTATATGTGATGTTTTGGATGAACCCACGTACCAATATAGAAATATATTGACCGTGTTTGTTTGTTAGTGTTTTAGGTAGATGACACACTTGATATAAAGACATGAAATGAAAGATGAATGCCATTGAAGATATTAAAGACAAGTCAAGGAGGATTAGTTAGACAGTATTTTTGCTCAATATGTGTTAGTCCTCATTGTATAATTTAGTTGTTGAGAAATTATGTAACTCCTTAGAGGAGTTCATTATACTATCTTGTAAATATTATTTGTTCAAATTAATGGAAATTATTGACTATTATTCATTATTTTCTAAATCTGAACTTGGAAATTTAGAGTAATGATACTCAACTTGGTATCCTTTAATCAGGGGACACTAAAAAGTGGTGGTCATTACATTTGGTATTATAGCTCAACTTTAGTAATTAATATTTAATAGTTTATAATCCCTAGATACACAAGAGAAACAAATATTAGGGAATCATGTATCCTCTAGGTTTATCATACCTAAATTTCGTCCACTTCTCATCTCTTTGCTTAGTAAAGACTAAAACACACTTCCCTCATTCTCAAGTCAGGGTTTCGAGAAGAAATAGGATCAAGGCATACTCCACCAGTTAATGTACACATAATAATGACATGGATATGAAAAACATTTATGTATTTTTTGGATTTTCTCTAGTGAGGGTAAACCCTATAACTACCTAGGCAAGGGTAGGAAAACCTAGTCATCCATCACGGACTTAAGTAGGGCATTGAAACCCTTAGTGGGTCAAGGGAATCATGAAACCCTAAAATGCAGGGTGTAGTCCCTAACCCTAACCCAAAACCCTAATCTTAGGTAATGGGTGTAGCACGAGTGAAACAATAACCCTACCTAACCAAACCCTAAATAGGGGTGAAGGAAAGAGGACAACCCAAACGTGATTGGTAATTCAATTTTGGTACCCTAGTTTAGATACCCACAATTTCCCATGCAAATAAGTATGTGGGATACAACATCCATGCATGGTGCACATGACATGTTTAGCATATGCAAATGAAACATATGAAATCGATAATTACATAAAGGAAAATTATTATACCCTTAATTCACCATTTAGGGGTAGTGTCCCAACCTAGGATGGGTCAACCCAAGAGTGGGGAAAGGGTCTACGGGGGAGGTAAAAACCTAAACCCATGGGTTCGGGTTGTCGGTAGAAGGCCTATCCTCCTCCTAGAGGTCGAGAAGACACCCTAGGTAGGACCTTCCCTAGGAGGTGAGTTGACCAATCTCATATTGAGAAGTAAGGAAACTTTGGACGACCTCTAAGGATCTAACCTCAAAGGGATGGAATGTGATGGTATGGTATGGATAGAAGGCATAGAAGCCTCTAACCCCTATCTAATAAAAACAAGTTGTCAAATGATAAATTAATTTCAATGTATGTAAGCATGAAACCTTGGTTAGAGAAATCAAAAGGTAAATATGTAATGGCAAGTAATTTACATTTAAATAAATCATGAATTTAAGGCATATAAACCCTACATCCTCCATGTATGGAAAAGAAGGGTGAGCATTTGGCCTAATGCACTGGATGCATAAATATATAAGAATGAGAACTTTGGTTTGTGAAATGTTAAGAAAATGTGTAATATGAAAAGTTAACATATTGAAATAAAATCCTATGAAAGACATCTAAGTCATGGACTCTCCTAGGGAAGGATGAGTCATGGGACATAGAAGCATAATGATATTTGAGACCCTTCTCTTAAGTCAAGGTGGAAGTAATGAAGAAACCAAATACATTGTTAACATCTCATTAAACCCTAGGAAGGGTAGAACCTTAATTCAACACTAGGGTCGAGTAGGGATGATTTAAAGATATAGGAAACCCAAGGGGCTAAGAGTTGATTATTAAGTACATAAATCCCAAGGGGTCTGAGATTGCCATCCACATGCACACAAGGCCAAAGGGGTCAAAAGCTGGCCACTCCATGTGCACCTAAGGCCCAAGGGGTCAAGTGGAAATGGAACTCTATAAATCCATAAGGCCTGAGGGGTCAAGCATGTATGTGAGCCACTTGAGGGCATGGGGAGATCACTAGAAATGTACCTATACCCCTAGATACTTTAAGGGAATGATTAAGGTTAATGAGATGTGAGTATAAGGAATACAAGAACCTTTGTACTAATGGTTAAAATAAATTATAAAGGGAGCTTTTCACAAACTCAAGGGTGAGAAAAGCACTATCCCTGAGTCCAAGTTATTTAAGGAAAATTTGTGGAACATGAATGTATTCATGGTTAGTAGTGATTGTTGAGAGTAACTGACACAAGTTTACCGTGTGTAATACGCAAGTGAATGTATCAAAGTAATAAGGCCTTGTGAGGCCCGAGTCGAACACGGGGAAGAGTTTCTCCAGTAGACTACTGCTAACTGTAGTTAAATCAGTTAAGTCGGTTGTAAATGGTTGAATTGGGTTGAGCAAAAGAACAAATACATAAATAAAATGAATTAAAGGTTGAATTTATTAGAGATGGGGTGGATTCCTTAGGATAGAGGTTTCACGTCATATAACACTAATAATTGACCTCACACACACTAACATCTATTATCTCAATTTCTGGATAAGGAGCCTATAGCCAGAATTACCTACTCTCGCAGTGTAATTCACTACCTAATCTAATGACGATCCCACTTCCATAGTTATTGGTTGATTAGTTATATGCTGTATGATTATCCTCTTGGTTTCTCCTCTCGTTTACACTCCACTTTTCGCAATGGGCACAGTAGACGAGTAAATATATGCTCTTTGACCCTCAACTTCTCTCCCAATATGACTAAGCATCTATCAATCCACTCATGGTGATCAAGAACAAGTAGAACACAAAGCTTTCATATATTTATATCTAGTAAAAAGGGATAAAGCTAATATTAATGCATGGAAATTAATCACAGTGTATATATCTAGGCTACTCCTGGATCCTAAGGAATAAATATGTTTAGCCTTTCATGGTTTTCATCGATGAATACATGGAAGAGAAGAAGAAAAACGTGGGAAACATAAAGAAAACTAAGGTAACCCCTGAATCTCTTCCCGTATGGAAGATCCCCTCCATCATACAAGAGTTATGTTGTCTTTCGACTACAGAATCGTCCTCCAGAGGTGTTCGGATCTCCTCAGTTGAAGCTTTTAGTCCTCAGTTATTCTTTTCTCTCTCTCTCTGGTCGTTGTGCAATGAAAATGGCTACCTCCCTCTCTCTGGCTATCATCCCCCTAAGTCATAGAAGGCACTTAGGTTCTAAAATAACATCCACCATTGGATTAGAGTGAAATCTATGGCTGGCCTGTTTGGGCAGACTCGGTAGTACTGACTAGGTGAGTTGGTAGTATCGAGTCTCTTAGGTTTGGTCACGCAATCCCGATCATGTCGGTACTATCGACTAAACTCAGTAACACTAAGTTTTGTGGTTTTAGAACTACCTGTCTAACATCAACTTGGTAACACTGAGTTGGAAACTCGGTAGCACTGAGTTTTCTTGATTCATGTTGGGGCTTACTGATGCTAATTCAGTACCACCGACTTCAGTTATCAGTAGCATCGACTCTGGGCAAGTTTTCGAGTCCATGACTGACGTCAAGTCGGTACGACCAACTGTTGCCAGGTCAATAGCACCGAGTCTATGGCTCTTCCTTATACCTAAAAATGTACAAAAAATTCATAAGCACTTGGGATGCATAAAATATTACATAAGATAGTAAAAATCATATAATTTGATGCATTTAATAGAAATAGGCCATCTATGCCATTTCATGCATAATAAATCAAATAAATGACTAATCTACACATGAAATCAAGGAAAAATGTGCCAGAAATAATGACTAAAAACACATGCATCAAACTCCCCTAAGATTAAATGTTGCTCGTCCTCAAGCAACACTCTCTTGGATCTATTTGACAAGAGTCAGCAGAAGGACATAAGACATACATTCCTTTCTTAATCAAATACACCTATCAAGCCCTAAACCAGCCTTCACTGACCATTGAATCGATAACTTATCTAAAGTGACCAAAAACTTCCATAAAAGATGTCCACCTTCAGTCAATGACACTATCAAGAAAGCACTTAACATCATAATTACTCAAACATTTGCTTGGTGTATTGTGTGATTCCCTACACTAAATTGCTCTTTCCTAACTACCAACTATTTGTGAGTAGATCTCCATATAAGAATGAATGAGGAGATAAATCATTAGAGTGGCCTACCAATAAGAGCAATTGATGGTTCAAGATGGGTGGCAAATGAAAATTCATAAGTGCATCCAACCTATTTATGCATAGAGAATAATAAACCTAGATGGATGAAAAGAATGCCATGCATGAATCCTAATGCCTAAATTTATATTTCTTTTTATGAAATGATGCATGTATGAATGAGTTGAGATTGGTTGACAACTCAGAAGAATGCACATGTGGATTAAATCATCATTAACAAAACATGCACGATATACTTTCTAATTTCTTTTGAACATAACTTTTTTTTTTTGAAAAAGGCTAAGTTTTATGATTCTTGCCTTTATAATTCTTCTCCTTTTTTTCTTATTTTTTTCTTGGAGGTATATTCATGCACTTTAGCTTCATAACTCAAAACTAAAATCCACATGTTCAGGAGAATATACATGCAATGTTGAAATGTATGCAACTACATGAACTGTGTTATGCAAGCTAAGATGGTACACACTAAAGTTAAATGCATACAAATGCAATGTCTTTCTTTATTTTTCAAATGAAATCAAACTAACTAATATGTTCCTATCATACCATGCAATGCAATCAAGGAGAATAGCTTGGAGTACTCATGAATTTGTTTTGAGGTGGTGAGTCAAAAATGAATGGAAAAGAAATGAAATCACACAACTAAGAGACAATGCATGTCATTATGTTATGATGTATCCCTCTTAATTAACCAGTGTTTAGGGTGATCTAAAGGTTTATTTCTTGTATTTTCATTTAATCTCATTATGGTTTGGTCAGTTTAGACTCAACATCTTCATCATTCACATTCCCAAGTTGATTCAGACTTTCATGTATGTCCTAAGTCCTAATGTTGACTACTTCAAACACTTCCTCAAGTGGTGTTACCGAAAGATTTTGCAATTTAAGCTTTTAAAGATATGAAAATTATTCGAAAACAAAACCATGCATTTACTACTCCACCATTACACTAGATAGACGTGGACCCTACACTTGCACAACTAAAATAATAAAAACAAATATAGAATGTTGTTCCAGCACCCCCCAAGCTTGAATATGACTATGACCGTATAGTCAATACTCGCACCCAAGAGGTGGAACACTGGTACCAGGGCTCAGAATGGAGGAGGTGGCATGTTGGGGTCATGTGGATGGAACATCCACTGGAATGAGAGGTCTGTAGGAGACATAGGCGGTGGCTGTGGGTACTCCCCGAAGTATCCATGATTCTAGTAGTTGTCAAAGAAAGGTTGCTGGTACTACTCCATCCTCTGTAGGTGCATGTGAACATTCTCTTGGTTGGCCAAGAGAAGGCATTCATTCTCGTAGATCGCCTACTGGTTCTAGTACAACTGTTACAACCCCAATTTTGTGTATATTTTTTATAAGTGAAATGTAAAGATTTTATGAATTGGACTAAATTAAAAAAGGTTGTATTTTTTGTTTCAAACAATGGATTACTTTGCAAATATCCCTTTTGATAGGAATTTCGTGATTCCTATTACTAGATTAATCCTTTAATGGATATAAAAGAGAAGAAAGGAAGAAAAGTCCAAATAATAGAAAATACAACATATTGAATATTAAGCAAAATAATTATTAGAAATACTTGGAAAGTGGCATTAATGGCCACAACTGAGTAAATTTCGTTTATATGTAATTTCTAATAATAGGATAAGATGAAGGGAAATGAAGAATAATGAGAAATACTTTTTAAAAAAGAGAAGTCTATTAATAAGGAAAAGATAGGATTTATGTGGTGGTGCCTCTCGTGGTCTTTTAGGATAAAAGCAAAGGCCATATATAAAGGAGTATTTTTTTTTAATGTTAAGATTATATAATTTTGGAATTGATTTTGTGGATAGTTGTAATACTCCTTGCCCTTTTGGATTAAGAAATAAGATACAAGGAGGAATCTTTCTATATATGTAATTATGTATGGGAACCCAAGATAATTAAATAAGATAACAATCTAGATGGGTTGCTAACCAAGTGCTTTAATCGAGAAGTTGACAATTTTTCCAATAAGGAAAGTGGGATGGAAACCTCTAATATCCTTTCCTTGTTTAACGTTGGCACTACCAAGTTATGTATAAACAACTAAGGAAACTAGCACTACGCGGACTCACGAACCCTAAGTGCTATAGCCTATATATATAGGGATAGACCCCATCCCTTCACGTAGAGGGAACCTCATCTCTCTTTCCCCTATCATCTGCTCCTAGTTTAGGCAGTGTTCTTCCTTGAAATGGTTGGAATCCTGGTCAGCCAACCACCTTTACCTCTTGGTGTCGAAGCACTGGCGGCCATGACAAGGGAGGCGAGGAGCAATGGAGAAGGGCGAAGGGGCTTCGAGGACGGAACAGAACCAGGTTGATCTTGGCAACCGCGTCACGAAGCTTGTACATCCGTCATCGTAGCAGGTTAGGTCGGACATCTTGTAGAGGTGAGGAGGACCTTAGGCTGTGGTCGAGGATGCCTTGCCAACATCTGACTTTCCGAAAAGGCAAGTAGGTGGGCGTCTAGCCTTGGAGACGGTGGCGTCCGTCCTGGGCACTGAGAACACGACAGAGCATCACAAGTTGTAGGCGCCGAGTGTGCAGGCGGCCAGGAGAAGCTGGGGGGAACAACGCCCTCAGCCTTGGGGAGGCTCGACATGCTGAGATCGCCTCTATGACCCCACGAGGAGGGGGCGGCGTGAGGAGATCAAGCCTGGTGGTGGGCACCGTCAGCACTCCACGGCGGTGTAGAGGTATCACCCTGTGCGAACGCGATGCATCGTTGGGCCTGAGTCGCGACCTGCGTGAGGAAGAGGAGGGACAGAGTCAAAAGACTCTTATGCCCCTTCCTGCTAGTTCAAGACGCAAGGATACACTCATCTTCTATTTTTTTCAAGTGGCTGCTGATTTAGGTATATATAATGACGTGGCTTCCTACAATTGGCCGATTAATGCATATTTTGAAATAATGATAGTAAATCATTGGTAACTCAGATTAAAACAAGTCTTATATGAAAATTGATCCTCAGAACGAGAGAAGGAATACAAAGAAATTATATTTGAAGTCTAATTCTACTTGGAACTCAAAAAGTATAGGGTTTACATATTTTAATGCATTAATTGACATAAAAACCCTAGAACGATATAAAAACAATCATGATGAATCTTTTATATGTTTTTGATCAATCTTAACCTATTATGAATGGTAAGATCATAAAAGGATGATTCATATGTTGCTTTTAGGGTTTTATGACCATGAACATAGTTTAATGGACCAAAAACCCTATTTTGGGTAAATATGAGTTCTAGTGGTCATATCTGAAATTACAAGTACAACTGTAATATAATGACCCTCAATGAAGACAATTGAGATGATTAGGGTTTTGTGAACAAGAAACTTGAGAAACCCTAATTGAGTATAAAGGATGAAACTTTGTGGTTTAATGGGTTAATTTGGGAGGTATTAACTTGTTAAATATTAAAGTCGAGTTTCAATCTATTTCACATGAAAAGTTGGCTAATTTAGGGTAAAAGAAGAGATGACCATATTTAATTTGAAAATATGGAAATATGTTGTTAAATGATGATCCTAATTCTATTAGGAGAAATAAGATGAAAAACTGATGGTTATATGTAGTTTTGTCTAATTATGGTTTATGATATTAAAAGTAAAGTCAAAACCCTAATTGCAAATGAAACCCTAAAAAGAGAAATAGAAATCCTAAGAAGTAAGTTGGATTGGATAGATCTTGATAAAAGGAAATTGCATGTTTATTTCAGGATCTTTGTGTATATTTGTTTACTTGATTGGATTTCCCTACATGGTTGACTCTATCTCAAAAAGTAGGATCGTGATAAAAGCAGAACATGTATGTTGTTACGCTTATGATTATCCCGACCAGTTTTCTGAGGATTTTATCGACGTTTCCCTCATGGCTTGAAATAACTACTGGATGCTTTTATTTTATGCAACTATAGAGTGACTATGACTATCACTATGAATATACATGTATAACTGGATAGATTTGGGTCCACCTCTGTGGCTTGTAAAGGTTAAAAGGGGTAACCTAGAGTAAGGTCTAGGTTATCGTGGGTTAGAAATTGGGCTACCAAGTGTGGTGCCATGAGACCCATTAGCATGCCATGAGTTAAGGAGTGGGCTACTTACAAGTAGTGCCATGTGACTCAACCCTAGAAACTGGTTCACCTATAGGTGAGACCATGAGGGGTTTAATGGGGATCTACCATTAGGAAGGTAGTATCCATATCCACTACAGGGATAGCACAGAGGATAGGGTACTCATGGATCACAGAGTAATATTTAAAATGTAATCTTGGGTGTTAAATGATTAATTGAATGATTACGTTGTTATCATAGTTGCACATTTATTGTTTCCCCCACATACCAGCTTCGGCTGATCGATGTTTTGTTTGTCGGCGTTTTAGGTACAAGCCAAAAGGACAAACAGTAAATCATCATATTGTGAAATACATTAGGTAAAATACAAGGAGGGTTAGTTAGAATAGAACTCGTAAGTGGATAGAAGTTTAGATATCCAAGTTTTCAAAAAGGTATGCAAAAGTTTATTTTCTTACAACTTTTCAGTTTAGTATGTTAAAATTTGATAATTATTCTTGGTTAATTGTCGAACCTTTGATCCGTAAATTATGGGTGCGCCTTCGACCTCTCGGTCTCCCTTAATTGGGGGTTATCAGGAGGTGGGGTCGTAATAACAACCATCCTTGAATATCCTACACATTGGCCAACGTCGCGTGCTACTGTTGCTGCCCAGTCTAGATCTCCTATAGCATGGTATACATACCTGCCATGTTGTACGGGTCTTGCTCCTCCTGGGAAGGTGGTGGGGTTGAGGAAGTCAAGGCAGCGTATGTGTGGATGGCCTTGAGTCGATGGTACTGATGACATGTTGGTAGTACCAAATTATGTTGCGAATTGGTGCCACTGACCGCTTGATGAAGCGCATCATGGATTTTGGATCGCAACCACCCAGATTATTGACGTGGCGAGTCGGTAGTACCAACTTTAGAGTTGGTAGTACCGACTGGTGGAATTTGTCAGTGTTTTTGAATTTGTGGACTCAGTATACCAAACCTGGGTGCATCCAAAAGTCGATAGTACCAACTAAAAAAGTTAGTGGTACCGAGTCCTTATCAGTGATCCCTCAAAAGATCTTCAGAGACTTGGTGGTACCGACCATTGGATTCAGTAGTATCGAGTTTGTGCTACTGTTGCGAAAAAAATGCTAACCTCATTTTGGTTCCACCGACTAGTAAACTCGGTGGTACTAACTTTAAAGCCCTGCACACTCCAAAAACAAGTCAAGGTACCATTTTTATAGAAATTCAATTAAAGTGACAACTAAAAATGAAAATCGAACATAAAAACAAAGAAATAAAGATTGGGTTGCCTCCCAACAAGCGTCATTGTTTAATGTCTGAGACTAGACGGTCTATAGAGCAAGAATCTATGGAATGGTGCAAAGTTACACTTCCTCTATCTGTGGCTCTACCTCTCCTCCAAAATAGTGCTTTAATCTTTGGCCATTTGCAAGGAACCAGTTGTTCCCATCTACAATGTTCACAGAACCATGGGGAAATACTTTTTCAATCACAAATGGTCCACTCCACTTAGACCTTAGTTTACCTAGATGTAGCTTAAGCCTAGAATTGAAAAGGAGGACTTTCTGACCTGGGAGAAACACCCTATTTAGAATGTGTCTATCATGAATTTTCTTAGTCCTTTCCTTATACATCCTAGATCTTTCATAAGCATCCATCCTAAGCTCATCTAATTCATTAAGCTCCAAAATCCTCTTTCTACCCACTTCATCTATGTTAAAATTCAGCTTCTTCATGGCCCACTTAGCCTTATGCTCAAGCTCTATGGGTAGATGGCATGCACGACCATAGACCAGCCTAAAAGGTGTTGTTCCTATTGGGTTTTTTTAGGCTAGTCTGTAAGCCCAAAGAGCATTACCTAGAACATAGCTCTAGTTCGTCCTATTGGTTGATACAGTCCTTTCTAAGATTTTCTTCACCTCTCTATTGGACACCTCAACCTATCCTTGAGTCTGCGGGTGATAAGGAATTTCCACTCGGTGCTTCACCCTGTATTTTCTCAATAAAGCTCCAAACTACCTATTAGTGAAATGGGAACCACCATCACTAACAATTAGGCAGGGGACACCAAACCTACAGAAAATACATTCCTTCACAAACTTGCACACTATCTACGCATCATTGGTATGGGTTGGAATTGTTTCCACACACTTAGACACATAATTAACTGCAAGTCATATATAAAGATTGGAATTAGATGACACAAATGGGCCCATAAAATCTATACCCCAAAGATAAAAAACTTCAACTTCTTGAAACACATTCAAGGGCATCTCATGTCGCTTAGAGATATTACCTGCACATTAACATGTCTCACAATGACGAACAAAGTTGTGAGCATCCTTAAACAAGGTAGGCCAATAAAACCCACTCTCTAAGACTTTAGCCGTAGTCCTAGAGCTAGCATGGTGTCCACCCGTGGGTAGAGAATGATAGTGTAACAAGATGCTCTCTACCTCACATTTGGGTACACATATTCTTAATAGCCCATCCTTACATTGCTTAAGATGAATTTGGTCATCCCAAATATAGAACTTCGATGAGTGGAAAAATATGTTTTTCTCTTGGTACCCCCAATCTACAGGCAATTCCTTACAAGCTAGGTACTTAACAAATTATGCAAACCAAGGATCTTCAGTTATAATTGCAAACAATTTCTCATCCAGGAATTCCTAAATAATGGGGATGGCTATATCTTTTTTGTCTGCCCTTTCCAACCTATACAAATGATCGACTATAACATTCTTGACCCCTGCCTTGTCTCTAATCTCAATGTCAAATTCCTAAAGCAAAAGAATTCACCTAATCAATCTGGGTTTGGTGTCTTTCTTTTGTAACAATTATTTGATGGTAGCATGGTCAGTCCAAACTATCACTTTAGCCCCAACTAGGTATTGGAAGAATTTTTCAAAAGCAAACACTACCGCCAAAAATTCTTTTTCGGTAGTGGTGTAATTCAACTATGCATCATTCAAAGTCTTTGATGCATAATAAATGATAGTTGGAGTCTTGTCTCTGCATTGACCCAACACAACTCATACTGCATAATCTGATGCGTCACACATTAGCTCAAAGGGAAGGCTCCAGTCAAAAGCCTGCATAATAGGTGCGGTGATAAGTTTTTCTTTAAGGATTTCAAAATCTTTTAAACAACATTCATCAAAGAAAAACTTGACATCTTTCTCTAAAATTTCAGACAATGGTTTGGCAATTTTTGAGAAATCATTGATAAAATGGTGGTAGAATCCAGCGTGTCCTAAAAAGCTCCTCACTCCTTTCACTGATATCGGTGGAGGTAGTGTGGAGATGACTTCAATCTTTTCTGGATCCACTTCCATTCCCTTGTTGAACACCTTGTGTCCAAGAAAGATCCCTTCACTTACCATCATGTGACACTTCTCCCAGTTTAGAACTAGGTGAATGTCCTCACATCTCTATAGCACCCTATCAAGGTTATATAGATAATCATTGAAAGATTCCCCATACACAGAAAAATCATCCATAAAAACCTCTAAGCACCGCTCTACCATGTCAGAAAAAATGGCGAGCATACAACGTTGAAACGTAGTAGGGGCATTACAAAGACCAAAAGGCATTCGTCGATATGTGAACGTTCCATAAGGGTAGGTGAAAGTGAATTTCTCTTGATCCTTAGGATTTATGGAAATTTGATTATACCCAGAATACCCGTCAAGAAAGTAAAAGTGCAAACGACCAGCTAATCGTTCCAAGATCTGATCAATAAAAGGTAGGGAAATGATCTTTAAGAGTGGATGTATTTAAATAGAGATAATCTATGCACACTCTCCATCCCATCACTAGCCTAGTGAAAATCAATTCATTAGCCACATTAGTAGTGACCATGATCCCCCTTTTCTTAGGAATTACCTGGGTAGGACTAACCCACATTGAATCAGAGATTGCATAGATTATACCTGCCGACAGTAGCTTGGTGACTTCCTTCTTCACCACCTCAGTCATAATTGGATTGAGATGCCTTTAAGGTTGGACAATTTCTGTGGCTCCTTCTTCAAACCAGATCTTGTGTTGGTACAAGGTTGGAGAGATCCCTTTAACATCAGCTATGGACCACCTGAATGCAGCTCTGTGGTTTTTCAGCACGGTGAGTAACTTTCCTTCCTCTTCCCCACTCAAAGAAGATGATATGATCACTGGGAGCTTTTCCTCTACAACTAAGAAGACATACTTCAGATGCAGTGGTAATGGCTTCATCTCCAAGTCCAGTGGGCTCAATAGAGATGGGATTAATGGTGGGGGTAGTGGTCCAAGGTCCTCAAAGCGCCTTGCATAGTAGCAAGGTACTTCCTTTAGCATCAAAACACACTCCTCTAGATGGTTTTTTCAAGTGCTATCCTCCATTTTGTTTGTCAAGCATGCTTCTTAAGGTATCTTGGGTGATGACTGTATCATAGAATCAGCTATGGCTTCTTCTTCGACAACATGGTCGTAGTCGTCTCCCTCATCATCCGGGTAGCACATTACTTGAGTTAGTGAGATCACCTTTGTATTTTATAGAATTTCCACCGCTAGAATTCCTCCTCTACTTTATTCATGACATGAGCCATATCCAGGAACGACTTCCCTAGAAATAGAGAAAACTTGATATCCACATGCTGAAGCATGTTGCCTTGCATCTTATCTCCCGTGGCTTGAGAGTGCTCCGAAATCTTGATCTCAAACTTGTCATTTTGGATTCCCATAGTCAGACGTCCTCTGCCCATATCAAGTATCATGTCTGTAGTGGATTGAAACAGTCTTCCAAGTAGAATCTCATTGCCATGGTCATCCTACATTTCCATCACAACAAAATCTACAGGAAAGATGAACCTATCCATTTTCACCAGAACATCCTTGCATATACCATGTGTCTTAACTATGAATTGTCTGCCAACTAGATTGTCATGCTTCTCTTCCTAGATTCCTGAAGTCTGAGCTTCTTGAAGGTAGATAGAGGCATCAAATTTATACTTTCCCCTGAATCATATAGATCCTATCCAAATTTTGTCTTACATATGAAGCATGTGATATTAAAGCATCCTAGATCCTATCGTTTAGGAGGCGGTGTGCCCAAGATGAAGGCACTAACTTGCTCTTTCAGAACCACAAAATCAAACTCTGGTATCTTTCTCTTCTTTGTAATTATATCCTTCAAATACTTCCCACAGGATGGTATATGCTCAATAGAATTTATCAAGAGAATGTTCACATATAACTTTCGAAAATTATCTAGAAATTTCTTGAATTTCCGGTCCATCTTTGTCACTTTCAAATTGTTTGGAAAGGGCACAGGAACTACATGTTCCCTCTAGTGAGGTGGGATATAAGCCTGAGTTTTATTACCCCCAACCTCATCAACTTGCTCCTCTACCGTCTTCTCCTGTGCTGCCATGTCTAGTTCTTCGACATCCACTGGTATAGTTTGATTTGTAGCTTCTTCAGTAACTACCATGTGTGATGCATCATTTAGTAGTTTCTTACCACTGCGTAGTAGAACAACATTTACATGCTGATTCCCGGAAGGTACATTGGTGTTCGCCCAAAAGCCTTGTTGGGTTGGTTGCTTTAATGCACTCACATTTGTTTCTATCTGAGAGATCTGTGTCTCTATGCTGCGAATACGTGCCCCTTGATTTTGAAGATCCCTTTGAGTTTGTGCAATCTATAGTTCATTCTAACTCAACAATTTGCCCAACGTTTCTTCAATCTTATCAATTGTCTGCTGCTCTAATTGATATTGTGCTTGGCCGCCATACTACTGCACCTGTGATGTATGTTGTTGGAAGTTTTTAGGATCCTTCCAAGAAAATTTAGGGTCTTTCCTCCAAGAATAATCATTGTTCTACTATTGCCCCTGACACACATACTTGCACTCTTCTTCTTCTTCCTCAACAAGAACTCTGTATGTAGCACATAGCTTCTTAGAAATGAGATCTAACTTCTCATTTAAAGAATATATCACCTTGGACTCCCTGACACTCTTGATGGTTGCCGGTGGCTCTCTTTCTTCTCCCCATGATTGGTTTTTAGACATGTTCTTGAGGATTTCATGGCAGCGAGAGGGATTGTTGTTGAGGAATAAGACTCATCCTGCACTATCAAGAGTTGTTCTCTCCCCCTTGTGTAGGTCATAATAGAAAATCTTAGCTTTCCCCAGTAGATCAATGCCATGATGAGGCACTTTTCTCAGCATATTTTGAAACCTTTCCCATGCCTCTGAATATGACTCATCTGCTTGTTATTTGAAGTTATGAATCTTCTTCACTAGATCATTCATATTTTGCGGGGGGAAATAGTGCTCAAAGAATGCAGCTATAATTTGATCCCATGTCTCAATAATCTCATCATCAAGATTGTTGAACCATGATTTTGCACTATCTTCCAGTGAAGATGAGAACAACTTAAGATATATTGTAGTCGCTGGGATCCTATCTATCTTGACCATGTAACGATTCTCCACAAAATTGCTTATATGTGTCATTGGATCTTTAGAAGGATGGCCATGGTGTTGGGTTTTAGGGGAGACAGAGAAGGCAGCGGAAACAAAATTTTTCTCCCCAACCCATACTGAGGAAACGCGTCAATGTCTATATAATAGGAAAGAATGGTTTGCGGAATCATACCTTGTCCCGAGGCTTGCTCGGCGACAATACCTCGCGCAATGCGCGGTCTTCAACTCCGGTCTTCGACGGTGTCTGTGCAGCTCCTGGTCGCACCGGGACTGACAACTCCTACTCGAACCGGACTGTCAGATGACAGTTGTCCTCCTAAGCGGCAGTGTCCTCCCGCCTCTGTAGTAGTCCACACGGACCACCTGGAACTCCACACTCCTTGTCCCACAAGGAAGTGGAAGGAGTCGCACCGTCCTGTTGACGTACTAGTCGCCAACACGCTCTCCTGCCTCCTGTTGCAACTGCAGTTGTCCTTCCCTTGCTGCACCTCCCTTTTGCGGGAAGCACTTGCTCGGGCTCTCTCACAGTTACCAAAACCAGAGAGAACGACAACTTGCAGAGCAACTAGTTGCACTGAGCTGTACTTTGAGAATCCCCCAATACCCCTATATATATAGGAGAGTCATGGGACAGGGTTCTCCATCCCGGGCAATGCGGGACTAAAGCAGGAGTAGAAGGGTTCGAGAATTTTCCACAAAAGGAAACCATCTCGCAACTTGAAATGATCGGTTCACAACTGAACCGATCGGTTTGGCCATTGAACCGATCGGTTGGACCTGAGCCGATCGTTTGGGGCACTCCAACCGATCGGTTGGTGCCCTGAACCTATCGGTTCATGGTCCTAATCCGGCTCAAAAAGACTTTCCTTGTTTCTTTCCCAATTGGTATCGAATACCAATATTATTCCCAATCGAATTGGGCAATTTGAAACCAAAGGAAAATTCTTTCCGACATGACTTTTCCCAACTGGTCGGTTGCACCAGTTGAGCCGATCAGTTCAACCCTTGAACCGGTCGTTTCAACCTGGGCATGAGCCGATCGGCCTGGACACTCCAGCCGACCGGTTCAGCAACCTCAGCCGACCGGTTCATCACATGAACCGATCGGTTGGGAGCGCAGGTTGGGCAAAAATCAGTCAATTGCGATTTCAATCAATCCGATACTCCAATCAATGCGTCCAACACCTTGAACCATACGATATTTAGCCATCGACTGATTGAGTGTTTAATTGAACTACTAAAATCCTTTAGTAATCAATCTAAACATTGCTTTGTGGACAAAACTCCTCTTCCAGGTTAAATCCTATGTGTGTGACCCTGCAGGTCCATTTCACGTTGGCAGTGAAAGTCCATAACACTTATGACTTCACAAGCAAAGAGCGGTGCCTAGTCACACATCAGTGCTACCCAAGTGAAAGTAGAAAGTTGGAGAACAACTTTCATCCTACAATCCGTGAATGGTGTTACAACGAATGTATAATTCCTTTATCACTGATATCCCGAATGAACTCAAGGAATGGAACAGTCATCCTGTCAACGTTCATTCTCTTTCTTGATCTCAGAGTAGATTGAAGGAGATATGTATGACATCAATATCACATACTGATTCACACATGCGTGTGCACGCCTCTCTCAATCCTACTCATCAAGTGGCCTTGGATATTAAACTCCCTCAGGAGGGACAAATCCCATATCTATCACTCACCCCTCAAAAGCCCCATGTGTCAAAGCCACCCAATCATCACCTTTATAACAACCCATGTTTCAGGACTGCGTTTGATGATGTCAAAGTGTGCCAACGACATGTGTTGAGTGCAGTGATTTCAGGTCTAAGAATCACACTCACCACCATCACTGTGAGTACTGACTGTGACTACCATCTCATGGTTCCATGTGTCAAACTCACGGTGGGTCTGTCCGGTACACTTGTTCTCTAACAAGTACCTATGTGTTTGGTTTGATATCTCTATATCATGACTAATGAGATTCTATCATCAACCAACACCACAATCTAGTCTTGTGTGTCATTGTTGTCTATCTACCTTCCACAATGACATCCGACTAGGGACATAACAAGAATGTACAAACTCTTAGCATCCATATGATCTCATCGTTCAGGTCCTCAACCTGAAAGCATACGTCATTGAGTATTGTCATTATCTAGACATTCAATATGTTCTATCACTATCTCATATGACTGAACCAGAAAGAATTGGAAGCTTGCCTTTGCTGTTTATCAAATCAATCTTAATGTATCCCACCAATCATCCCATGATTGGCTCTCAGGGCATACATACCAACACATGGAACGCTTGAGAGTTTACTAAGGCAACAAGTCCATGATCTATTTTGTAGGTGCCCACATTGATGGCTTTCCTTTTGATGGGCACTTTCTGGACCGTAGCTGACGAAACCTTTATCCTTTCCCATACTGTCATTTCTTCTTTTCCCTCCATTTCTACTATCTTTGGTTCTTCTGGTGTCGTAGGTCTCTCAGGTGGATGGCTTTGATTGAACCTATCCACAAATTTGTCGAACTCCCTTTCTCCTTGTAAGAGCTCTGCTTATCCAAAGCTTGGTGAAGACGGTTCTCCATATTCTATGGCTCTGGTACACACCATGCACTAGTTTCCCTAAATAGTAGAAAGTAGGTATTAGAGCAAGAAATTTGTGATGTGATAGAAAGATCTTATGATTCAGCTTAAAAAGAAAAAAAATGTGAAAATGATAAAAGGAAAAAAAATTTGGCCTAGAGTGGCTGGCCATAGCACTCGTAGTGTTGGATGTTGTCGCTTCCCCGATAATGGTGCCAAAAACTTGACACGAGTTTACCATGTGTAATATGCAAGTGAACGTATCGAAGTAATAAGGCCTTGTGAGGCCCGAGTCAAACATGGGGAAGCGTTTCTCCAGTAGACTACTACTAACTACAGTCAAATCAACTAAGCCGGTTGTAAATGGTTGAATTGGGTTGAGCAAAAGAACAAATGCAGAAATAATATGAATTAATCAGAGATGGGGTGAATTTCTTAGGAAAATGGTTTCACCATGGATAACACTAATAATTGACCTCACACACACTAACATCTATTATCTCAATTTTTGGATAAGGATCATGTAGCCAGAATTACCTTCTCCCGCAATGTAATTTACTACCTAATCTAATGTCGATCCTGCTTCTATAGTTATTAGTTGATTAGTTAGATGCTTTATGCTTATCCTCTGGGTTTCTCCTCCCATTTACACTCCACTTTTCCCAAAGGGCACAGTAGGTGGGTAAATCTATGCTCTCCGACCCTCAACCTCTCTCTTGAGATGACTATGCATCTATCAATCCTTCATGGTGATCAAGCATAAGTAGAACGCAAAGCTTTCATAGATTTATATCTAGTAAAAAGGGATAAAATTGGTATTAATGCATGGAAATCAATAACAATGTATATCCGGGCTACTCCCGGATCCTAAGGAATAAAGGTTTTTAGCCTTGCATGGTTTTCATCGATGAAGAAATGGAAGGGAAGAAGAAAAACATGGGAAACATGAAGAAAACTAAGGTAACCCCTGAATCTCCGCCCATCCGAATGATCCCCTCCATCAAATGAGCGTTCTGTTGTCTTCCAGATGCAGAATTGTCCTTCGGAGGTGCCTGAATCTTCTCAATTGAAGCTTTCAGTCATTGGTTCTTTTTTTCTCTCTATTTAGTCATCGTGCAATGAAAACGGATGCCTCCCTCTCTCTGGCTATCTCCCCCTAAGTCATAGAAGGCACTTAGGGTTCGAAATAATGTCCACCGTTAGATTAGAGTGAAATCTGTGGCTGGCCTGATCGGGCAGACTTGGTAGTAGAGACTAGGTGAGTCGGTAGCACTGAGTCACTTAGGTTTGGTCGCGTGATCCTAATCCTATTAGTATCATCGACTAAACTCGGTAGCACTGAGTTTTGTGGTTTTCGAACTGCCTCTTTGACATCAACTCGGTAACACTGAGTTGGAAACTTGGTAGCACTGAGTTTTCTTGATTCATGCCAGGGCTTGCTGATGCTAATTTGGTACCACCGACTTCAGTTGTGGGTAGCACCGACTCTGGGTGAGTTTCTGGGTCCATCACTGACGTAAAGTCGGTACCATTGACTGTTTCCAGGTCGGTAGCACTGAGTCTGTGGCTCTTCCTTGTACCTAAAAATGTACAAAAATTCCATAAGCACTTGGGATGCATAAAATATTACATGAGACAATAAAAATCATATAATTTGATGCATTTAATAGAAATTGGCCATCTATGTCATTTCATGCATAATAAATCAAATAAATGACTAATCTACACATGAAATCAAGGAAAAATGTGCCTAAAATAGTGACTAAAAACACATGCATCAGTAACTCAACCTAAATATTTGAAATTTATAAGATAACATGTGGATACTCATTCTCTTCACATGGAATAGGGTGAACTTTATATTTGTACTACAACCAAATTCTTATTTTATCTTATTATGTGTGTTAGAGATTAGGTAGCCACATGTGATACATAAAGTGGACATATGAGAATGAATACTCTAAGTTAAAGTAATGTTATAGGGTATAGAGGTTTTACCTCTTCAACACTTGAATATAGTTGAACAATGATAAGTAGGGTTGGGATCTAGGTGAAAGTGCAATCACCAAGTGATAATATTGTGCGATGAATGAGGATTTGTAAATACCCCTATATTAAATTCGGGTTCCAACCTCAGTAATATGAGGAATTGTATCAATAAAGGTTTATATCCCTGATGTTTGAGGCTCATGTGAGTGAACATTTACTTTAACCTGATTAGGTTTGAATTTTGGGGGAAAAATTCCTTTTAAGAAGGGGTGAATGTAATATCCTCAAATTTTGTGAATTTATATAATTCAATAATTTTGGATTCAATTTCATATTAAGTCAATCAAGTAATATTAAGCTCGAAAGTATGACATGGATATCTAACCCAATGTGACTATAGTAGGGTTAGTATGCTATTCATTTTGAAACACCAACTATATGTGTATTTATGATGGTTGAGCCCTAATCTCAGAAATAGGAGGTCAATGGATCACTATAAGGCATGGGTACAACCCATATCCCTAGTAAGGCCCAATTAGGCTAGTAGAGTGATAAATAGATCCATGGGATCTAATAAGGAAAATGGGGAGTTCGTGCGTAAATATGATACCAAAGATATTGTGAGTTGATTGGTGAGAAAATTAAGGAATAATGGATGAGATTTTAGAAGAATCTAAAGTGATTAATAATTTATATAAGTTAATGATTAATTATATAGCATCTACTAAGATTTCCAAGTATTTGGGTATCGAATAATCATATTATGACCTAATACTTGGAATCACATGAGATAATACTCAACGGAAGATACCAAGAATTGAGATAATTAGAAGGTTATTTGTGACCTAGGTAGATTAATCAAGTTAATACTTGAATGGAAAATAAAAGTTATTTATCATACTCCTTTAAATCTATAATTTGGTCCAGACTAAGATAAGTATGATATAAAGACCTCCCTAGAATTTGGTATCAAATAGATGGTTCTAGAGACACCAATAGATTTTACAAAATTTGGAGGAAATCTCAAAATTGTTTGGATTCACATTTGATTAATCATCAAATATTACTTGTCACGATGGGACCCAGATTATCCCATACTTATAGGAAAACCTAGATAAGAGATCATGCTACTAAATCAGAATATGATGACTCTTGTGTCATCATACCTCATACCTGGAATCCAATGGCTCCCAGACTTCCCCTCTCATCTGACCGCTCTCATCTCCTAACAACTCTCGAAAACAATCCCAACAGCTCTAGGAGATCACGACAATGTCAACCAACCCTAATTGTAATCATTATCATGGTGTGTAGAGATAACACCTAAAATCCTAGGTTGCCAGTAACTTATGACTAATTGACCACTGTCTCGTTGCTGATCCTCATGACTATTTAAGGGGCCAGATAGCTCCATTGTGTCATGAGGAACCTAGCACTATCTTCTATTGCCCTGAACCATCTTGAAACCTTCCACCTAACCCAACCATGATATTTGGCAACCTACTCCTTGAGTAGGGGATCCACTGAGCCTCAAGCCAATCCATAAGCCTGAGAGCACTACTAGACAACCAAAAGAAATGCTCAACCCTTAACTGTTCAAGGAAGAATGAAAGAGACTCCCTATGAGGCAGCCTTATCCCATTAATGCAGCTCACCGGGCAGATGATCCCAGCCTTTACGATGGGTCATGAGTGATGGACAAGGACCATGGAGGTCCTAGAAAGATCGGTCGCCACCCATATCTTGAGGAACACATGTAATTCCCTGACACACCAACTCCAGTTTTACTGATCTATGGTCAAACCGAAACATACCATTCTGGCTACCGTTTTTGGAGCCAAAATGCTTGTAGACCCCGAGGAGTCCCTATAGACTCAATCCCACTCTTTTATATGTATAAAAAGCGTAGCAAGATATAGTCAACCATGGAGTCAACTTTGTGGCAAGTTGTTGGCATGTAGGCTAGCAAGGAAGACAATTCCTAGAGGGATTAGTCTCTTTTACCCTTAAATCACATGACATATATGTCATTGCATATGTGAAATGGTGTAATTTAGCTCCCTCCTAAACCCCTTGCCTACTTGGATGAGGCAATGATGAGGCTCAGGCCCATTGGCCAGACCCAGCCTGCATGGAAAGTATGGATGAGGTAATTAGTTGTCGACTTGGCGATGTCTGATTGGTCCATAGTAAGTCATCTTGCAATAAATGTAGATATTAAAGCGTAGCTCAGATGAGGGTCAAACTATATATGGTTTTAGTCAGAAAAACATGTAGAATATAACCAAAATGAATTCACAACCTGATTCTGATTATAGTTTGAAAAGTATAGTATGATTAAGCGATGATTATGCAAACCCTAGATCTGATAATTAGCATGTTGAATATATTGAATATGGTTATTTCCTGATATACTCTGATATTGTGAAGTATGATGATGATTCATATTCTTCATTAGATTTAGTCAATAATGATGATCTTTTTGGCTTTCTAAGTCATTAATGAGATAAATAAATTTTAATGATGATAAATCTTGATAATTGGATCCCTAACCTCATGATTCAATTTGGATAGAGTCTAAATGTTATAATCATTCTACAATGATTATTTGGATTTCACTTAATGATCAACTAGAATTTGTAACCCTTATGACACATGAAATGATAATATTAGGGTTTTGAGCCTAACCATAAACCCTTGTATAAGACCTAGGTTAGGTTTGACTAGTATGTTATGAATGTATGGTGACACTTTAGGGTTTAATACATTTAGATAATGTTGATGGAATATCGATTGCTCAATCTACTTCAGATTATTGGATTTCATTCTTAAAGTACTTGAAATATTTGACATTAATTTTGCATGGAAAAGGTACATGGTTACGCTTATGAATACCTGTATCGACTTCCAAGGTTTGTCAAGGTTTCTCAAAGATTGAACGAATGATATTGTTGGATGTTTATTTACTTCATGCAAACTATAAAGCCCCAATGAGTATCACATAAATATATAGAATATTCTAAACCCTAGGTTTCCCCCATAAAGGGGTAATGCAAATAAGTCCTATGATGGAAAATCATTACACCTGAGAGGGCATACCAATCATGGGTTAGAATATGAAAGAAAATAAAACTTCCTATGTGTTGTTAAATAATTGTTGAATATATGTATATGTGATGTTTTGGATGAGCCCACATAGCAGTATAGAAGTATGTATGACCACATTTTGTTTTTCGGTATTTTAGATAGATGATACACATGATACAAAGACATGAAGGAAGGATGAACACCATTGAAGATATTAAAGATAAGTCATTGGGGGTTGTTTAGATAGTATTTCTTCTCAAAATGTGTTATTTCTCATTATATAAGCCAGTTGTCAAGAAATTTGTGTAACTCCTTAGAGGATCTCATTATACAATCTTGCAAATGTTATTTGTTCAAATTAATGTAAATTATTTACTATTATTTATAATTTGTTAAATCCGATCCTCAAAATTTAGAGTAATGATCCTCAAAATTAAGGTCTCCTTTAATCAAGGGACATTGAAAAGTGGGGGTCATTTCAAGAACCTATTTCCTATATATTTGATTATCTACTAAAGATTTGGCCACACAAAAATAAATAACAAAGTACATCAGACGTTGCATGGTACCAATAAAATAGTACATTATGGTTTTAAGAAGTTTTGACACTTGGTTATGCTAGGGGTCAAAAGGCCATTCTAGATGTAAATGTAGGGCTGGTAAATAGTATTATCTCCAAATTTAAGCTAACCATTAATGTATTGATTATACCTAAGTGATCTACCTATTTTTAGGTAAATTGAATTATTTAAAATATTTTTGTACTAAATTATTATCTACCTAGATGATTTAGCCATGTTCCAAAAAATGCTACTTATTTAAGCACATCCATGCATTATTATCTAATCACAATTAATATTTTCATAATGACATTTATTATATACTATATGGGAAAGAAATGTGTCACCATATAAATCAAATCAAGGGGAAATTAAATCAATCCTTGAGGAAAAGGAATTTGAAAGAAAATTTTAACAAACATTTTAAGGTTTTGGTATGTTATATCTACACTAAATATCAAGGTCTCTAACCTATATTGGGCCTACCCTTCCACTTTTGAATGCTACAAAATAGGGATAACCAATAGATGAAGCTTGACAAATTTTTAGTAGGACCTTATGAAGTTTGTGTGCGTTGGGCCCGACATTTAGTCCAATAATCTTATTCAAGTAGAATTTAAAATAAAATAGACTAACTCAATGGCTCAGAAACCCATCAAATTTTTATAATACCTATATAAATAATTTATATACAGATACTAACAATATTGTGTTTAACCAATACCAATGAATATTGAATCTAGTGATTATAAATGTATTGACTAGTAAACTAACATTCACTACCATGATCAAAACTCCTAGCTATGAATCCATAAGATGGTTGATTTGTTCACTTATTTTTTGTATATGCTGCTTATGTTGGTGTATATCCCGCTTTTGTTGCATATTCCCTAAAAGCCACTCATTAGATGATGTCTATAGGGATATTTGTACTTTTGATATGACTAATGAAGGCAATTCCAATTGATTGATGCACATTTAAATACTATGATATTGATGTACATAATAGATGCCCTTATAATGATTGGTTCAAAGCCATGAGACTCAACTATGTGACTTGAACATGGGATCCTAATGTATGCTAAGAATGATATTATTAAATGTCCCTAGTCAATTATTATTGAGGATTGTACAACAATAATACATGTTAGACTAGTATATGTGTTGATGGATGGCCATGTCTCGTGGGTCATAGGTAATGGATACCAAGTCAGACACATATGTAGAGGTTAAAAAACAAGTGCACATGACATACCCACATTTAGAGTAATTCATAAACAACGACATGATACTCATAATTGACTCTTGATGAGAGAACAATATTGTGGTCCTTTGACCTGAAGTCACTAATGACAACATCATGATTTGACACTACCCAACCTGATCTTGAAGAAGGTTTCTGTTAAGGTAGTGATTGGGTGTGCTGAGAATCATGCTACACATTGTGAATGATGTAGAAGGAATTTGTCCTTCCCATATAACAAGAGTGGCATCCAAGACCTCTTGATAAGTGAGACTAGAGAAATGCATGGTCATGCTCATGTTAGTTAGTATATGATACTAAGCCCATCTATCTCTTGCTAGTCTACTTGGATATCAATGAACATAGATTGAACATATCAAGGATGATGTGTCCATGACTCAAGTTCAATATAGATATCTATGACAAAAGGATTATACAACATGGTGACACTGGTCATTGTTAGTTTAGCCTTGTATGACTAATCCTACAACTTGGGTAGCAATTTTGTATAGCTAGACACTTCTCATTTCTTATGGATCATAATATCGATTAGTTAGTCCATTGCCAATGTAGTATGGTGCCTACAAGGTCACACACATATAGATAGCTTGAAGAATGGCTCAGTTGGACCTTATTGTAATTGTTATGATAACTACAGGGACATCAAAGTATGTTTCAAGGACCTCAATAAAATATGGACTCAAACTTTTTTTTTGGTCAGCAAAACACCCTGTTGCTTTTTTTTGTATTTTTCATAGTGTCTGTACAAAACTAGAGCAATGTGGAAAATCCACATCCTCAAAAAAGAATTGTACAACGAAAGAAAGAATAAAAGAATATGTGGGGAATAAAAATGCTATCAAGAAAGACCATGAAAAGAACCATGAAGGACAGGGTCATCCAAAATAGTTGAAGCACTAGAAATATGCAGACCACTTGAGTTGTCAAAAGAGAAACCATGAAGATGGGAACCTCAAGCAACAGAAAAAGAATAAGCCATCAACCTCCCGCTAGATATAGCAGAGAAAGCATCAAGAACCTCCAAACAACATAACAGAAATCATTGAAGCAGAGCACTCCACCAAGGAAAAGAGCCAATGAACCTCCTAAAAGAATCAACCACACTGGAAAACCATAACCATGTGGGAGCAAATACAACTGACTCATTAAGAGAAAAGAAGCATTTTATCCGCAATCACCATAGAAAATTGAAAACTCCTGAATAATACATTTCCATAGAGACTCATATGTTCTATAACTATTAACATGAACTCTGATGTTTCTCTTGCACCAGCAGTAATAATAGATAAGTCTAGCAAGTGACAAAAACTTCCTAGAGTGACAGTTGACAAGTGAACTCCACTCCTTGGGCATACTATAACAGCTGTCAATAGAACAAGTTTGCTTCCAAACCTTCTAAGTGTAACAACAATCAAACAGGATATGTTGTGTATCTTCATACACTTCCATACATAGAAAACAAACAGAGGGTAGAGCAAAACCAATTCTCCTCAAATAGTCAAAAGTAGGGATTTTGATATGCCGAGCTTTCCACATATGCAATTTGGCCCTCATATGAGACTTGATCGACCAAATCCAAGAGAAATCAATACCTTCATTACTTTTGGACCTAATGGAGTCCCAAACAAACTTGAAGCTCACATTTCTATCGCCATTAAAGGAAATATAATCACTAGGATCAAATTTGATATTGGTTGCTTTTAGAGCCTCGAAGATCACTTGCTGGTGTCTATTGTTACACCTGGGCACAACCCAAGCTCTCTCTCTGATAACATTCGATAACAAACAATTCCAAGAAAGACCTGAGATAGCCATAAGATTTTTACCCACAATATCCTACAGAAATGAATGAGGGGGAATCCAAGGATCCTTCCAGATGTAAGTATTCAAACCATCACCAATATGAAAGGACGTATATTGTAACAAAATGTCCCTGATTTTGAGAATATTAATGAATAGCCATGAGAAGTTGGGTGATTCCTTAATATATAGTCCAGAAAGATGCACATTTTAAGTATTTCTCTGAGATCCATTTAACCCGTAGTACATCTTTTTTTCTTGCAATGGACCAAGCATTGATAAGAAGGTAGGCTCTAGATATATCCCTAGGTTTCTTTAGGCCTAAGCCACCAGTTTCTTCAGTTCAGTAATAGAATCCCACTTGACTAGATGCAAGTTCTTTTTATTATCCGATCCTCCCCACAGAAAATCCCTGCAAAGCTTATCAATATGATCAAGAATAGCAGCAGGTGAAGCGAAAGAAAACGTCCAATAGAGATGGAGGTTCCTGAGAGTAGAGTTAATAAGCTCCAATCTAGTATCCATGGACAAAACTTTGGCTTTCCAACACTTTAGTTTCTTCTTAACTTTGTCAACTAGAGTGGTGCAATGATGTTTAGACAACTTACCAGTAAATAGAGGCAATCCAAGATATTTAGAAGGGAAAGAGCTTTCTTTAAACCTAAGAATGTTAATAATAGGCCCTTGGATGACACCTTTACTAAATATAATGGAACTTTTAACAAGATTAACTTTGAGGCCTGACACATTCCCAAAATCTGCAAGGATCTCATTAATAGCAGTTGCAGAACTAACATTAGCCTTGGAAAAGATTATAAGATCATCTGCGGAGATTAAATGGGATAAAAAAGATTTTTGGATGCCTTAATAGGTGAGAGAGTTTCATTTTTCTCTACAATATCGATCATCTCAGACACTCCCTGCATTGCAATCATGAATAGATAGGGGGTTATAGGGCCCCCCTGTCTAACACCATTAGTGGGATAAAAGACCTATGAAGGCTCACCATTGACTAGAACTTGATAAGAAGTAGAGCAAAAAATTTCCTCCATCCATTTTATCCAGATCATGGGGAACCCCATTTTAGTCATAATAGAAAAAGATAACTCCATCTCACCAAATCATATGCTTTTGTAATATCAGCTTGTAAACACATCATATTACATGCATTAACATTCTTGAAATCATTAAGAATATCATTAGTTAACAGTGTAGCATCCTTTATAATTCTGCCTTTTATAAACGCACACTGATTAGAATCAATGATGAATGGCAACACATTTTGAAGTATGTTGGCCAACAACTTGCAAATGATCTTACAAAAAACGTTGCAAAAAGAAATTGGATGTCGATTCTTGATATCATATGAGTCAGCTCCTTTGGAGATAAGGGTAATAAATGTTCTATTAGCTTCTCTCAACATCTTGTCGTTCTTGAAAAACTCTTGGACTGCATTGAAAACGTCATCTCCAATTATAGGCCAGGCTTTTTTGAAGAAAATATCATTAAAGCCATCAGGCTCGGGAGCCTTATTATTCTTGAGATTCTTGACTACATCATCTACTTCAGCTCTAGAAATAGAGCTAATAAGAGAAATTTTTTGGGTCTCATTAAGCTTCTTACCTGTCCAGGCTCTGCTCCATACACCATGCGAAAGAGAACAATTGTTAAATAAGTTCTTATAATAACTGGAAATGTACATGTTGATGTCTTCTTGATAATAAGAGGTTGTCCCATCAATATCAAGATTTCTAATAGAATTAAAGACACGTCTTGTCTTCATGGATGAGTAAAAGAAAGTCGTATCAGAATCTCCTTCCTTGAGCCAGACAACTCTTGACTTTTTCTTATAAAAAGCTTCCTTTATATTAGCTTGCTTCCTTGCTTCAAGTAAAAGATTTCTAGCTTTCTCACGCGGCTCTAGATTCAAAGAATCGACATCAGCTTCATTTTGAGCTTGAATTGCATGGAATTTAGAGATTCTAGTATTATCATTAATGTTGCCAAAATCATTCTTGTTCCAGGCAATCAAGTTATGTCTCAGGACAGACATCTTCTTATAAAGTCTACACATAGAAAAGCCTCGCACATCATTATCCCACGAACCTTGCAAAATATCATTGAAGTCTTTATGATCAATCAATGAGTTTATAAATCTGAAAGGAGACTTACATTTCCTTGGCTGGCCAATAGATAACACGATCTTCTTATGGTCACTAATGGTATTAGAGATACCTTCTCCAGAGAAATTAGCATTTATAGACATAAACTCCAAATTATAGAAAGCTCTATCAATTCTTGATGAAGCAAAACCAGCTCCCCCTTTATTGTTACTCCATGTGAAGAAAGGAACACGCAAATCAAGCTCAAACAAACCTTAAGAACACATTCATTAAACTCATCCATAGATTGTTTGTATGGCAGTTGCTTACTAATCCTCTCATTCTTCCTCCTTACACAATTAAAACCACCTAGAATGACCCAAGGTTGATCGACATTCGCATAGGCTTTCTCAATAGATTCCCACAGTGCTGATCTATCCTTCTCAGCATTATGACCATAAACAGCTGAAAGTAAAAAACTAGTTTCATCAATATTAATCAAAGCATGAATGACTTGATCAGTTTCCTCAATCTTCATAACATCACACATGTCTCTCTTCCACAGAATAATAACTCTCCCTCAAGGATGAGACATCATATTAGACATCCAGCAAAACTCAGGAAAGAACTTAGCCATGAACTTAGCAATTTTATTTTTCCACAGCTTGGTTTCCACTAAAACATTTATATCGTACCCACTCCTCCTAATCTCTTCTTGGACGGGGTATACCTTGTTACCTATACCTCTCACATTCCAAGAAGAAATAGTAAAAGAAGTCATTTAGAAACATCAGTTGTTGGACTGTTAGCCTCAGTAGTAGTAGAGTTCATTAGAAGCCCCCCGGGCACAAGAGAGAAAGTTGAGTTTTCATATCTTTGATAAATTCCTGCATTAATTTTGGCTTGGCATCTTGGTGGAAACAATTGTTGTTTCCCTTTATCGTTCATTGGAACAGAGCTAGAAGAAGCTTGTGAACTGAGCTCACTCTCAGGAGAACCTCTCTAAATGACTTGAATTGGAGCCAGGGTAGAAGGATTTGATACTTGAATCTGTCTGGACAAGTTATCACACACCTCATTAACGCTAGACAGTTGCTCATGATAGAAGCCTTCATTTATTTCTTTCAACATCCTTAGATCTTCAACAACTGGGATCTCCAGAACCATGTTTCTAATTCTGTTTATCTCCACTTCATCTTCTATTTCTTCAATAATATATTCTATATCATCATCCTTTTCAACGACAGGACTCACCTCAGCATTAACAGGTTCTTGTCTCCTTCTAAAGTGTCAAACCTTCTTTGGTTATTCGTAGGTCTTTAGAGCATTTTGATGTTGATTTGGCACATTACATCTATCATCATGCCCCAGAAATCTACAATTCTTACACCGATGTGGAATCCAATCATACTCCAGGTCAATACTGATCTCATCCCCTTCATCACTTATCATAGACATTTTTCTAGTATATTTAGCCGTATTTTTCATTAAGACTTGGATACGAGCATAATCGATATGCCTTAATTCTCTGGTTGGAACATCCATCCTTGTCAGCATACCCAGATACGAGCCAATCCTTTCGAAAATTCTAGAGTCCCAAAGTTCAATCGGTAGATTCTTAATTGTCACACCAACCATCACCTCAGATAACACTGATTTATTCATTCTGTCACCTGGTTTCCAAGCACAAAATATAACAGGATGATTCCTTACATGCCACTCACCATCGCGAATGAAATCCTGATCTGCGGAATCAGAAAAATGAATGAGAAAGAAGTTGTTTCCTCTGTTAAAGATCTCGAACATACCATTCAGGCTCCAGATACTATCGAAGTAATTAGTAAGCAAAGGAATATTAGGCTAGAAATCCACCACGTATCCCAGTAGGCACTTGCTCCATCTGGTCATGTTTTCAGTAGCTTCATGTTTATGGTACAATAATTTACCATCGATGAGTGAGACATTTACTTTCTTTATATCTCTGTGGCTCCCAGTATCTTTACGCATGAACTCATCCCATCCAACTGGTTCTCGCCTCAGATCTACAGTAGCAACCACATTATCCTATTGTGAGATAAGCGTATGAGCATTTCCAGGACTGGGAACTACTTCCCTCGCCATATCTCATCGGTGAGATGACATATTGAGCATCGTTGCCTCACTGGTCGTGTTTCCTCTCGAGGTGGATGGAATCGCGAGAGCCATCAATATGGACTCAAACTTAAGATATAAGTTTCCATAAGTGATAGAGTCCACAGCCTGGCCAAATAGGGTGTAGGAAATCTTGACTCTCCACTCCTTTATATATATGATATGAGAGGAGGCCTTCATGTCATGCAATCAGATTCTCTCATTGTTGCCTTCAAGGTCTGATAAACCCTAAGAGTGACTTGGATCAAGAAATAGGGAGAGATAGAGACAGAGACTATCAACTATGACCATCTTTGAGCACTCGTGTGGATATTGTGGAGATGAGTTTGCATAGAAGAATTGTTTTGGATGAAGAATTCACTGGCCACATGTGAATCGAGGTGACGATGGAATGTGCAATTCACCACAGACATGGACGGAAGGACAATGTGATCCTCCAGGCACTCAAATTGAGGAAAGGTATCTTTGGTGGGTTCCCACAGTCCACCACCTAGGGCACATAGAATGAGATAGAGAACCTTTATGGAGGAATAGTGCAACGGTCACACACATTCATGGTAGAAGGATTTGATCTGTCAGAGATGACTTCAGGGCCAAACTTGGGATAAATAGAGACATCTCCGTAACCTAGGGATATGTGCAAATTGTCAATATATTCCCAAGATCTTCTAGTGACAATCACTGACGGATTGTCACAATTAGATAATAGAAAAATAGTTTTTAATATACATCTTGAGGAGACCCCTAGAGTGCTATAAATCCTAGAAAGGAGTTCCAATTGATGATCTATTGAGACCTAAGAGAGGTGTAGATTGGAGGTTCCAAATCTACACCAAGTGTTATAACTTGAATCATTGGAACCTATACCACAATAAGGTATAAACTTGTAAACTCTAGTCTAGTTTTGTTTCATTAGAAGGATCCTACTTGATTGATTCTCATAAATTTTTTATTCTTCTATGTTTTCTTCTTTTGAGATTCCTATAGTGGTATTAGAGCTGTGTCTAATGATCTTTACTAGATTTTTCAGTTATGAATAGAGTTTTTCTCATTGAAAGATGATAGCATGTATATTTCATATGATGAAATTGATTAATGTGAAATTTAGGTAATGGTAATGTTCGTACAAATAGCACCATGACACAATTTTACTATGCGCTAAAATGCAAGTGAACGCGTCGAGTAGTACATGCCTTTGTGAGGCCCGAGTCGAACACAGGGATACTCGTAATTGTTGGAGACTCCTACTAACTATTTGCGATCAGCTAAGCCGAATAACAAATTGAGGGTTGTTGTTAAAATTAAAAGAAAAAAAAAATAAAACAAACGATCGATTAAATGTTAATTTAATCAATTCAAGAGGGTATCTTTAGGATTGCGGTTTCACCGCGGGTTTTCATTGTATTCAATTTTATATAATGCCTCAATCTTATCTCTCTATCCGGGTAGTGGCCTGAAAACAGAATTACCCATTGTCGTGGTGCAATTTACTACCTAGGTTTAGGTCGGTTCCACCGTCGTAGTAACCTATACCCTAAACTAGGTGCATTATGAACGATCTCTCAGTATCCACCATTAATTTTACACCACCTTGGTCAAGGGATTTATCGATTAATGTAGATTTTGTCTCTTTTCAGCCGTTAATCCTTCTTTCAAAGTGATTAAGGGCATTAGGTTATTATTATGGTGATCAAGCATAACAATATATGGAGAAAACGAAACTATACCACGGATTTAAGAGATAAAATATGAATTACTATTATAAAATTGTCATACAATGAATCCCCGGGCTACTCCTGGTCCTAAAGATGAAGGGGATTAGCCCCGCATGTTCATCTCAAACAAGTACAAGGTAGAGATAGGGGAAATCATGTGAAAAACATGGAATGGAAGGGAAAACCCCTGAACAGAGAAGAACTGGTTGATCCTTTGCGTAGAACGCGTGCTCTCACGCCTTTCGGTGGTGAAATCCGTCTTCTGCGGCGTCCGAATCAACTGGTATGAACTTCTGGCCTCCGTTCTCCTCTCTACCGCTCCTCGGTACTCGTGCAATGGCTAAATGAGATCCTCCTCACGTCTGGGCGGCCATCATTAGGTATATCTCGGTCATTAAGTCGCTAATTAACCGTAGCCGTCCGATTGAGATCATTAGAAAGCCAACTCATATCCTACGGTGTCGATACCATCGACGCGAGTCGATGGTATCGACCCGCTGTAGTAGCGAGCGGCTGCAAACCCTTCTGTTGTCGCGCCTGACATCATCTCGATACCATCGACGTGGGTCGATGGTATCAACAGCTCTGTAGTGACGCTTTTGTCGTATTGCGTCGCTGTAGCCTCCATGCGTCGATGGTATCGACTTCCGTCGATACTATCGACTGCTTCTTCGCCAGCAACCTGAAGGTGACTCGATACCATCGACATCCCTGTCGATAGTATCGACGCTTTGCTGCTCCTTTCAGCTGACAACATGTGACCATGTCGATGGTATCGACTTCTGTCGATGGTATCGACGGAAGCAAATACTTGTTCGTCCTGAAATTTAAACACAAGATCACATAAATTCACGCAAATAATAACATTTTGACAATTAATGCTCAAAACAATGAAATAAGAAGGATTTGACATAAGATAGTGGCAAAGACCAAAATGGATGAATTATGCAACATTAACCATAAAATGACTAATAAAAGCATAAAACACATATCAAACAAGTCTATAAATGCAACTCAAAATCATCGCATCAAACTCCCCTAAGCTTGAACGTTGCTCGCCCTCGAACAACTAATCCTTAGAATAGAATTTCCAATGTCAACTGAAAAACAACAAACCACAACCAATCATCCCATATGACTCCCACCGGACGTTCACATATCGGCCCTCTCTAACCACGGAACGGTAATTACCCTGAAGGCGACAATAATCATCAATAAAAGAAATTGACCTCAAAACTGATGAACACTATCACATAAGGCAGTTAACATAATAAAACTCACCGATTCAGACTTGGTACATCTTGTGATCGCCTATACTACGTTGCTCACCCTAACTACCATCTACATGGAAGTAGTTCTCCTGATATTCATTAGTGAGGAGAAATTCACGGTGGCCTACCAATCTGAGCAACGGGTGGATGAAAATAGGTGGCTCATGGAAGAAAGTGGAAGTATTGTACTGTTTCAACATGCATAATACAAAAATGTCCTACATGATGCAAATGCACATGAGAAATGCCCTAAATCCTAAAATTGGGTGGAATGATGCATGCACTAACCATCCGTCTCAACATGAGATGGATATCTAATCAAGTTACATCATGTACTCAATTATCCTGAAATGCAGGTGATATTACGTTTCTTTCTCCTTCTTATTCTACTTTCTTCTAAATAACTCTTTTTTTCATTATGCATATTTTTCAGATTTTTCTTTTCTTTCCTTTTTTTTAGCCCTTATATCCATAATTGATAAAGAATATTTTATTGGGCTTATTTTCTTCATACTCAGAAATTTGCACTAATTAGAAGGTATGGAACAATTTAATTCACCATTGGAGGAAAATTGAGATACATGATGTACTTTATGCATGAAAATTATGAATGCAACTACATGACATGCACCTAAGGGTAATGTGCATGTATCACTATTCTAATTTTTTTTCTTTCTTTTTATGCAGAACGTATAGACAATTGCAATGCAAGTCCTATCTAGATGCTATGCAATCAAAAATAGCTAAAACTGTACTCTACTTCCAATTCTTGGGTGGATTATGGAAACAATGAAGTGGAACGATCACAAGACTAGATGACTGAACCTTAGAAAGATATTATGCGTCCCTCCTTACTGACCTGTGCAGTAGTTTAGAGGTTTCTCTCTCTTACATCCAATTAGCGTCTCATTACCATTTGGTCATATTAGGCTCAAACAACCATTACCGTCCACTTTCATGAATCATTAGGAGTCTAGTTGTGAATTGTTGTTTTAAAGTTGACAAAACCAATCATTTTCTTAGGATATGTGCCCAAGGTTAAAAAAGACAAGCTTTTCAAACACACAAAAATTTTAATTTTCCCTTGATTTTCCCTTGCACAATTAATGAGATGACACAACTTTATGACATCCATGATTACACTAGATAACATGTGGATCCTATAAAAACTAAAATTTCAAGAACAAATAACAAGAACAAAAACAATAAAGTGAAAAACTAAAAACAGTAAAAAATAAAGCTATTCCAACTACCCCCCTAAGCTTGAATTCGACTATGGCCTCATAGTCCAAAACAAACTTAAAGATTAGAACAGTGATACCGGATCACTCTTGCGGTGGTGGAGGCGGGTACTGCGGAGCCGTAGGGTCCCAAGAAGGATACTCCCCCTGGAAGCTTGGATCAAACTGGGTCCTAGGTGGAGGTTGTGGATAACCTCCAAAGTAACTCTGGCTCCAATAATGGTCGTAGAAGGGCTCCTGCTGTATCTCCATCCGATACAACCGATCATGTATCTGTTGTTGGTTGTCAAGGAGGAGGCGCTAATTCTCAAACATTGCCCTTTGGTTGTCCAGTATCCGGTTCGTAGTGTCTTGAATACCGGTATACATCGCCATGTGTTGCTGCTCTGTCTGGTGGATATCTTGCAGCATAGTGTACATGCCTTGCATGGAATAGGCATCCTCACTTGGCTGCGAGGGCTGTGGTGGAGGCGGCGTTGGCTGTGATGATGAAGATGCACCTGGATGCATCCGAGGATGCTTCCAGGGTGCCACTCGTGAACGAAGAGGTGTAAAGGCCTCCTCTTCCTCCTCAGCCTCGTCGTCATGTCCGTCGTCGCCGCCGTCATTGCCGCCTTCTTCTTCATCGGAGTTGATGGCTATGATTGGCCATCGAAAGTGTTGTGCCCCCTCGATATTGAAGATAGGATCGGGCAGCACGCACTCCTGGTAGGCGTGGTAGATGTGGCAGTGTGCATACGCCAAACCATCCCGCAAAAGAATAAGGTTAGAACGGTGCAGATGTTGCACGTTCACCTTGCTCTTTGTGGAAAGCGGGGTCATGGTAGAGAAGTTGAGCCCGAGGTAATGTGCCAACTTGGTGATGAGCCCGCCGAAATGAATCGGGGCCTTCCTCGTACTCCTCTTCACCGCCAGAACCCGCTGCAGGAAGAAAGCGCCCCAGTTGCATTCATTGCGCTTCAGGAGTTGATATAAGAAGAAAAGATCCGTCTCCTGGAATTTTCTCAGCGCCAGATCGCCATGAGCAAAAAGTGTAGAACTCAACATCCGATGTAGTACCCGGACGAATGGGTGCTCAAAATCTGCTACCGCAGCATTGTGGTAGCTCACGGACTTGCCCACCGGCACCGTCACCAGCTCGGCGAAGATTATTTCGTAATCTGTGCGATTGTTTGGTCGCCGGTGGTCGTACTGAGAATGATGACAGTTGAATATTGCATTGAACTACCGGAGAGTGATGTTGTAGTCGATGTTGAATAGCCGGAAAGACACCCGACCCTTGATCCACTCACGATCGGTGGAGACGACGTCGTTTGGCACGACACAGACGTCAAGTGACGCCAAGAACTCCGCCACCAACTCTTTGTAAGTTGGCCACTCGCCGAAAAACGGCTGGCCATCCGCATGGTACTGCAACTCATCAGGCCTCCGGCTTGTGTGCTTCGCCTGGCCTTGAAGAACGTAGGCCAAGTTGGCCTCAAATCTGAGATTCCGGATCATCTCCCGGTCCACATACCGGGTAGGCTCAATCTTCCTCTTCAAGATTTCTTCATAGATCTTCTTCACCTCCGGAGATGGATGGATCATGTGCGGGCGTGATACCGACGCGGGAGGAGGTGGCACAAACTCCGTGATATCCATCGGATTCGCGCGAGAGGATGACGCTCCAGCGACGTGCACCATGGTTGCGAGAGAAAAGGGATTAGAGAAAGAGCTCGGTGCAGATTGGAGAATCGGATCTCCGCTCGGTGAAGATCTTCGCTCGGTGCTGCTCTTCGTCGGCTTGGATGGCTCGGGGGGTCGCTCGACACAAGGAAGGGAGATCACTCTGAAGGTGTGATGTCAACTGACGTAATGAATCTCCTTATATAGACTTGGTCGGCGCTGCTGTTGACGCGTCAATACCATCGACGCGAGTCAATGGTATCGACACGTTTTGATGCTATCCGCCCCCATCGCGAGTATCAATGGTCGTCGATGGTTGGATCTTGAAACTCGTATTGCTGACGTGTCGATACTATCGACATGGGTCGATGGTATCGACACTGCACCCAGATCGATGATGTGGAAGCCGCGACCGCCGTTGATTTGTTTGTGTGGGTCAGTGACGTGGAAGGTCGATACCATCGACGAGGGTCGATGGTATCGACTTGTCTTTATTGCAACACCTCCGCTTTGCGTCTCAACCTGTAGCCGTGTCGATACCATCGACATGGTCGTCGATGGTATCGACTTTCCTGAGTCGATTTTGTCTGTAAATCTTCAGAGATCTCGATGGTATCGACTGGTGTCTCGATACCATCAACTTAACTTTCGCGACCACCTGTCGGTAGGTCGATACCATCCACGAGGCCGTCGATGGTATTGACCCATATTGAAATTTGTAGCCGTCAACCTGTAACCCGGTCGATACCATCGACCAGTGTGTCGATGGTATTGACTCTACCTCAGCCTGCACATCAAACAAACCGATCACGGTATCTTTTTTTTTACACTAAAAATCAAGTCAAAATAAATTAACCTATGAATGTACATGAACTATCCTAATGTACTGATGGTTGGGTTGCCTCCCAACAAGCGCCCTTATTTAACGTCTTAGGCTAGACGGCTTTCAGGCACCTCATTCATTTGAAAGTGAAATGAGTTTGACCTCATTCACCTTCCTCTTGTAATTTTCACCAAAATAGAGCTTCAATCTTTGTCCGTTCACTAAAAACGTGGTATCACCATCACGCACTAAGATCGCGCCGTGTGGTTTGACCTCTTCTACCACGAACGACCCACTCCACCGGGATTTGAGCTTCCCGGGATGAAACTTGAGTCGTGAATTGAACATCAAAACACTATCTCCTTTCTTGAACGTGCGCAACTGGATGTGGCGATCGTGGATCAGCTTTGTGCGCTCCTTGTATATCCGTGCGTTCTCATATGTCGTTATCCACAACTCATCCAGCTCATTCAATTCAAGCATTCTCTTTCTCCCTGCTCCATCGTAACTCAAATTTAGCCTTCTAAGCGCCCAATGGGCCTTGTGCTCCAACTCTACCGGTAGGTGACAAGCCCGGCCATACGCCAACCTAAAAGGCATGGTGCCTATAGGTGTTTTGCAAGCCGTCCTGTAAGCCCACAATGCATTCGGTAATAGGGCACTCCAGTTCTTCCTCGTGGACGCCACCGTACGCTCCAAAATCATTTTAATTTCGCGATTGGAGACCTCCACCTTCCCTTGGGTCTGCGGGTGATATGGGGTACCTATGTTGTGCTTGACCCCATATTTCTTCAATAAAGTCGAGAACTTCTGATTCCTAAAATGCGTACCCCCATCACTGATTATCATCCGGGGTACCCCAAACCTGCAGAAAATATTTTCTTTCACGAACCTGCACACTACAGTGGAATCGTTAGTCCTTGTGGGGATTGCTTCCACCCACTTCGACACATAATCAATTGTGAACAAAATATATAAATTGGAGTTTGAGGACACAAAGGGTCCCATGAAATCTATGCCCTACAAATCAAATACCTCCACTTCCTGAAACACATTCAGGGGCATTTCCTATCTCTTTGAGATATTACCGGCTCGTTGGCAGGAATCGCATTGCCTTACAAACACGTAGGCATCTCGGAACAAGGTTGGCCAATAAAGGCCTCTTTCCAAAACTTTAGCTGTCATGCGTGAGCTGGCGTGGTGTCCTCCCATAGGTGATGCGTGGCAATGACATAAAACGCTCTCATACTCCACTTCAGGCACACACCTGCGCAAGATACCGTCCCTACATTGCTTAAGAAGAATCGGGTCATCCCAAAAATAATACCGTAAAGAATGGAAAAATCTTTTCTTCTCCTGATATGACCAATCTTCCGGGATGATCCCGCAAGCCAAATAGTTTACAATCTCAACAAACCAAGGATCCTTAGAAGTAATTTTCAAAATCTACTCATCCGGAAACGTCTCGGTTATGGGTATATGTAAATCTTTTTCATCCACCCTTTCTAACCTAGACAAATGATCAGCCACTACATTTTCAATCCCAGATTTATCTTTGATTTCGATGTCAAATTCCTGTAAGAGCAAAATCCACCTAATGAGTCTTGGCTTTGCGTCTTTTTTTTCCATTAAGTATTTGATTGCGGCATGATCAGTCCATACAACTACTTTAGATCCAACTAAATACTGCCGGAATTTTTCAAAAGTGAACACAACGACGAGTAATTCTTTTTCAGTAGTTGTATAATTCAATTGGGTGTCATTCAAAGTCTTCAAAGCGTAGAAAATCACGACGGGCTTATTGTCCACCCGCTGCCCCAATACGGCTCCTACCGCAAAGTCCGAAGCGTCACACATTAATTCGAACGGTTTTGTCCAATCCGGCGTTTGAACAACCGGTGCAGAAATCAGTTTCGTCTTTCAAAATGTCAAACGCATGTAGACACTTATCATTGAAATCGAATACAACGTCTTTCTCCAAAAGCTCGGATAGAGGTTTCGCAATTTTAGAAAAATCTTTTATAAATCGCCGATAGAATCCGGCGTGTCCCAGAAAAATTCTTACCCCTTTTACAGAATTTGGTGGGGGCAACTTGGAAATGACCTCAATTTTGACCGGATCCACCTCTAGACCTTTGCTAGACACCTTGTGTCCTAGCACTATCCCCTCAGTCACCATCATGTGACATTTCTCCCAGTTGAGGACCAAATGTGTGTCCTCTCAACGCTGTAAAACTTTGTCTAGGTTATAGAGACATTCATCAAATGATGCACCATACACCGAAAAGTCATCCATAAAAACCTCAAGACAGCGCTCTACCATGTTAGAAAATATGGCGAGCATACAACGTTGAAACGTCGCTGGTGCATTGCATAAACCAAACGGCATTCGGCGGTAAGCAAAAGTACCATAGGGGAAGTGAACGTAGATTTCTCTTGATCCAAAGGATCAATCGAGATCTGGTTGTACCCCGAGTATCCATCTAGAAAACAAAAGTGTGATCGACCGGCAAGACGCTCTAGGATTTGATCAATGAAAGGTAAAGGAAAGTGATCCTTTAGCGTGGCGGCATTCAAACGGCGGTAATCAATACAAACTCGCCACCCGGTTACCAATCAGGTGGTGACAGGTTCATTTAACATATTTTGGGTGACAGTAATTCCCCCCTTCTTAGGGACTACCTGTGTGGGACTCACCCATGTCGAGTCTAATATGGCGTAAATGATACCTGCAGCAAGAAGCTTAATAACCTCCTTCTTCACGACCTCCATCATGCTCAGATTGAGACGTCATTGAGGTTGAATCACGGGCTTGGTTCCCCCCTCGAGCCGAATCTTATGCTGACATAGAGTAGGGGAAATCCCCTTAATATCTGCAACGGACCACCCAAAAGCTCCCTGGTGGTTCTTCAGCACTATTAACAATTGTTTTTCCTCATCCACACTCAAATAAGCAGAAATGATCACCGGTAACTTGTCTTCCTTAGCTAGAAAGACATATTTGAGATGCGGGGGAAGTGGCTTTAGTTCCAACTCTGGCGGGCTGATCAGAGATGATTGAACTGGCAGGGGAAGTTCACCTAGATCTTCATAATGCCTCGCATAAAAGCATGGAAACATCTGAAGCATTTTGGCGCACTCCTTGAGTGATTTTCTTCGCATCCAATCATGTGTAATATTTACCAAACAAGCCTCCAATGGCAATTATGGGTATGCATCAAAAATAGAAATAGCAATAACCTCATCTTCCATGGAAGGCAGAATGTCCTCCTCCTCATCATTTGGGAATCCTACAGCTTTGCACAAAGAAACTACTTTGGTCTGCTCCATGATATCCACAGCCAAAGTTCCATTATCCACCTTGCTCATCACATGAGCCATGTCTAGAAATGGTTTCCCAAGACAAAGTGAAATGTTACTATCCAGATGTTTCACTACATTGCATTGTTCCTTAGCTTTAGATGACACAGTACTAGAAGGCATGACCATCTCAAAGCGGTCATTGGCTATGCCCAAGGTCAAGCGACCTCTCCCCATCTCTAAGATCATGTTGGTTGTAGCTTGGAAAGGACGTCCAAGTAACAGCTCGTTGCCATGTTCATCCTGCATCTCCATGACCACGAAATCTGCCGGAAAGACAAACCTATCCACCTTTACTAACACATCTTCACAGATTCCATAAGGCTTTACCACAGAGTTATCTGCCAATTGAATAGTCATATTGCTTGGCCGTGACTCCTTCAATCCCAGCTTTTTGAATGTAGAAAGGGGCATCAAGTTGATGCTTGCCCCTGAGTCACATAACGCTTCGCCAAATTTAACCTTCCCAATATAGCAAGAAATGTTAAAGCACCCTGGATCTTGTCTCTTTGGTGGCAAAGTGCCCATGATGAAAGCACTACTTGCTCCTTTAGCACGACGACCTCTGTATCTAGAATTTTCCTCTTCTTAGTAATGACGTCCTTTAGAAACTTCCCGTATGAAGGAATTTTCTCAATGGCTTCCAGTAAAGGAATATTGACTGAAAGCTTTCTAAAACTGTCCAAGAACTTCTTGAACTGTGCATCTGCCTTCCTTGCCTTGGCACTATTTGGATACAAGACCGGAACAAGTTGTGCCCTTTGATGAGGTGGCACATAAGGCGTCTTTTTCTGAGGTTCCTCCTCTGCAAACTGTTCTTCAGTATCATCCACGGCTGTGTTTTCAACCTGCCCTGTGACTGGTGTGGGCTGCTCTTCATTGGTTTCACCTTCTACTTCAGCTTGTGGTGTGCTTGTTTCCTCAGCTCTTGGATTCAACACTTTCTTGCCGCTTCTAAGCAGAATAGCCTTTGCTTGTTGGTTTCCCCCGGGAACATTGGTATTCCCCGGAAAACCCAGATGTGTCGGTTTCTTCAAACTAGCGATCTCGGCTGCCATCTGTGCCATGGATGTCTCAATGGTCCTCATTTGAGCCCCATGGCTCTGCAATGTTTGCCCAAATTGATTCATGTATTTTCCTTGTTGCTTGATTTGCTGGCCAAATGTATTCATTAGCTCTTGATTTTGCTTTATAACCTGATTGAGCAGCTCCATGCTCTTGTCTTCTGTGACTGGTAAGGGCTTGACATCCGGATCCTGCAGAAAATTGTTTGGATCCTTCCACGAGAACTTTTTGTCTTTTCTCCATGAATAATCATTGTCCCTATACCTTGTTGTTGTCTCATGTATTTGACTTGAGCCTCATCCCCAGACTCATTATCCTCCTTTTCCAGTAGCTTCTTTGCGAGAAGATCCATCTTCTCATTCATCTCTTTCATTGCCTTGGACTCACTTGCTACTCGAGCTTGCTCTACCGGGCCTCTCTCTCTCTCACCCCATGACTGCTTTCTAGCCATATTCTTTAGTATTTCCCAGCATCTGGTGTCCGTATTGTTCAGAAAGAATCCTGACCCAGCTGAATCCAGATTACTCCTATCGTGCTCAGAGAGAGCAAAATAGAAGATCTTCGCCTGCGTCTCTTTATCTAGCCCGTGATGTGGGCACCTCCTCAGCATAACCTGAAATCTCTCCCAGGTCTCAGAATATGTCTCCCCAGCCTGTTGGGTAAAGTTATGAATCTTCCAGATCATGTCGTTAGTCTTCTCAGGAGGGAAGAACCTCTCAAAGAAGACCTCCACCATATGGTCCCAGGAATCCACAAACTCATCATCTAAATTATGTAACCACTCTCGTGCCGCTCCCGCCAATGAACTCGAGAAAAGCTTGAGATACAGTGCATCCTGTGGAAACCAATCTATTTTGACCATGTCACAGTTCTCAACAAACTGGCTGATGTGCGCGACGGGATCCTCATTCTTCAGCCCATGAAAAGCTTTCGACTTCACCACATTTTTCAACGCCGGATCAATCTTATATGTCAGTATGTTGATTGCCTGCTTCTTTATAGGCCCTTTGGAAGCTGATGAGGAAGAAGCCTTGATATTCTCCCATATAGTCTGTGGCTCGGCCATCTCTTCTTGTTCAAATTCAGAATCTACCTCTTCTTGGTGCTCTTGCTCGTAATACTCCTCATCCTCAGGTCCCGGCAACGGAACCTCGAGTGCACGACCTGCGTAGTCGGTACTACGCGTCTGCACCATGCACAATACCTGAAATAAGAAAGTTCGAGTTCAGTACAATGCTATGACGAGTATATAAAAATTATTGAACAATTTAGAAATATTTTAAGTTGTTTCAATATAAAAAAAATGTGTGGCCTAGAGTGGCCGCTCGTAGCACTCAAAGTGCCAACAATTCGCCGTATCCCCGGCAACGGCGCCAAAAACTTGATGCAATTTTACTATGTTCTAAAACACAAGTGAACGCGTCGAGTAGTACAGGCCTTTGTGAGGCCCGAGTCGAACACAGGGATACTCGGAATTGTTGGAGACTCCTACTAACTATTTGCGATCAGCTAAGCCGAATAACAAATTGAGGGTTGTTGTTAAAATTAAAAGAAAATAAAAAAACAAAATAAAACAAATGATCGATTAAATGTTAATTTAATCAATTCAAGAGGGTATCTTTAGGATTGTGGTTTCATCGCGGATTTTCATTGTATTCGATTTTATATAATGCCTCAATCTTATCTCTCTATCCGGGTAGTGGCCTGAAAATAGAATTACCCACTGTCGTGGTGCAATTCACTACCTAGGTTTAGGTCGGTTCCACCGTCATAGTAACCTATACCCTAAACTAGGTGCATTATGAACGATCTCTCAGTATCCACCATTAATTTTACACCACCTTGGTCAAGGGATTTATCGATTAATGTAGATTTCATCTCTTTTCAGCCGTTAATCCTTCTTTCAAAGTGATTAAGGGCATTATGTTATTATTATGGTGATCAAGCATAACAATATATGGAGAAAACGAAACTATACCACACGGATTTAAGAGATAAAATATGAATTACTATTATAAAATTGTCATACAATGAATCCCCGGGCTACTCCCGGTCCTAAAGATGAAGGGGATTAGCCCCGCATGTTCATCTCAAACAAGTACAAGGTAGAGATAGGGGAAATCATGTGAAAAAGTGGAATGGAAGGGAAAACCCCTGAACGGAGAATAATCGGTTGATCCTTTGTGTAGAACACGTGCTCTCACGCCTTTCAGTGCTGAAATCCGTCTTCTGCGGCGTCCGAATCAACTGGTATGAACTTATGGCCTCCGTTCTCCTCTCTACCGCTCCTCGGTACTCCTGCAATGGCTAAATGAGATCCTCCTCATGTCTGGGCGGCCGTCATTAGGTATATCTCAGTCATTAAGTCTCTAATTAACCGTAGCCGTCTGACTGAGATCATTAGAAAGCTAACTCATATCCTACGGTGTCGATACCATCGATGCGAGTCGATGGTATCGACCTGCTGTAGTAGCAAGCGGCTGCAAACCCTTCCTTTGTCGCGCCTGACATCATCTCGATACCATCGACGTGGGTCGATGGTATCGACAGCTCTGTAGCGACGGTTTTGTCATATTGCGTTGATGTAGCCTCCATGCGTCGATGGTATCGACTTCCGTCGATACTATCGACTGCTTCTTCACCAGCAACCTGAAGGTGACTCGATACCATCGACATCCCTGTCGATAGTATCGACGCTTTGCTGCTCCTTTCGGCTGACAACCTGTGATCATGTCGATGGTATCGACTTCCGTCGATGGTATCAACGGAAGCAAATACTTATTCATCCTGAAATTTAAACACAAGATCACATAAATTCATGCAAATAATAACATTTCGACAATTAATGCTCAAAACAATGAAATAAGAGGGATTTGACATAAGATAGTGGCAAAGACCAAAATGGATGAATTATGCAACATTAACCATAAAAATGACTAATAAAAGCATAAAACACATATCAAACAGGTCTATAAATGCGACTCAAGATCATCGCATCACACCATGATAAAATTATGATATGACAATATATATACATATATATACAAACACACACACAAATATATATATATATAGTCAGGCTAGAATACACTCGAGTGTACAGATCTAACTATACACCCCAATGGTGTTTGCCTATATGGACCATGTTTTTCCAAAATCTAATCCATTGATCTTTATGTTTACAATAATAATAAGTCACATACAAAATTTGAGCTAATTTGGATGAGTGTAAGTCGCTCATCCAAGGGCAACAAAATCGATGCACAAAGCTAATTTGAAATGCATGATTTTTTCCTCCTTTAGATGCATGACCTATAAGAGTCCAAATGAGCTGGAATTTATTATATAGTATGTTCTTAAGATATTTAAGAAGATCAATGGTTTAGATTTTTCAAAAAAAATTACTACATCTTAAAAAATGACTGAGGTGTACGGTGCTTCCGGTACACTCAAGTGTGTAGTAGCCTGACTCTCTCTCCCTATATATATATATATATATATATATATATTTGTGTGTGTGTGTTCATGTGTAAAAATACAAAGTGAAATATAAAAATGGTTTTGTTTGATGTGTGATGCATGATTATGGCCAAACCCTAATTGTGATTTCTTTTATTACACATAGTTGATTTTTTTTAATTCTCACTACAAGTTGTATGTCATACCTTCTCTATTTACTCCATGTATAAGGCTTTCCACCTTATTACCTTTTAATGCAACTTGAGGTTTCTCTTACATATGATGTAATGGCTTTAGGATATTCTAGGATATAGGATATCCAACGTGGTGGACATGAAGAAGGTTGAATGCAAAAAAAATCATCAACAAGAATGGATCATCCTGGTGGCTCCTCGTTATTGAATAATTTAAGAAAGCTTATTATCTTTTATTTATGCAAGTAATTTAGGAAACCTTGGATGGCCTCTGTCTTCCATTATCTTGGAAACATTGTGTTAGTAGGCCATAATAATTGCATTTTAATTTTATCAATTGTGTTGCATGTTTATATATATGATGTATATACGTAGATATGTAGTGATTGGATATGTATATGTGTTCCACTAAATCCCTTGTTATAGTATTAGACCAAATATGCTTTCTAATATGCTATACATAGCAATACCTTCATCAATTTATGTTGACTCGCCAAGCGAGGTGCAATGCCCATCTTGGTGAGGTGTAAGGTAATTGTGTGGGTCTGCCAAAGAAAGGTACATGACATTATCGGTATAGGTAGTTGGGTTTCACTTAAATGGGTAGCCTTAATAGAATTAATCACATGGAGGCATGTAGATGGGTGTTACATATGACATAATTTAACAATGGTCATTCCCCATCCATCCAAGGGTTAGACGAGATGCAATTGGCAAAAGTTGCTTACTAAAATAATTGACATTGTGAATGGTCATCCAAAGTTGACCGACATTCCGTATAATATGAACCTTATCCACTAGAAAGTTATTTTCTATAAATTTTTGGATTAATATTGAGTGATATCAATTTGAAAAAAATAGTGGGAGTAAACATTTAATTAAAGGCTTAATTAAATGTAAAGATTTTTCAAATCAAAGTTTAAATTATTGTGACATTGGAGAAACAAAATATGAACCACTTTTCATTGCTATCAGTTCCTGAGAAGGACAAGCTCTATGGGACACATTTTATGGATTGGAACTGAAACATGAGAATTTTTATCAAACATCAGCGCTACTCAATGTACTAGATAATGATTTTTGCCCGCTCCCAATGTGCCAATGACTGAAAGGGATGCATTCAATATGTTTTTTTGATAATTCCAATGATGTGGCATGCGTCATGATAGCATCCATGGTGCCTGACCTATAGAAGCATCACAAGAACATGGATTCCTTTAAAATGATTAAGCATCTCAAAGGATTGTTTGAAGGTCAATCTAGACAAGAGATTTATGACATGTCAAAGGTATTTTTTCAATGCAAGATGGTAGAGGGAGATTTAGTTGGTCCTCATGTATTTAAGATTTTTAGGTATGTGAAGAACCTGGAGGGACTGGGTTTCCCAATGGACCAAGAGTTGAACATGGATTTGATTATGAAATAATTTCTTGAATCATACATCCAATTTGTCATGAACTTCAACATGAATGAAATAGTTAAATGGTTGCCAAAACTACTCAGCATGTTGTGGACTGTTGAACTAAAAATGATTAAATGGTTTCCAAAACTACTCAACATGTTGTGGACTGCTCAACTGAACATGAAGAAGGTCAAGACTAGATCTGTGTTGAAGGCCAGCAGAGTGAAGAGTAATACCAAGGGAAATAAAAAGGCTAATAAAGATTCTAAGCCTAATGACCAATCTTCTGCTCTAAAGAAAAAGGGAGGTGTGGCCAAGAATGGAAATTGTCACCACTATCGCAAGCCTATACACTAGAGGATAAATCACGTTGTCTACCTAGAGTATATTAATAAGTCAAAGGGTATATATATCTCTAATGCAAATCATTTTCACACACAAATTCATTAGGAAGAAAATCCATAGAGTTTATCCTTAACAACGACAATCAACTCACCCGTAAGTGAATGATTCAATTATAGTATAGAAAAGGGTTGAAACCATGAGACTACTTGATTAAGAATTTTTTATGACCTATTCCTAACGACAATATTTAAATCTTGGTATTTTGATAATGATTATATATAAAATTGGAAATAAATATTGTAGAAGCAAAACTGACCAAACCAAAAATTTAATGAAATTTATAAAAGATACTAGGAGTTTGGAGTTCACCACCATAGCCGATGTAGTTTCTTTAATTGATTCAATTCCTAAATTCAAGTAGTTAGATTAGAACCAAGTGCATTTGTATCCTTGTAGAACACAATCTAGAAAGGATCAAACTTTTCACAAACTAGGGATCTAGGTGTTTATGGATCATTGTCTAACCTCCATACAATATCTCTTCTGAAGGTTTATAAGCTTCATTCGGTGTTCTAGGTTTAGGATATGAGACATCATCACCAAGGATTATAAACAGACAATAAAAATGATAGATCAACTTATATGTCAAGTACTAAGATCAAATAAAAAAGAATCTAAAAAATACAAATCTTGGAGCAAAAAATGATCAGAACAAGATATGGGATATGGGGCTAAACCCCATTCCCTAGTAAAAAGGTTTACTCACTCATAGTTATAACAAACACAAAAGAACAAATATCGAGGGAAGGTGTCATGTTTCTAGGGGAATTAGTAGAGAATCCGAAGATATCCAACTATATTCTACATTATAGCTGCACTTTAGTAGTCTCTATGAGAGAGATGGTGGCTCATTCTCTCATTTCCTTTTTATATGCACCTAAGGGAGGTTCTAACATGATCAAGTATTATCCCCCTTATGTCTATCCTACCCCCTTATTTATAGAGAGGGAATGTGTCCACAAAACCCTAAAATTGCATCTTGGTAGTGGCTACAAAGACTGGATCCACCATGCCACTTGGTAGATTGGGGTCCAGTCGATCGACTGTCGTAAGTTGAAGTTTGGGTTAGTATGTACGTTAATCAATCATTTGGGGGTCCAATCAATCGACTAGTTGAGTTGATGTGTGGAATCTTATACATGTCAATCAATCAATTGGGGGTCTGATTAGTAGATTAAACTATAGTAAACAATTTCCCTTTTTGCATTGAGTCGGTTGACTGGGTGGTTAGTCGACTAGTTTGAATTCTGGGAAGCTGTCCAATTTTTGCTTGTGGGTCGACTGACTACATATGTTAGTAGATCGGTTGGTACTCAGGGAGGATAAGATATGTAATTGATGCCTCAATCTTCAATTCAAGGAGTATTTTTTAGAGGTTCTTGATCTTTGAAGTGAATTGGTACAATTGAGCTATTGTTCTAAAATAAACTAGCAATTCTAATTAGAACTCTAATGTAGGAAATGAAAAAAAAGTAAAGTAATTAAATCATAATACTTGGAAATAGCTATGCAATTTTTGGAAGAAGTGATCTACAAAGTTCAATAAAAATATATCAATATGCTTCATCAATCTCCACCTCTGGTATGTAAGTTATTGAAAATAACTTATCAAATTCTTCATCATGGGTATTGTATACTAGATATGGATCTCACATATGTTGTAATGTGTAGGATTTAAAGAAAAGTAGATCTATTAAGAAGGGAGTTGTGGAACTACCTGTTGCTAAAGAAGCAATGGCTGCTATTTTGGCTATAGGAACATGTAGTATTATCTAAACCCTTAAGGATTGTAACAAAATTAGAGAAATGTTGTTATGTACTTGTCATAAGTAGATACTATTTATTGTTTGTACAATAATGCTTTTTAATTACTAATAAATAATGGATTTTTCTCTACACTTTTGGATGATATCTCTTATGGCAGTTCTCCGATGTCTTATGGTCTTTATTTTTTAGATCTCGAGACATATGTGTATAACATAAATAGCAAACAGAATAAATTGCATGAATCAAACATGAGATACGTCTAACATATTTTCTTGGGTCATATAAGCAAGAAGTGCATTACTAAACTCCATAAAGATGGATACTTAGACTTGGTTGATTTTGAATCCAATGAGACATGTGAATCATGTTTGTTGGGCAAGATGGCAAAGGTGCCTTTTATTGGAAACAATAAGAGGGAAACTAAACTTTTAGAACCCATACATATTGATGTATGTGATCCTTCTAGTTCTACATCTTGAGGAGGGTACTGATACTTCACTATATTTAGTAATGGTATTGATAGATATATATATGTGCATATGATGAAACACAATCAGAATCCTTTGAAAAGTTCAAGGTATTCAAGAATGAAGTAGAGATCCAACTTGGCAAGAAAGTTAAGATGCTTCGCTTTAATCAAGGTGGTGAACATTTGAGCCAAGAGTTTGAGGACCTTCTCAAGGAGTGTGGTATTATATCACAATTGACTCCACCAGCAATGCCACAACGTAATGGTGTTTTAGAGACAAGGAATCACACATTGCTGGACATGGTGCAGTTCATGATAAGCCAAGTCAGACTTCCAGATTCCTTTTGGGGACATGCTATAGAAACCACTGCATTTACACTTAATCATGTTCCCTCTAAATTGGTTCCAAAGACACCATATGATATATGGACTCAGAAGTGCTTGAACATGTCTTTCATGAAGGTTTGGGGTTGTGAAGCTTATGTGAAGCATTCATCTCCTAAGAAATTGGGAGCCAAATTTGGCAAATGTTATCTTGCGGGGTATCCAAGGGAAACCAAGAAAACTTCTTCTATATTCCTTCCAGGAACAAAGTGTTTGTTGTTACCACTGGTATCCTCTTATAGAAGGAATTCGTATATAGAAATGCCAGTCAGAGGAAAATAGAATTCAAAAAAGTTCAAGTTACAAAAAATGACAATGAACCTAAAGAGGAACACGGGGAGGCAATTGTTGTGGCACAACTTCTCCCTCCAAAGTAGGACTTGTCATGAACCAAAGATATTCAGATTTATTATGACTCAAGATGGTGAGGTTTTTGTATAGGATCAGGATGAGTCAACCACCTACAAATAAGCTATAGAGGGAACAAATCTGGTAAAAGGCTTGAGGCCATAGATTCAAAATGGACTCCATGTATACCAATAAGGTATAGACCTTGGTGGAACCAACTGAAGGGGTAAAACCTTTTGGGTACAAGTGGGTTTTCTAGAACAAGACAGACATGGATGGATATAAATCGACCTATAAAGGGAGACTAGTGGTTAAAGGTTTCAAACAAGTTCAAGATGTTGACTATGTTGAAACTTCCTCAAAAGTTACCATGGCCAAGTCCATTAGGATCATGCTTGTCGTTGCATCATACCATGACTATGAGATCAGGAACATGGATGTCAAAACCTCATTCCCTTATATCAATTTTCTTGAGGATGTGTACATGACACAACGTGGGGTTTTGAATCTCCAAAGGATGCTAGAATGGTATGTAAGCTGCAAAGGTCAATCTATGGATTAAGGCAAGCATCCAAAAGATGGAATCGTCATTTTGATGAATTGGTTAAAGAGTTTTCCTTCATAAAGAATGAAGATGAACCTTATGTATACAAGAAGTTTAGTGTGTGCATTGCAGTATTCCTCATATTGTATGTGAATGATATAGTACTCATGGGAAATGATATTCCATATCTACAAAAGGTGGAGACATGGTTGGGAAACAGTTTCTCAATGAAAGACTTAGGAGAAGCCACATATATTCTAGGTATTAGTATTTACGTAGATAGATCTAAAAGGCTTCTTGGCTTAAGTCAAAGCACATACATTGACAAAGTAATGAAATGATTTAGCATGCAAGAGTCCAATAAAGGGAACTTACTAATGTCTCATGTGGTAAGTATTTCTAATCCCAATTGTCCCAAATCTTTGGAAGAAAGGGACCACATGCGTAAGGTTCCATATGCCTCCACAATTGGATCTATCATGTATGAAAAATGGTATGTACAAGTCTAAACACCTCATATGCCTTGAGCATGCCTAGAACACCAATTAGATTCAGGTGAAGGTTATTGAATTGTAGTGTAGAATATCTTGAAGTACTTGAGAAAATTTTAGGGTGAAAATGTGAGGAAGAATTGGTAGTAAAGAGTTGCACAAATTCAATATTCCAAATCCACAAGGATGATTAATGACCACAATATGGTTCTATGTTTTTCCTCAATGGTTGTATTGCCAATTAGAAGAATTCCAAGTTAGAGAAAATGAATAATTGTACAATCAAAAGTGAATATAATGTTTTATTATATGCAACAAAGGAATTTGTGTGGATCAAGAAGTTCATTTGATAAACATATAGTTGTTCCTATCATTGCTGATATAGTAGAGCTTATTGTGAAAATGATGGGGCTATAATGTTAGCCAAGTAACCCATATGGCATACATATTCTCAACATATTCTTTGAAGCTTCCATCCAATACGAGAAATCATTCAGCAACGAGATGAAAAGATCCACACGAAATCAACAAAGATCAAGTTTGTTGATCCCTATATTGAGGCACTGTTGTAGCAGAAGTGTGATGGTCAAGCAATATAACTTGATATAAGGCATGTGAGTGATTGGATTTAGTGCAATTCGGATATCATTGTTGTATGTTTTCTAAAAGACAATCATTATATGATGCCTATAGGGATATTTTGTAGTTTTGATTATATTCATAAAGACAATTCCAATTTATTGATGTAGATCTAATTGCAATGATATTCGTGTACATAATAAATGTCTTTATAATGATTGGTTCAAAGACATGGGACTTCAATTATATGACTTGAATATGAGATCTAATGGATGCTAAGAATAATATTCTTAAATGCTAAGAATAATTGATACTTGTCGTTTTGCAATATCAATCTCTAAGATGGTTAATCCTAGAGTTTAAACCTTTTTTACTTCCGGTTTTAAGGGTAGTATAGAAGGGTCGATCCCACAGGACAACTATTTAGAGATTGTTCTTAGAACCTAAAGATTGAAGAACTTTATTATTTGTTTTTGGTATTTTTCTTTTTATTAAAGAAGAAAGTAAAGTCCAGTTGGGGGTTTGAGTGATTACACTAATGCACGAAGAAAAGCACTTAACAAGATTAAACATGCACAAGGAAATAATAAAAAGATTGTTAACACAAGCCAAACTATATGAATAGAAGAATAAGAATTAAAACAAACAAAGGATGCGGTGATTAAATCAAGGGAAGGAAATCGAGGCTCATAGGGGTTTTCACCACCTTAGCCTAGGTGATAACAAATAAATCTTAAACGACGATTTGATGAAGGTTTGCGAATTTGAAAACTCACAAGAGAGAAACTCCACATGAGTCCATTGGTCTTGGTGCTCATGCTTCCTAGTTTATCATCCTAAAAGATGAAAATCCACGGTCATATCAAAACGTCTATGTAATCGATTTTATTATTCTAAATCAGGATTTCCATGGTCATATCCATCCAGATTAACACGCGATCCGAAGATCAATCATTTAATTAAAATTGATTACCATATAATCATTTAAAAATAAGTCATTAAAACCATGGCTAAGGGGTTATTCCCCTTGCCCCGATAAAAGTATACTCACACATGGAGAAAGGGGAGATGGAGGAAGAAAGAAATGAAGCCATAGTCTAGCCCAAAAATCAGGTGATTAATCCTTATGCTAGAAACGATGAAATGACATAGTTCTTTGTTCCTTGCTCCAGAATATAAAGAACGGAAAGAAGGAGATTAAAACTAAGGTGGAGAAAAAAGACAAGAACAAGAATGAAAGAGCTATGCTTGAACTAAGATCTACTTTATTGCATAATATGAGAAAGATTACAAGACTAATTTCTTCAGAATTCCAAAATACAAGAAATTCAAGATGATCCTTGGGAGGAGGAAGTGCCCTTCCTTTTATAGGATAAGTAGGGGTAGGCTATCCAAAAAAAGAGAGGGAAAAAAGAGAGGGAGCTATCCTTTTGAATTTTCAAGATTTGGTCAATAGGAATTTGATAGACTTTAATTGTCCTGACTATGCAACTCTCTTCAATACAGATTCCCGCAACAGCGATTTAGAACGCCTTTTTGGGCCAGTCAAAAATTTATAAGAGGCCCGAAAATATATTTTTCCTGTAGATAATTGAATTATCTTTCCAACGCATACTTGCACAATAAATTCCGCCTTGGGATGTAAGAGTTATACCAATTTTGGTGAAAGGTATATACTGAAATCAGACTCTGCGGGAAAACGTAATGCTACTTTCACTGGTTAATTGTGCAGCCAAGTAAACACCAAAACTGCCACAAAATATATCTTTTTTGTATCCAATAAAATTCTCTTTTCATTCCATACTTTATCTTGAAATTCTACCTTTAGACGCAAAAGATATGGCTATTTTGGTGACGAGTATCTCAGGCACTGCGGGAATATTTGAAAGTCTCGTATCTTCATCTTTTATTTTCTCGATTTAATTACTTAGATAATTCCTGAAAATTAAGAAAAATATCATAAGAATTCAGGAAAAGTATATCAAGAAGATGAAATTGTTATTTATTTTTAAATTATCTAAAATTAACAAAAAATTCCTAATTATTATTCTAAATGAAGTAAAAATAAGAGATGAATATCATTCATCAATAATATTCTTAAATGTCCCTAGTCAAGTGTTATCAAGGATTGGAGAACAATAATACATGTGAAACTAGTGTGGGTGGTGTTAGATAACTATGTCTCAAGGGTAATAGGTCTTGGATACACTAGTACAATTTTTGACCTCTAGTGTCACTTTTTTATCTTTAGTTTTAAAAGAAAACCAACACTACAAGACTATAGCATCTGTTTGTAAAGCACACACATCAATACTAGTCAAGTCTTTCTGATTAAGAAAAAACACGGGTATCACTTTTATTATAATGTCGATTTTTTTGGTGAAGAATCGACGTCACAAAAATCTTGTAAAATTCAAAATTTTAGGGGGAAATTTTGACATTGGATTTTTGCATCGTTTGTACAAAAATCAATAACAAATCCCTTCCCATGAATTAAATTTTTCCTTCAAAAAGTCTATGTCAATGGTTATACTCTACTAAAACTGATGTCATAGATCACGCCCGCCGTAAAATTTTACCTCCAAAAAGACTATTGTGTCAACTCCTTCTTAAAGAAAAAAAATAAAGGGTTCCCTCCACGTGCCCCACGAAAACTATTTCCTCCCAAACTGGGCTATGTCATAAGTTTTGTTTCTAGAAACTGACAACATAGGTTATGAGGTTGGCATTTTTAATAGGGATAAGTATATATGTCATCGATTTCAGTTGGAATACCGGTGACAGAGAATGAACTATATCATCGGTCTTCTGGACAATTGACAACACATGTTTTAGTGAGTTTGTGTTCCTAATAGAGATAAGCACATATGGGATAAATTTATTGGTGGACAACCGATTAAATAGAATGAACTATGTTTTTGGTTTTGATGAACAACCAACAAACAAAAATTTTAGTAAGGTTGGTGTTTTTTTAACAGAGATACATATCTATAACATTGGTTTATTGGTGGATAACCAACAAAAAAGAATGAACTATGTTGTTGGTTTTTTTGGATAACTGATGTCGCAGGTCTTAGTGAGGTTGGTATTTTCTTAGTATGGATAAGTACATATAGCTTTAGTTTATTGGTGGATAAATGATGATAGAGATTGAACTATAGCATTAGTTATTATCAAGAACCGATGACTAAATACTTAGTCATTATATTTTAGTAACAACCAATGACTAAGTTCCACTTAATAGCACTCGTGAAATTTCTTTCCCCCATTCTCTATTTATTGCCCCTCGATACCTAGCTTATATCAAGCAATGACAGCACCTCCACCACCCACCTCTTCTATTTCCTCCTCTTCAACCTCTAACACTACATCCTCCACCACCTCCATTGTTGCTACTAGTGCTCCTCATTTGCCTCCTCTGTAGAGGTTCTATTTCTCCTCCTCTTCTGCTAGATTTGCTACCACTAATCCTCTAATGCTATTCCTCTGTCAGTGCTCCTTTGCTGCTTGACTACCATTGCTGCACTTCCCTACCATTGTCGCTTCTATGTCACACTCCCACTGCCATTGCTATGCCACGCTTCAAGTGTTGTGTCACACTGCCATTGCCACTGTTGCACCATGCTGCCACTACTACATCGTGCTGCAACTGCTACTAGACTTCCACTATTTCTCCTCCTCCTCTGCCATTCTTCTTCAAGCTCCTCTTCCTACAACTGCTCATGGAATGGTTCTAGTGAGGTGAGCCTCTTCCCCCCTTCCGTTTCTGGGAATCCATACTAGGGTTTATGTTAACTAGATCATAAACACCATGTCTAAAGAAGTTAATTCCTCATGCTAGTTACTCTCTCTTATGTTACTTAACTATTTCTTGCCATCTAGTTGTTTGGTTAGGATAGCTTATTTTATTTCTAGCTTAGTCTCTTTCTTTCTTAATTGCTCTAGTTGCCAAGTTGAATATGTTGTTAATATTTAATAAGTTGAATATGTTTCTAATGTTGAATTGTATCCTATATGAATGTTGACTATGTTGCTAATGTTAAATAAGTTGATTATTGTGACGACCGTCTCGTGAAAACAGGATTAACTAATGCGGAAGCGTTCATCAAGCAGCGGATTAGCGAAAATCACTAAAAATTTAAACTTTTTGCAAAGAGATCCATTCATAGGAAAACTCTTTCATTCAGAACCAAAGTAAAACTTTACATCGTGGTTCATATATATACATCTCATGTACTTTTGCTTCTCGAGGAATACAAATATTAACTACTTTGTCTTAACTATACACAGGTAGTATAAAACCCTCGAGGCACTAAGCCAAAATCTCGAAATCATTAACTACTACTCCAAGGACCTGAGAGTACAGAGACGACACATAGAACTTCTATATACATCTGAACATGACATGACAGACAATATCTCCACCTGAGATCTTACAGTTGTCCCTGCTACTGCTGATGTCCTTCACCTCCTGAAGGATTCCTGTCTCCTCGTCCGCGTCCACCTAAAAATGTGGTTCCCACGGGGGTGAGACAATTATAAAAATTGCCCCAGCGAGAGATATAACTCTCCGCCAGAAACATTATTATTGCAACTTGAGAAGATGAATATGAACATGAGAATCATATCTATTTGACAGCAAATATTTTAATGTCTAACAGATTAGAACATTATTCTATATCAGAAGCATTGCAGTTATTACTTGATAGAATTAACATGTCACTTAACCTTTAATGAATAGGAAGAACATGTATAACATCTATTCAAACAACAGAATCATTACCACTGCATTAACTTTCTTCAGGCTTAGATCATATATCTAAAGCCTAGCATTATCAATGTGGAGTCATGGCCCATAGCCATACTCTTTTCATAAGTGTTGGGATCTTAATCCCTCACTTCACCACTGGGTTTTTCTCATCCTTTTACAATTTCAATACCATAACCATGAAATCCTGGGTATTCAAACCCTTTGTTCATCACTTGAGCACTGTTACCTCTTTCTCAGGTAACTAACACCTTTAGGTCATTTGACCAAGGTAAGTATGATACTTGCTACACAAGCATCCATCATGGCACTTGATGCACATTAACTCTCTTGCCACCTCTTACCAGGCACAAGGTATATTATGGCACACAAGGCCCAATTAACAATTCAAACTAATAATACATCATAGCTCATACCTGGCTATGCTCATCATCTCATAATACATGCATGGTTAGCACATATAATAGCAGTACATCAATTATCTATCAATACCATGCAAAAACAATGTATTAATAATTCAAGGGTATTACCCTTAATCCTTTACCAGGATTTGGATTTCCATCACACATAGCTCATCAGAACACTGTACATCTTGTCACCTTTCACTAGGCAACAACTTTATTCACATGGCTCACAAAACCATTCACATCTTGTCACCTATCACTAGGCAACAACTTTATTCACATGGCGCACAAGGCCATTCACATCTTGTCACCTCTCACTAGGCAACAACTTTATTCACATGGCTCACAAAACCATTCACATCTTGTCACCTCTCACTAGGCAACAACTTTATTCACATGGCGCACAAGGCCATTCAGATCTTGTCACCTCTCACTAGGCAACAACTTTATTCACATGGCGCACAAGGCCATTCACATCTTGTCACCTCTCACTAGGCAACAACTTAAAACAAAGGCTTACAAGCCCAACTCATCTTGTTACTTCTTTCTCAGTAACAAAAACATAATGGCACATATGGCCAATCAATTCTTATCAAATAAACATCATAGCGCATACCTGGCTATGATCATCAACTCATGAGACCTGCATGATTGTCACACATGATAATAGACTTATCAAGTTCACAACACATCATGCAATATAGGGTAATACCACTATTCCCTTACTAGGGTTAGGGTTTACCATCAATTAGGGCTTTCTCTCACATATCATTACCCTTCATTAAGAATAGGGTTTTCCGTTATTAACCATTTAGGTTTTCAAGATCATATTATCAATGATCAAACCCTAGTTCATTGCTCCCCACATCTAGGAGCCAACATTTATACCATAAGTATTCAATCATACTTATTTATTCTCATCAATTATCATTAAATGATTATCATCACAAGGTATGAGTATCTCTCTCATCCTTAAGTTGAGAATTAACAAAACGACCATGTTAGGTCACTTTCAATTCAGCTCTAAGTCAAGCATAGACCACCACGGCCGTGCTACCTTGCACGGTCGTGCAAAGTAAAGCTACCACGGCCGTGCTACCTTGCACGGTCGTGCTGAGTAAAGTCGCCACGACCGTGCTGTCTTGCACGGTCGTGCTACATAGGATCATCACATGAATCATATTTATATATGAATTCTATTATTTGATCCTTTCAACTTGATTAGGTCACATCAACCCTTCAATCATATGCATACAACTATAATTAACATAGGGTACCAAGTCATTGGTCCTATAAGCAATCAGGGATGCATTCCCAATTAGGGTTTCTCATGAAATCACCCTCAACTAGGGTTCCACATGGATGCACCCTCAATTAGGGTTTCACTTGGAATCACCCTCAACTAGGGATTCACATGGAATCACCCTCAACTAGGGTTTCACATTGAATCACCCTCAACTAGGGTTTCACATGGAATCACCCTCAACTAGGGTTTCACATGGAATCACCCTCAACTAGGGTTTCACATTGAATCACCCTCAACTAGGGTTTCACATGGAATCACCCTCAACTAGGGTTTCACATGGAATCACCCTCAACTAGGGTTGAATTCAATAACCATGTCAATTAGGGTTTATGTTCATGTTTAGGGTTTCATGATCTCTTTGATTAAGGATCATAACCCTTATACACCACATGATTCATATTCATGTATGAATTCATGCTATAAGCTTCATAACTTGATTAGGTCATATCAACCCTTCAATCAAGTACATACAACTATGATTTACATAGTGTACCAAGTCATTGATCTTATCAGCAATTAGGGTTCATCCCTTAATTGACACTAATCACTTAGGTACTATTAGGGTTTTAACCTTTGTTCCTTCATTGGTTAACATTACTAACCATCATTGGATCAATAGTACATTAATCATCACATTGGACCTCCATTACATAAGGTATCCAAAGGAATTAGGGTTTACTATTCATCCTAATTAGTGATTTCACATGTAGGCAACCTCTTAATAGGGTTATACATGAAATCGGCCTCAATTAGGGTTTACATCATGTATTGGATCCATGAATTTGTTATGCATTAATGACTAGTACCATTAAAGGTATCTCCCACCTAATCAAATTAGGTTTTCAAAAAGGTTTGATCCATTGGACCTTTAATGACATAAGGTATCCAATTGAATTAGGGTTTCCAATGTTGATTCCTTCAATCATTGGATTCATGGAACCAATCATCAATAGGACCTATACCCATACTTCAATTGAGTTTAAATAGGTCAACCTTCAACTTATTTGACCCTTAATTAACCCTCAATTGGTCATCAATTAGGGTTTGATTCAATTGAATTAGGGTTTGGAATCGATGATTCAACAACACTAATCAATGTAAGACTAGTTGCTTTGAAACCATTGAACCATCATCCAAGTTGGGTATGACCTGACCCCAAACGGTCTTGAGGTCGTTTGGATGACCTCCAAACGGTCTTGACACCGTTTTCCCATCATATCACTCAAATCCAAGCCATCCAATTAAGGTCTGGATCATTGGATTGATCACCAAATCAGCATTGCATTGTATAACAGCTTGGTACCTTTAGACCTTCAAACACCTAACCATACTCAACCCTAGACCTCCAAACGGTCTTGGGTGACCACCAAACGGTCTTGAGACCGTTTGGATGAGCTCCAAATGGTCTTGAGACCGTTTGCCCATCATATCACTCCAATCCAAGCAATCTAATTAGGGTTTGGTTCATTGAAGTGCTCACCAAATCAGCAATCTATTGCAGATCAACTTGATATCTTTAGACCTTCAACCACTGAACTATACTCAACCCTAGACCTCCAAACGGTCTTGGGTGACCACCAAACGGTCTTGAGACCGTTTGGATGACCTCCAAACGGTCTTGAGACCGTTTGCCCATCCAACCTTTGGACTCTAGTGAAAATTCATCATGGATTGGTCTATCGAGTTGATCAACAAATCAGCATTTAGTTGCAGTATGATTTGGTACCTTTGGACCTTCAATTGGTCAACTATACTTGACCCCAGACCTCCAAACGGTCTTGGGGTGATACCCAAACGGTCTTGAGACCGTTTGGGTGATCCCTTTGGGCTAATCAACCCAAAATCTCAACTTAACTCATTGGAATTTCAGCACTATTTTCAATTAGGGTTTGCCTAATTGATTAGTCTTCAACTCATGATCCCTTTGGAATTAACCCCTAAAATTTGGAGGGTCATTAACCAACATCATTATAAACAAAAATCTCATACGGTCAACGCTTGGTCAACGCAATCAAACGGTCTGGAGACCGTTTGCCCAAGCAGGTCAAGTTGATCAGGTTGAAAATCAGCACTTAATCCAATTAGGTTTCCCTAATTGATTAGGCTTCAACCCACGATTCCTTGTGAGTTAACCCATAAAACTTGGTGAGTCATTATCCAACATAATTAGGATCAAAAATATCATACGGTCAACTCTTGGTCAACGCACTCAAACGGTCTTGAGACCGTTTGCCCAAGCAGGTCAAGTTAATCAGGTTGAAAATCAGCACATAATTCAATTCGATTGCCTAATTGATTGGCCTTCAACTCTCGATTCCTTTGGAGTTAATCCCTCAAATTTGGAGGGTTATCATCCTACATAATTAGGAACAAAATTCCCAAAAGGTCAACGCTTTTTCAACCATCTCAAACGGTCTTGAGACCGTTTGCTCCCAAACGGTCTCAAACCGTTTTCCCTTAAACGGTGTGCTGAAACCGCATAGCCAATCAAATTAAAACGATTTGGAGTAGCTATCAAAACGGTTTTGCTTGGTAATTTTCTTTGGATAAGCATCTAGTATGATGTCATAATCCCCTTCCTTCTAACAACCAAGAACATCAACCGTTCTTGATGGAAATTGCAGCAAGAAACAAGAGTGCATCAAATTGAAGAAATCAATCAACAAAGCATAGAGAATTGATGCAATAGCAATGATTAAGGGTTTGAGTTATAAAACCCGCCTCCAATTGAGCTCCAAAGCTCCAAGCTCACGCCATTAATGGTGGATGAAGCTCTTGCAACTCCCCCTAGGCTCTTCCTCAATCTTTTGATTGCAAAAGTTGGCTAGGGTTGAAGAGGAGATCGAAATAAGAAGGAATCCATAATTTATTTTCGATTTCCACCATGAAATCAAGGAGAACGAAGGTCAAGGGCTCAACCACAGGTTGGGGACGTGCTCCCTGCTCCTCCCTAGCTCCTTGGTCGGTTTTGCAAGCAAGGGGAAGAAGAAAATCCGAAATAGCCTTTCATTTGGCTTGAAAAAGGCACTTTTATAAGGAAATTGATGAGAGAGAAAATGCATTATTAAAATTCTTTAAATTCCAAAAATATGGCCGCCTCTTCCCCCTCAAATCCCTTAAGGACGAGGCACCTTCATTTTCCTTTAATTCTCCTTCATTATCCTTGATTTAAAGAAAATCAAATTAAGCACCTTAATGCTTATTATATTAATATCCATATGTGAGTGGGTTTTCTTTTTCTTATAATAAGGTGAGTGGAATTTCACCTACTTAGGATATTTTCGTTCCTTATCTTGGAAAAGGAACGTCCATCCTTATTCAAAATCAACCCAAAACATTTTGGTTGAAAGCCCTTCAATTATTTTTATTCATTTTTGCCCTAAATCAAATTAGGGTTTCAATTAGGCATTAATCTTGATTATTTTAATATCAAGATTCTCTCTCCTCCAACTTAATTCAAATGAGGCACCCATCTCATTTTATTTTCTCTACATGATGCCAAGAAACATTAGGGACCTTGTTGAAGTGGTAATTTGCATATTGAACCCTAGATTTTGGGTAAATTGCACTTTACTCCAAAACTAGGTTTTTAATGCACAAAATTGTCCAACAAGCTCTATCTTGGTGTCCAGGCTTGTGGCAACCATACTACTACATCATATTCATCCTTATGATGTCTCAACATCATAAGAACATCTTATCATATGAAATTTTCAAGTTAACCCCTCAACTTGGGTAATTTGCACTTTAGTCCAAAATAAGCAAACAAACCTTCAACATTGTTCAACAGGACCAAAATTGAAACATAAGTTTCTCATGAGCCCTAATTACTTTTCACAAGATAAGATTAAGAATCTACTTAACCTTATTAAGCAAAACAATCTAGGGTTAAATCATAACCCAGGTCAGGGATGTTACAATTATGTTGAGTATTGCATGACCGTTCCTAATGTTGAATATTTTGTCTTAGATCTAGTTAGATAGACCTAATCATTACCTAATTTTAATATGATAGAAATTTACTTAAATACTAACCCTAATATTCTTGAAACCCATAATCACATAACTATAAAGCTTGTTAGCCTAGAAACCCGTCCAAGATTTACTCATAGAAGTAAACATTAGATAGTCCATGATATGTGATTGCTCTTAAACACTAGATCTCACTTAGTATGTAAGTGTATAATGCGTATTCAGTTGCAAGAAATTTTGATAGAATTTCCCATTTTGTTCTTTGGGCACATATGTAGGTGGGTATTTGCCTATCTATATCGGTGTACTTGGAAAACTATGGGGAATGCTACCACATTCTTTTTGAATTTGAGTAGACATTATACACTTACTAGTGAGATTCAATGCTCAAGAATGGGATAGGTGGTGCACATTCATCATAGTGAACTCTAATCAATGATTTGATCCCAATTCAAACATATTTTATTATGAAATTGATTTATTAGTAAACATTTGATTTAATACTCATTTCCCATCTGATCATAGAATGGATCACTCATGGATGTTCATTCCAAATCACTACACCTCTAGAGTTTATTACTAATCTTGATTTTTTTATAAGATTTGTGGAGGAACATAGGAAATGACCTGAATACATGTTCTATCGTCTATGTAGGAATTGCACTAAAAATTAACCAAAAGTCATTTCATGTGCAACAGGATTGTACATGGCTATACATTATGGTACTGGCATGGAGAGATTCCTATTATGAGGTCTGTAGATGTCAATAGTAGTACTTGTATTGAAGAAGAAATTGCCGACGTTGTAGATGTTACTGTACCAATTCTGATAGACATGTTTGATGTGATGCAAGATAGTTATGAGGTAAATCTTACTGATCCACTTTACTTATTCAAAAAATTGTGCATGATGTTGAGACACTATTATAATTAGATTGTACTAAGTTTACCAATTTAAGAGATGTGTTGAGATTGCTTACTCTGATGGATAAAAATAGATGGAGCAATAAAAGCTTCACGTCTCTGCTGTCTTTTTTGAAAGAAATTCTTCTAGAAGGCTACAAGCTTCCAATCTCAACATACAAATTTAATAAAATGTTGTTCCCAATGGGAATGCATGCTAAGAAGATAAATGCATGCCTGAATGACTATGTGTTACTTTAAAAGGACTACATTGATTTGAAAGATAGTCCAAAATTTGGGGCGTCATTGTAGAAAATGATGACTTTGGGTAAGTCCAAAATTGTCTCTTGTGCCAAGGTGATGTGGTATGTACCGATAATACCATGATTTCAACACTATATTGGTAATAACATGGATACACATAATTTATCTTGGCATGCAGAGGCCAGAGGCAAAGAAAAACAATGACGATACACTACAATATGTGTCTTATTCGCCATAGTGGAAGAAATTTATTTATTGTACCCTAAATTTGGTGAAGAAGTCAGGGATTTGTACTGATGGGATGAATCCATGTAGCACATGAAGCAGCTAGCATAGCACTTGGCATGTTATAATTGTTATATATAATCTTCCTCCCTAGTTGTGTATAAAAAATAAGTACATAATGCTATCCTTGTTCATATCGGGCCCCAAACAAGTTGGCAATGATATTGTGTTTTCTTGAGCCATTGATTGATGATTTAAAGAAATTCTAGAGAGAAGGTACGATGAACTTTGACACTTCACATAGAGAGACACTTAATTTACATGCTATGTTGTTTTTCACAACTAATGACTTTCTAGCATATGGGAATTTGTCTAGATACAACATAAAAGGATCAAAATCATGCCCCATATGAGAAAACTGAATCAATATGACTAAAACATGGAACCAAGAATGTATATCTCAGTCATCAAAGGTTTCTTCCAAAAGTGCATCCTTATCGAAGGTTGCATAAAGCATTCAATGGATCAACTGAGGAATGGAGTGCTCCGAAGTGTATATCAGGGGAGGATGTTTATGAAGGAGTAAAAGACATTGTCAATGTATTTCTTAAGAGATCACAATGTACATTCCCACATGGAGTGACTAAAACTTTATTCAAGAAGAGGTAAATATTTTGGCATCTTCCTTATTGGGGTTCTTTGGCAGATAGGAATTGTATCGATGTCATGCATGTTGAGAAAAATACTTGTGATACCGTCATTGGTACTATGTTGAATATAGTAGGTAAGACTAAAGATGGAATCAAATCGAAAATGTACCTATATGAAATGGGTCTAAGGAAAGAATCATTAACAAAAGTTAGCAATGATCGAAAAATGTATTGACCTCCTGCTTGTTGCACATTGTCAAGATAGGAGAAGAGAACTTTTTGCGAGTGCTTTCTTAATATTAAGGTACCATAGGGATACTCTTCCAATATTTGTATATTAGTTTCAATGAAGGATTTAATTCTTATAGGTCTTAAGTCTCATGATTTTTACATTCTAATGCAGCAAAATATTGCCTGTGGTTATTCGATCTATACTGCCGAAGCATGTAAGGTTTGAAATCACCAGGCTTTGTGTCTTCTTCAACACTCTATGCATCAAAGTTATTGATCCTGAGAATATTGATAAGTTGCAAAGAGAAGTAGTTGTTACCCTGTGCCATCTTGAGATATATTTTCCTCCTTCAATCTTTTATATCATGGTATATCTTGTTGTCCATTTGACTAGCAAAGTGAAAATGTTGGGCTCAATTTTCTTGCATTGGATGTATCCTTTTGAATGGTACATGAGTGTTTTGGAGATGATGTTAGAAACTGTTATCGTCCTTAAGGAGGTATTATTGATCGCTATGTGGCTAGGGAGTTTATGGACTTTTGCTATGACTTTTTGAGTTGTAATGAAGCCTCTGCCAATGAAAAGAATATTGATTCTTATTTTAGCAAAGGGACATTAGGAGTATGAATGTAATTAATTATCCACGAGTTGTGGGAACAATAACAATTGTGTGTTTTACACAACATCAATGAAGTGGGTAATTAAATCACCAAACATATTAATTTTATCAAGCCAAAATATCTCTGATCCAGTTCAATTTCGGATTGCTATAGAGCATAGTAGGACATTTATTAGGTGGTTTGAAGATAAAGTCATCCCTCAAATATCTCAAACACCATATAATGTTGCTAAAAATACCAAATGGCTAGCCATTAAAACAAAAAAGAATGTTATGCCTTATGAAGAGTTTGACAGAAATGGATTTTCATATTACACACAATGTCAAGATGATAAGAGTGTCATGGGGTCACCCTTCAAGCAATTTCATTGTATTTTTATAGTGAGAAGGATAAGAGTCCATGATGCATCCCTACTGTAACATCCCTGACCTGGGTTATGAGTTAACCCTAGGTGTTTTGCCTAAATATGTAATTAAATCTTTGTGATTAACTCTGAGCATGTAATTAAGTTCTCAGAAACATATATCTCAGTATTTGCTCCTTTTTATTTAAAGTAGTAGCATTGTTTTGATATACAGGGACCTATGTGCAATTTACCCAGTTAAAAGGGTTAGCTTGTAATTTGCACATGTTGAGATGTTCCTCTGATGTTGAGACATCATGAGAATCTTTTTGGTAAAGTTTGAGGGATTTCCCAAGCCAGGGCACCAAGGTGCAGCTGTGGAAGCAATCCCGGTGCTTGAAACCCTAGTTTGGGGTAAAATGCAATTTACCCAAATTAAAGGATACAAATTGTGAAATATACCATCTAAAGTATCTTTTTAGACTCTTGCCATCATTAAGAGAAGAAATGATGAGGAAGTCACCTCAATTGGGTTATCAAGTTATAAAATATGCCTTGTGATTTAATAATCAGGGTATATGTGCAATATTTCTTTATGTATGTACCTCATTATTAGCTTGCTCTCCTTTACCTTCTTTTCCTAAGACCTTAAGAGAAGGTTTGTCCTTAGAATAAAGAGGAAGGGACGATCAAGTAAAGAAGGAGGGACCTAGTTGGAATTATGGACAACTTATGAACTAATGTTGAAAATCCTACCCCATGTATATAAGCTCTCCTTCCCTTAGTTGCAAGGGAACTCACCCTTCGTTCCCTTACTGTTTCATTTCACCAAAGATGACCAAGGACTGCCTTGGAGCTAAGGAGGACGACCAAGGGGTGCAAGGTAGGTTTAAACCCCTCTTCTTGCCTAATTCCATGGTTAGAACTCGAATTCAAGGTCATCTTCATGGCTAACTCTTGAAACCCTACCTTTCTAGCCGTCTCTTTTCATCCTTCCTTGGAGTTTTCACCTTGGCCAACCTGTAAGAACTTAAGGACGCCATTAGAGTTTGGAGCTTGAAAGCTTGGAGCTCAAGAAGCAAGCTTTAGGCGGGTTTTATAACTCTAAACCCATGCTTTACTATGTGCATCTTTATATGCGTTTTGATGATAGCTCTTAGTATTTCCCTACTTTTCCCTGCTATTTTGCAAGCCAATCCATGGGATATTCGTACTGTTCTTGAGCTAGGAGATGAAGGCGTGATTTCCAAGAAAAACCCACCGCTTTTCACTTCCTTAAACGGTCTCAAAAGTTTTCTCTCTCGGTCTCAAGACCGCGAGGTGAGCAAACGGTCTCGAGACTGCGACAGGGAAAACGGTCTCCAAGACCGTTTGGCCCCGTTGACCGAGCATGGACCGTATACGAAATCTGTTCCTTATTATATAGGATAGTTACCCTCAAAATTTGGGAGGCTAACTCCAAGGGAATCAGGAGATATGACCTTTTTAAGTAACAACTTTATTTGAATTTATTCCTGATTTTCAAACGGTCTGAAATTGCCTTTTTGGGCAAACGGTCTCAAGACCGTGTAAGGTCATTGACTAAGCGTTGACCGTATGATATTACTGTTCAAAATTATGTTAATTAACAACTCACCAAGTTTGATGGTCTAATTCCAAACGGGCTAAGAATTGAAGGGTGAATACTAGGGCTAACCCTAGATGAAATCAGTACTGAAATTATGGTGACCTAATTAGGGTTTTTAGGGTTGATTGACCTAAACGGTCTCAAGACCGTTTGGGGGTCACCAAACGGTCTCAAGACCGCGAGGGCAATCAACCAAGACCGTTTGGAGGTCTGGGGTCAAGGATAGTTGACCAATTGAAGGTACAATTACACCGAATTACGTTGCAATTAAATATTGACATGATCATCAACTCAATGGGTCAGACCTTGATGAATCTGCACTAGAATCCAAAAGTGGATGGGCAAACGGTCTCAAGACCGTTTGGAACTCATCCAAACGATCTCAAGACCGAGAGGACAATCACCCAAGACCGTTTGAAGGTCTAGGGTTGAGTAATTTGACCAATTGAGGACCCAATTGCAAATGAGTTATCGATTGATCAAAATACTGAATTGGTGACCCAATCATTGTTCAACCTCTATCAAATCACCTTAGATGTTAATGAAATCTTGGGCAAACGGTCTCAAGACCATGTGGGGTCCACCCACATGACCTCAAGACCGTTTGGGCCAAGTTTGAGCCCAATTGGAGCTCAATTGAAGGGTTCAACCTTGTGTTGATGCACATTGTTGAGTATTGATGGGTGAACATTGATAGACCCTAATTGAATCGATTTCAATCCTAATTGGTCAACAATTGAGGGTCAATTGAATGATCAATTGGTTAATCATAACCTTAGTTGACCCAATCCATAGGTGGTCAACATAACTTTGACCTTTTGAGGGCTTCAACATCGGTTAACATCATCGATTGTATCTTTGTTTTTGTTGATGTACCAAGCGGCTGAGACCATGTGAGCCTCGCGGTCTCAAGACCGTGAGAGGGCTCGCGGTCTCAAGACCGTGAGGGGGCTCGTGGTCTCAAGACCGAGAGGAGGCTCGCGGTCTCAAGACCGCGAAGGGCCTCGCGGTCCTGAGGTCAAACTAGCTAAACGGTCAACGTCTCTTCGCGGTCTCAACCCCAATTTGATCTTCGTGGTCTCAACATCAATTGAACCAATGATAGGGCTTCGCGGTCTTGAACCACTTGAAGAGGCTCGCGGTCTTGAAGCCTAAGGGGGCTCGCGGTCTTGGAGTTAGCAAGAGGATCGCGGTCTTGGAAAGTCAAAGTGGGCAAACGGTCAACACTTTCAACCGATTTCAACTCAATTGATGATTAATGATTGAAATCAATCAATGTGATTCCAAGTTGACTTCTTTCAATCAATTCATAATATAAATGGTCCAATGTTGCCCAAATCAAACCCTAATGATAATCCAGGATAGTAAGGGGTTATTTGACTAAGGTTTTTGACCATGATGATGATCAATGGGGTGAATTACCAAAATACCCCTGAAGGGTCAATTGAGTTATACCTTGCTCAATTCAAACTCTAATTACATGAGAATGATGTTTTTAGTCATAATGACTCTATCCAACTTGATCTAGTCTAATGTTATCATCAACCATTAGTATGATGAAAGAGAGAGTACTCTAGAGAGATAAAGTACCCTAGAGAGAGAAAGTAACTCTAATCACATAATGGTGATGTTTTTGGCTATGTTAGCCTATGATGACTCAACCCAATCTGTTTTAGAGTGATGTTGACATCACCTAACCTTATGATGAGAGAGAAAGTACTTATAGAGAGAGAAAGTACTTCTAGAGAGAGAAAGTACCCTTTTTAAGTGGAAACTCAATTGAAGCATCCCCAATACACAGAAATGAGCATAATTAGGGTATGATCCACCTGTGTGAGATCATAGAAACCCTAATTATGATAAATGATGAACCTTTAACTAATCCAAGAGCATCAATGAAGATGTTACTCATACATGATGATGTTATGAGTTTAATTCACCTTGATGTGAATAGTAAACCCTAATTCAAGGGTGATGACATGTAATGTGAATAGTAAACCCTAATTCAAGGGTAATGGCATGCTTTTGAGTATTAAACTCTAATTGATTTGAATTAAAGATTTAACTCTTATGACAAGAGTAGGAAGTACATTCCTTATTTTTGTATTACCTTTATCAGATGTATCAACCATGCAGGTTCTGATATGAAGGTAATCATATCCAGGTATGGATAATGATGTTATATTCATTAAAGGCATGTTGTTAGCCTTATGAATAAGTAAAGTAATATGATGTCTTGCCAAGTGGCATCCTATGCTGATAATGGGCTGTGAGAGCCATGAATACCATAAAAGTCACGCCTTAGAGATGACTTGTGATGAGGATAATGAGAAATGATGATTGATATGAGTTAGGCCTGTTACATTTAGTATTCTTCTTTTATAGCTGCTATGCTATTGTTATTGTTTGCAGAACAATGTATGCTGTTAAAGAATACTGAATGTACCTAACTAATCAAGTATAATGTAGAGCCCTGATCATAGATCCATCATTTTCAGAGATTAAGTGATGGTGAAACAGGTTTTCCTCAGGGAACTCCTGGAGCACATACTTTTGAGTATGTGGGGTACATGGATGTGTAGAACCTTACATCCTAGTGTAGTAAAGTGATGTAGATGTGTAATCCATCCATACTTCACTATAATTCCATACCGTATCAGTGGTAGGTAAACATGAAACCTCCTGATGACGAAGATAGCACAGATATCCGTATCAGTGGTAGGTAAATATGAAACCTCCTGATGACGAAGAGAGTACAGAACGCCACTGTGACTCTAGAATAGCGAAGGACCAGTTTACCCTGGTGAGCTATATTAAGTAGAGACACGAGATGTCCTACAAGTGATCCTCTTACTGACTAAGGAAGGTGAAGGTCATGAGAATCCGGCTCTCTTAATGACCTATGTATGATACTGATGTGACTTCTCAGCGATCAGTTGGAGTATGAGTGGTAAGCCTCATCTCCACAGGGCATAATGTTGTTTGTAAAACATAATCAACCATGTAGTATAACTTGTTAGAGATGACTCCAAGTTAGTTGATTGATGTTACATTGCAATAATGTTTATATTCTCCATATCTCCTAAATTATAGAGATCTTGTTATACCTGCAACTGTTATAGAATACTTTGAAGGCTTTACTGCTTAAAATATTCTTTGATGTTATAATAAAGCTTCTGGCGAAGAGTTATAACTCTCGCTGGGACAATTATGTATAATTGTCTCACCCCGTAGGCTTCAACTTTTTAGGTGGACGTCGGAGACGAAGGAACCAGCCTACAGGTGATCAATCTCAGCAGCAGCACCAGGGGCAGCAGTAATCTCAGGTGGAGATTGTCCTACCATGTGGTGTAGTTAGAGTCAGTCCTATGTGTCCTCTGTACTCTCAGGTCTTGGAGTCTTTTGTATAGTGATCTTGAGATTTTGTATCTTGATGTATATAATTACTCGAGAAGTAATTATCCTGAGATGTAAACAGTTTATCTCTCTTTATGAAAGAAGCTTTTATGGATCCAAGCTCCTGTATCGAAAAGTTTTAATTTTCTGTGATTTTTGTCTTCCGCTGATTACCGATTCGCTTCCGCTAAGTTTTAATCGTGTTTATGACATGGTTTGGAGATCAGAGCCCACACCTACTTTAGGGCTCCATCTTTTATCTTAATGCACTTCAATCACATCTAAATATGTTAGATTACATGTTATTTTTCTCAATATGTATATTTCTATCAAATGCATTTATGTATTTTCTTTGCATGCTTTTTAGGTACTTGGACTACACTTAGACGGATGAGAGAGAGAGGATGATTATAGGGTTTCTTTACCCTTGGAGAGTCCCACACTGAGTTCAAAATCTCCCTCAACCTACCCCTAGTGGCCAAGAGTCAACTCAAGCAAAAAAATCCATGAATGAGCAAAGTTGAAATGCAAAGTGCATTTAAAGATCCCAACATGGTTGTAGTGCCAAGGAATGGCCTTGTTGGTCAAGAAAAAATCACATAGATATAAAATAATCCAACAAGCTACAACCCTCAACATCATGACCGTGCCAAGAAGACCCCAGGATGACTTTGCTAGCCAGAACGACCATGCTGGCCAGAGGTAGAATGGGCATTCCAAGCATAACAACCAAATGCCCAACTCGCCCACCACAGACGTGTTACCCAGCACGGCCGTGCTACCTAGACCCCACCATGGCTGAGCTTCCCTACACGACCGTGCTACCAACCTCCATTTTCCCACTTTCATCTTTTCATTTTCCACTTCCCAAAATGTTCATTACCTCTCAGCATGACTGTGATACCTCCTACCTACCATGGTTGTACTACCCATCCTAGTCATGCTACCACCAAAACCCTACATTTTTCTGCATTGTTCTACCCAAAATTCCCTCACTTAACCTAGTGCTTCCCCACCACCTATATATACCTTAGAGGCAGCAGTAGCACGAGGTTAAACCCCCATAGCATTAATTTCTACCTCCTTTGAGCATTGAAGGAGGTTACACCTACTCTCACCTACCTCCACCTCGTTTCTACCTTCCTCTACCTCAAAACCTTAGTTTTCTAGGGTTTTGACCATCATCCACCACCATTCCATGCCATCCATCCATCTTGGGAGAATAAGTGCATGCTCCAACATGTAGGAAGTGAAGAAGAAGGAGTCTTCACCACGTTCAATGGCCCCCTACTCCTCTACTCATTCTTTCTCTTATTTTTCTTATTTTTTGTCTAGATAAGCCCCATGTGGTGGGATTTTTCTTGGGGGAATATAACTTATAAACTCTATGTTTTCATTCTATGATGATTTCTTTCTACTTCTATCTTATTTCCCATGTTTCTTCTTGTGGTGTGTGCTTGAAAACATAAATTGATTGATATTTAATGCTTGAAACCACCTAGATCTAAGATAAGATGGCATATGTGAGGCTATTTTGAGAATTTCTCCTATGCCCAACTAGTGGATTCCCATATAGCACCCCATCTTCCTACACATATATCCCTTCTCTTACACCTAGGTGTGAGATCTAAGTAGCTAGTGTAGAGCATTTAGTGTAATTACCTAGGAGTTTTCTAAAAGCTAGATTGTGAGTAATATGAGGTGATATACCCTCACCTATATTTCACATTCCTACCTTTAGCTCCCAACGTACTAAGGATTCCTAGTCTAAAAACCTAGGTTAGTTGAATCCCTTTGTAATCCCACCTAAACCTTATTCAATTGAGCCTCGTAAGGCTATATAGAGTGTTGAAGGGTGTAGTTCATGTTGATTTGAGAGTTATACATCACCAATATTTTGATAATGACTTTACCATTCCATTCCTATGTATCTAATATGTTTGTTCAAGATTGATTTTAGGCTTTAGGTACATGTTTAGGATCAAATTACACAAGCCCTAGCCTGTTCAAGTCAAATGCAATGCAAGTGTGCTTTTTGGGATATCACTCCAAATAACCTTAGATGATTTTTCTAATCACTTGTATTGATGATATGACTTGTAATTAAGATGAGAAAAAATCAGGTACACTTAATTCCAAGATTTAATCACTCAAATGTCAATTTAGAAAATTGTCACAAGTTGTTCATCGGTAGAGTTGGAAACTCAACCGATCCTATGATGGATTTTCTGAAGATGACCCATCAGTCGAGTTGCACACTCAGAGAACTCAACCGACCGACTCACTGAAAACTAATTTTAGCTCATCAGTCGAGTTTCCCAGAACAAACTCGACCGATAGTTTGAAAATTGGCTTTGTCATTTAGTGGATCGGTCGAGTTACCTTTATTGAAACTCGACTGAATGTATTGTACGAAAAATGCAAAAAAAGTGACTATAACTGTTGGTGAGTTGTTTTGGGCAAAAATAGATATGTTGCATCTTCAAAAATGGCTATATTTTGACCCTAAGTGATCCCACACTCAAGGGAACACCCCCATATATAAATAGGACCCCTTGGAGTTCATTCCAAGTTTTCTCATTCATACTATTCTAAGTCCTTTCTATAGTTGAGTGTGTTGCAACACCTTGAGCCCCTTTCTCTCTCTAGTTTACACTTCATTTCATGATTATGAGTGATATAGGCATGTTGTAAGAGACATACTTCCTTGTGATTGTAAAGCTCTCATCTACTACATCTTCCCTACCCCTTTCCTCCATGAAGCAAAGGTGAAGCAAGTTACTATGAGATTTGGGACACTGCCTATGAGATTTGGGACAAATTGTGCATCACCTATGAAGGCACAAATAAAGTCAAGGAGGCCAAGATCTACATGTTGAACAACCTTCTAGAGAACTTCAAGATGGGCAAGAAAGAAGGGTTCTCTGATATGTACTCAAGACTCAATGTCGTCATCAATAGGTTGGCTGCATTGGGCAACACTTTGGATAGAGGTGTAATCAACTCCAAGATCTTGAGGACTCTGCCAAAGAGAAGGGATTCAAAGGTACCCTCCATTGAAGAAGTGAGGATCATTGGTGACATACCAACCGAAGAGCTCATTGGAAACCTCCAAGCCCATGAGCCAAGACTTGACAAACAAGAAGAAGAAGTCAAGCAAGAATAGAAGGAAGCCAAGAAGATCAAAGATAGTGCTTTCAAAGAACAAGTGGAGGCGGTCGTTCTTCAACAACAACTTGCTTTCCAGACTTCTCCTTCCTCCTCTAGTGAAGATTACAAGTGATCATGAAGCCAACTACATCAAGGGTAAACACTCTAAGGGAAAGCAAGCTTCCTCCTCCTCTACTCCTAGATGCTAAAAGTGCGGACAAAAGGGGCACTACAAGAGTGAATGCCCCAAGTCAAGAAAGTCACACCACAAGGGAAGATCAAAGAAGGAAGAGGAGTATAAGAGGAAGGACAAGAAGGAGAAGAGACACAAGAATTCAGCTCATGTAGCTTGGAAAGCTTCATCTTCAAGCAGCTCAAGCTCCAAAGAAGATGGACAGTGCCACCTTGCACTCATGGCCTCTACTAGTGAAGAAATTGGTGAGGTAAGTGAGGTAAGTTTGCATGAGTTATCTAAGGATGCTATTATTGACATGCTTATCTCTACCCATTCATCTTGTGCTAAGTGTAAATTAACATGAATTTACCGTGCGTAGAACGCAAGTGCACGCGTTAGAGTAATATAGGCCTTTGTGAGGCTCGAGTCAAACTCAGGGAAATGTAATTATTGGTAGACTACTACTAACTACTTGCAATAATCTAGACCGAATAAATTTGATTTGAGAGTTGATTAAAAAGGAAAAGTAAAATGAAAGAAAATTGAGCAATCGATTAAATGTTTAGTTTAATCAATTCAAATGGGAATCTTTAGGATTACGGTTTCACCGTAGGTTCTCGTTGTATTAATTCCTACATAGTTTACCTAATCCGTCTCTCATTCCGGGTAGTGGCCTGTATTCAAAATTTCTCACTTTCGTGATACAATTCACTACCTAAATCTAGGTTGGTTCCATAGTAGTAGTAATATATACCCTAAACTAGGTGCATGAAGACCATACTCTGGGTTTCCACCATTAATCGTACAACACCTTGTTCAAAGGATTTATTAGTTAATGTGAATTCTGTCTCTTTTCAACCATTAATTCTTCTTTCAAAGTAATTAAAGGCATTAGATTATCATTAGGGTGATCAATCATAATGATATAATGGAGAAAATGAAATCATACCATGGATTTACGAGACAAATTATGAAATACTATGGTAAAATGTCATACAACCATCACCCGGGCTACTCTCGGTCCTAAAGATAAAGGGGATTAGCCCCACATGTTCATCTCAATGAAAGACAGGATGAGGGAAAGGGAAAACATGGAGAAAATGTGAATGAAAGTGATGTAAACCCCTGAACGGAGGAGGTCTGGGCATTCCTTGACGTAGAATGTGTGATCTACAACCTTCCGGCGGTGGAAAACGTCTTCGGTGGCTCTCAAAATGATTGGGGCTTGGCTCTGGGCTGCGTTATTCTCTCCTCCTCTCCTTGAGCCTTGCTACGACACATCAATATGATCATTTATAACCAAAAATATGAAAGATAGGAGATTTGATGCAAAATGAGATTATAGACTAAAGAGAGTGAATCATGTGATTTAACCACAAATGCGACTAATAAACACATAAAACGCATGTAAAACCGGTCTATAAAAGCGACTCAAAATCCTCACATCAAACTCCCCTAAGCTTAAACATTGCTTGTCCTTGAGCAACAAAACTATAGAATAAAATTGTGAGGGTCAACTAAAGAGCATACTATCACAATAGACATTACCGTATGATTCCCACCAGGCATTCACATACCGGCCCTCACTAACCACAGAATGGTAACTACCCTATAGGTGACGATGATCATATATAATAGATATCCACTCCAAGATTAGTGAACACTTTTCAAATAAGGCAGTTAATATAATAAAATCTTCCAGTTCAGGCTTGGTGCATCGTGTGATCTCTTATCTACGTTGCTCATAACCTAACTACCATCTAAATGGAAGCAGATCTCCTGAAATACAAAAGTGAGGAGATAATCACGGGTGGCCTACCATTTTGAGCAACGGGTGGTTGGGATAGGTGGTTTATGTAAGAAAGAGTAGCAAAATACAATTTGACATGCAACGGCACAAAAAAATTGACCTACATGATGCTCATGCATATGAAAATGGCCTAATGCTTACATTTTAGGTGGAATGATGCATGCATTACCATTCTATCCCAACGAGAGACAGAATATCTACAAAACTACACATGTGCTTGTTCTTCTTATTATGCATGTGAACAAGTTCCTTCATCTTTCTGATCTTCACTTACTTTTTATTTTTTCTTCCTTTTTTTTCTTTTTTTCAGCCCTTATTTTGCTTCATGAACTAAGATGAAATTTGCACATCTTTGTCTTGGGCTCATTCTCATAACTACTATTTTTTCATTGTATTTTATTTTCAGAAAGTATGAAACAAGTTCCTTATTTCCAGAAGAAACAAGGCACATCATGTACAAAATGATTAATATTATGCAAAATGCAACTAAAATGACATTGACATGCATTCTAAAATCTGTGCATGCATGACTATAATGCAACATTTTTTTTTCTTTTTATAAATGCAACAGATTTAAAAACTAACTATAATGAGATCCTATCTACATGATATGCAATCAAGAGATGACAAACTATAAAGTGCTCCCAATTCTTATGGTGGAGTGTAAATGAGATGAGGTGGATAGATCACAAGATTAATTGACAGAACCCTTAGAAGATATTATATGTCCCTCCTTACTGACATGTGTAAAATCAAGGGATTTCTCTCTCTTATTTCAGATTAAAGTCCCATAAACCATTTGGCCATTTTAGGCTCAACATCTAATTCTGTCCACTTTCCTTGAATCATAGGCATGTAGAGTTGTGATCTTATGTTTTAAAGTTGACAAACCCAATTATTTTCATAAGTTAAGTGCTCAAGTTCAAACAACGCAAGCTTGCAATTAATGAAAAATTTTCAAATTTACCCATAACTCTCATGTGAAAAACATAGAGATGACAAATTACACTGGACATCCACGGATACACTAGATAGCATGTGGATCCTAAAAGCTAAAAGCTCAGAAAATTGCTAAAATAAAATAAAAGGTAATAAATGATAAAAACAAAGGAAAATAAAAGATAGAAATTGTTCCATATCCCCCCTAAGCTTGAATCCGACTATGGCCTCATAGCCAAAAACAATCTTAGCAGGTGGAACAGTGATACCATTTATTGCTCAAGTGGTGGGTATTGTGGGGCAGTGGGATCCCATGATGGATATTGCCCCTGGAAGTTTGGATCATATGGGGGCATTAGTGGAGGTTGAGGATATCCCCCGAAGTAGTTTTGGCTCCAGTAGTAATCATAGAACGGCTGCTGCTGCTGCTTGATCCTCCCCAACCAGTCGTAGACCCATTGCTGATTGGTGAACAGTTGACGTTCATTCTCGAAGATAGCTTGTTGATTAACATACAGCTGATTCATAGTCTCTTGGATATCAGCAAATGACGCAGTGTGTTGTTGTTGTGTCTCCTGAATGCTCTGTAGCATGGTGTACATGCCCTGCATAGAATAGACATCCTCTCCTTGTTGAGAGGGTTGTGGTGGCGGAGGCTATGAAGATGATGATGCACCCGGGTATAAGCGTGGACACTTCCGCGGTGCCACTCGTGAACAAAGAGGAGTAGCAGTCTCCTCTTCCTCCTCCTACTCATCACTGTCATCATTGTCGTTATCGTCCTCGTCTTCTCCACTGTCGGAGTCGTCGATAGCAATTATGGGCCATTTGAAATGCTGGGCCCCCTGGATGTTGAAGACGGGATCTGGAAGGGCGCACTCTTGATACTCTTTGTTTACGTGGCAATGTGCATATACCATGCCATCACGAACTGTCAACAAGTTAGACCGGTGCAAATGAGGAAGGTTGATAGAGCTTTTACTTAGCAAGGGAGGCATTGAAGAAAGGTCTAGCCCGAGGTAGACGGCTAGAGGAGTGATGAGTCCCCCAAAATGAATTGGGGCCCACCGAGTACTTTTCTTCATTGCCATTACGCACGTTAGGAAGAAGGTGCCCCAATTAAGCTTGCCACGTGTCAGCAAATTATACAGAAAGAAGAGGTCTGTGGCAACACATCCCATTATCACACAGATAACGAGGTGTTACGCGAAAACGTGCGGAAATCACCATAACCACAGATTATGAAAACACGGGTTAATTAAAACTGATTGTGGAAAACTAATAAACTGTGAAACTATTACTTTCCATTCCTCATCCTGCAAGGAAACATGTCACATATATACATATATACGAGATCTGATACGTGTCCACAGCTCAGGAACAGCTGTTCATTCGTCACATGAGTTCACCACCTGTTCATATACATAAAGGCCCACATCCGGCCAACAGCAGGATATACAAACATCATCGATCATTCATCGTGAAACAACGTCAAAACACTGCCAAGGACCTGAGAGTACAGGGATGACTCTAGACTCTACTACAAAACATCCAAAACAGCAGCATGTTCATCGCTTGCCTTCTACTGCTCGTCAAGATGCTCGTCCGCAACACCACGACCACGACCACATCTACCTCGACCACCTAAAAAGGGTGTAAACCAGCGGAGTGAGACAATTCAACAATTGTCCCAGCGGGAAACATAACTCCCCACCGCAACTACAGAACCTCAGCAAGATAAACTATAACAGCAGGTAACTAATAACAGGTATAACAAGAGCAGTCTATATAAAGCAAAGCTATTCTTACTGACAAGCTTATCAGTTGTACAAGAGCGTATAACCAGATATCTCTCAAGGGAACAAGATTGACAAGATAAGATATATCACTATGTAACATGATTATCAAAACAAAGCATATTACCACATACCTGATGGATATAGAAGTAACTACAGATATAATAGAATTAGCTACACAAACAAGGCCTCAACCAATGTTTTGTGTTTATCTTAAGCAGTAAATACTAACAGCTGTGTTACGTATTATTATGCCATGAGGATTTGAACCTTACCGTTCAAATCCAACCTTCGGTTACGAAACCCAAGCCGGTGCCATACAAGGTCAATGGAAGAGTCGGACTCCATGACCTCCCACCTCGTGGTCAGTACACGAGTACAACACAAGTAGGACCGTAGTCACATGCTGAAGTGGTCTAAGCCACAGGGTTAGCTCCATAGGCTACCCTCACTCTAGCCTGCCTTGGTACAGGTCTCGGCGGTAGTAAAACTAAGCCACGGGCATGTTCACCGTGCTCTGAGCCATGAAAGCATTCATGCTCCACACATCACATGTCCTGAGCTATGGGCCTGTTCACCATGCTCTTTATACATATATGAGTCTGTAACCGAAGTTACACTCTTACCTCCTCATTTTTAGGCTAGGAGCAACCAACACATATTCAACAATATGCGCTTCCAGGTTAACCCGTAGGAGAACCTGTTTCACCATCACCAAGTCCTGACGATGATGGATCTATGGCCAGGGCAAACTACATGATATATTTCACTGTGATTAATTAGTATCTTTTCGATGGATTGCAAGATTCAACCAAGTTGTATAACATGCAAGATATAACAAAAGTAAATAACATTATATTATTATGGAAACACATCAACCTGATCCATCTCAAGAATCCAGCATCACATGTTACCACTTGGCCTCTTGCCAATCATCCAGATCCATCTCAAGGATCATCACATACCATGGGATCTCAATCCCTCATCATGTATAGTCACTGCCTCTTCATGGCTCACATCAACATCATGGGACCAACACATCATACATACCACCTCATAGAATAATTATCAAAGTGATGTTACTCATCACATATGTCTCATAGCCCTCTCATGGCTAAACATCACCTGCATGGTTAGGGTACATAATAATCATAGTTTCAACATAAGGGATATGCTCACTATCATGAAATATCATACAAGATACTCTACTTATCATTCTTACACTATTTGGTGATCAAGTGTATTAAGCACATCATTAACAAACCAAGTTCATGCTTACCCTTATCTCAGGATTATATGAATAAACAAGATGTTCACATCAAGCAAGATGTCATGATGAGAATACAACACTATTATTACCACTGTCATTACTGTCACCATCCACTATCGTTATGGTATCACAATCATTACCATTATCATTATGCAAGCTGCCAGTGTAACTATCACTTAACATTGTTATTAACAAATAAGCATAAGACTTGCATCATGTTTATTATTACTACCATTATTACCTTCACTACTATTATCAGTATTATGACTATCATCATCCAATATTATCATTATTGTTATGTCACTAAGCAAGTTATTAGTGTAACTGTCACTTAGCATCAACTTTAACCTATAAGCATAAAGATCATATCGTTACCACTACCTTCCTTATCATCATCACAACTATCAGTCACATTATTGCTATCATCAACATTATCTCTATTATTATAAGGGCATCACCATCATTTGTTTGTGCATAAGCATTCACTTCCATATCACATGAGACTGTCACTATAGAACCACATAACCCTCACTATAACTCCTCACAAACCTCACCTATACACTGCTCACAACGGCTATAGCAAGGAGTGCAGCAACGCTGCGTTGCTACCCAGCACCCAACCCATGACACAGCGTCACAAGGTATCGTGCATCAGGGTGTCGAGCATCCCATGTCTATCGGGCAATGCCCGTCACGCTCCCTGCCGTCCGACACGCATGGAGGTGTGACACCCGTCACAACACCCCAACAGCAACGCCCGGTATCAAGGGGGCCACAACAACGACCAGGAGAGAGAGAAGGAAAGAGAGAAGGACTCCCACAAAACATGCAACTATCAAACCAACCCTGACGGCCGTCACACTTCAAGGGGAGAGGCGTGACACTCGTCACAACCCCAGGCCCTGTCGGCCGTCACACCACAACATGTATCGTATGATATCAACCCTTCATGCCCAACACAACTTGTAACGGCCAACACTCACACTAGCCTATCGTTCAACCCAAGAACACCATGACATACTTAGTCTATCGTCCTTCATAAGAACAAAGATGCTGCTCATCACAAGGACCATATCGTCCAACAAGCGTCATATCAGCTAACATTATCTAGCTCACCCTATCACCCATCACAAGGGCAGGGATATCGTCCAACTCAAGGGCTCACACCATAACGTCCATCACAAGACATCCATGTCATCCAACTCATCCAAACAAGGGAGGTTATCGCCCATCCTAGGTCATCTTCAACCTCCAACTCAAGGGAGCACAAACCCTAGAAAGCAAGGTGCACAAAGGAACCATATACCCTAGAGGGGGATCGGCTACCAAAGGTACACAAGCGAGGTACAAAAGAAAGGAACTAAGTTAAGCTACTAACATGTAACAAGATCAAAACTAGAGGTAAAGGAGTTAGGGTTAGAAGATGTGCAACCCGCCTTAAGCTCCAAGCTCCAAGGAAGAAGAAGCACTTCAAGATCCAAGGGATGTCGTCCACCAAAGTTGATCCAAGAGAGGGTATCGGCCACCACTACAACTCCAGGAGAGTGTATCAGCCAACACGCGCAAAGAAGGAGAGGAGTGTCGTGCACTCAAGGTGGAGGGGAGACCAAAAGAGCAAAGGAAGCTAAGGCAAGGGAAAGAGCCACCTATATAGAAAGAAGGGGAGGAGAAACCAAGGTAGATCCATGCTAAGTGTCGTCCACCCATGGGACACTTGTCCTAGGGTTCAAGCCAACACACTAGCAAGCCAAGAGACACTTGTCCAAGATATACACCAAGTGTCCACCAAACATGGTCAAGGCTGGACCAAGCAACATGGGCGACACAACTAGAAGCTCTGCTGGGTGACACACCACCTTGTTGGCCGACACAAACCAACCTAGGGTGACACAAACTTCACTTGGCTGACATAAGGCTCAAGCAAGCCCAAACAAGTCACCTCAAGGCCCGAACAAGCTCAACCAAGGCCCAAGAAATTCAAACAACAAGCACAAGCCTTCCTCTCAACCCTAGAGGAAGCAAAGAGGGGAAAACATCTCACAAGATGACAAACTTGCACACAAAACCCTAAACTTGGGTTATTTGCAAGCAGCCCCTTGAACTCTCAACAAAGCACAACCAAACCCTAATCACCACTTAGAGGTGATTAGCAAGCATCAAACCACCAAGGTCGAGCAAAACAAATAGGGTAAACCCTAAACGCAGGTCAGAGTCTTTACAAGCTAACCCCCTTTAAGGTATTTTGTCCCCGAAATCCGAAGAGAAAAGTGAGGGATACTTTCTCCTCATCTCTTCCTCAAGCTCCCACGTGGCTTCCTCAACGCCACGACGCTGCCAAAGAACCTTCACAAGAACCAGATCTTTCTTCTTTAGCTTCTTGATTCTTCTGTCAAGGATCGCCACAGGGCCTTCCTCGTAGGTCACATATGCATCAAGCTCAACCTCAACAGGCTATATCATTGTACCTGAATCCGGATGACTTTTCTTCAACATACTGACATGAAACACTAGATGCAACTTGTGCAACTCTGGAGGCAACTCTAACTCATAAGCTACCTTGCCAACACGTGCTATGACTGAGTAAGGCCCCATATACCTGGGTGCCAATTTACCCTTCCGTCCAAACCTTAGCACACCTTTCCACGGCGAGACTTTTAGATAAACTTTGTCTCCTACCTGGAAGTCCAAAGGTCGTCGGTGATTGTCTGCATAAGACTTCTGTCTGTCCTGTGCCACTTTCAACTGTTGTTGTATCACTTTGATCTTATCTGTCGTCTGTTGTACTAACTCAGGACCCAAAAGCTGATACTCACATGATTCATACCTACACAAAGGAGATCTGCACTTCCTTCCATACAAAGCTTCATAAGGAGCCATGTCAATGCTTCACTAATAACAGTTGATGTAGGCAAACTCTATCAAACTCAGATGTACATCCCAGTTGCCTAGAAACTACAAAACACAAGCTCGAAGAAGATCTTCCAAAATCTGAATAGTCCTCTCAGACTGTCCATCTGTCTGCGGGTGAAAGGTTGTACTGAACCTTAACTGCGTTCCCAATGCCCTGTGCAACTGTTTCCAAAAATGACTCATAAACTGAGGACCTCTGTCAGAAATTATCGTTGCTAGCACACTATGCAAACGTACTATCTCATCCACATATACTCGAGCTAGTTTCTCAGCTGTATACGTCGTCTTCACTGGTAGAAAATGGGCAGATTTAGTCAATCTGTCCACTATCACCCAAATGGAATCATGATTCCTAGTTGTCAGGGATAGACCAACTATGAAATCCATGGTTATATGATCCCATTTCCACTGTGGTATTGGCAAAGGTTGCAATGTACCTGCCGGCTTCTGATGTTCAGCCTTCACTTGCTGACAAACCGCATATCTCGCCACGAACTCAGCTACATCTCTCTTCAAACCGGGCCACCAATACAAGTCCTTTAGACTATGATACATCTTGGTGACACCTGGATGCATAACATACATCGACGTTTGTGCTTCCTCAAGCACCAACTTCCTCAGATCATCAGCATCTGGAACCACCATCCTATCACGATAGCAAACTAGTCCATCCTCAGACTCATGAAACCCATCACGCTTGTCGCTGTCGAACTCTGATCTGATCAACTGTATCGCATCATCTGTCTGCTGTGCATTCTTGATCTACTGTCTCAACGTAGGCTTAACTTGCATCTCTGCGAAAAGACCAGACAACAAAGAAACTTCCATCTGCACATTCATCTGTCGCAGAGAAACAAACATATCCGCTTATGGCATACCAGAGAACTCAACTGTGCCTTCTTTGAAGAAAGAGAAGAAGACTTTCTACTAAGCGCATCGGCTACCACATTCGCCTTACCAGGATGATACTCGATCGTGCAGTCGTAATCATTGATCAACTCCATCCATCGTCGTTGTCGCATGTTCAACTCTTGCTGTGTAAAGATATACTTTAGATTCTTATGATCCGTAAAAATCTGACACACTTCCCCATACAAATAGTGTCTCCAAATCTTTAGTGCATGAACCACTGTTGCCAACTCCAAGTCATGAGTCAGATAGTTCTCCTCATGATTATTGAGTTGTCACGAGGCAAAAGAAACCACATGATCCACCTGCATCAAAACGCAACCTTAACCTTTCTTGGAAGCATCACAAAAAACAACATAGCCTTTCCCAGTCTCTGGCAAGATCAATACTGGAGCACTGGTCAGCTTCTCCTTCAAACTCTGGAAAGCTAGCTGACATCGATCATCCCAAACAAAAGGTACACCCTTCCTGGTCAACTTCGTCATCGGAAACGCGATCACACTGAAGTCCTTGATAAACCTCCGGTAGTATCCTGCCAAACCAAGGAAACTACGAACTTCTGTCGTCGTCTTCGGTTGTTCCTAATCCACAATGGATTCCACCTTCTTCGGATCTACTTTGACGCCTTCAGCAGATATCACATGATCCAAGAAAGTCACTTCTTCCAACCAGAACTCACACTTACTGAACTTGGCATACAACTGATGTTGACGAAGAAGTGTCAATGCTCTACGAAGATGTTGCTCATGCTCTAGCCTGTCCCGACTATAGATCAAGATGTCATCTATAAAGACTACAATAAACTGATCTAAGAACGGACGGAACACTCTGTTCATCAGGTCCACGAAAGCAGTAGGTGCATTGGTTAACCCAAACGGCATAACCACGAACTCAAAATGACCATACCTCATCCTGAAAGCTGACTTTGGTATGTCATCCGCCTTTATCCTCAACTGATGATATCCAGACCGTAGATCGATCATCGAAAACACTGTAGCACTACGCAACTGATCGAACATATCATCTATCCTCGGCAACGGGTACTTGTTCTTGATCGTGACCTTGTTCAACTGCCAGTAATCTATACACAACCGCATCGAACCATCCTTCTTCTTAACGAATAACACGGGAGCACCCCACGGCAACGTACTCGGTCGGATAAAACCTGTGTCCAACAACTCTTGCAACTACTTCTTCAATTCTGCCATCTCTGCTGGAGGCATCCTGTATGGTGACTGTGCAACTGGCTGTGTCCCTGGAACCAGATTGATCTCAAAATCAATCTCTCGGGGTGGAGGAACACCAGGAAACTCCTTAGGAAACACGTCTGCAAACTCTCGGACAACTGACACCTCCTCAAGACTAGGACCTTTCGCCTTGGTAACCATAACAGTATCCACCACGTGAGCTAGGAACGCCTCACATCCTTATCGTAACAACTTATCTGCCACCATAGCTGATACCAAACATGTCGGAAGAATCTTCCTATCTCCCTGGAAGATCCACTTCTCTCCAGCAACATCGAACACTACCTGCTTGGAACCACAGTCCTAGACAACCTTATATTTCTCCAAGGTATCCATCCCTAGGATAACATCGAAACCATGCATATCAAGTGGTATAAGATCCACCTAGATGCGATGTCCCGAGAAAGACAAGACACAAGATGGACACTCTTCTTGAAGCAAAGAGGAACCATCAAGAGGGGTTTCTAACAACAAGCTATCCTTCTTACAGCTAACAGGTAAACGACAGGTTTCAAGCATACTATAGGCGATAAAAGAGTGTATAGCACCCGAGTCAACCAGAATAGATATAAAGCAAGAAGAAGACATATCAGAATGAAATAACTCCATCTGACCTGTCACCACTCGCGGGTTGACTATCGCCTCCGGCTGACTCATGGCATAGAATCAAGCCGTTGCTTGCTGTCCACGACCTCTGCTCCCTTGAGCAGACGATCCAACTTGAGACGTCTGACCGCGTCCTCGTCCTCTACTACCACTGGCCTGTGGTCTCTCTGACCTCTGAAAATTCTGCCTCGGTTGCTGTGTCACTTCAACATCTCTATTCGGGCAATTGGACTTCCAATGCCTGACATGTCCACAAAGATGGCATGTCTTGTCCTCAAACCGTGGCCTAGCTGGCCCTGTCACTGCCACAGAAGCTGAACTGTGCGCCTTAGATGGTGAAGAAACATAACCTTTCCCCTTACTCGGAGACCACTGAGAGGGTATACCAACACTTCTCATCGTTGACGATGCTGAAAACCTAGGCTTCTTAAAGCCACCAATCCTACGTCCTTGAAACTAAGCAGGTCTTTTAAGGGACATAGACTCTCTTTTCTCCCTTACTGTTCTCTCGATCCGTCGAACTGATTCCATGGACATAGTAAACCATTCTCGGTTCTCCAACGCAGACACCGGGGTTGTCAACTCAGCACCCAAACCGTTCTCGAAACGTCTGATCTGTTCCTCTTCTGTTGTCGCCATGTGAGGACAGAACCTCAACAGATCCATAAACCTAGCTTCGCACTCGGTGATGTTCATCGTTCCTTGTCACAACTTCTCAAACTGACTGATCTTCTCATCCAGGTACGTCTTCGGAAAGCATCCGGTGACGAACTCACGTCGAAACACTTCCCAACAGATCACCTCACCAGGCCGCTTTTCTTCTTTGATGGTCCACCAGTGACCATCACTACCTTTCAGAAGGTAGACAACATGATTTACCTTGTCTGCTTCGGGGATGTCAAGGATTCGAAAAGCCTTCTCGAGACTTGTCAGCCACAGATCTGCATCCACTGGATCAGCCGTTCTAACATAATCCGAAGCTCCAACTCGGCGAAGCCGCTCAAAGGTCTTCCCAATACCCGATGCTTCTCCATGGGGAACATGTGCTCACAGAGGAGGCACTGGTAATCGCTCAACCATGAGATTCATCGTAGCCATTAACTGCCCCATAAGCTGTTGGTAAGCAGGATGTTCAAGTATGGCTAGGTTAAATTGGGGAACCTCAGGCACCCGATCTTCATGTGCCTGTCTATCTGCTCCATCAACCGATGCAGCATCAATATGCTCAGGAGCATGTTCTTCATGGTTTCTAGACATCTTGGTCTTTCTTCCGCTGAGGGCAGAAGATTTTTGTAAGAAAACCTGGAAAACTGATAAGAACAGACTCAACCTAGTCCTAAATCCCTGTAGACTCAGTGAACCTATGGCTCTGATACCAAAACTTGTGGCAACACATCCCATTATCACACAGATAACAAGGTGTTACGCGAAAACGTGCGGAAATCACCATAACCACAGATTATGAAAACACGGGTTAATTAAAACCGATTGTGGAAAACTGATAAACTGTGAAACTATTACTTTCCAGTCCTCATCCTGCAAGGAAACATGTCACATATATACATATATACGAGATCTGATACGTGTCCATAGCTCAGGAACAGATGTTCATTCATCACATGAGTTCACCACCTGTTCATATACATAAAGGACCACATCCGTCCAACAGTAGGATATACAAACATCATCAATCGTTCATCGTGAAACAACGTCAAAACACTGCCAAGGACCTGAGAGTAAAGGGATGACTCTAGACTGTACTACAAAACATCCAAAACAACAGCATGTTCATCGCTTGCCTTCTACTGCTCGTCAAGCTTCTCATCCGCAACACCACGACCACGACCACATCTACCTCGACCACCTCAAAAGGGTGTAAACCAGTGGAGTGAGACAATTGAACAATTGTCCCAGTGGGAAACATAACTCCCCACCGCAACTACAGAACATCAGCAAGATAAACTATAACAGCAGGTAACTAATAACAGGTATAACAAGAGCAGTCTATATAAAGCAAAGCTATTCTTACTGACAAGCTTACCAGTTGTACAAGAGCGTATAACCAGATATCTCTCAAGGGAACATGATTGACAAGATAAGATATATCGCTATGTAACATGATTATCAAAACAAAGCATATTACCACATACCTGATGGATATAGAAGTAACTACAGATATAATAGAATTAGCTACACAAACAAGGCCTCAACCAATGTTTCGTGTTTATATTAAGCAGTAAATACTAACGGCTATGTTACATATTAATATGCCCTGAGGATTTGAACCGTACCGTTCAAATCCAACCTTCGGTTACGAAACCCAAGCCGGTGCCATACAAGGTCAATGGAAGAGATGGACTCCATGACCTCCCACCTCGTGGTCAGTACACGAGTACAACACAAGCAGGACCATAGTCACATGCTGAAGTGGTCTAATCCACAGGGTCAGCTCCATAGGCTACCCTCACTCTAGCCTGCCTTGGTACAGGTCTCGACGCTAGTAAAACTGAGCCACAAGCCTGTTCACCGTGCTCTGAGCCATGAACACATTCATGCTCCACACATCACATGTCCTGAGCCATGGGCCTATTCACCATGCTCGTTATACATATCTGAGTCTGTAACCGAAGTTACACTCTTACCTCCTCATTTTCAGGCTAGGAGAAACCTACACATATTCAACAATATGTGCTTCCAGGTTAACCCGTAGGAGAACCTGTTTCACCATCACCAAGTCCTGACGATGATGGATCTATGGCCAGGGCAAACTACATGATATATTTCACTGTGATTAATTAGTATCTTTTAGATGGATTGCAAGATTCAACCAAGTTGTATAACATGCAAGATATACCAAAAGTAAATAACATTATATTATTATGGAAACACATCAACCTGATCCATCTCAAGAATCCAGCATCACATGTTACCACTTGGCCTCTTGCCAATCATCCATATCCATCTCAAGGATCATCACATACCATGGGATCTCAATCCCTCATAATGTAGGGTAACTGCCTCTTCACGGCTCACATCAACATCATGGGACCAACACATCATACATACCACCTCATAGAATAATTATCAAAGTGATGTTACTCATCACATATGTCTCATAGCCCTCTCATGGCTAAACATCACCTGCATGGTTAGGGTACATAATAATCATAGTTTCAACATAAGGGATATGCTCACTATCATGAAATATCATACAAGATACTCTACTTATCATTCTTACACTATTTGGTGATCAAGTGTATTAAGCACATCATTAACAAACCAAGTTCATGCTTACCCTTATCTGAGGATTATATAAATAAACAAGATGTTCACATCAAGCAAGATGTCATGATGAGAATACATCACTATTATTACCACTGTCATTACTGTCACCATCCACTATCATTATTGTATCACTATCATTACCATTATCATTATGCAAGCTGCCAGTGTAACTATCACTTAACATTGTTATTAACAAATAAGCATAAGACTTGCATCATGTTTATCATTACTACCATTATTACCTTCACTACTATTATCAGTATTATGACTATCATCATCCACTATTATCGTTATTGTTATGTCATTAAGAAAGTTATTAGTGTAACTGTCACTTAGCATCAACTTTAACCTATAAGCATAAAGATCATATCGTTACGACTACCTTCCTTATCATCATCACAACTATCAGTCACATTATTGCTATCATCAACATTATATCTATTATTATAAGGGCATCACCATCCTTTGTTTGTGCATAAGCATTCACTTCCATATCGCATGAGACTGTCACTATAGAACCACATAACCCTCACTATAACTCCTCACAAACCTCACCTATACACTGCTCACAACGGCTATAGCAAGGAGTGCAGCAACGCTGCGTTGCTACCCAGCACCCAACCGACGACACAGTGCCACAAGGTATCGTGCATCAGGGTGTCGAGCGTCCCATGTCTATCGGGCAACGCCCATCACACTCCCTGCTGGCCGATACGCGCGGAGGTGTGACGCCCGTCACAACACCCCAACAGCAATGCCCGGTATCAAGGGGGCCACAACAATGACCAGGAGAGAGAGAAGGAAAGATAGAAGGATTCCCACAAAACTTGCAACTATCAAACCAACCTTGATGGCCGTCACACTTCAAGGGGAGAGGTGTGACGCTCGTCACAACCCCAGTCCATGTTGGTCGTCACACCACAACGTGTATCGTCTGATATCAACCCTTCATGCCCAACACAACTTGTAACGGCCAACACTCACACTAGCCTATCGTTCAACCCAAGAACACCATGACATACTTAGTCTATCATCCTTCATAAGCACAAAGATGCTGCTCATCACAAGGACCATATCGTCCAACAAGCGTCATATCGGCTAACACTATCTAGCTCACCCTATCGCCCATCACAAGGGCAGGGATATCGTCCAACTCATTGGCTCACACCATAACGTCCATCACAAGACATCCATGTCGTCCAACTCATCCAAACAAGGGAGGTTATCTCCCATTCTAGGTCATCTTCAACCTCCAACTCAAGGGAGCACAAACCCTAGAAAGCAAGGTGCACAAAGGAACCCTAAACCCTAGAGGGGGGTCGTCTACCAAAGGTACACAAGTGAGGTACAAAAGCAAGGAACTAAGCTAAGCTACTAACATGCAACAAGATCATAACTAGAGGTAAAGGAGTTAGGGTTAGAAGTTGTGCAACCCGCCTTAAGCTCCAAGCTCCAAGGAAGGAGAAGCACTTCAAGCTCCAGGGGATGTCGTCCACCAAAGTTGATCCAAGAGAGTGTATCAGCCACCACTGCAACTCCAGGAGAGTGTATCGGCCAACATGAGCAAAGAAGGAGAGGAGTGTCATGCACTCAAGGTGGAGGGGAGACCAAAAGAGCAAAGGAAGCTAAGGCAAGGGAAAGAGCCACCTATATAGAAAGAAGGGGAGGAGAAACCAAGGTAGATCCATGCTAAGTGTCCTCCACCCATGCGACACTTGTCCTAGGGTTCAAGCCAACACACTAGAAAGCCAAGAGACACTTGTCCAAGATATACACCAAGTGTCCACCAAACATGGTCAAGGCTGGACCAAGCAACATGGGCGACACAACTAGCAGCTCTGCTGGGCGACACACCACCTTGTTGGCCGACACAAACCAACCTAGGGTGACACAAACTTCACTTGGCCGATACAAGGCTTAAGCAAGCCCAAACAAGGCACCTCAAGGCTCGAACAAGCTCAACCAAGGCCCAAGAAACTCCAACAACAAGCCCAAGCCTTCCTCTTAACCCTAGAGGAAGCAAAGAGGGGAAAACATCTCACAAGATGACAAACTTGCACACAAAACCCTGAACTTGGGTTATTTGCAAGCAGCCCCTCGAACTCTCAACAAAGCACAACCAAACCCTAATCACCACTTAGAGGTGATTAGCAAGCATCAAACTACCAAGGTCGAGCAAAACAAACAGGGTAAACCCTAAACGCAGGTCAGGGTCCTTACAAGGTCGGTCTCTTGGAATTTGCTCAGCAAAAGCTCCCCTCGAGCAAAGAAGGTAATACACAACATGCGGTGTAAAACCCGTACAAAGGGATGCTCAAAATCAACCACCGCGGCATTGTGATAGCTGATCGTTTTGCCTTGAGGGGTTGTCACCAACTTTATGAACATGGCTTCGTAATCAACTCAGTTGTCTGGCCGTAGGTGCTATTCGAGGGAGTGCCACCAATTGTAAATGGAGTTGAATTGTTGCAGAGTAATATTATAATTCATGTTGAAGAGCCAGAAAGACACGCAACCCTTGATCCATTCCCCGTTAGAGGCGTTGAGGTCGTTTGGGACAACACAGATATCAAGCGACGCCATGAACTCCACCACCAATTCTTTATAAGTAGGCCACTCACCGAAAAAGGGGTGTCCCACTACATGATGTGTGACCACATTGTCGACCCTACTCGTGCGACCCTCCTAACCATGGAGGAAAAACATAAGGTTATCCTCAAATCCGAGATCTCAGATCATTTGTCTGTCACAGTATCGAGTTGGCTCGATAGTTCTTTTCAGCAGCTCCTCGTAAACTTTCTTCACATCTGTAGAAGGGTGTGCAAGTCGGGGTGAGGGATGGAGCCTGGTGGGGGAAGAATAAATGTCTCAATCGCCATTGGTGCCGTGCTCGCAGATGATGCATCCTTGCTCCTCCTCATAATGAAAGAAAGAGGACAGAAGAAAGGAGCTTAATGAAGATCGGAGTTGCTCGGAGAAGATGATCTACAATGTCGATGAAGAGCTCGGTGGAGATTTCTCAATTGCTCTTTGCTTGGTAAAGATCTCTGACTGCTCGGGATGCTTGGCACAAGAGTTGAGAGGATTCACTCTGAAGGTGTGAATAGCAATGAGAAACTACCCATCCTTTTATATCTGAACCATCGCTACTGTCGCTCCGTCGATACCATTGATGGGGTGTCGATGGTATCGACACCTAGAGCACAATTCACTCTTTGTGACCATTGATGGTTGTCGATTGCTTTATGTGGGGGCCCGAATCGATGACGTGTCGATACCATCGACCTATCCCACAGATCGACTTTTGAAATTAGCGGGCTCCGTTGATTTCTTCTCACAGATTGGTGACGTGTCACGTCGATACCATCGATTGGGTGTCGATAGTATCGACTCTTTATGGTTCGATTACCCTCGCGAGGCTTGGGCGCCGCTTCCTCGATGACCCCGGGTCGTTACCATCGATGGGGTTGTCGATGGTATCGACTTCACTGAGACAAATTCTTCTGTAAATCTTTAGGGATCTCGCAAGCATCGACTTCCTGGTCGATACTATCGACCCGGCACTATCTTTTTCTTTGACGTCGCTGATGGTAGGTCGATACCATCGATGAGGCCATCGATGCTATCGACTCGGAAAATTTTCAATAGCCGCTTCCCTGTACCCACGTCGCTACCATCGACATTATGGTTGATGGTATCGACTTAGACTCAGTAATGCATACTAAACAAAACGATTAAGGTATCATTTTTACACACAAAAATGAAATTAAACAAAACTAATTTGCAAATGTGAAAGAAAATGAAGGAACTACAAATTAAAACTATTGATGGTTGGGTTGCCTCCCAACAAGCGCCCTTGTTTATTGTCTTAGTCTAGACGTAATAAAGTTCTTCATTCATCCTTAAGTGCCATGAGTTTAACCTCATGAACTTTTCTCATGTAGTTCTCTCCAAAGTAAAGCTTCAACCTTTGACCATTAACTAGGAATGTGATCTCTCCATCTCGCACCATAATAGCACCATGTGGGCGCACCTCCTCCACCACAAAAGGTCCACTCCACCTGAATTTCAATTTCCCAGGATGAAGCTTGAGTCTCGAGTTAAACAGTAAAACATGATCACCTTTTTTGAAAACACGCATTTGAATGTGGCGGTCATGGATTTGCTTTGTCCTTTTTTTATAGATCCTTTTATTCTCATAGGCATTCATCCTCAGCTCGTCTAACTCATTTAGCTCCAATAGTCTCTTTTTCCCTGCATCATCATAATTCACATTGAGCTTCTGTAGCGCCTTGTGCACTAACTCAACCGGTAAATGGCAAGCCCGCCCATAATCCAAACTAAAATGTGTAGTGCCTATAGGTGTTTTAAATGTGGTCCTATATGCCCATAAAGCATCTGGTAGGAGTGCACTCCAATTCTTCCTGGAAGATGTCACTGTGTGTTCCAATATCTTTTTGATCTCACGATTGGAAACCTCAACTTGACCTTGAGTCTGCGGGTGATACGGGGTATCGACATTGTGCTTGACCCCATATTTGCTCATTAGTGTAGCAAATTTCTTGTTCGTGAAGTGGGTGCCGCCATCACTTATAATCATACGAGGCACGCCAAATCTACAAAAGATATGTTCTTTCACAAACATGCACACTACCACAGTGTCATTAGTTCTTGTGGGTATTGCCTCTACCCACTTTGACACATAATCAACAGCCAAAAATATATATAAATTAGAATTCAAGGACACAAATGGTCCCATGAAATCGATGCCCCATAAATCAAATACCTCAACTTCTTGAAACACATTGAGGGGCATCTCTTGCCGCTTTGAGATATTACCTACCCTTTGACATGCATCACATCTTTTGACATATTCATAGGCATCCCGAAAGAGTGTAGGCCAATAAAGACCACTCTCTAGCACTTTGGTCGTTGTCCTTGTGCTTGCATGATGGCCGTCGGTGGGTAATGTATGACAGTGAGTGAGTACACTATCATATTCATCCTCTGCTACACACATGTGTAAGATGCCATCCTTGTATTGCCTCAATAAAATAGGGTCATCCCAAAAGTAATATCTTAAAGAATGGAAAAATCTTTTTTTTTCTTGAAAATTCCAATCATCCAATATTTCCTTACATACAAGATAATTCACAATGTGCGACAACCACAGATCTTTGGATTTTAGGGAAATAATTTGCTCATCGGGAAATGTCTCGGTAATGGGTTTATTAATATCTCGCTCATCTACCCGCTCTAACTGAGACAAATGGTCTGCAACCATGTTCTCAATAACCGCCTTGTCTTTAGTTTCAATGTCAAACTCTTGTAAGAGAAAGATCCACCTAATTAATCTAGGCTTGGCATCTTTCTTTTCCATTAGATATTTAATAGCAGCGTGGTCCGCCCAAACCACAACTTTTGACCCCACTAAGTATTGCCTAAAATTTTCAAATGCGAAAACCACAGCAAGTAGTTCTTTTTCAATGGTAGTATAGTTAAGTTGTGCATCATTGAAAGTCTTTGATGCATAGAAAATTACTACAGGTTTGTTCTCAAACTGCTGCCCAAAAACAGCCCCAACAGCAAAATCTAATGCATCGCACATGAGCTCGAACGGTTTGGTCCAATCCGGCATTTGAACAACCGATGCCAAAATTAATTTTTCTTTAAGAACATTGAAGGAATGCATGCATTTATCATTAAAATCAAACACTGTGTCCTTCTCAAGCAATAGACAAAGGTTTAGCAATTTTGGAAAAATCTATGATAAAACGGCAGTAGAAACCCCCCATGCCCAAGGAAACTCCTCACTCCCTTCACCGAGTTCGGTAGAGATAATTTGGCAATAACCTCAATTTTTACTGGATCTACCTCCGGTACTTTTCTAGACACCTTGTGCCCAAGCACTATTCCTTCACTGACCATCATATGGCACTTTTCCCAATTTAAGACCAAATGTGTATCTTCACATCTTTGTAGTACTCGATCCAAATTGTACAGACACTCATCAAAGGATGCACTGTGGATGGAAAAGTCATCCATAAAAACCTCCAAATAGCGCTCAACCATATCTGAAAAAATAGCAAGCATACAATGCTGAAAAGTAGTTGGTGTGTTGCACAACCCAAACGACATGTGGCGATATGAAAAAGTCCCATAAGGACAAGTGAAGGTAGACTTCTCTTGATCCTTAGGGTCTATAGAAATCTAATTATAGTTGGAATAGTCGTCCAAAAAGCAAAAATGAGAGCGGCCATCCAGCCGCTCTAAAATCTGGTCGATAAATGGGAGCGGAAAATGATCCTTTAGAGTTGCGGAATTCAAGCGGTGATAGTCGATGCAAACACGCCACCCAGTTACCAATCGGGTAGTAACATGTTCATTCATGAGATCCTACGTCACTGTGATCCCCCCTTTTTAGGGATTACCTGTGTGGGGCTTACCCATGTCGAATCTGAAATAGCGTAGATGATGCCTGCAGAAAGGAGCTTGATCACCTCCTTCTTGACGACCTCCATCATGCTCGGGTTGAGTCAAAGTTGTGGCTGAATCACAGACTTGGCTCTTTCCTCGAGCCAGATCTTGTGCTAGCAAAGTGTAGGGGAAATCCCCTTAATATCAACAACTGACCACCCGAATGTGCCACGGTGGTTCTTCAGCACGATCATCAACTGCTCTTCTTCACTGGCACTCAGACATACCGAAATAATCACCGGTAGTTTTTCACCATCGGCTAAGAATGCATACTTCAAATGAGGGGGCAGTGGCTTCAGTTCTAGTTCTGGTGGACAGATCAATGATGATTGAAGCAGTGGTGGGAATGGTCCAAGATCCTCATAGTGCTTGGCATAATAGCACGGGAGCACTTGAAGCATCTTGACACATTCTTGTAATGACTTTCTTCTCATCCAATCATGCATTATGTTGACAAGGCAAGCTTTAAGGGGTAGTTCTGGATATGAGTCAAGGATACAATTTGTTATTGCATCATCCTCAGTAGAAAGAGGAATTTTCTCCTCTTCATCATTCAGATAACGCACAGCTCTACAAAGAGAAACAACTTTTGTTTGTTCCATAATATCCACAGCCAGTGTCCCCTTATCTACCTTGGTCATTACATGAGCCATATCCAAAAATGGCTTCCCTAAACAAAGAGAAATGTTTTGATCAAAATGCTTCACCATGCGACATTCCTCCTTTGCCTGTGATTGTTTTGTACTTTTTGGCATAACCATTTCAAATCTGTCATCTGCTATTCCCAATGTCAGACGACCTCTACCCATTTTGAGTATCATATCTATAGTAGCTTGGAATGGTCTTCCAAGGAGTAGCTCATTCCCTTGGTCATCTTGCATTTCCATTACCACAAAATCAACTGGAAATACAAATCTATCAACCTTTACCAGGACATCCTCACAAATACCATATGGCCACACCACAGAATTATCTGTGAGTTGAATTGTCATGTTGCTTTATCTAGATTCCTTAAGACCTATCTTCTTGAATGTCGAAAGGGGCATCAAGTTTATACTTGCCCCAGAATTGCACAACGCTTCACCGAATTTCACCTTACCAATGTAGCATGAGATATTGAAGCAACCTGGATCTTGTCATTTTGGTGGTAATGTTCCCAAAATTAAGGTGCTAACCTGCTCTTTAAGAACCACCACCTCAGCATCAGGAATCTTCCTCTTCTTGGTAATTATATCCTTCAGAAACTTACCATAGGAGGGTATCTGCTCTATAGCTTCTAGCAGCGGGATGTTAACAGAAAGTTTCCTGAAACTATCTAGGAACTTTTTGAACTAGGCGTCCACTTTCTTCTCCTTCAGACTATTTGGATAGGGAACTGGAACGGTTTGTTCCCTCTGATGTGGCGGCACATATGGTGTCCTCTTTTGAGTCTTTTCCTCAGCAATGGGATCTGGTGTGACTTCCTCTATAGCATCCTCTATCGGCTCTGTGATTGTGACCTCCTCTGTGGCCTCACTTGTGGTTACTGGCTGGGGTGTGTTTGGTTCATCGGTCTTAGAGTTTAAAATCTTCTTTCCACTCCTTAACAGAATTGGTTTGGCTTGTTGATTTCCTCCTAGAACATTTGTATTTCGGGGAAAACCTTGATGTGTTGGTTTCTTCAAACTTAAAATCTCTATCGCCATCTATGCTAAAGATGTCTCGAGTGTCCTCATCTGAGCCCCATGACTTTGTAAAGTTTGCCCAAACTGATTCATGAACTCTCCTTGTTGTTTTATTTGTTGACCAAATTTGCTCATGAGTTCTTAATTATGCTTGATTACTTGATTGAGCAACTCCTTGCTCTTTTCTTCTGCAGTGGGTTGTGGCTTAGCTTCCGGATCCTGCAAGAAATTGTTGGGATCTTTCCATAAAAATTTCTTATCCTTTCTCCGGGAATAGTCGTTATTCCTATATCCCTGTTGCTGATGCATGAATTTCACCTATGCTTCATCATCAGACTCTTCATTTTCTTTTGTTAAAAGTTTATTTGCAATAAGATCCATCTTGTCATTTAGTTCTTTAATGGCTTTAGCGTCCCCTATAGATCTAACTTGTTTAGGTGCATCTCTGGTACCCCAAGACTTCTTCTTTTCCATGTTCTTAAAAATCTCCCAACACCTTGTATCAGTATTGTTTAGAAAACATCCTGATCCTGCTGAATCCAAGTTGCTTCTGTCATGCTCAATAAGCGCAAAGTAGAAAATCTTCATCTATTTTTCCTTGTCTAACCCATGATGAGGGCATCTTCTCAGCATTATCTGAAATTTTCCCAGGTCTCCGAATAAGTTTCACCTACATTCTGAGTAAAGTTGTGGATTTTTATGATTAAATCATTAGTTTTCTCAGGTGGGAAGAAACATTAGAAAAAGACCTCCATCATCTGATCCCACATCTCAACAATCTCATCATCCAGATTATAGAACCACTCTCTTGGAGTTCCTACAAGAGAACTTGGGAACAGTTTCAGATATAGTGTCTCCTGTGGAAAATGATCGATCTTGATCATATCACAATTTTCCACGAAAGTGCTTATGTGGGCCACTGGATCTTCATTCTTTAGTCCATGGAATGCTTTAGTTTTTACTAGATTTATTAGTGCTGGATCAATTTTATAAGTTGGGATGTTGATAGCCTGCCTCTTGATCGGCCCTTTTGATGCGGAGGAAGAAGATGTCTTGATCTTTTCCCATATCATCTTTTCTTCAGCCATCTCTTCTTGTTTAGAATCTGAATTTACTCTCTCAGATTGACTCTGAATGTTGTGTTCCTCGTCATCTGATCCTGAAGATGGGACCTCTGGTCATGACTCTGCGTAGTCTATGCTATGCGTGCTCACCATGTAATGGTACCTACAAAATGATGTATTTCGTTAAGTATAGTGCTAGATGAATATAGATTTTTGAAAATTAGACAATCAATTGCAAGAATAAAAAATGTAGTTAAAAGAAAAAGGTAGCCTAGAGTGGCCTCTTATAGCACTCGTAGTGCCAACAATTGTCGTCTCCCTGGCAACGACGCCAAAAACTTGACACGAATTTACCGTGCGTAGAACGCAAGTGCACGCGTCAGAGTAATATAGGCCTTTGTGAGGCCCGAGTCAAACTCAGGGAAACGTAATTATTGGTAGACTACTACTAACTACTTGCAATCAGCTAGACCGATTAAATTTGATTTGAGAGTTGATTAAAAAGGAAAAATAAAATGAAAGAAAACCGAGGAATCGATTAAATGTTTGGTTTAATCAATTCAAATGGGAATCTTTAGGATTACGGTTTCAGCACAGGTTCTCGTTGTATTAATTCCTACATAGTTAACCTAATCCGACTCTCATTCCGGGTAGTGGCCTGTATTCAGAATTGCTCACTTTTTTTATACAATTCACTACCTAAATCTAGGTCGGTTCCACGGTAGTAGTAACCTATACCCTAAACTAGGTGCATGAAGACCATACTCTGGGTTTCCACCATTAATTGTACATCACCTTATTCAAAGGATTTATTAGTTAATGTGAATTTCATCTCTTTTCATCCATTAATTCTTCTTTCAAAGTAATTAAAGGCATTAGATTATCATTAGGGTGATCAATCATAATGATATAATGGAGAAAATGAAATCATACCACGGATTTAAGAGACAAATTATGAAATACTATGGTAAAAATGTCATACAACCATCACCCGGGCTACTCCCAGTCCTAAAGATAAAGGGGATTAGCCCCGCATGTTCATCTCAATGAAAGACATGATGAGACACTACAAAAAACTGGGCCATTATTCATGGGAGAGTCCTGTCACAAACCCCTCTCTACAGGCCCTCAGAAATAGGGACGATTGAGGGTCTGGCCCTCACAAATGGTCTGTGAAGAGAACTCACGTGACAAATACCAGTGGCCCTCACGAATACAATTGTGAGGGACTATTTAGCCTTCATAAATATATTTTTTAGGGACTATTTAGCCTTCATAAATACATTTTTGAGGGACTATTTAGCCTTCATGAATACATTTTTGAGGGACTTGATGGTCCTGGAGATTATATTTTTGAGGGGCTATGTGGTCGTCATGAATGCAATTTTGATGGTCAATCTGGACCATCATCAATATATTTATGAGGGACTACTGTAAATGATTTGGTTATTGATTATTGAATGATTTATTAAATGTTAATTAATTGTTACTATAGTGAATATCAAATTTTAAATGAAAACTTTGTATACATAACCTCAAGCAATATTTTTATACTAATTCACATGACATCATAAGAAGATTCAACACCAAAATGACACATAAAAATGTTAAATCACCTCAAACCAATTTTTGATATTGAAGCAAAATATTATCCATACATTGCATGCTCAACATTGATATAAATACAGAGTACATATGGTTTTAAAATTGGAGATTGATGACAATCAACATATCATGCTAGAAACTCTTAAGATCTATAATGTCTCCATATTCCTTCAAATGGTGTTGTGTTCTTCATCAATGCCACGCCTCATATGGTTAGGTACTTGAATATTCTTCTCCTAAAAATTACAAATTATTATATTAATAGAATTTAAAGTTAATACATAAATCATAGTACAACAAACAACTTACCCTTATATTTCGGTTTTGGTCTACTCCAAGGTGAATTGTCCGTCGAAATCCATCATTAAAAGTAATTATACCCTATCAATATAAATACAAAAAGGAATCAGAGTGAGTGCGAAGTAGAGATAAATTAAGTGAACCAACATAGCAGTAACATTTTGATAAACTATTCACTAATGGTAAGGCTTAATTTTTAATTGGAAAAAGTCCTTACAGATGAAGCTGCGTGAGTTAAAATAGAATCTAAAGATAGATTCCAGATCAACAGAACCACAACCTGTGGTGACATGCAAAAAGGACTTATTTCATTTCAGGGGCTTGTTGGTAAGTTCTAGAGTTTTAGTCACAAAGGTTGCAACAACCAAGGTTTTTAGTGGATTGCTATAAATACCAGCCTCAACGTATTTGTCCAGGTAGAGTTTTTCCAGCCTCAACCAAGGTGTCAACTCTTATTTCCAATCACACAGGCATACTACATACTAAAGTTAAATACAATTACAATGTTTATTTGATAAAACAGATGCAGCATTTTACAAAATAAACATAAACTTTGATTCATATAATACATGAATCTAATCTTCCAATCTATATAAGTGAACATATTCCAGTAAAGAAATTCCAGTAAATATTATGTGTGCTATTATGCAGTTCAATACATTGTCTATTCAATTACATCCTCAGCAAAGCAATCCATTTTTTTATGATCCTGATTGCCCTTTCCCTCATTTTCCCATTCAATATGATGATATGTAGCTATTAATAAACGTTTATACTCGTAAAGAAATATACCTAGGCAAGGAGGCACATTTTCGATCAAGCAAACCCTACTGTTCAATATATACAGATATATACGTGCAGACATACATGTATAATATATATATATGAACAGAAACGAATTCATAATTAGAGTTGAACTCAATAAGGAAAGGGCCACAAACCAATTCAGACCCATATTACAACGCAGAATAATAAGAATAACAAATATATGTTTTTGAACAATTCCCAACAATTTGGAGCAGCTTGGACAGCCAAAAGTTAAAAACAAAGTAGATAGAGTTAGCCCATACAGAGAGTGGCCATTCCCAAGGTTATTAATATCAACAGCCCCTTAAGAAAATGACTCCAAAGAAGGGGACAAGCAGGGGACAAGGGCATCTGGAGTAGAAATAGTAGGCAATAACAGTATTCATCATCACAATTACTTCCATCTTTAAAGTTCGTGGAGTGTTGGTGCACAAGCAGGTATAACCTAGAGAGTGTTGGTCCACTCAGAAGTAGGTAAAAGATTCACTCTATTCCTAAGCAAAATCTGGAACGACCACTCTATATTAATTACTCAACTATTAGTTATTTAGATAGTCTAGAAAACAGAAGTTTGATTCAAAGTTTAGACTAAACATGTGAAACTTCTTCAGCACTGACTAAAGAAAAGTCACTATAAACTTTGTATCTGAAATATTATGAATTGAGGCTTGACCAAGATATGGCTAAAATGTAGATAAGCTGAAATGAATTACTTACAGGATTTAAACGCTGATTTATTGGTGTAAAAGACATCGATGAAGATGTGGTTGGTGTGTTCTGCATTTGAGGATAACTTTGTCGATTATTACCAGAAGAAGGGGACCAACTTTCAACTGCAGCCTTTAATAAAGTGTACATTTTAATATTCTTATGTGTATGAATATTGAAAATATTCTATAGCTGTAATGAGTTACCTGTGGCTGAAAGATCTGTGGATGTCCATTGCCTTGTATGGAAAGCCTGCCTACTCCATTCTCCCTTGAATTTCCTTGTATGGAAAGTCTGCCTACTCCATTCTCCCTTGAATTTCCTTGTATGGAAAGCATGCCTACTCCAGTCTCCCTTGAATTGCTTGAATTGCTTTGTCTAGAAAGTCTTCCTAAGCCATCCCCGCTTGAATTATTTTGGCTGGGAAACATGCCTACATCTGCACCATTACTTGTATTGTCTTGTATGTGAAAAGAACCCACATCCGACCTATTTGTGCCACTTTGCATGTGTAAGACACCTGTAGTATTCTGATTGGGGTATTCAGCTGCACAATCAACATTAATACCGCCATCCTATAACAAATACATCAACAATGTCAAAAAAAATTATATATTACATTGACATAGACAACTGAATCTGAGTTACCTGTGATTGATTATACCAAGTCATTAATTGGGAGACGGAGTTCTTCAATCCATTTACTATTTCTTCAAGTTCCTTAAGTTTATCCTAAAATAGAAAACAAATTACAAACATCAATCTAATAGACTAGTTGTAACTAATAGTTCAAGTTTAGTTATAATCCAACATACATCCTTTGCATTGCTTTCCTCAAGAAGCATTTCATATCTTATACGGGCAGCTTTTCTCCTATGTCCTATCTCTTTGTGCCCAATTCCAACACCTCAGATCCTAGCCTTTTTGGAAGGATTTAAAACTTGCAAATAAGCAGCACGTGTTAGATTATCAACACTTCTAGGATCTATTTATTCTTAGTTTGCTACTTGGTTTTCCACGATATCAGAGATTTCAAGCTATAATTAGAAAGCATCATAAAAGGAAAGCTTAAATTGAGATATCTAAGCATATGTAGCTTTGTAGACATCATAGGAAAGCAAATATCCATTTTCTAACCAATTGTGGGCTTTTGTCGTAAACGTTTTCCAAAAATTTGTTAAGAGGCACAACGGGTTGATCTTCACTGACCTACACATGGTAGATAACATAATAATTGTCCATGTTATATGTTCAACTCCTACTAAGAAAGACAAGTGTCCATTATTAATACCATTTCTACCCGATAACAACTCCATGGCTTTGATCCTGTGGTATGATCCATCACTTTTTTTGCTCTGTTTGCCTTGTTGATCTTGGAAATTTTCTAAACCATAAGAAACATATAATTAGAAAAAGTAGATAGGTATACATGCAAGTTATATGAAACCATCCTCAATCTAAGCAAGCCAATAGCTGGATGTGGAAGAACATCCTCAATATAACAGATAGATATCTCTATAATGTCCAATTCCACATTGGAAAGGGGACTGATGTGAAATTGTGGAAAGATCCGTGGTTTAAAGGGAGATTTCTGTCTCAATGTGTTGAAGACCCCGACTACTTTCAACTTAGATCCAATCTTGGGCCTAATAGCAAGCTATCTGACATTATCGTGAGTGGAGTGTGGAAGCTCCCTGAGATCAGAGGAATTGAGCAGATTCAAAAAATCTGCAGCAGCGTTGAGCTGGGAAGTGGAGATGATATCTGCATGCTCGGGAAACTAAAAACTATCTCTCTAAAAGATGCTTGGGAGGTCTGCAGGTCTAAACATGAGGTCTTGCCTTGGACCAAGTGGCTGTGGAAGAGTCGAGCACCTAAAAGAGCAATACTTTGCTACTAGAAAGCTATGCACGTCAGGCTGGTTACAAAAGACTATCTGTAGAATATTGGTGTTAACCTAGCATGAAGATGTAGCTTGTGTTGCAAAGAAGGAGAAACAAATGACCACATCCTGTGGAGATGTGAGTTCGCAGCAGAAATATGGAGCAGAGCTACGCCCCTGTTATCCTTTGTACCAGGAGGTATACGGGAAGTACACCTGCTAAAGAACAGAAATGAAGCTCTTCTTGCTACTCTTATCATTTATCACATATGGATACATAGAAATAGATGTTTTTTTGAAGACAGTAGGAGCAAACCAAACAGTGTGTGGCATTGCATAAATACTGATATCTATCTTTATAGATGTATTGAGCTTTGCTCCCCTTTGTAAATTTTGTGAGTAATGAAAGAGAAACACGTTTATTGATAATAAAAAAAAAGTTATATGAAACCATTGTACCTTAGACTTCTCGGTTCCCCATTCTTTAACAAGATTTTTAAACTGGTCCATATCTATGGAAGCATTTTTCTCAACTTTCTTCATCATCAATTCTGGTTCAATCTTGTACTTTTCATAGTAATCTTTCTTTACACGTGCCCTCCACACTGATATCCCTTTTCTAATGTGTTCATCAATGTGATTTCATGCATTAGGGTGACTGCCTAAATCGAAGTATTTCTACAAAAACATAGAAAATATTACTTTAGATATAACAATCATACAATTTGTTGGTCTTTTTATGAAAAAGATTACCTCAATAAATGATTTTCTATCTGCAAAAGCTTGTTCTGGTTGTTCATTCCACTTCAAGTCTAGATGCCATATGTGTGGTTTCCTTGCTAGCATATGACAATAACGATTCAATTTGGCACCATTCTCCCCAATAGCATTTCCTTCATCATCCCATTGGACCTTGTGACGTGGCTGCCCTTGCTTAGGAAGTAGGCTTTGCTCACTTGTAGGCCCACGTCCATACTTCCTATTCTCCTGTTCATCCTCAACATTTTCTTCAACTATTACATCATTTTCAATATTGTTGGACAGTAGAGTAGGTTCATCCTCACAATTTTCTTCAATTGTGGATGGAGGGACAGCAATAGGTTGACTGGGTGTGTTGTTACAACTAGATCTAGTGAATCTTCTTCCTGCCATCCTTCAATTGACAAGGAAAAAAATTAGAGTATTAGTGCAGAAATGTCAGTAACAAAAGTAGTAGCTACATTTGAAAAACAAATAAATTGCGGAGAATATGAGACACCAACATATGAATATTCAGCATTTGAAAAACATATAACTTGTAGAGTACCTTGGTTTCATATCCCAAAAAAGAATAATGATGTCCTACTTGCTGGTATATGAAACAAGACTAAATAAATTTCAAAGAATATGCCATATAGTAACAGTTTGCCAAAAATATGCAATACAACATATTCCCCAAGTACATTATTCTAGACTTGCAAACAAAACAGACAGATTAATGAACTAAACATTAGCCCCATCATTCTTTTTTTTAGTTCTATCAACAAAAGATCCCTCAGTGTCACTCCTCGTCCAAGACACATCACTAGTTACACCACCATCAGATTGTAAACCAGTCAAACAATTCTCAATAAGAGGTACTTCAAAATAATCTTTAGGAGGATGCTTTAGCATTGTGCACCAATCATCATCATTAGGATCCTACACATAAAATCATTGCAATGCTTGAGAAGCCAGGATAAACGGTTCCTCCTTCTTTTTTATCCTTGAAGTGTTGATTTGTGTGAACCCATACTCATCAATTCGTAACCCGTTAGAAGTGCTTTCATCATACCAAGAACATCTGAATAACGGAACTTTGATTCCTGGACCATAAGTTAGCTCAATAACCTCCTCTAAGTAGCCATAATATGTGACTTCAGCATTTATAGGATTTCGATGTCTACCACTTGAATAACTTGAAGTGTCAGCACACAAATACACTCCACTATTTTGTGTAGTACATGTACTTTCAATGTGCTTTGAACGGAAACGATATCCATTGACCGAAAATCCTTCATAAGACATTCCCTCAGCACAAGGGCCTTGGGATAACCATCTCAAATCATCGCTAATACTGTTCGGCCTAATCTCTCACATTTTCATTACCTTCATAAAAAAGTAAAACATTAATGTAATCTACACTAACTTGAACATTAAGAGTGACAACAATATTTATGTTTGAGACTTACATGCTCTTTCAACCACTTAGAGAACTCCTTTGCATGTTTTGTTTCTAGGGTCCGTGGGGCAATGTTGGGTTCCATATCTTAAGAATACACATGTGTTCACTGCTTTATAAGAAGTGTCTAAATTAATGTACAACATATATACAAATATCAGCAAGAATTTTAGGACATAATTAAATCTTACCTTCTGTAAACATCCAATTCCTCTTCATTGAAAAGGACATAACGATGGGCTTGTTCCAAAGTGTGGATGTCGAAATTTCTTGACACTCCAACTCTAATTGGAGATCCATCAACATTACGAGGAATGCGGATCAGTTTTGTCTCAAAATTATGCAAGTACCTACCACAAAATGTCAAACTTTCTTCAGCCAAATAGCCACTAGCAATACAACCAGCCGGTTTAGCTTTGTTTCTTACATACTTCTTCAATTTCTTCAAGTATCTCTCTATTGGGTACATCCACCTAGTTCGGACAGATCTGGCTTGCCTTGCTTCATAAGCTAAATGAATGGGCAAACGCATCATGATGGTGAAGAAAGAAGGAGGGAAGATTCTCTCCAACTGGCAAAGAGTGACAGCAATTTCTTGTTCCAATTCTTTGAATTCCTCCACATCAATAATGTTAGAGAAAAGCTTGTTGAAAAATGAGCACAAATTAGCAATAGGCTTGTACACATCTAAGCTTATGCAATGTCTCAAGGCAACAGGTAGAAGTTGATGCATAAGAACATGACAATCATGACTTTTCAGCCCAACAAGTTTTCTATCAGATTTGCTAACACACCTAGATATGTTAGAAGAATAGCCATCAGGAACTTTCAACTTTTCTAACACAGATAGGAACTTATCTTTCTGCACATTAGTCATGGTGTAAGATGCTGGAGGCAAGTAATAGCGGTCACCTGCATCTACTGGCCATAAATCTCTTTGAATGCAGCAAAGTTTGGATACCTGGCATCAATAGACAACCATTCTGGTGTGTATGAAGGATGATGAATACAACCATCCTTGCCTTTTACTTCTGATGGCCAAATCATATCTTTAGCAATAGATGAAGACATATAGAGCCTCTCTAACCGAGGTATCAAAGGGAAGTGATACATGAACTTAGCAGCTACCTTCTTTCCCTTTGTTTTGTATTGCTTTTCATTCCATCTTGAAGCACCACAAGTATCACAATTTTCTTTTGAAGCTACATCTTTGCGAAAAAGCATGCAATTATTTGTACATACATCTATAGTAGAATGATCAAGTCATAAATCCTTCACGATCGCATTTGCTTCATAGTACGTCTCCGGGAATAGACAATTTTCTTCTGGAAATCCTAAAACAATCAACTGTAACAACTTTGTGAAAGAATCGTTGGACCATCCAGATTCCTCCTTCAGAAATAGCAAGGCAACCAAATACGATAGCTTAGAATGACTTGTGCAACCTCTATAGAGTGGTTGATCTGCCTCTTTTAGTAGCTTGTAAAATCTTTGTGGATCTACATTTGCAGGTTCCTCTGTAGCTTCAGTAGAGTGGTCATTTGTTGTGTCACCCATACCAAACAAATCCTCCAACATCTGATGCATATTGTCGGTGCTAGGCATGTTTGGTGCCACAACAGGATTGCTCCTACCAATCACCTCCCCATGAAACGTCCAAACATCATAGCTATGCACAAATCCTTTTTGTAATACATGTGAGAATACCTCCTCCTTTGTTTTAAGGTATCTGTTCAAACATACCTTGCAAGGACATATTAATTTCCCCTGTCTAGTTGGTCTCTAATGGATAAGAGCGAACTCAATGAACTTTCGTAACCCTGCCTTGAATACATCACTTCGCACTCTGTTCCCAATATACATCCAACTCTGATCTATTAGAAAATCCATCTACATGAAGGAAAATATATAATAAGTAGAGGAACAGATGTTTGAGATGTAGTCATGTAGGAGATGTAGTCATGTAGGAGCAAGAATAAGTAAGAAAAAGTAGAAGAAAACTTGCAAATAGAAGTGATACTAGTAGTCTAGTAGACGTGCGAGCAGGAGATGCAAGTAAGAATCTGAATTTCTGATATGAGTAACAAGGAAATAGAAATAAGAGGGGACATAGAAGTAACAAAAATTTAGATGCAATAGCAGGAACAGGAAATGAAGGAGAAATTGCAAAAAAAGAAAAGAAAAGAAGCTAGAATAGGAGACACAAGAGGAAATAGAAAAAAATCAAAGAAACAGTAGTATAAAAGGACTGATTTTTTTGCAACAATTGCAGCAAAAGGGGGTCGAATATACAACATGAAAAAGGAAAAAGAGAAAAGGGGAGGGAAGGGAGAAGACATACATGAAGTCTATCAATATACAAGAAGCAAAAAAAGAGGCAGAAGAAACATCCTTTAAGCAAAATCCTTCAAGAACTGCAATAGCATAGGTACCCACCTAATCAATAATAGTTCACAGATCCATCCATTAACTTTTGCTCACATGTCTCAACATATACTCGATTACAGGGGCTACTTATACTGTCAGACTAGCTACACAGCTTCTCTTCTCAAACTAGGCGATCTCTCTACTACAAAGGAGTATTTTGACGCATGGCTATTTAGACTCTACCAAAGGAGATTCAAAGTTGTGTGTGGTCCTGATGCTATGGGTTATGTCCAACATATCCCATAGAATCTCAATATTGTAGCAGATATCTATGCATAAAGGCACTGACAGTCTATTTCTTCTTAGATCTGATATCAGCATATTGTTATTACTTATAACAAACATTATGAGACAAATACCTAACTGTCCCTATAAGTCGGCTGAAATACTTAAACATATAAGTATATGATATCATGTATAGCATCTCATAAAATTAAGAACTGAAATACTTAAAATAAGTTAGCTGCATAAGACTTAACACCAACCAAGATAGAACATATGACATGCACACCAGGACAACAGGGACAATTTCAATGTTTGGTATCTTATTAATAACACAACACTCAAATTATGACAGTAGGAGACTGTAAACCAACAGAACAATAGACTAGAAGAAGAAAACAGTTCATATATACCAACCACTACAGAAGAAAAGAAGTTTCCTCCCAAGAGAAACATTGTAGAAGTGTCTATCCCATCTAAAAAGATTACTTTCATTGATAGCTGCTAGATATCAAAAGAGGAAAATACCCACTTCTGAAAAATGGCAATTTGGATACAGAGATGAGTAGCAATAGCCTCCAACCTGGGAGTACAATAAACACATTTAAAAATGTATATACTTTTGATTAACTTTGTAAATATATAGAGGAATCCTATCAATGAGTTTACACTCAACAACCTTACCCCGATGAAATTAGCTACATGGAAATTAAAGAATAAATGAATGATAAATTCATTAGAACTTCTACACAGAAAACATATAGAAGTATAGAAAAACCCTCTTTTTTTAGGTTGTTCATCACTGAGATGTTGTTTCTAGCAATATTTCGTAATAGGATTTTAAATTCAGATGTATGATCATCTGAATTAAATACCAAGAAAGTTGACCATAGATATCAATATTTTAGATAGAATCCTTAAGAAGGTATTTCTCATGGATCAATTTGATCCATAGACTACCTTAAGCAGATGGTTACATCATCCCACTTAAGAAGATGGATATGATTCTTGCCTTCACACTATCCCCACAAGAAATTTATAATAATTATTTCCACTTCATCACAGATAGAAGTAGGAAGTGAAAAGGAAGAGGACCAGAATTTTTGATTGGCGGACATAGTAGAATTACAAAGTTCTAGTCTCCAATGGAAACTGAAATGATATGTAAATAAGTTTGGTATCTGTAAAAATCAAATGATGGGCATAGAAGAACTAAAGCATGGGTGTAAAATGAATGTAACTTCTGGTTCACTTGTATGATATGTATCATTATAAGTTAGTAGCATACCATCTTTGTGCACGCTTAGCATCAATAGAATGTCTGTCATGACCATGGAAAGCTTCAAACATGCATTCAACAAAAGGTCTGCTCTAGTTGAGAAGTCTAGCCAGAAGCCTCAAGAACGAATGGGTGTTCTTAGTAATGTGGGTTCCTCCTTGATCCCTTTGTTTTTAAAACAACATTTGTATATTTGTCTTTTTTCATTTTCCCCCTCCATCTAAAATAATTCCCTTTCTTTAACATGTGGTTGTGATGCAGGCCCTAAAAGCCAATAACTATGATAATGATCCTCTGCTAAGTGCAACTCTGTACCTGGAGATTAATTAAAGGCCGACTGCCCAGGGCTCCCATGGGACACATCCATTCCTAATATAATAGTTGGCTCTTAGGAGATCTTTGGCATGGATGGAAGATGCAGAGAAGTTCACCACAGCTGAGCATCCTCCATCCATGCCAAAGATCTCCAAAGTGCCAACTATTATATTAGGAATGGATGTGTCACATGGGAGCTCTGGGCAGTCGGCCTTTAATTAATCTCTAAGTACAGAGCTACACTTACCAGAGGATCATTACCTTAGTTATTGGCTTTTAGGTCATACATCACAACCACATGTTATAGAAAGGGTATTATTTTAGATGGAGGAGGTAAAGGAAAAAATACATATAATATATCCAATTGTTGTTTTAGGAGGAACCCACATTACTAAGAACACCCATTTGTTCTTGAGACTTCTGCCTAGACTTCTCAACCAGATCTGAGATGTTGACAATGACTTAGTGTGCCTCTGCAAAATGCAAAAACACCAGGCTATATTATACTTACAACCAAAAACAAAATTAAGTGGTGACTAGACTCTTACATATTCCATTTGACACATATAATTTTAATAAATCATTACACTTAGCTTACTACATGTCTATTTTTAAACATCAACCCATTCTCAGTCCATAGTAATATTACCCATTTATCAAACATCACAATGTGAGTTCCGAATGAAGGCTATAAGGTTTGAGATTTAATTTATATGGCTATTTTATGTAAAGAGGAGATACGTTATAGGAAACTCAAAATTTGGATATGCAAATGAAGAAAGAAGCAAACACTGGCAGTAATTAACAGATTACAGTAAACTATTGGGATACACATATGAAGAAATAAGCAAGCATTGGCAGTGAACAGTACATTACAGTGAACTCAAATCTGGGATACACATGAAGAAGGATGCACATTGGAATCGTTACCTAAAACTAAATGACCAACACATGATTGAATCAAACAGCATAACAACAAGCAAGCACAACAGTTGCAAGAGAATAATAAAACAAGTAGCACAGAAAAAAGATGTAGTTTTAGTAGCAGTACCTTTTCCCACGCTTCTGGTCAATGGACAGAAGCAACGAGATTAAAACTGAAGAAGAAGAACAATGGACGTTGCAAGAGAAGAACTGGAGCAGAGGCGGTTGGGCAGCTTATGGGCGTCAGATCAAGGAAAAGAGACCAGTAGCTTGATCCAAGGTTGAAGTAGGTTCATAGCTCCTGTTGGGCGCCGCCAGAGTCGGACGCCGCTGGTTTCGCTGGGATCCGGCATGATATGGCTACTCCTGGCCGTGGAATTGGAAGCTGGTCGACGATTGGAGTTACGACCTGCTGCAGTTGGGGTGGCAGGAGCAGTTGGGGCGCCGTCCGGGAGGTAGTTGGGGCGCCGTTCTGGAGGTAGGCGCGGTTGCAGCTGGGTGCGACCGGTGGGATTTGGGAAATGCTAATCGACTGGGGTCGTAGGGTTGCTGAGGCTGGGCGGCACTAAGCTGGAGCAGACCCTGGCCGTGGAGTGAGGGAGGCCTGGTCGACAGACTGAAAGCGTGGTCGATGGAATCAAGGAGGCGCTGAGGATGAGTGGTAGGTGATCAGTGCTTCCCTAGTTTGTCATTGTGCAGAGGGACGAGTGGGGAGGGTTTTTGTTTTCCTTTTTAATTTTGATATCCAAATGTTGTATTTTACAATGGAGGGAAGGGAAATGAGATGGAGGGAAGGGATATGAGACAGAGGGAATCATTTGTCATGGTATTTTTCAAGGGATGATTAGTGACTAATGTATTTGTGAGGGATTAGTATTTGTAAATATGTTAAAAAAACGGTTGAGGGATTTGGTCCCATATTTGAAGGATGAGCCCTCACAAATAGCCATCATTATTCACAATCTATGGTTCCTCACAAATGTTCTTCAACAAAGGCCAAATTTTTTGTAGTGAGAGAAAGGGAAAACATGGAGAAAACATGAATGAAAGTGATGTAAACCCCTGAACGGAGGAGGTCTGGGCATTCCTTAACGTATAATGCATGATCCACAGCCTTTTGGCGGTGGAAAACGTCTTCTGCGGCTCTCGGAATGATCGGGGTGTGGCTCTAGGCTGCGTTCTTCTCTCCTCCTCTCCTTGAGACTTGTGCAATGACTAATGACGTGATTCCCTGCTTAGGGCCGCCGTAATTAGGAATATGCACCACTTTAGATCGCCAAAGGATCACCACCGTCTTATTAGAATCGATCTGAAACAAAACCTGATCTGACGGTGTCGATACCATCGACGCGGGTCGATGGTATCAACCCGTCATAACATCGACAAGTCTTCTTTTTCTAACATTCCGCCTGATATAGACTCGATACCATCGACTGTAGTGTCGATGGTATCGACACCTTTAGGCACCACTTTTATCACCAATCCGACGCTGAAGTTGGGCAAGGTCAATAGTATCGACTTTGCATCGATATTATCGACCAATTGACTGTTGGCTCACTGTGGGTATCTCACTACCATCGTCTTCGGTGTCAATGGTATCAACACATCTTGGTTCCTTGTGGCTGTCTCACTGTGGTCGAGTCGATACTATCGACATCTTTTGATGGTATCGACAGCTGCATATATTCATTTTTCCTGAAATTTCAAGATAATTTTGAATCCGCCTTGCTACGACACATCAATATGATCATTTATAACCAAAAAGATGAAATATAGAAGATTTGATGCAAAATGAGATTATAGACTAAAGCGAGTAAATCATGCGATATTAACCACAAATGCAACTAATAAACACATAAAACACATGTAAAACCGGTCTATAAAAGTGACCCAAAATCCTCGCATCATAAATCTAAAAGAAAATGGTTAGGAAAAATCATTGATGATCTATATGCTAAACTTGAAATCCTTAAGGTGAATGAGAAAACTAATCTTGAGAGTATTGATAATTTGTAAGGGAAATACCTTGATCTTGATCTCCAATACAATGGAGTTGAATTTGAGAATGGTATCTACCTTAAGAACATTGAAAATCTTAAGGAAGAAAACTAAAATTGCCTAAAAGAGCTTGAAATGATTAAAACTAAAAATGTTGAATTTAAGCTTCTTGTTGATGCTCATAGAGATGAAAGAGATATCTATCTTAAAGAAATCCAACTGCTTAAATCTAAAAATGTTAGATTGCTTGGTCAAGTTAATGATTTATCTTCTATACCTGTATTGCCTAGTGCTAATGTTGCTTCCATTTCCCTTGTGAAGGATTCATATTTAGCTAAAGCCCTCTGTCTTGAGGCTGATTGTTACAACCCCAATTTTCAGGTTCTTTTGGTGAGAAATGTAATTTCTCCTATTAAAGATATATGAACAAATAATGATGTGATTATATGGGATTGTATGAATTTCGTTTACAATAGCCTTGTTAGTTGCTTTGTGGGATTTATTGGCTATTGGGCCCAATTATAAGAGAAAGAAAAAGGAAATTTAGATAATAAATAAATAAATAAGAAAAAGAGAAAAGGGAGAGGTAGAAACCTATAGAAGGAAAAGGAATATCCTCCAAAAGGGGATTTCATACCTTTAGGGTTCCTTGGGTTCTAAGGAGTCCAAGTTGCAAAGAAAATGCAACAAGAAAGAGAAAGGATTAATTAAATATTGCTTTATTTAGAAGGAAATGTGAGATAATAATAATATTACAAGAAATATGTGGATATATGGATAATGGATCCATCTGGAAAAAGATTTCGTGTTCACATGGTTTCTAATGGAAAAAAAGAATCAAAATCAAGAAAATAAAAGAAAGTAAGAAAGAGAAAATTTGAGAAAATGCATAATTGAGTAGTAACTTGCACCTAAGGAAAAGGGCACAATTTCTTTGAATACTGGACTCAAATTTTGCATGATGATATATTAAGTTATTATTAAGTTTCCCTCAAAATTTGGGATTAAATGGACCCATGGTTTGAGAGTTATAATTTTTACAAATTAACCTAAAATCAAAAGGATTTTCCTTAAAATAGAAATTTGATTCTCCTGTGTTTGGGCGCAAGCAATGTGGATCGTTGGTTCCTGATCCAACACAGGCCACACATCTACTAGTTCTAGCCAAACAAGGAATAGACCGCCGACTGAGGAATCTTTCCTTTGATTTTTCTCGTGTTTTAGTCGATGTGTAGACGAGGAAAGTTGTTGGTTGGGTTCGGGAGTGTTTCACACCCAACTAACCTAGATGTTAGGGGTTTTTGAGGGTTCCAGAAAGAACGCCTAATCTGCCCAAAACAAGGAGCGACAGCAAGGATGGGAACCCTAATCTAGATCCCCTCACCTATATATAGGAGCACCCTTGGTCTCGACCAAGTCTCGCAAACTTGAACCACACGTTCCTAGCCCCAAATTCCCTCTCTCCCTCTCTCGATTGTCCCCTCTCCGATGACCCTCTGCCATGGCGCCGCCGCATTATCTATGGATAGAAAAGAGGAAGAAGAAGAGAAGAGGACCATCTGATCGGGGTCCATGATAGACTCACAAGGGATATCCACGGCCCAGGCTCTTCGTGCCTCAAGATCAGGGTTAGTGGGTGCGATCGACCATAGCCACAAGATCCTGTCAACCACTGACCACAATGATGATCTGATGGCTCTCATTTTTCCAAAAGAAAAGGTAAATAGCTACTCTGACTAGAAAATCCAAAAAAATGTTTTTCTTGCAAAAATTGTAGTAGTTAGTAGGAAGGTCATATTAAGGAACTTAATATATGAAAATTGATCAGGAGAAAATGAGGAATGCAATAAAAATGTATTGGAAGCGTAGTTCTGCTTGAAATTCTTAAAGTATGTAAAGATGCTATCTTTAATGGTTTAACTAATGAAAAACCCTAATGTTTGATGATTAATGAATTGGGAAAGGTTATATGGATGTTTAAAGTTGATATTAACCTGTTTTAGTAAAAAGAACAAATTAGATCCAAAAGGATGATCTTTATGCATAGTTGGATTAATTTAAGGTTCCATGTACATGAATATGCATTAATGGGCTGAGAAACCCTAATTTATGTTGATATGAATTTTAATGGTTTTAATTGTGCAAATCCATGAATAAGATAGAGATACGATGATTCTAAGATAATTTGAGTATGAAAGATTCTAATTGTGGATGCATACCCTTAATGTAGTAATTAGGGTTTCATAGTGTATAAAAGTGGAATTTATGTGAATTTAGGATTTGCTAACCTAGAAGATGTGAAACATAGTAATTAGGGTTCCTTTGAGTATTGAACTATAATTCTTTATTGAGTTGTATATTGAAAAGAACTCAAACATGATAATTGGGCTTAATGATATTGACATAACCTAAAAGGATAAAGATGGTAGTTTTAGTGTAAAGGAGACACATTAGACTTAATTGACACTCAATTATGCCTATGATGTTGAAATTAGGGTTTGTGGACCAAAAGAGCATTAAAAGTAATACATGAATCATGGAGGCTAAAACCCTAATAAAACCCTAAAGTTGGCCTAAAATCCTAAGGTGGAATCCAAGTCAATCTTGAGAACATTTTGGATAAAACAATGACACATGGGTGTTATGCATTAATTTTAGGATATTGTTGATTGCTTGATTGATTGTTCTTGATTGTTCTTGCTTGGACCTCAAGTTACTCTGGATCAGGTATGTGGTTATTTATGAGTAACTAATTTAGTTTCACGGAGTTTTCTCGAATGATTGATCGAATTGGATACAACCTAAACTTTTGGATGTTCATCTATGCAAACATTTACAGTCACTATGGTTATCACAATTAATTATATATGTGCATTCTCACACATACATGCCACCATGATGTATGATGCATGACCAAGCCCTAGAGGGAAGGTCAATTAGGTCAATCCCAAGAGGGAAGACCATTGGGCACCATGAGGGGTGACCCCAGGCACCAAGCTCAGGATGGAGAAGGGGGCCTTATGTTTCTTGCATGACTATTGGGCACCATGAGAGGTGACCCCAGGCACCAAGATCAGGATGGAGAAGGTGGTCTTATGTCTCTTGCAAAGGAAAAAACCTAGAGAGGGTATTCCAGTGTTAGGGCAAAAGCGGTGGAGAATGTCACATTGAAAACGTAATTTGGATTGTTAAATAATTTATTTTTGATATTTAGATTGTTAGCAATATTTGTGAAATTTTGGTTGTCCCCACATATCGGCATATTCATTTATGCTAACCAATGTTTTGTTTGTCGGTGTTTTAGGTACAATATGAAAAGGACAAACAGTAAAGTGATACATTGTGAATATATGAATTAAAGTACAAGGAGGATTAGTTAGAATAGACTCCAGTTGTGGATAGAAGTCTAGAATTCCAAGTTTTTAAAAAGGTATGCAAAGTTTTATTTTATTCCAACTTTTTAGTATAGTTTTGGTATAATTTAGTAATTATTATTGATTATTTGTCAAACCATTGATCCAGAATATTAGGATAACGGCTCTGACCTTTTGGTCTCCCTTAATTGGGGGTTACTGGGAGGCGGGGTCGTTACATTTGGTATCAGAGCCGTGTTGTGACAGGTCAGATGGAACTATTTTATTCTGATATGTCTTCATCCTGCTTCGTATCTGTGTTAATTGATCAGGGTGCTATGCATTCCTTTATCACTCGAGAAGTGATTCATGACTGCAACATGATTGTCAGTCATAGAGCAGATAGTTTGATGCTAGAAACCCCTTTGTTGGGATCTGCAGTGTTGCGGGAGGTGTGTTCTCCCTACAATCTTTCCTTTTCTGATCATCACATTCAGGTGGATCTTATACCACTTGAAATGCACGGGTTCGATATAATCCTAGGGATGGACACCTTAGAGAAGTATAAGGTTGTCTTGGATTGTGGTTCCAAGCAGGCTGTGTTCACAGACAACGGTGACACATGGATCTTTTAGGGAGACGAAAAGATTCTTCCAACTTGTCTTGTGTCAGCTATGGTAGTTGAGAAGTTGATGAGACAGGGATGCTTTGCATTCTTGGCACATGTGGTAGATACCACAATGGAGAACCCTCATCCTTCTGAAGTTTCGGTAGTCAGGGAATTTGAAGATGTATTTCCTGAAGAACTTCTAGGTGTTCCTCCATCCCGAGAGATTTATTTTGAAATTAATCTAATTCTGGGTACACAACCAATAGCACAAACGTCGTATAGAATGGCACCTGCTGAAATGGCAGAACTTAAGAAACAACTGTAGGAGTTGCTTAAGCAGAGTTTTATCCGACCGAGCACTTCACCCTAGGGTGCTCTGGTTCCTTTTGTTAAGAAGAAAGATGGGTCTATGTGTTTATGCATCGACTATAGGAAGTTAAACAAAGTAACTATAAAGAACAAGTATCCTCTGCCAAGGATTTATGACTTGTTTGATCAGTTGTGTGGTGCAACTATCTTTTCTAAGATAGATCTGAGGTCGGGATACCATCAGTTGTGTATTAAGGCTTAGGATGGCTTAGGATGTGTATTAAGGCTTAGGATGTCTTAGGCTTGGTGTTGCTAATTTTCTATGATGCATCTAAGAATGGCTTAGGATGTGTGTTGATGCAGGATAAGCAAGTGATTTCTTTTGCTTCTCGGCAGCTTAAGAAACACAAGGAGAATTATCCAACACATTATCTAGAGCTAGTTGTTGTGGTCCATGATTTGAAGATTTGGAGGCATTATCTCTATGGAGTGACATTCCATATTTTCACATACCATAAGAACCTAAAGTATATCTTCTCACAACATGAGCTAAACATGAGGCAACGCCGCTGGATGGAATTAATCAAAGACTATGACTGTACAATTGATTATCATCCAGGGAAGGCTAATGTAGTAGCTGATGCATTAAGTAGAAAATCAGCAACACCAGCCTTAGGTAAGGCACAGTTAAACGCTTTAGTGTGCTTTAAAAGAGATATGTTTATTTCCTTGAGGCAAGACAATATACAGCTTAAAGTATCGTTGTTAGCCGGGCTGTTAGTTGAAATGCAAGTGAAACCTACTTTGAGATAGCAGATTAAAGAAGCATAGCAAACTGATACTGTGATTCAATAGATTAGGTCAGAGTATGGTAGTGCGAAATGGGATGGTTTCCATGATTCATATGATCAAGTAGTCTATTACCATAGTAGGATGGTAGTAACTGATGTTGATAACTTAAGAAAGTTAGTTCTGGAAGAAGCTCATTCTTCAATGTATGTTATGCATCCAAGGAGCACCAAGATGTATCATAACTTAAAAGATATGTATTGATGGCCTGGATTGAAGAAAGATGTAGCTGAGTTTGTTATGCGGTGTCTGGTGTGTCAGCAGGTTAAAGCTGAACATCAAAAACCTACAGGAACAATGTAACCTCTGCCTATAACGCAGTGGAAATGGGATCATGTAACCATGGACTTTGTGGTTGGTTTTCCTAGAACAACCAAAAGTCATGATTCCATTTGGGTGATAGTTGATAGGTTGAAAAAAATAGCACATTTCTTACATGTCAAAACAACCTACACTGCTGATAAGCTTGCACATATCTATATAGATGACATAGTGTGGTTGCACGGGGTTCTAGCTACAATTGTTTTTGATAGAGGTCCCTAGTTTACGAGTCATTTTTGGGAATGACTTCATAAAGTTTTGGGTACGCAGTTAAGGTTTAGTACAGCCTTTCACCCACAGAAAGACGGACAATCTGAGAGGACCATACAAACTTTGGAGGACTTGCTTAGAGCATGCATCCTTCAGTTTGTAGGAAGTTGGGATCTACACCTAATCTTGATTGAATTTGCTTATAATAATAACTATCAGCACAGTATTGAGATGGAACCATATGAGGCATTGTATGGTAGACATTGTAGATCTCCTTTATGTTGGTATGAAACAGGAGAATATCAACTTTTGGGTCCTAAGCTAGTACATCAAACAACTGAGAAGATTAAAGTTGTAAGGACCCTGACCTGTGTTTAGGGTTTACCCTGTTTGTTTTGCTCGACCTTGGTGGTTTGATGCTTGCTAATCACCTCTAAGTGGTTATTAGGGTTTGGTTGTGCTTTGTTGAGAGTTCGAGGGGCTGCTTGCAAATAACCCAAGTTTAGGGTTTTGTGTGCAAGTTTGTCATCTTGTGAGATGTTTTCCCCCCTTTTCTTCCTCTAGGGTTGAGAGGAAGGCTTGGGCTTGTTGTTTGAGTTTCTTGGGCCTTGGTTGAGCTTGTTCGGGCCTTGAGGTGCCTTGTTTGGGCTTGCTTGAGCCTTGTGTCAGCCAAGCAAAGTTTGTGTCACCCTAGGTTGGTTTGTGTCGGCCAACAAGGTGGTGTGTCGCCCAGCAGAGCTGCTAGTTGTGTCGCCCATGTTGCTTGGTCCAGCCTTGACCATGTTTGGTGGACACTTGGTGTATATCTTGGACAAGTGTCTCTTGGCTTTCTAGTGTGTTGGCTTGAACCCTAGTACAAGTGTCCCATGGGTGGACGACACTTAGCATGGATCTACCTTGGTTTCTCCTCCCCTTCTTTCTATATAGGTGGCTCTTTCCCTTGCCTTAGCTTCCTTTGCTCTTTTGGTCTCCCCTCCACCTTGATTGCACGACACTCCTCTCCTTCTTTGCTCGTGTTGGCCGATACACTCTCCTGGAGTTGCAGTGGTGGCCGATACCCTCTCTTGGATCAGCGTTGGTGGACGACATACCCTGGAGCTTGAAGTGCTTCTTCTTCCTTGGAGCTTGGAGCTTAAGGCGGGTTGCACAACTTCTAACCCTAACTCCTTTACCTCTAGTTATGATCTTATTGCATGTTAGTATCTTAGCTTAGTTCCTTGCTTTTGTACCTCACTTGTGTACCTTTGGTAGCCGATCCCCCTCTAGGGTTTAGGGTTCCTTTGTGCACCTTGCTTTCTAGGGTTTGTGCTCCCTTGAGTTGGAGGTTGAAGATGACCTAGGATGGGCGATAACCTCCCTTGTTTGGATGAGTTGGACGACATGGATGTCTTGTGATAGACGTTATGGTGTGAGCCCTTGAGTTGGACGATATCCCTACCCTTGTGATGGGCGATAGGGTGAGCTAGATAGTGTTAGCCGATATGACGCTTGTTGGACGATATGGTCCTTGTGATGAGCAACATCTTTGTGCTTATGAAAGATGATAGACTAAGTATGTCATGGTGTTCTTCGGTTGAACGATAGGCTAGTGTGAGTGTTGGCCGTTACAAGTTGTGTTGGGCATGAAGGGTTGATATCAGACGATACATGTTGTGGTGTGACGGCCGACAAGGCCTGGGGTTGTGACGAGCGTCACGCCTCTCCCCTTGAAGTGTGATGGCCGTCAGGGTTGGTTTGATAGTTGCACATTTTGTGGGAGTCCTTCTCTCTTTCCTTCTCTCTCTCCTGTTCGTTGTTGTGGCCCCCTTGATACCGGGCATTGTTGTTGGGGTGTTGTGACGGGCGTCACACCTCCATGCGTGTCGGTCGGTAGGGAGTGTGACAGGCGTTGCCCGATAGACATGGGACGCTCGACACCCTGATGCATGATACCTTGTGACGTTGTGTCATGGGTTGGGTGCTGGGTAGCAACGCAGCGTTGCTGCACTCCTTGCTATAGACATTGTGAGCAGTGTATAGGTGAGGTTTGTGAGGAGTTATAGTGAGGGTTATGTGGTTCTATAGTGACGGTCTCATGCGATATGGAAGTGAATGCTTATGCACAAACAAATGATGGTGATGCCCTTAAAATAATAGAGATAATGTTGATGATAACAATAATGTGACTGATAGTTGTGATGATGATAAGGAAGGTAGTGGTAACGATATGATCTTTATGCTTATAGGTTAAAGTTGATGCTAAGTGATAGTTACACTAATAACTTGCTTAATGACATAACAATAATGATAATAGCGGATGATGATAGTCATAATACTGATAATAGTAGTGAAGGTAATAATGGTAGTAATGATAAACATGATGCAAGTCTTATGCTTATTTGTTAATAACAATGTTAAGTGATAGTTACACTGGCAGCTTGCATAATGATAATGGTAATGATAGTGATACATAACGATAGTGGATGGTGACAGTAATGACAGTGGTAATAATAGTGCTATATTCTCATCATGACATCTTGCTTGATGTGAACATCTTGTTTATTCATATAATCCTGAGATAAGGGTAAGCATGAACTTGGTTTGTTAATGATGTGCTTAATACACTTGATCACCAAATAGTGTAAGAATGATAAGTAGAGTATCTTGTATGATATTTCATGATAGTGAGCATATCCTTTATGTTGAAACTATGATTATTATGTACCCTAACCATGCAGGTGATGTTTAGCCATGAGAGGGCTATGAGACATATGTGATGAGTAACATCACTTTGATAATTATTCTATGAGGTGGTATGTATGATGTGTTGGTCCCATGATGTTGATGTGAGCCGCGAAGAGGCAGTGACCATACATGATGAGGGATTGAGATCCCATGGTATGTGATGATACTTGAGATGGATCTGGATGATTGGCAAGAGGCCAAGTGGTAACATGTGATGTTGGATTCTTGAGATGGATCAGGTTGATGTGTTTCCATAATAATATAATGTTATTTACTTTTGTTATATCTTGCATGTTATACAACTTGGTTGAATCTTGCAATCCATCTAAAAGATACTAATTAATCACAGTGAAATATATCATGTAGTTTTCCCTGGCCATAGATCCATCATCGTCAGGACTTGGTGATGGTGAAACAGGTTCTCCTACGGGTTAACATGGAAGCGCATATTGTTGAATATGTGTAGGTTGCTCCTAGCCTGAAAATGAGGAGGTAAGAGTGTAACTTCGGTTACAGACTCAGATATGTATAAAGAGCATGGTGAATAGGCCCATGGCTTAGGACATGTGATGTGTGGAGCATGAATGCGTTCATGGCTCAGAGCACGGTGAACAGGCCCGTGGCTCAGTTTTACTAGCACCGAGACCTGTACCAAGGCGGGCTAGAGTGACGGTAGCCTATGGAGCTGACCCTGTGTATTAGACCACTTCAGCATGTGACTACGGTCCTGCTTGTGTTGTACTCGTGTACTGACCACGAGGTGGGAGGTCGTGGAGTCTGGCTCTTCCATTGACCTTGTACGGCACCGACTTGGGTTTCGTAACTGAAGGTTGGATTTGAACGGTACGGTTCAAATCCTCAGGGCATAATAATACGTAACACAGTCGTTAGTATTTACTGCTTAATATAAACACGAAACATTGGTTGAGGCCTTATTTGTGTAGGTAATTCTATTATATCTGCAGTTACTTCTATATCCGTCAGGTATGTGGTAATATGCTTTGTTTTGATAATCATGTTACATAGCGATATATCTTATCTTGTCAATCATGTTCCCTTGAGAGATATCTGGTTATACGCTCTTGTACAACTGGTAAGCTTGTCAGTAAGAATAGCTTTGCTTTATATAGACTGCACTTGTTATACCTGTTATTAGTTACATGTTGTTATAGTTTATCTTGCTGAGGTTCTATAGTTGCGGTGGGGAGTTATGTTTCCCGCCGGGACAATTGTTCAATTGTCTCACTCCGCTGGTTTACACCCATTTTAGGTGGTCGAGGTAGACGTGGTCGTGGTCGTGGTGTTGCGGACGAGCAGTAGAAGGAAAGCGATGAACATGTTGTTGTTTTGGATGTTTTGTAGTAGAGTCTAGAGTCATCCCTGTACTCTCAGGTCCTTGGTGAAAAACTACTAGAGGGGGGGTGAATAGATTTTTTGAATTATTTTAACAATTTATTGAATTCAAACAACCACAATTGAAATTAGAAGAAGAAGACAGGTGTTTAGAGTGGTTCCAACTATAGCAACTACTATAGTTGTCAGTCCACTACCCGGTTGCTTACCCAACCGGGATTTGAAAGTATTTATTTTATTACCTCTCGAGGATTTATACAAAATACAATACTTTCCTTTACACCCTTTGAACAGCCTTCACTTGAAGTAGGTGCACCAACTTTGAGGTAGCCTTCTTTGAAGTAACTCCAAGCTCCCCCTTGAAGTAGCCTTCCTCTCTAGAAGTAACCTCCCGTTGCACCAGCCTTCTGAAGTAGCTCAAAGTCTCCTTCTTCACCAAGAAGATCTTCACCCTCTCCAATCCGCAGCCTCCAACCTAGGAGTAGCAAGGAGAGTACAAACAATAATAGGGAACAAGAAAGAAAAAGGAAATTACAACTTATCCTTTGTAGCCCAAGGCTTGATTTGCCTAGATCAAGCGTATAGATCTCCTAACCAAGTGTGTGGACTTGTGATTGCAGTGGGTAGGAGATACTAGCCTATAGGACATGAATTATGAGCTAAGAAATGAAATGGCCAATTGTCACAATGCTCAAATTGCTCACAAACAGATTGCTCAAAGTAAGCTCAAGGATTTCTCAAGTGTAGCAAGTGTATTTGAGTGTCCTATGGCTTGTCCTATTTATAGGAATGGCCTAAGGATGCTTAAGTACGTTCTAGACAACTTCTAGGGGTTTCTAAGTGCTTAACTAGCCGTTAGGTACAAAGTTGTTGCTTTAACAACGGCTAATTAATTAATTCTGCAGTTGCTGTCAGAGACCGTCTCGGTCGAGGAATGGTCGACCGAGACACCTACTCGGTCGAACTTTTGTCGACCGACAGGCACTCTGGAACAAGTGATTTGCAACGTCTTTCTCCAACTGCCAACTAACTTGTCTGTTGTGTCTAACGGCTACTTTGGATCTTTCTCGGTCGAGAAGATTGTCGACCGAGAGTGTCTTGGTCGAGGAGTTTGTCGACCGAGATTGATCCTGTTTCAATTTAGACACTAATTATATGTATGAGTGTGCATATGTGATCCTATATGAAGGGGATGACTTATCTAAATGTGGTGTTTAGCTAGGGAAGATCTAACGCTTGATTTACATGCAATCTAAGTACTTGTACATTATATATTTGTACAAGTTTTTACAAAGCAATTACATTGCATGAAAACATAAATGTGTAAGCATATGGATCTCCCTAGTTGCTTTGGCATCCACCTTAATCCTGCACACTTAAGTAGCTCGTTAGATCAATAAGAATGAAATGTTTGTCATAATCAAAACAAAGGGATTTATAGATGTCCATTTAGCCAACAATCTCCCCGTTTTTGACGATGACAAACATTTCCTAAATATAAAAATAAAGGAAATATAAACCATATGAGTTTCATACCTTTAGATTACCTTTTGTAGCTTTTCCTCTTATTTATAAAATGTGTGCTTATTATTCCCCTTGAATTATGGAACATGAAATCCAATTCACTAGGGAATATAGCAACTTTCAATGTAAAGCCAAGAGTTTATTTATGAAACTCATTGATTGAGTTTTTCTAAGTTTTAGTTTTATATTTATTTCTCCCCCTTTGTCATTTCAAAAAGATATCCGTTTAGAAATAAAAACTCCCCCTTAATTAGATGTCCCATCAAATCTAATGAAAAAGATGTCCATTTAAAAGCCAAAATATCATGATGTAAATAAGAGTTTTTGTTTAAGTAGCACAAATATCAAAGAAAACATCTTCCAAAGGAGTGATAAGTCATTGCTTCCTAATTTTGTTGAATTGATCTAGTGGAAGCGGTTTTGTAAAAATATCAGCCAATTGATCTTCCGTATCAACATGATGAAGGGAAACATGATTCTTGGAGATGTGATCCCTTAAAAAATGATGACGGATTTCAATATGTTTAGCTCGGCTGTGTAAAATAGGATTGTGTGCTAAGTTTATAGCGCTCGTGTTGTCACAAAAAATAGGCGTAGATGAAAGAGTAAAACCATAATCGTTTAATACTTGTTGCATATAAAGCACTTGAGCACAACAAGACCCGGCTGCCATATATTCAGCTTCAGTTGTAGATAGGGCAACTGTATTTTGTTTCTTGCTAAACCAAGATACTAAAGCTCTCCCTAATAAGAAATAGCCACCACTAGTACTCTTGCGATCAAGTCGACAACCAGCATAATCCGCATTAGTATAAGCTTTAAAATCCAAGGATTGTTCTTTTGGATACCATAAACCAAAACAAGTAGTGCCGGCTAGGTAACGAAGAATTCGTTTAACTGCTAGAAAATGAGAGTGCATAGGTTGTGATTGAAATCGAGCACAAAGACCAACGGGAAACATAATGTCCGGTCTAGAAGCAGTTAAGTAAAGCAAACTACCAATCATGGCTCTATATAAAGAATCATCAATAGGTTCCCCATTTTCATCCTTATCAATTTTAGTAGAAGTAGCCATAGGAGTAGTAGCATGTTTGCACTGATCCATCCCAAAACGTTTTAAGAGTTCTTTAGTATATTTTTCTTGGCTTATGAATATTCTGGCAGGTGTTTGCTTAATTTGAAAACCAAGAAAGAAAGTTAGTTCACCCATGAGGCTCATTTCAAATTCTTTTTGCATAATATCACTAAATTGTGTGCACAATGAATCATTAGAAGCTCCAAAAATAATGTCATCAACATATATTTGCACAACTAGGAAATCAGATGTATATGTTTTGAAAAATAAAGTAGAATCTGAATTTCCAATAGAAAAACCATTATCAAAAAGATATGTCTTGAGCCTTTCATACCAATTTCTAGGTGCTTGATTTAAACCATAAAGTGCTTTCTTAAGTTTATAAACATAGTCACCTTTTTCTGGTATTTCAAAACCAGGTGGTTGGGCAACATACACTTCTTCTTGAATGATGCCATTTAGAAATGCACTTTTTACATCCATTTGGTATAGTTTGATGTTTTTATGTGCAGCAATAGCTAGTAACATTCTAATGGCTTCAAGTCTAGCTACTGGTGCATACGTTTCATTAAAATCTATTCCTTCTTGTTGATTATATCCTTGTGCTACTAACCGAGCTTTATTCCTTATTACTTCTTCTGCCTCATTTAGCTTGTTCCTAAAAACCCATTTAGTTCCTATTATGGTTTTATCTTGTGGTTTAGGAACTAAATCCCATACATCATTTTTAGTGAATTGATTCAATTCTTCTTGCATGGCTATTATCCAATAATCATCTTTAAGAGCGTCAGATATCTTTTTAGGTTCAATGATAGAAACAAAAGCCATGTTTGCAACATCTTTGAAAGAAGACCTAGTTTTAAATTTATCATTAGGATCTCCAATAATTAATTCTTGAGGATGATCTTTAATAAGCCTAGGTGTAGATTGTGGTTCAACTTGGTGATTATTTGTAGTACTTTTCTCACTATTATTTGGTATGTTTAAATTTTCGAATTGATTTGTGAGATCTATGATTTCTAGATTTTCAGATTTGGACTCTTCATGAAAAGAAACATGAATAGATTCATCAACTTTTCTAGATATAGTGTTATATACTCTAAAAGCTTTGCTAGAAGTGGAATATCCCAAAAAGAATGCTTTGTGTGATTTTGAGTCAAACTTATCTCTATCTTCTTTGGTATTTAAGATATAGCATGTGGAGCCAAAGGTATGAAAATAGTCAACTCTAGGTTTCTTAGAATGTATTAGTTCATATGGAGTTTTCTTTAAATGAGAGTGAACAGTTACTCTATTTAGCACATAGCATGCAGTGTTTACAGCTTCAGCCCAAAAGGTTTTGGGTGTGTTATGTTCAAGCATCATAGTTCTAGCCATTTCTTGTAGTGATCGATTTTTCCTTTCAACTATACCATTTTGTTGTGGGGTGCGTGGAGCAGAAAAATTATGAGTGTACCCTTGAGATGTACAAAACTCTTCAAATGTATGATTTTCAAATTCTCCACCATGATCACTTCTAATGGTACATATTTTGCTTTGTAATAGATTTTCAATCTTGGAACAAAATTGTATAAAAACATGAATAGTATCATCTTTAGTTGCAATAAAGTGTACCCATGTGTATCTACTATAATCATCAACAATAACAAAACAGTATCTTTTACCACCAATAGATTGTGTCCTCATGGGTCCAAATAAATCCATATGAATTAATTCTAAGGACCTACTGGTGCTAAGTACATGTTTTGGTTTAAAAGAGGTTTTGGTTTGCTTTCCCATTGTGCATGGTTCACAGTTTTCAACTTGATCAAAAGATAAAGTAGGTAATCCACGAACAAGATCATATTTCACTAACTTTTTAATAACATGTGAACGAGCATGTCCTAGCTTTTTATGCCATACTTGTAAGGTATTTTCATTTGCAAGCAAGCATTTTCCCACTACTGATTTCATAGAGTTAGGTTTAAGAATATAAAGATTTCCAACTCTATTTCCTTCATAAACAACATTTGTAGTGTTTTCTATCAATAACTTGCAGCAAGTTTTGTTAAATAACACATCATAACCACTATCACATAATTGACTAACACTTATCAAATTATGGTGCAAACCATCAACGAGTAGAACATTCTTTATTTCGAGGTTAGTACCAACATTACCTATTCCAACGATTTTTCCCTTACCATTGTCTCCAAAGGTGATTGTTCCACTTTTCTTTTCTTCAAAGGTTTGGAATGCATCCTTGTTTCTGGTCATATGTTTGGAACATCCACTGTCAACCACCCATTCCTGCATTAAAATGTAGATTTTGGTACCCATGTGATGGTCCGATATGGTTAGAATCATTTAAGTACATATTTGTATAAGAGTTCTGAATCAGAAGTCCAGTCGGTCGACAATTGTTCGACCGACATATGTCTCGGTCGACAAATTGTCGATCGAGAAGAATACTATATTACAAACCAGAAAACACAGAAATGTAGCTCGGTTGACCAATTTTCGACCGAAATAATTGCTGTAAATTTTGATATGTTACAGACATTCGGTCGGTCGACAATACTTCGACCGATTAATGGTTCGGTCGACAATACTTTGACCGACTAAGTTTCTGTTTCAGTACAACAATGCAGAAAATTAACAATAAGCATGAAATCTTTTGTTTAGTTGAGAAAATTAACAATATAAATAGCAAGATGGAGCTTTTTGGTCATATCTCAACTAAATTCTATTTGACTCTACTAAGTTTGAGGTTTTGGGACCCAAACTAATTCGGAATCCTTAGTTTTATAAGGGCATGAAAAGGAATAGTGTCCAAGACGTAAACAAAAATGGCAAGTAATAGAGTCAACTTCATTTCTCTTTCTAGCCATTGTGTTCTTAGGTACAAACATAGTTTGAGTTCTTTTGGGTTGATTTTTCTTTGGAGCATATCCCAAACCTTTTCTTCCGTTGAAAACAGTACCAATGCTTAGAATGTTATCAAGTATATCTTTTCTTCTTAACTCATAAAGTTCTCTTTGTAGCTGAGAAATATCATTCATTTTCTTGTGTAAATCTTTTCTTGCTTGATCTAAATCAGATAGCAATGAATCTCTTTCTTTTATAACATTATCATAGTCTAGATGGTTACATAAAATAGGTTGAGTCTGAAAATATTTTAGTTTAGCTAACAAGTCAGTCTTTTCTTTAGAAAGAAGATCAACATTTGTTTCTAAAGTGAGTAGCTTTCTAGTGCAATCATCTAAAGATGTTATTAAAGACAAATTCTCAAGATCAATGTTATTCTTTTCAGAAGAAAGATTATCTAATTTAGCAATTTGCTCATCATTTGATTTGATAACCTTCTTTAGTTTCTTCTTGACATCAACATACTTATCATGAATTTCTTGTAGACTAGTGACTAACTCTTCTTTAGAAAGATCAAGTAGGCTTACCTCTTGAGAGTTTTCATCATCTTCTCTTGCCATTAGACAATCCACGGTTTCTTCTCCGCTTTCACTGTCACTTGATTCGTCCCATGCAGCTTTATAGGCTTTTTCTCCCTTCTTCTTGTGTGAGCTTTTCTTTCCTTTCTTTGCTTTAGGACATTCATTTTTGAAATGCCCTTTCTTCCCACATTCAAAGCACCTAGGAGGGGTAGAAGAAGAGCTGGAAATTTTGTTAGATTTAAATCTTTTGTATTTCTTACCATTTACTATCAAGGCTTCTTCTCCCTCTTCTTCACTTGACTCCTCACTTTCTTGTGTGACAGCCTTTGAAGCTTTTAGAGCCACATCCTTCTTCTTTCCTTGCTGAAGTTCACGTGCTCTTCTTTCTTCCTCTTCTAGGGTTGCTTCATGAGCTTCTAAGTTGCCAATAAGTTGCTCCATTTTCAGTCGAGTGAGGTTGTTTGCTTCTTCAATGGTTGTCACCTTTGGCTTATATTTTGGAGGAAGTGAACGAAGGATCTTTGATACCTGATCTTCTTCAGGAATAGGTTTTCCTAGAGCACTTAAACCATTAACAATAGTAGAGAATTTTGCAAACATTTCACTAATTGATTCATTAGTATCCATACGAAAGTGTTCAAATTTTTGTTTAAACATGCTAATTTTAGAATTTTTGACTTAGACTGTGCCTTCATAGGTTATGGATAGTCTATGCCAAATATCATAGGCTGTGTCACAATTAGATATTCTATTAAATTATCCTACCGAAATAGAACAATATAAAATGCTTACAGCTTTTGCATTCATTTGGGCTAGCTTTACCGTATTTGCATCCCATTCTGCAAATTGAGTTTAAGGGAGCTCATATGGGGTTGACACCATTCTCCATAAGTCCCAATTGATGCCTTGGAAGTAGAACTGCATCCTTCTCTTCCAATATTGGTAGTTTGTTCCATCGAACGCTGGAGGCCTAGCAACAAGTGTTCCTTCAAGGTTGAGGTTGTTGAGAAATCCATACCCCATTTCTTCAAGACCTTGTTAGGGTTCCTTGAAGCCCGCTCTGATACCAATTGAAAAACTACTAGAGGGGGGGTGAATAGAGTTTTTGAATTATTTTAACAATTTATTGAATTCAAACAACCACAATTGAAATTAGAAGAAGAAGACAGGTGTTTAGAGTGGTTCCAACTATGGCAAATACTATAGTTGTCAGTCCACTACCCGGCTGCTTACCCAACCGGGATTTGAAAGTATTTATTTTATTACCTTTCGAGGATTTATACAAAATACAATACTTTCCTTTACACCCTTTGAACAGCCTTCACTTGAAGTAGGTGCACCAACTTTGAGTTAGCCTTCTTTGAAGTAACTCCAAGCTCCCCCTTGAAGTAGCCCTCCTCTCTAGAAGTAACCTCCCGTTGCACCAGCCTTCTGAAGTAGCTCAAAGTCTCCTTCTTCGCCAAGAAGATCTTCACCCTCTCCAATCCGCAGCCTCCAACCTAGGAGTAGCAAGGAGAGTACAAACAATAATAGGGAACAAGAAAGAAAAAGGAAATTACAACTTATCCTTTGTAGCCCAAGGCTTGATTTGCCTAGATCAAGCGTATAGATCTCCTAACCAAGTGTGTGGACTTGTGATTGCAGTGGGTAGGAGATACTAGCCTATAGGACACGAATTATGAGCTAAGAAATGAAATGGCCAATTGTCACAATGCTCATATTGCTCACAAACAGATTGCTCAAAGTATGCTCAAGGATTTCTCAAGTGTAGCAAGTGTATTTGAGTGTCCTATGGCTTGTCCTATTTATAGGAATGGCCTAAGGATGCTTAAGGACGTTCTAGACAACTTCTAGGGGTTTCTAAGTGCTTAACTAGCAGTTAGGTACAAAGTTGTTGCTTTAACAACGGCTAATTAATTAATTCTGCAGTTGCTGTCAGAGACCGTCTCGGTCGAGGAATGGTCGACCGAGACACCTACTCGGTCGAACTTTTGTCGACCGACAGGCACTCTGGAACAAGTGATTTGCAACGTCTTTCTCCAACTTCCAACTAACTTGTCTGTTGTGTCTAACGGCTACTTTGGATCTTTCTCGGTCGAGAAGATTGTCGACCGAGAGTGTCTCGGTCGAGGAGTTTGTCGACCGAGATTGATCCTGTTTCAATTTAGACACTAATTATATGTATGAGTGTGCATATGTGATCCTATATGAAGGGGATGACTTATCTAAATGTGGTGTTTAGCTAGGGAAGATCTAATGCTTGATTTACATGCAATCTAAGTACTTGTACATTATATATTTGTACAAGTTTTTACAAAGCAATTACATTGCATGAAAACATAAATGTGTAAGCATATGGATCTCCCTAGTTGCTTTGGCATCCACCTTAATCCTGCACACTTAAGTAGCTCGTTAGATCAATAAGAATGAAAAGTTTGTCATAATCAAAACAAAGGGATTTATAGATGTCCATTTAGCCAACACTTGGCAGTGTTTTGATGTTGTTTCACGATGAACAATCGATGATGTTTGTATATCCTGCTGTTGGCCGGATGTGGGCCTTTATGTATATGAACAGGTGGTGAACTCATGTGATGAATGAACAGTTGTTCCTGAGCTGTGGACACGTATCAGATCTCGTATATATGTATATATGTGACATGTTTCCTTGCAGGATGAGGACTGGAAAGTAATAGTTTCACAGTTTATCAGTTTTCCGCAATCGGTTTTAATTAACCCGTGTTTTCATAATCTGTGGTTATGGTGATTTCCGCACATTTTTGCGTAACACCTCGTTATCTGTGTGATAATGGGATGTGTTGCCACAAGTTTTGGTATCAGAGCCATAGGTTCGCTGAGTCTACAGGGATTTAGGACTAGGTTGAGTCTGTTCTTATGAGTTTTCCAGGTTTTCTTACAAAAATATTCTGCCCTCAGCGGAAGAAAGACCAAGATGTCTAGATACCATGAAGAACATGATCCTGAGCATAGTGATGCTGCATCGGTTGATGGAGCAGATAGACAGGCACATGAAGATCGGGTGCCTGAGGTTCCCCAATTTAACCCAGCCATACTTGAACATCCTTCTTACCAACAGCTTATGGGGCAGTTAATGGCTACGATGAATCTCATGGTTGAGCGATTACCAGTGCCTCTTCTGCGAGCACAGGTTCCCCATGGAGAAGCATTGGGTATTGGGAAGACCTTTGAGCGGCTTCGCCGAGTTGGAGCTTCAGATTCTGCTGGAACGGCTGATCCAGCGGATGCAGATCTATGGCTGACAAGTCTCGAGAAGGCTTTTCAGATCCTTGACATCCCCGAAGCATACAAGGTAAAGCATTTTGTCTACCTTCTGAAAGGTAGTGCTGGTCACTGGTGGACCATCGAAGAAGAGAAGCGGCCTGGTGAGGTGATCTGTTGGGAAGTGTTTCGACGTGAGTTCGTCACCACATACTTTCCGAAGACGTACCTGGATGAGAAGATCAGTCAGTTTGAGAAGTTGCGACAAGGAACGATGAACATCACCGAGTACGAAGACAAGTTTATGGATCTGTTGAGGTTCTGTCCTCACATGGCGGCAACAGAAGCGGAACGGATCAGACGTTTCGAGAAGGGTTTGGGTGTTGAGTTCACAACCCCAGTGTCTGCGTTGGAGAACCGAGAACGGTTTGCTACATTCGTGGAATCAGTTCGACGGATCGAGAGGACAGTAAGGGAGAAAAGAGAGTCTATGTCCCTTAAAAGACCTGCTCAATTTCAAGGACGTGGGATTGGTGGCTTTAAGAAGCCTAGGTTTTCAGCACCGTCAGCGATGAGAAGTGTTGGTGTACCCTCTCAGTGGTCTCCGAGTAAGGGGAAATGTTATGTTTCTTCACCGTCTAAGGTGCACAGTTCATCTTCTGTGGCAGTGACAGGGCTATATAGGCCACGGTTTGAGTACAAGGAATGTCATCTTTGTGGACAGGTCGGGCATTGGAAGTCCAATTGCCCGAATAGAGACGTTGAAGTGACGCAGCAACTGAGGCAGAATTTTCAGAGGTCAGAGAGACCACAGGTCAGTGGTAGCAGAGGACGAGGACGCGGTGAGACGTCTCAAGATGGATCGTCTGCTCAAGGGAGCAGAGGTCGTGGACAGTAAGCAACGACTCGATTCTATGCCATGAGTCAGCCAGAGGCGATAGTCAACCCACGAGTGGTGACATGTCAGATGGAGTTATTTCATTCTGATATGTCTTCTTCTTGCTTTATATCTGTTCTGGTTGACCCAGGTGCTACACACTCTTTTATTGCCTATAGTATGCTTGAAACATGTCGTTTACCTGTTAGCTGTAAGAAGGATAGCTTGTTGTTAGAAACCCCTCTTGATGGTTCCTCTTTGCTTCAAGAAGAGTGTCCATCTTGTGTCTTGTCTTTCTCGGGACATCGCATCCAGGTGGATCTTATACCACTTGATATGCATGGTTTTGATGTTATCCTAGGGATGGATACCTTGGAGAGATATAAGGTTGTCTTGGACTGTGGTTCTAAGCAGGCAGTGTTCGATGTTGTTGGAGAGAAGTGGATCTTCCAGGGAGATAGGAAGATTCTTCCGACGTGTTTGGTATCAGTTATGGTGGTAGATAAGTTGTTATGACAAGGACGTGAGGTGTTCCTAGCTCACGTGGTGGTACTGTTGTGGTTACCAAGGTGAAAGGTCCTAGTCTGGAGGAGGTGTCAGTTGTTCGAGAGTTTGTAGACGTGTTTCCTGAGGAGTTTCCTGGTGTTCCTCCACCCTGAGAGATTGATTTCAAGATCAATCTGGTTCCAGGGACATAGCCAGTTGCACAGTCACCATACAGGATGGCTCCAGCAGAGATGGCAGAGTTGAAGAAGCAGTTGCAAGAGTTGTTGGACACAGGTTTTATCTGACCGAGTACGTCGTCGTGGGGTGCTCCCGTGTTGTTTGTTAAGAAGAAGGATGGTTCGTTGTGGTTGTGTATAGATTACCGGCAGTTGAACAAGGTCACGATCAAGAACAAGTACCTATTTCCGAGGATAGATGATCTGTTCGATTAATTGAATAGTGCTACAGTGTTTTCGAAGATCGATCTACAGTCTGGATATCATCAGTTGAGGATAAAGGCGTATGACATACCAAAGTCAGCTTTCAGGATGAGGTATGGTCATTTTGAGTTCGTGGTTATGCCGTTTGGGTTAACCAATGCACCTGCTACTTTCATGGACCTGATGAACAGAGTGTTCCGTCTGTTCTTAGATCAGTTTATTGTAGTCTTTATAGATGACATCTTGATCTATAGTCGGGACAGGCTAGAGCATGAGCAACATCTTCATAGAGCGTTGACTCTTCTTCGTCAACATCAGTTGTATGCCAAGTTTAGTATGTGCGAGTTCTGGTTGGAAGAAGTGACTTTCTTGGGTCATGTGATATCTGCTGAAGGCGTCAAAGTAGATCCGAAGAAGGTGGAATCTTTTGCGGATTGGGAACAACTGAAGACGCCGACAGAAGTTCATAGTTTCCTTGGTTTGGCAGGATACTACCGGAGGTTTATCAAGGACTTCAGTGTGATCGCGTTGTCGATGACGAAGTTGACCAGAAAGGGTGTACCTTTTGTTTGGGATGATTGATGTCAGCTAGCTTTCCAGAGTTTGAAAGAGAAGCTGACCAGTGCTCCAGTATTGATCTTGCCAGAGACTGGGAAAGGCTATGTTGTTTTCTGTGATGCTTCCAAGAAAGGTTTAGGTTGCATTTTGATGCAGGAGGATCATGTGGTTTCTTTTGCCTCACGACAACTCAAGAAGCATGAGGAGAACTATCCGACTCATGACTTGGAGTTGGAAGTAGTGGTTCATGCGCTAAAGATTTGGAGACACTATTTGTATGGGGAAGTGTGTCAGATTTTTACGGATCATAAGAATCTGAAGTATATCTTTACACAGCAAGAGTTGAACATGCGACAATGATGATGGATGGAGTTGGTCAATGATTACGACTGCATGATCGAGTATCATCCTGGTAAGGCGAACGTGGTAGCTGATGCGCTTAGCAGAAAGTCTTCTTCTCTTTCTTCAAAGAAGGCACACTTGAGTTCTCTGGTATGCCATAAGCGGGATATGTTTGTTTCTCTGCGACAAATGAATGTGCAGATGGAAGTTTCTTTTTGTCTGGTCTTTTCGCACAGATGCAAGTTAAGCCTACGTTGAGACAGCAGATCAAGAATGCACAGCAAACAGATCATGTGGTACAGTTGATCAGATCAGAGTTCGGCAGCGACAAGCGTGATGGGTTTCATGAGTCTGAGGATGGACTAGTTTGCTATCGTGATAGGATGGTGGTTCCAGATGCTGATGATCTGAGGAAGTTGGTGCTTGAGGAAGCACATACGTCAATGTATGTTATGCATCCAGGTGTCACCAAGATGTATCATAGTCTAAAGGACTTGTATTGGTGGCCCGGTTTGAAGAGAGATGTAGTTGAGTTCGTGGCGAGATGTGCAGTTTGTCAGCAAGTGAAGGCTGAACATCAGAAGCCGGCAGGTACGTTGCAACCTTTTCCGATACCACAGTGGAAATGGGATCATATAACCATGGATTTCGTAGTTGGTCTACCCCGGACAACTAGGAATCATGATTCCATTTGGGTGATAGTGGACAGATTGACTAAATCTGCCCATTTTCTACCAGTGAAGACGACGTATACAGCTGAGAAACTAGCTCGAGTATATGTGGATGAGATAGTACGTTTGCATGGTGTGTCAGCAACGATAGTTTCTGACAGAGGTCCTCAGTTTACGAGTCATTTTTGGGAACAGTTGCACAGGGCGTTGGGAACGCAGTTAAGGTTCAGTACAACCTTTCACCCGCAGACAGATGGACAGTCTGAGAGGACTATTCAGATTTTGGAAGATCTTCTTCGAGCTTGTGTTTTGCAGTTTCTAGGCAAGTGGGATGTACATCTGAGTTTGATAGAGTTTGCCTACAACAACAGTTATCAGCGAAGCATTGACATGGATCCTTATGAAGCTTTGTATGGAAGGAAGTGCAGATCTCCTTTGTGTTGGTATGAATCAGGTAAGTATCAGCTTTAGGGTCCTGAGTTAGTACAACAGACGACAGATAAGATCAAAGTGATACAACAACAGTTTAAAGTGGCATAGGACAGGCAGAAGTCTTATGTAGACAATCACCAATGACCTTTGGAGTTCCAGGTAGGAGACAAAGTGTATTTCAAAGTCTTGCCGTGGAAAGGTGTGCGAAGGTTTGGACGGAAGGGTAAATTGGCACCCAGGTATATGGGGCCTTACTCAGTCATAGCACGTGTTGGCAAGGTAGCTTATGAGTTAGAGTTGCCTCTAGAGTTGTACAGGTTGCATCCAGTGTTTCATGTCAGTATGTTGAAGAAAAGTCATCCGGATTCAGGTACAGTGATACATCCCGTTGAGGTTGAGCTTGATGCAGATGTGACCTACGATGAAGGCCCTGTGGTGATCCTTGACAGAAGAATCAAGAAGCTGAAGAAGAAAGATCTGGTTCTTATGAAGGTTCTTTGGCAGCGTCGTGGCGTTGAGGAAGCCACATGTGAGCTTGAGGAAGAGATGAGGAGAAAGTATCCCTCTCTTTTCTCTTCGTATTTCGGGGATGAAATCCCTTAAAGGGGGTTATCTTGTAAGGACCCTGACCTGCGTTTAGGGTTTACCCTATTTGTTTTGCTCGACCTTGGTGGTTTGATGCTTGCTAATCACCTCTAAGTGGTGATTAGGGTTTGGTTGTGCTTTGTTGAGAGTTCGAGGGGCTGCTTGCAAATAACCCAAGTTTAGGGTTTTGTGTGCAAGTTTGTCATCTTGTGAGATGTTTTCCCCTCTTTTCTTCCTCTAGGGTTGAGAGGAATGCTTGGGATTGTTGTTTGAGTTTCTTGGGACTTGGTTGAGCTTGTTCGGGCCTTGAGGTGCCTTGTTTGGGCTTGCTTGAGCCTTATGTCGGCCAAGTGAAGTTTGTGTCGCCCTAGGTTGGTTTGTGTCGGCCAACAAGGTGGTGTGTCGCCCAGTAGAGCTGCTAGTTGTGTCGCCCATGTTGCTTGGTCCAGCCTTGACCATGTTTGGTGGACACTTGGTGTATATCTTGGACAAGTGTCTCTTGGCTTGCTAGTGTGTTGGCTTGAACCCTAGGACAGGTGTCCCATGGGTGGACGACACTTAGCATGGATCTACCTTGGTTTCTCCTCCCCTTCTTTCTATATAGGTGGCTCTTTCCCTTGCCTTAGCTTCCTTTGCTCTTTTGGTCTCCCCTCCACCTTGAGTGCACGACACTCCTCTTCTTCTTTGCTCGTGTTGGCCGATACACTCTCCTGGAGTTGCAGTGGTGGCCGATACCCTCTCTTGGATCAACTTTGGTGGACGACATCCCCTGCATCTTGAAGTGCTTCTTCTTCCTTGGAGCTTGGAGCTTAAGGCGGGTTGCACAGCTTCTAACCCTAACTCCTTTACCTCTAGTTATGATCTTGTTTCATGTTAGTAGCTTAGCTTAGTTCCTTGATTTTGTACCTCGCTTGTGTACCTTTGGTAGCCGATCCCCCTCTAGGGTTTAGGGTTCCTTTGTGCACCTTGCTTTCTAGGGTTTGTGCTCCCTTGAGTTGGAGGTTGAAGATGACATAGGATGGGTGATAACCTCCCTTGTTTGGATGAGTTGGACGACATGCATGTCTTGTGATGGACGTTATGGTGTGAGCCCTTGAGTTGGACGATATCCCTGCCCTTGTGATGGGTGATAGGGTGAGCTAGATAGTGTCAGCTGATATGACGCTTGTTGGATGATATGGTCCTTGTGATGAGAAGCATCTTTGTGCTTATGAAGGACGATAGACTAAGTATGTCATGGTGTTCTTGGGTTGAACGATAGGCTAGTGTGAGTGTTGGCCGTTACAAGTTGTGTTGGGCATGAAGGGTTGATATCAGACGATACATGTTGTGGTGTGACGGCCGACATGGCCTGGGGTTGTGACGAGCGTCACGCCTCTCCCCTTGAAGTGTGACGGTCGTCAAGGTTGGTTTGATAGTTTCACATTTTGTGGGATTCCTTCTCTCTTTCCTTCTCTCTCTCCTGGTCATTGTTGTGGCCCCCTTGATACCGAGTGTTGTTGTTGGGGTGTTGTGACGGGCGTCACACCTCCATGTGTGTCGGCCGGCAGGGAGTGTGACGGACGTTGCCCGATAGACATGGGACGCTCGACACCCTGATGCACGATACCTTGTGATGATGTGTCATGGGTTGTGTGTTGGGTAGCAACGCAGCGTTGCGGCACTCCTTGCTATAGCCGTTGTGAGCAGTGTATAGGTGAGGTTTGTGAGGAGTTATAGTGAGGGTTATGTGGTTCTATAGTGACGGTCTCATGCGATATGGAAGTGAATGCTTATGCACAAATAAATGATGGTGATTCCCTTATAATAATAGAGATAATGTTGATGATAGCCATAATGTGACTAATAGTTGTGATGATGATAAGGAAGGTAGTGGTAACGATATGATCTTTATGCTTATAGGTTAAAGTTGATGCTAAGTGACAGTTACACTAATAACTTGCTTAATGACATAACAATAATGATAATAGTGGATGATGATAGTCATAATACTAATAATAGTAGTGAAGGTAATAATGGTAGTAATGATAAACATGATGCAAGTCTTATGCTTATTTGTTAATAACAATGTTAAGTGATAGTTACACTGGCAACTTGCATAATGATAATGGTAATGATAGTGATACCATAACGATAGTGGATGGTGACAGTAATGACAGTGGTAATAATAGTGATGTATTCTCATCATGACATCTTGCTTGATGTGAACATCTTGTTTATTCATATAATCCTGAGATAAGGGTAAGCATGAACTTGGTTTGTTAATGATGTGCTTAATACACTTGATCACCAAATAGTGTAAGAATGATAAGTAGAGTATCTTGTATGATATTTCATGATAGTGAGCATATCCCTTATGTTGAAACTATGATTATTATGTACCCTAACCATGCAGGTGATGTTTAGCCATGAGAGGGCTATGAGACATATGTGATGAGTAACATCAATTTCATAATTATTCTATGAGGTGGTATGTATGATGTGTTGGTCCCATGATGTTGATGTGAGCCGTGAAGAGGCAGTGACCGTACATGATGAGGGATTGAGATCCCATGGTATTTGATGATCCTTGAGATGGATCTGGATGATTGGCAAGAGGCCAAGTGGTAACATGTGATGCTGGATTCTTGAGATGGATCAGGTTGATGTGTTTCCATAATAATATAATGTTATTTACTTTTGTTATATCTTGCATGTTATACAACTTGGTTGAATCTTGCAATCCATCTAAAAGATACTAATTAATCACAGTGAAATATATCATGTAGTTTTCCCTGGCCATAGATCCGTCATCGTCAGGACTTAGTGATGGTGAAACAGGTTCTCCTACGGGTTAACTTGGAAGCGCATATTGTTGAATATGTATAGGTTGCTCCTAGCCTGAAAATGAGGAGGTAAGAGTGTAACTTCGGTTACAGACTCAGATATGTATAAAGAGCATGGTGAACAGGCCCATGGCTCAGGACATGTGATGTGTGGAGCATGAATGCGTTCATGGCTCAGAGCACGGTGAACAGGCCCGTGGCTCAGTTTTACTAGCACTGAGACTTGTACTAAGGTGGGCTAGAGTGAGGGTAGCCTATGGAGCTGACCCTGTGGCTTAGACCACTTCAGCATGTGACTACGGTCCTTCTTGTGTTGTACTCGTATACTGACCATGAGGTGAGAGGTCGTGGAGTCTGGCTCTTCCATTGACCTTGTATGGCACCGCCTTGGGTTTCGTAACCGAAGGTTGGATTTGAACGGTACGGTTCAAATCCTCAGGGCATAATAATACGTAACACAGCCGTTAGTATTTACTGCTTAAGATAAACACAAAACATTGGTTGAGGCCTTGTTTGTGTAGCTAATTCTATTATATCTACAGTTACTTATATATCCATCAGGTATGTGGTAATATGCTTTGTTTTGATAATCATGTTACATAGCGATATATCTTATCTTGTCAATCATGTTCCCTTGAGAGATATTTGGTTATACGCTCTTGTACAACTGGTAAGCTTGTCAGTAAGAATAGCTTTGCTTTATATAGATTGCTCTTGTTATACCTGTTATTAGTTACCTACTGTTATAGTTTATCTTGCTGAGGTTATGTAGTTGCGGTGGGGAGTTATGTTTCCCGTTGGGACAATTGTTCAATTATCTCACTCCACTGGTTTACACCCTTTTTAGGTGGTCGAGGTAGACGTGGTCGTGGTCGTGGTGTTGCGGACGAGCAGCTTGACGAGCAGTAGAAGGCAAGCGATGAACATGCTGCTGTTTTGGATGTTTTGTAGTAGAGTCTAGAGTCATCCATGTACTCTCAGGTCCTTGGCAGTGTTTTGATGTTGTTTCACGATGAACGATCGATGATGTTTGTATATCTTGCTATTGGCCGGATGTGGGCCTTTATGTATATGAATAGGTGGTGAACTCATGTGATGAATGAACAGCTGTTCCTGAGCTGTGGACACGTATCATATCTCGTATATATGTATATATGTGACATGTTTCCTTGCAGGATGAGGACTGGAAAGTAATAGTTTCACAGTTTATCAGTTTTCCGCAATCGGTTTAAATTAACCCGTGTTTTCATAATCTGTGGTTATGGTGATTTCTGCACGTTTTCGCGTAACACCTCGTTATCTGTGTGATAATATGATGTGTTGCCACAAAAGTCATACAGCAATAGTTGAAAGCTGCCCAGGACAGACAGAATTCTTATGCTGATAAGCGTTGTAGACCCTTAGAACTCTAAGTTGGAGACAGAGTATACCTCAAGGTCTCACCTTGGAAAGGTATCCTGAGATTTGGAAAGAAGGGGAAGTTAGCTCCTAGATTTATGGGGCCTTATATGATCATTGAAAGGATGGGGAAGGTAGCCTATAAGTTGGATTTACCACCTGAGTTGCATAGATTGTGTAAGGAGAGTGAAATCACCCCTTTACTAAAAATTTGAAGAATTGACATCCATTCCAAACCTTCTCAGAGGTATGATGGAATGGGCATAAATTTTTTCAAAATTTATTAAACATTGTTATACAAAAGACCATTAGAAAGTAGCGGAATAAAAACTAACTGACTATATTCAATTTCATAAAAGGTTTACAAAAATACATCAAATTCTCCCATTAGGGTTTACATCAAGATACACAATCATGATCTAGATAGAGGGAAGTCTAGACTACTACAATCTTGTCTCCAAGAAATATCTCCATCAACTGAGTCCAAGCCAAAAGCTATATACTCCTTGTCTTGTTCATCACCTTGCTCATCACCTGGGTGGTTGGGAAAGCACCCAGTAAAAGGGAGAGGAAAACAAGGTATGCGTCAAATAATGAATAAGTACAAGAGAAAAGGAAATCATATGAAACATAAATATATTGAATCATCATAAGATGAGAGGGCTAAGAGAATGAGGCACATAACAAAATAGATTCTTACCATTACAAAACATATAAGAAGTAGCATGTATGATATTAATTGGACTACATTAACTAAGTAGGGTTGAGGCACCTACCGGACCTCAACCTATAGGTGAGGGGAGAATTCATACATTCCCAGTCACCTATCAAATTTTATAAGGGAGGAATAACACATTCCCTAAGGGGAGAATAAGATGTTCCCCAGGGTGATTATTTACATGCCCTCAGTGGGTGGTTGTACATAAGTACCACTACGATAGTTAAATAGCGAAATAAACCATCATGCTCAAGAAATAGTAAAGTGGAAAGATAAATCATCATATAATTACAACTTGGTGGTGGGGTTCCAAGACTCAAGAATAATGTTATGAAATTGATTTATGAGGCAACTATAGAAAAAGATTCAAGAGTATATGAAATAGGGTTTAATAAAGCCTCATTATAGAAAAATAGGTTAAGGCACAATTATTCCCAACTTAGGGTGTAAATGCACATACATAAATAGGGATTGCACATACATAACACATACATAGATAGGGAATTTCACATACATAGCACATACATAAATAGGGAATTTCACATACATAGCACATACCTTTCATTATGATTCATATTACCCACTTTCATCACTTGATTGAGTCCATGATCAATTTTTTCTATTTTCAATTCGTATACATGTATTAGAATGATATATATGCATTAAGGTAGAGAAAACCCCTATTTTTAATTTTTATAGAAAAACCTCGATTTAAACTATGAAAACATCACCATAGAGTTAGTTAGGTTCTTCTTATTAAGAAAACATATAATTTTGCATATTTTGGAGTTACGATGATTAGAGTGTATTTTTGGTGATTTTGAAGTGATTAAATCATTTTCTAGAAAACCACCATCGACAAAACTCAAAACCAATACTTGGAAATATTATTATTGAAAATAAAATGTTTTTCTGAGTTTAGGACGTATTTTACTTTAGTTTTTGGACAAAGGAATCAAAAGTTATGAATTATTGAAATTCGGCCAATCAGAAACTGACACATCATCAAACCAAACGAGATAAGCAAAGAGAGAGAGAGAGAGGGAGGGAGGGAAAACACCATTTGACCTAATATCATGGTTTTAGATTAATATTTATCCCAACTAGATCTTCTAGAGAAGGTAAACCGGTAAGAAACCAAAACCCTAGATGAACATGGTAAATAGAGATAGAAATCATCGATTTTAAACATAGATGCATGAATTTTAAGCATGTAGCAAGCAATATATGAGAAGTGGGTTATGAAACTCACCTCTAGGTAAGATAAGAAGGTACAAACAGCAAAGATACGAGCTTATAAGGTCTGGTTTCTCCAAGCCTAGCTCCTTTCTTGGACAAAGATCACCTTCTCAACTTAGAGGTGATAAACCCTAGCAAAAGAGCATAGAGATGAGGTGTTTTAGGGTTCTAGGTGGGGTTTCACATGGAATTCCATGGTTACGACCTGTAATAGGGTGTAAGGAAGACTAACAGTATGAAAATAGGGAAGGAAAGGAGGATTCTTACTAGTTTTGGTCAAAATCACCAAGGAGGAGCTTAAGAAATCCAAAATAGAGAAATTTGGAACCCTAAGAGCCTTCTTCACCAAGGTAGGGACCTTCTTTTATCTTGGGACAGCACCTTCGTGGACAAACAGGGTAGGAATAATTTTATAATATGGAGGAAACAAAAGATAGCAAGGGTTTTTGAATTTGGGAGTTGGGGAAGGGGTATGTATGGCTATATATAGAAAAAGGTCAAGCATGAGGTGTTTTTATGGGACTTTCCATGTGTCTTTAGCCTAGGGCTTCATGGCCATGCAAGTGGACACCTCATGGAGGCTCTAAAATATCTAAGGTCGGTTTATGGACCCTTCTAGGCCATCCCAACCGACCTCCATCAACGAAATAACCCCATTGGTCGATAGCTTTTGAAGATAAGCTCATTTATAAAGAGGAAAACCCTAAAATGCCCTTGTAAAGCAATACCATCAAACCAAGGTGAAACTAGGTGCTCCAATGGTTTAAAATATCTTTAATGGTAAGTGAATATCTAAAGATTAAAATTTAGTTGATAATTTGCAAAGAAAACCTCCCAGTTGGGTAAATTGCATAAAAGTCCAGAATGTACCTAAAATTGCATAACTTGCACAAAGAACATCCAAATCGAACCAAATTTGAAACTTAGGCTCATTTTATGTTTTAAAATCATATCAAAAAGTTATATTAAGGTTTATAGCACTTAATTATGGTAATTAAGCTTTCACTGAGGTATTTGTGCATAAACCCTTATATTGGTACAATTAGTGAATAAATGTTCACTAAACCACTATAAATTCCACTAATTAAATAGAAAGGCCAATAAGGATAGAAATGAAAGGAAAAGATGGAAAAGAGGTTCAAAAGACATAATATTCTAGAATTTGGTATGTTACATATTGCACCCAGTGTTCATATCTATATGCTGAGAAAGTGTCATCCTAACACAAAGTTAGTTCTGCAACCTGTGGAGGTAGAACTAAATGATGATATATCTTATGTTGAAGGACCTGTGTTGGTTCTTGACAGAAGAATTAAAAAGCTGAAAAAGAAAGACATTTGTCTTGTAAAAGTTCTCTGGCATCACCGTGGCATTGAAGAAGCTACGGGGGATCTAGAGGAAGAGATGAGGAGGAAGTACCCTTCTCTTTTCTCTTTATGATTTTGGGGACGAAATCCTTGTAAGGGGTGGATAATTTGTAACATCCATGACCTGGGTTATGCTTTAACCCAAGGTGTTTTGTTTAAGTAAGATAATTATATGCTTGATATTATCTTTTGAAAAGTAATTAAGGCTCAAGAGGAACTTATATTTCAATTTTAGTCCTTTTTGAATGACGTTGAAAATAATGTTTTGCTTGTGTTGGACTAAAGTGCAAATTACCCATGTTGAGGGGTTAAATTGAAAATTTTACATGATAAGATGTTCCTCATGTGTTTAATCATCATGAGAATGAATATGATGTAGAGGTATGGCTTGTGGTAGCCTGAGTACCAAGAAAGAGCTCATAAAGCAATGTTTGTGCATTAAAACCTAGTTTTGGTGTAATGTGCAATTTACCCAAAACCCAGTGTTCAGTATGCAAATTACCACTTCAAAATAGTACCTAATGTTTCTTTGCATCATGTAGAGCAAAGAAAATGAGAGGGGCGTCTCATTTGTACCTCTTTGAAGGAGAGAGAATCTTGATATTAAAATAATCAAGATTTAAGCATAATTGAAACCCTAATTCAATTTAATGCAAAATAATTATATTAAATGGATTGCCCTTCAAAAAAAATTGTATAGGTTGAAATACACATATATGGACGTCCTTGTGCCTTTAAAAGGCAATGGAAATATCTACGTGAGTGGAGAACCCACTCACATTAAGAAAATAAAAAGAAATATCCACTACCTTATGGATATTATTATAAGGGTTAAGGTGCTTAATTTTCTTTTCTTTAAATCATGGATAATTGAGAGGAATAAGAGGAAAAGGAGATAGCCTCGTAACCAAGGAAGGGAAGGGGGCAAGTGGCAAGGAAATGGAGGAGATAATCCCTACTTTCTCTCTCTTAAATGAATTTTCAATAAAATTCATATATATGCTCCTTTATCCATGAGTTGAAAGGGTAATTTCGAATCCACTTTCACTTATTGCTTGAAAAACTACCAAGGGAGCTTAGGAGAAATAGTAGTATGGCCCCAAAACTATTGGTAAGCTTCTTGACCTTCCTTCACCTTGATTTCATGGTGGAAATCACAAATCAATGCTTGATTTCTTCTTTTCTTCACCCAATCTTCAACTCTAGCCAATCTTTTCACTCAAAAGCTTGAGGATAAGCCTTGGGATAGTTGAAGAAGCTTCATACACCATTGTTGAAGTGAATCCTGGAGCTTTGAAGATCAATTGAAGGTGGGCTATATAACTTGAACCCTTATTCATTGTTATTGAATTCAATTCCTCAATTCAATATGTTCAATTGTTCTTCTTGAAATTTCTTTGATTAATTGATGAAACTACCATGGAAATGGAAGTATAATTTGAGGCTTTGAATCGTGATGATGATGACATAATCTTAATGACACATCTCAATAAGATCTAGTTGCAATTGGTTTCAACAAAATGATCCAATCGATTTCCACCAAACTGTTTGGTGATCAAACGGTTTGCAAACCGTTTGGAGGTTGAACTCCAAACCGTTTGGGCAGGTTGACCGAATGGGATAGTTGACCATTTGGAGCCTTAAATGGTTTCAAACCATTTGAAAATACTTGAGTTGACCATTTGGAGTTGGGTTGACCGTTTGGACAAATAAGTTCAAAACCGTTTGGAGCCTTAAACGGTTTGAAACCGTTTGGAGTTCTAGGTCAAAACTGTTTGGAGCCTTAAATGGTTTCAAACCATTTGGACCAAGTCAACCAAAACCATTTTGATGATCAATGGTTGTGATTGATGGTTGAGGGTCCAAGGATCATACAGTGATGGACTTCAATAACTCAATTGATAAAGAAATCGATGGTGCTAACCCTAATTTAATTGATTGAAGGAATCATCAACTGAACCCTTTCGATTTCAAACTGATTTGGATCAAATGGTCTTGAGACCATTTGATTCCAAATGGTCTTGAAACCGTTTGGGGTCAAACAGTCTCAGGACCATTTGGAATCAAACGGTTTCAAAACCGTTTGGTGTTGAAACCCCAAAACCGAATGAAGGTCCAATGTGATCAAATCATTTGGAGATTTAAGATGATAATTGATACATTGATCCAATGATGATTATCAATGTTAGGTACAAAGGTTGAAACCCTAAAGTACCTAGATGATCAGTACCTTTAGATTAATTAACCCTAAAAGGTTATGAAAGTAATGTCTTAGTACAATATGTCAATCATAGTTGTATGTACTTGATTGAAGGGTTGATGTAACCTAATCAAGTTGAGAGGATGATAGAAAGGAATTCATACATGAGTATTAATAATGCGGTGATTAGGGTATGATCCTTAGTTAAGAGATCATGACAACCCTAATCGAGAAGGTTAATGAACCCTAACCCTAAATTAGGGAAATTCTGAGTGAAACCCTAATCTTGGGTAATAGTGAAACCCTAAGTGAGGGTGATGACATGAGTAATCCTAAGATAGGGTTATGAAATGTAAAACACTAATTTAGATGAATAGTAAACCCTAATTATGGGTAATTGATTATGAAACCCTAATTGGGATGAATAGTAAACCCTAATTGTGGGACATTGAATGTAAACCCTAACCTAGGGTGATATTATGTGGAACCCTAATTTAGGGTGATGTTATATAAAACCCTAGTATATTAATGTGATGTGGAACTCAAATCCGGGGTGATTCTATGTAATGCTATATGAAACCCTAATCTTGGGCAATATGGTGATAAACCATAACCCTGATCTGGGTAATGGGATGAATATCCCCAATTGTCCTGAAATGGGAAACCCTAACCCTAGTGAGGGAATAGTGGTGTTACCCTTGAATAGTGATGCTATATTTGTTTTGCATGGTGCTGATATGAAATTGATGTAACTGTTATCATCTATACTAACCATGCAGGTATCATGAGATGATGAACATAGCCAGGTATGAGCTATGATGTTGTATTTATTAAAATTGTTATTGGGCCTTATGTGCCATAATATGCCTTGTTGCCTAGTAAGAGGTAATAAGAGAATTAATGGGCCTTAAGTGCCATGAGAGATGCTTGTGTAACAAGTATCATGTTTACCTTGGTCAGATGACCTGAAGGTGATAGTAGCCTAAAAAAGTGGTAATAATGCTCAGTGATCAGTTAAGGGTTTGAATACCCAAAACCATATGATTATGGCATTGAGTTTTTGAAGGGATGAGTATTCCCAATATTAAAATGAGGGACTGAGATCCCAATGTCTTATAAAGATTGACAAGTAACTGATGAAAATAGTACATGTTTCTTTGTAGCCTTTGTCCTAATAAGTTATGTTTGAAAACTTCATTGATGCTAAAAGAATATGATAATGTACTTAATTAATCAAGTGAAATCTTTTTATGTAGTGCTCTGACCATAGATTCATCATCGTCAGTAGCTGGTGATGGTGAAATAGGTTTTCCTATGGGGTCTCCTGGAGTTCGCATATTTTTAAATATGTGAGGGTCGATGGGCAAAAATATTTGTACGTCCTAATGGGGGAATTGATGGAAGGTAAACATTAAACCTCTCAATCCTTCATTATATGTTCCAGGATGGATGTATCACAAATCTTCTGATGATGTTTATGTCGGATCGATGGAGTTAAACATGAAATCTCTCGATTGCGAAGAGAGTACAGCCACCACTGTAACTCTATAGCAAATATGCCACTATACCCTGGCAAGCTATGTAGTAGAGACACAAGATGTCCTACATGTGATCTCACACTGACATGTGGGAGGTCATGGAAGCCAGCTCTTCCATTGACTTTGTATGGTATCGATTTCGACTTCGCAATGGTTGGTTCGAGTATGAGCAGTATACCTCATATCCTTAGAGCTTAAGTATGTTTGTAAAATGTAATCAACCGTGTAGCGTATTTGCATAAGATTGAAATACGAGAACCACTGGTTGACGTTATCTTGCTTAGCATGTCCTTGATACATAAATGTTACTTATGTTTTTTAATTCCGTATTGAATAAGAGACATACTGCCTTATCAAGTTATAGTTGAAATACTTGAATAGGAATGTTGATCTAATATGTAGAAATATTGATTTATCTGCTATTGAAATATATGATTCCACTGTTCAATTTATTTCTATTAAATTGCAATAATAATGTTTTTGACGGAGAGTTATATATCTCACTGGGGCAATTTACAAATTGTCTCACCCCCGTGGGATCCAACATTTTTAGTTAGATGCCGACAAAGAGGTAGGAACCCTACAGCCGAGGAAGAGCAGCAGCAGCAACAACAGGGACAACAGTAATCCTTCAGGTAGAAATACTGGCTGTCAAGCTTTGTATATAAAGTCTTATGTATCGTCTCTGTACTATCAGGTCCTAGGAGTCTGTGAATAGTGTTTTTATAATTGATCTGAGATTTTTGTTTGAATACCTCAAGGATTTTGTTACTTGTGCTTTTTAGCAAAGCAATGATGTATATATATTCCTCGAGAAGAGATAGTACAGTGAATGTACTTGTGAACCAGTATGTAAATATAATATTGTGGTTCTTGTTTAAAGAGTTTTCCTAAGAATGGATCTCTTTGTAAATGGTTTTAATTTTTAGTGATTTTTAGTAATCCACTATTAGTGATCGCTTCCGCATTAGTTAATCTTGTTATATTGGTTAAGACTGTTTTGTCGCCACAAGCCTAATGAGCTCCATGCTCTTGGTATGTCTTGGGATGAGCAGAATGCACATTGGCCCAGTCATGGTTTTGGTTCTCTTGCTGATGATGAGATGCCAAACTAGGCTGATGAGGAGGTTGCTACTGACGAGGATGATGACGGTGAGGCATATGATGATGATGGCTCTGATGGTTTTGTTGGTGTCTCCAGTGACAAAGACAATGTTGTTCTCTCTACTGCACCTTCAGACGGATATGACAACTATGAGCCTGACGCTTCTGATGCTGAGGATGATGATGATGTGTACATAGATAGCTTAGATGTTTAGTTGTCTTTGTTTTTAGTCTAGATGTTGATCATATATGTCTTTTGAGGCTATTTTATATTAGAAACATCTGGGCACATGTTTTGAGTTGTACTATTTTATCATCTGGCTTTCATTGTTTTGACTTATAGCTATTTTTCTGAGAACTTGATTTCTAGATTTTAATCTTAATTATGTGCACATTTACTCTTTGATTTACTATATCTCATGAGTTGGTGCCATGTTTTACCATATTTTGATTATGACTTAGACTGTTTGTCTCTCTCATCTCTGTTTGATGTATGTTTTGAGATTACATGTTGTGCATGTAGGCTTGACTGTGCTTGGAGAAGACCCATTTCTATGCTCTTATACCCCCTTCCTTTTTGATAATGTCAAAAGGGGGAGAGAAGTTCAATGTTTTGAAGCTCAACCATATTGCTTTTATTGCTTATGTGATCCTTTCCTTGTTCTTTATATGCTTTATCGTGTGACTTGTTAAAGGACCATATAGTACATATGTGTTATATTGCTTTGTTTAGATAGACTAACTCTGCAGGTTAGAGTGAGCATATATTGAGGGGGAGAAATTCACATTGTTCAAATCTTGAATCCCCTTACAATTCATAAGGAAAAGATATAACTTCAATATACTTTTCAATATGATTGAGGAATGGTTTGTCATTGTCAAAAAGGGGGAAAATGTTAACTTGAGATTTATACATTGCCCATATTTTGATAATGACTTTACCATTTCATTCCTATGTATCTAATATGTTTGTTCAAGATTGATTTCAGGCTTTAGGTACATGAAAAGGATCAAATTACACAATCCCTAGCTTGTTCAAGTTCAAGTCAAATGAAATGCAAGTGTACTTTTTGGTAAATCATGCCAAATGACCTTAGATGATTTTTGTAATCACTTGTATTGATGATATGACTTGTAACTAAGATGAAAAAAATTAGGGACACTTAATTCCAAGGTTTAATCACTCAAATGTCAATTTAGAAAATGTGTCACAGGTTGTTCATCGGGTGAGTTGGAAACTCGACCGATCCTATGATGGATTTTCTGAAGATGACCCATCGGTTGAGTTGCTCACTCACAGAACTTAACCGACTGAATCACTAAGAAAAACTGATTTTAGCTCATCGGTCGAGACTCCTAGAATAAACTCGACTGATAGTTTGAAAATTGGCTTTGTCATTTAGTGGATCGGTCGAGTTACCTTTATTGAAACTCGACCGAATGTAATGTATGAAAAATGTAGAAAAAGTGATTATAACCATTGGTGAGTTGTTTTGGGTGAAAATAGATATGTTGCATCTTGGAAAATGGCTATATTTTGACCCTAAGTGATCCCACACTCAAGGGATCGCCCCCATCTATAAATAGGACCCTCTAGAGTTCATTCCAAGTTTTCTCATTCATGCTATTCTAAGTCCTTTCTATAGTTGAGTGTGTTGCAACTCCTTGAGCCCCTTTTTCTCTCTAGTTTACACTTCATTTCGTGATTATGAGTGAGATAGGCCTATTGTAAGAGAGCTACTTCCTTGTTCTTGTAAAGCTGTCATCGACTCCATCTTCCCTACCTCGTTCCTCCACGAAGCAAAGGTGAAGCAAGCTACTCTGAGTGAAGGTGGAGTTGTGGCTGTTCTTCTTCAAGGTTGAAGAAGAGGTGAAAATCTTCTCCAGGTGAAGGAGAAGGCAACGTTGAAGATCCAAGAAGAGCAGAAAAGTCCTTGAAGGTGGAAGAATTCTGTAAGAGTGGGTAAGACCTTGGAGAAGGTTGAAGACTCTTGGCAAAGTGGGTAAGTCCTTGGTAAGGTGGAAGACTCTTGGTGCTTTGTATGGGTAAGTCCTTTGGTGGTCTTGTGTTGTAACTCTTATTGGTGAATATATAGAGAAAAGCACTTGCAAAGTCCTAGAGACTGACCTCTCTAGGTAGTGGACTGACTCTCTCCTAGTTTGGAGAGTGGAACCACTCTATATGACCTTGTTAATTGCTTTCCTCTCATCCTTTCTATGCTTGTTAGTTAGGAATTCAAATTGCACTTAAGCTATTGGTTTTAATTTGATATAATTTGAAGGTCTAATCTATCTTGTGTGAATTTTGAAGCTCTATTCACACCCCCTCTAGAGACCTAGATCCAGCAGTTCCCATTCACACATTTTATTCTATCTATGGCCGACTAATAGTTCAGAGTGATTCCATTGCATTTGGTTAGTTGTTTGGTTTGGCAATCTAAATTGAAAGGTTAGGTTTGCAAGCTATGTCCTCTCCCAACTGGAACCCTAGTAACATCCCCAAACGACCCACCCATCCATAACTTGCATTAAACCTTTGATTACTCTCTTAGATAGTTCATGCTAGTTTAGTTGGTTTCTTTATCTTTGTTAGTTAATTGCCTTGTTTTGGATAATTTAGTCTTGTTAGAGTAGTTACGTCTCATTTAAGCTTGTTTGTGTTAATCTTTCTAGTTCATGTTGATCTAGGTCCTTAACTGATTTAGAGTCTAACTTTCTTAGCTAGTGTAGATTAGTCTAAGTCTCTTTCTCTTTCTTACTTAGTTTCCTTTTATGTTAACTAGAATAACTTGTTTTGGATTAAATTAGGGTTTTTTTTGTTTTTCTTGCTTTCTTGTTTTCTTACTTGAAACATTAGTGCAATCAAAACAAAACCAACTTTAACCCCTAAAAGCCCTAATCTCCACTTTAGGAACATAGCTTAATCTAACTTATCTCTAGTGCCCCCTCTCTCCCTGCAGATCGACCCCTCACTTTCCACTCACTTATACTATAATATGATCCCGAGCACTTGTGGGTGATATATTCTAGTCTATGTGGATGTGTTAGTATAGGTCCCAATATAAATTCAAAAGACCACAAGTATGTCTATCTAGTGAGATTTGGGTTGCATCTATTTATGATTCAATTGAGTAGTATGAAGTACCAAATCTCTAAGGGAGGCACATCAGTTCACGTGAAGCTAACATGTCTTATTATGGTGTCATTGAAAACATGTGGGAGTTTTACTAAACATATTTTAGAGTTCTTGTCTTTAGTTTTAATTGGGTTGACAACAACAAGGAGTTGTAGTGGATGAATTGGATTTCACATTAGTAAATTTTAAAAGATTGGCAAGAAGGGTAAACCATTCAGTATGGCATCATAGGCAAAGTAACTATTCTATATCGACGATCCTAAAAATGAAAAATGACCTATCATTCTTCATGGTAAAAGGCAGTTCATTGCAGATCCTATAGATGAAGAAGAGTACTATGACAAGTGTGATGATTCCAATCCATTATCAGTTGGCTTGCCAAGTGTAAATGTTGAATCTAACACTAACTCATATACATTTGGAGATCACATAGAAGGAATGTTAAGTGATCAAATATACAAAAAATACTAGAGGCGTGCATTTTACATTATTTATTATAGTTATATATGTTTTATATGCTACATGTGTGTTTTACATTCTTCATCACTCATATTTTATTCATTGACTATTTTTAATATGGAAATTTTTAGATGGCGTCTAACCGTGGGGTTGAGCACTGTGACGATGTGAACCGTGAGGATGAGTTTAATGTAACTTGTATTGTTTTATTACGTAGATGTGCATTTTACATTCTCTAACAAAGTTATATAAGTTACATTTTTTATCACTTATATTTGTTTGACTAATTTAAGATGAGCATCCTGAGTATGTGCACCCTGAGCATGTTGTTGGGTCTATTGAGGAGCAGTGTGATCGTGCATATAAAAGAGGCATCACATTGATGAACAAGTTAGTAGATCAAAGTGCTAAAGGTTTGAAGATGGCCATTGACTTTGATGAAGCATAAAATCCTATTGGGAAGAATCATAATTCTTTCACACAATATCTAGGAGTTATTACTCATAGAAAAGTGAATATAACAATAGAATATTGGAATAAAGTTGATCCTTCGACGAAAAACTTAATATGGAAGGACATAGTTGTGAGATATTATATTTTTTGAAGATATTAATGATTATGTTGTTAGAAATACACCATTAAGTATATAAACTTTTGCATAGCATATTGACCTCGATGAAAAACTGCATCATAAAAGGTGATTCAACACTGTGAGAGGATATTGAGGAATTACATGAAAATTTTGACAAGAGAATACACAATGATCACCAAGAAGAATAATCCCACCACTGAGCAATGTTCCTATCTTGACCCTAAGGTGTGGGAAGCCTTTGTTGCTTCAAGACAAATACACGAATTCAAGGTATTAAGCCTCCCCTTTAAAATACATTCTTATGATAAATCAAATGAATTCAATATATTACGTAATTGACATATGTTTGGACTAATAAGGCTTTACATGATGCTAAAAAAGAAAGGCGTGCAATGAATGTGCATGACCACAAGTTGGGTCTAGGTAGTTGCACAAAGCATCACCAAAAGAGACTGAAAGCATCTTATTCTGGGCAACCTACTCCTGGGTCTACTGAGTCTTGTACTACTCTTACATCTTTACTTCAGCATGAGGAGTGGAGATGTGTGAGGAAAAGACACTCTGGAGAAATAGCCGACCTCACAACCGCTGAGGTGGCTACAAAAAATGGTAAAATTCAACTCTCAAAGTGCATGTTCATTTTTTACTTTGATTGTTATGTTTTACTAGAAAGTTACTATTGATGATGATTAACATGAGCTTTACAAGAAAAGAAAAGAAGGCAAGCTCATCCTTTAGGACCAAATGGATGAATTAGTGATTGCTCTAGGTACTCTAGAGCATCTATCCATGTTTGGGCCACTAGGGATAGTGTCTGTATAAGATCCTTTTTTGGCACATTAGAGTAAAAGTGCAAATATGTCAAGAAAGGAGGATTATCATAAGAGCAAGTACAAGGCATGATTGCAAAGGGAATAGAGGAAGCAATTCGACAATTTCATGCTTCTTAGTCTCAACCTCCTTAGTCAGTACCTCGTCCATACCACTCTTCTTATGAGGTGTGCCCTCCTAAGATGGCGGTGGTTGGAAGTAATCTCATGGATGAACCAAGCACTTCCAGTGTAAGTTTTTTATGATGTAATAGTCTTTCAAGTGAATTTATAATATGTTGTGTTTGGGTATATATATAACACTGTATACAAATTTTAGGCATTGATGTAATGTCATCTTACATTATTAGAACCTAGCTTCAAACATCTTTGCACTGGGCTTGGCTTTCCCACCCCTTCCAGGTGATATAAGAATTGATACTGAACATCCCCCCATTATAGTGCAGGCACCCATAGCAATGACATATTTTAAATTCATGGTACTCCATTGCCCAACAATGTAGTTCATGTAACTATCACGCTTGTCTACCCACCTTGCAGACAAATACCACTACCATATGCCCACCTCACAACACAATAGGAAATGCAGATGGAGACATGGCTGCATGGCCTAAAGATGAAGTTTTCTATGAGAATGTATGATAAATTTACATTGCATTTGTATTTGTGATTCTTTTCTATTTGTGTATATAATTGGAAACTGATATGAGAATACATGTAGATTAGTACCTAAAAATACCCCTGTAGCTCCTCCTAAATTACATGCTTGAATTGAAAAATAATATTCAAATCACTAGGTGCTAAGAATAGGGTGTTGGCACTATGGTTACACAATTTTGAAGAAGGGTCAACTATGGTGGTTCACATCTAGGAGGATGTTGCTGGTCAAGATCACGATACTAGTATTTCTTGACAAATATTGTGGATATGTTTACTTATGATTGGTTGAATACAACCATAATAAAACTTTAGATATGGTGATATCTTATGGATAAATACCTCATTCTATATATATATATATATGAAAATATATGTTGATATATTTTCTTATAAATTAATCCATACATAAATGTTTTGCAGCTAGTAATATATGGTGTGTGGACAGTTCACAATAACCCATGTGGCATTTCTAGTTCCATCATTGATCATCCATGTAGATAAAGACCCAACATCTTCCAATTGATTACTGCTCTACTGCATTTAAATATTTTGGTACTATGGAAAGAGCATGGTTATATGTCCTTGCAATGTTGGATAAATTTATGTCACTTTGCCTATAATTTTAACGTATGAATTATATTTCATTGTGGAATTAGATATTTCTTTTGTTTGCCTTCTTTTCACCCAGCAATAAGCATTGAGAGATATTGTTAATTGTCCCAGAGACGCTGTTTGCGTATTATCTAGATCCTTTGGGTAAAAAAAATAGGGATTGGGGGAACACAATGAAAATGGAATTAGTAATGTAAGTAAAAAAATTTATCAGTCAACATATATTAATGCTTGCATCATTACGTGTCTATTTACTAATTCAATTAAAAGAATTAATTCAACTTATTGGAATATATAAGCATTCAAACTGGTCAGAGGAAAGGTATATCAAAAAAAGAAATTATTAACTTGGAAGAATATTAAGGTATTTTTCTGAGTTCAATGTATATATATGCCAACTATGTTTACTTTTACTTATTAACATCTTACATAACTGTAAATTTATTGTGCCCTATACAAAATAATGATTGGGCTAGCATATACTAAGTGATGCAGTATATGGATCTAATTGTCAAATGGACAACACTAGACATCTATTGTATACAAAAGGTAATCTATATAGTCTTGATTTTTTAATCATAAGTAAATAGTCTCATTTGATAAAATAAAAAATAAAATCAAAATCTTGAATTATTTCATTCTCTTTGTAGTTGTATGACATGAAAAAGTCATATACAATAGAAGAGCTAGATGAGATACAAGAAGAGTGGGCAAATTCCTTTGTTAAGGAAATCAACTTTTCATTTGATTAAGATAGTATATGTGTTTTCTAAACTTTGATGTCATTAATTCTATTTACATGAGATGGTTATGACTTCTTGTAACTTTATATTGATGCAAGTGAAATTGTTGCGACATATGTGAATGATGTGTATATATGGATATGTGTGTGAATGAATGTGAAGAGGAATGAAAACAACTAGAACCACATTTATACATATGATGAGAACATATGTGCATAATGGAATTGCATGTATGTTTTTTGAATTATGTATGTCATGAGAATGGAATTAAGTATTTAGAGATTGGAAATGCATGTGTGCGAATGAATTGTGTGGATGTGGACTCTTGTATGCATTTGTTATTGTAGGTTTTGTAGGTATACTGGCTTGTTGTTAAGCTGAATACATGATGGAATCTTCACTTTTAATTAACTAGATGTTTTGCATCCTGCTCAATATCCAGATAGTAGGTATGTTGACCTACTATATGAAAAGAATCATACATGTTGTGTGAGTTGTTGTAGAAAACCCACTATGTAGATATGTGTTGATAGTTTTGCAAAAAAACCAATGCCACAACTATTCTAAAATGGTCATGCCACCCAGCATGAACGTGCTAGCCAACCCTCAATATGACTCTATTGTCCATCAAAACCATGCTACCAAGCCTTCAAGACCTGGTATCACTTTGCATTGTTGGTTCTTCTAACACAAACATACAAAATTGCAGGTCTAAAAACCTGCAATATAAAAAACTATACATGTGACTTCAGTTTCTATAAAAAAAATTGACAACTAGAATTCAATCTTAAGCGTTAGTTTCTTTACAGATACCTAGTAACACATGTCTGTGTCATTGGTTTCTTTCTGTTGAACCGATGACTATAACCAGAAAATTCTCATTGATTGTTGTTGATATCGCTCTGTGTTGTTCGTTTTTATTTTCATAGCAACTGACACTGACTATATGTTGTCAATTTTATCTTACCTTGAAAACTAATGTGGAAGGTCCTTGAATGTAGTGTCACCCACTTAGGTGTTGATACAAAACCTACATTATAGGTCTAATATAACCGACACTATAGGTGGTATTTGTACTAGTCATACCAAGTTAGACACATAGGTACTTGTTAGAGAATAAGTGTACTAGATAGACCCACCTTGAGAGTAACCCATGGACTATTATTTGATAGTCATAATCGACTCTCAAATGTGGCGATGGTGTTGTAGTCCTTCCACCTGAAGTCACTAGAATGGTGATATGGCAATCATCATGCTTTGACACTACCTAACATGATCATGAAGAAGGTTTCCATAAAGGTAGTGATTGGGTGTGTTGAGAATCATGCTACACATTGTGAGTGATGCAGAAGAAATATGTCCTTCACATATAATGGGAGCAATATCCATGGCCTCTTGATCAGTGAGACAAGACAAATGCATGGCCATGATCATGTGAGTCAGTATATGATACTAAGATCATATGTATTTGGCTAGTATATTTGGAGATCAAGGAACTTAGATTGTAATGATTATGATGTGTCCATGCCTCTAGTTCAATCTGGATATCTATGACAAAAGGATTATACAACATGGTAACAATGATCATAGTTGGTTTAGTCTTGTCTGACTAATTCTACTACTTTGGGTAGCAATAATGTATAATTAGACATTGATCATTGCTTATGGATCATAATATTGATTAGTGAATCCATTTTCAATGTAGTATGGTGTTGATAGGGTTACACACAGAGATAGCTTGAAGAAAGGCTAAATTGGACCTAATTTCAATTGTTATAATAAATCCAGCGAACTGAAAGTAAGTTTCAAAGACCTAAATGAAATATGGACTCAGACTTAAGAAATAAGTTTTTATAAGTTATGGAGTCCCCAGTCTGGCCGAACAGGGTTTAGGAAACTTTGACTCTCCACTCCTATATATATGATATAAGAGGAGGCCTTTAGGGGATGCACTCTAATTCTCTCGTTGTTTCTTCCAAGGTTTGAGAAACCTTAAGAGAGACTTTGTAACACCCTATTTTCCATATCACATGAGTGGAAGCATTTTACTCAATGTGGGTGTCACAATATGTTAATCATGCAATTAAAGTAAATGAAACACTTGCATTGATTTAAAATTTGATTCATACATAGTTCTTGGCATAAAGGAAACTGCATCACATTCATCTATAAGATCTAAGCTACTTGGCATTATAACTAAACATAATGGAAAATATTCTTAAACTCTAGATCAGATTGGTAAATGACACCCCACTAGGCTAAGCTTGCAAATGTCCTAGTCCTTGATTGTCCTCTTTATCTTTTACTTGCTCCAAATCCTACAGACATCGCGTCCCCAGCCATGCAAAACAAACAACACATTAGTAAGCGGTATTTGGCACATTATAAGATAGAAGATAGTAATAACTTGACATTTACAGACTTGACATGAAATAATTTGACATAACTTGACCGTGGATTATCTTCAACATTCATTGGATAACTTTAAACATGACGAATTTGAAAAGTAAATATATTTCACCTCTCTTAACGCCCCATAGGAGCCCATAATTTCTAGGAAAGCCCATAACGACCCTTTCAAGTCCATAAACGAGGCACATATAAAAACTTAGCCAATTCCTTAATCTTTATCATTAACCTAGGTCTTAACTTATACATTAACTCTTCTTAATCTTAATCTTGAACATGATAAGATTACTCCCTCCTAATGCCATGACGGGATTTCTCCCTCTTAAATCATAATAAGGTTTCCCCTTCTTGAACATGGTTCATTAAATCTTAATCATAATCTAAATGAGTTTTCTACCACAGACCATAAATAAACAACCAATCAAACAGTGATAAATATACATGATGTATTCTTGAAAAGGCATTCATAATTCATGAAATCAAGTAATGTGCATAATCATAAATAAACATTCAATCAACCAAAACTACTTGTGCCAAAATGCATGGCCCGCTTACCTAGAGTAGATCACCTTAAGGTCACCCTCTCCGACTTGATTGGGTCCTTAAACACATGTAATTTGATTAAAATCACATATTGTGCATAACTTCATAGTCCTGAAACCCTAATTTTGTTTATGGAATTATTGAGGAGATTATATGTGTAAAACAACATTTGAAAACATTCCCAATCGATAGAGAATCCAGAAAGCTTTCCAAAACGTATTTATTTATATTTTTATGAGGTCATATGCAAAAGCTATGAATTTTGCACTCTAGACCAATCAGAAATTAGGAAACTATATGCATGACACTTATTAAATCTTGATTAAGGCATATGTAAATAAAATGCAAAATACCAGAAAGGACCATGGCGTGCATGACATAATCATTGAAATTGTAGGGTCAAAAGTGACATTTAGTCACAAATCATATCTCACAGAAAACAAAAATCATGGGTCTAATGGCAGAAATGCCCATGTGATTCTAATTTTCTGATTAAAAGACCAGGGGCACCATGGTCATTCCATGACTTGGGATCTTCTCCTCACATCCTTTCTCTATGATGTGTAAATTGCGATCAAAACTGGATCAAGATCGATCATGGGCAGTAGATGAGATCTTCAATGCCCTCGCCACTCCAAATCGAGGACAACGAGCCTAAACTCGAGTCTTGGGACGGGCTGGAGCACCAGCTCCCATGGTACGACCCAACCATGTCCATTGGAGTACTGAAGCCGAGCAAAGCAACCATGAGGCGACCAAGAATATCAGAAGGCGTCTCGCGGTGTCAAGCCGAAGATGAGGGCTGGTTTGGTACGGTGAAAGAGAAAAGTAATGAAGTTGAATTCCAGGAATTTGGATGCTAATTTTGTTTGGTTAGAAATCTGGAAGAAGAACTCCTTGATTTGTGGCCCACAGCTGGCACACTTTTCGGCTGAATTCATGGAGTTGGTACCGCGTCCTGAATGGGGGCGGTACATCCGTGCAGTTAGAACTAAGTTATTCCAACTACTTTATACATGTAAAAGCTGTGTCTACCTATGGCAACCAAATGGGATCGGTCAAAAGCATAACATTTGACCAGCAACTAACCAAATAAGGCCCTGTTTGCTGGGGTGTACCCGGGTGCTATTCAGTGTTTTATTAAACTGTGTGTTCAAAAAGATTGATTCCACTTGTAAGAAATTTATTTGGTTAGTTGCTGGTCAAATGTTATGCTTTTGACCGATCTCATTTGGTTGCCATAGGTAGACACAGCTTTTACATGTATAAAGTAGCTGGAATAACTTAGTTCTAACTGCACGGATGTACCGCCCCCATTCAGGGCGCGGTACCAACTCCGTGAATTCAGCCGAAAAGTGTGCCAGCTGTGGGCCACAAATCAAGGAGTTCTTCTTCTAGATTTCTAACCAAACAAAATTAGCATCCAAATTCCTGGAATTCAACTTCATTACTTTTCTCTTTCACCGTACCAAACCAGCCCTAAATTTCTTACAAGCAGAATCAATCTTTTTGAACACACTGTTTAATACAACACTGAACAGCACCCGGGTACACCCTAGCAAACAGGGCATGAGCACAGTATCACCCGAAGCAAAAACAACTAGGGCACACCCTATTCGTCGGAGAACAACGTGAAACAGAGGAAGGGGTGGGAAATTCAAAACCAAAGAAAACGGCCAGAAAAAAGGACAACTGAAGGGAGAAGGACGCTCCTTAAAGCAAGGCAAAGCCATAGGTCATTTATCTGTGGCTGAACCACCCCTGGGAGGCCAAAGCGGTACCCACCGGCGACGACCACAAGGCCAGTCTACAGGGTGCGTTGACTGGGGCTAAGGCGGGGCGAGAAAGCGATTGTAAAAGCATCTAAGGTCATTGAGGAAGCTTACAGAGAGGTCGATTGCAGTAAGGGCTCGTCTGGTTGAGTGTAAAGCCAACACACAGAGCGGGTTTGAAAATAGGAAAAGCAACTTGCTGAGTTGCAACAGCAACCCATTCGTTTGGTTTCACCTAGTTTAATAGAAACCTTAGGATAGTAGTTGATTCAGATTACATGGTAGACCACGACGGAAGGAGGGAAAAGTTGTAAGCATGAGCTTGGAAACAGAACTGCGCTCCTTTTTGGCGCGGTTAATTTTCCAGATTTTATGTGTAATCCAACTGCAAGATGCACTTCATTTTCACGATGTGGGTTGAAACCACACGGAACCAAACTAATGGAAATTAAAATCATGTGCATTTGTAACTGGATGGGTTGATTTGCAGCCCAACCAGACGGACCCTAAAGGAAGTACAGGGGGTGAGGTGCGCTTGGCATTGCCGGAGTTGAAGCTCGAACAGGTCGGGATGTTTGGTGGAACAAAGGGTTCAATTGCACGTAGAGGAGACTGGAGTTGGAGACGGAGGTGCTTTTGGTACCCTTAAGTAGGTGGGAGAGGCACAGAGGTGTCCACTGCAACTCGGCGGCGAGAGTCGTGAAGCCCTAGATTTGAGTTTTTTTATACAGAGGGAAAGACGGGGCTTGCGATGGCTTGACAGGTTCGGAAAAGCCTCACAAACACGTTGGAAAAGAAATCACGAGATGAGGAGGAGAGATGAGGGAGAGACAGATTGTGAGAGAAAAACTAGGGAAACTATCCCTGACTCGCGAGGGAGTCGGAGGTAGGGGACAATCTGACTGCCCTTAAATTCCAATTAAACGGTGGAGAAAATATGCGTGGAAAAGGAAATAAGAAAAGGGGTGTGACCGCGATGAAATAGATGGACTTTAGTCCAATCGATGCATTTAATGCATAATTGAGTAAAGTGATATTCCTTTTCTTTTCCGTTTAAATTGGAAGACCAACTAAATTCCAAATAAAACCAAAATTGGCAGGTAGACTAATATGAACCCAAAGAATCTGATTTTGCAATCAATTTTGTGTTTTGGGAAACTTTAGTACTTGAAAAACCTAATTTGAAGGAAACTCTATTTTCTTCATATTAATGCATTTCTTTACTATGCGTTAACCAAATTTTGTGTATACCTCTTTCTTCACTAAACCTATGCTTAGGAATAATCTAGATCAAAGTTTTTCAACTTAAATGCCTCAACTTGATAATTTTTCACATGTTGTGTTCCTAGTGTCCATATTGGTCCTTTTAACTTTTTTTTTGAGAGAGTGGTCCTTTTAACTTAAATGTTATGCATTAACAATTTTGGTAATTGGGATGAGTCAAAATTTGATTAATTGGCTTATTACTTATTCCAAAGTTATTTCATCTATCTTTTATGCCTTTTGAGCAACCTCTTGGAGGAGAGAGAAAAAGGCCACTTATGCTTTCTTATAAAAGGGAGACTTCTTGCCCAAGTTAATGTATGCCCTATTTTTTAATTCTATCCTATTTATATTTTTCCTTTATTTGTTTTTAAACAATTTCAAGCATAGGAGTGAGAAAAGGAAAGGGAAACTAATGTTTATCAAATCGAGTTAATTACAACACGTAAATAAATGGAAGAAAGAGGAAATGCATTTTGGCTATCATTTATATTTCCCACTCTCATTATATCTTAAGAAAATTAAATTTCATGGACTTTTGCATTAAGGCCCTTAGGTATTTTTATTTCAAAAAAACTACACTCTAAATTTTAAATTGCTCATAAGAAATTGGGATGTTACAGACTTGGAGAGAGAAATAAGGAGAGACAGAGACTAGAAACTCCTAAAGTCTTTGATCACTCCTGTTGATACCGTGAAGACAAGTTCTCATAATGAATTCATGCCAAAAAATATCTTCACTGACAACATGTGAATCAAGGGGATGACAAAATGATGCAATCTACCACTCACATGGACGATTGAAAGATGTGTTCTGACTTGGCATGCAAATTGGGGTAGGGACTCCATGGTAGATTCCCATGATCTGCCACCTAACACACACATATTGATATAGAGAACCTCTACGGTGTAATAGTGCAATCCGCCACATACGTGCAGGGAGGAACAATGTGATCCTCCAGAGGTAACTTTAGGGTCATATCTGGGTGCAACAGAGCCATCTTTTTGACCTTAGGATATGTGTAAATCATCAACATATTCTACAATCCACCACTGACAATCACTAGAGAATTTGTACGATTAGATAGAAGAACAACAATTTTATCTCTGCCTCCCGAGGCAACTGACAGATTGCCAAAAAGTCACAAAGGAGTTCTAATTGCTGATATGGCAAGATCCAAGAGAGGCATAGATTGGAGGGTCCAGATCATCGAGAATTACAAGTTGAATCATCTGAACCTCTTCCATGATAAGGTATAAACATGTAAGTCCTAATATGGTTTTGTTGCCTCAGACATATCTAGCTCCAAGGATTCTCAAGATCTTTTTAATTCCACTGTATTTTCTATTCCCAAGATTCCTACAACTTTTCCATAGTAGACCACCATCTTGCCATGATGCCATGACTCTAGGCACTCTAGCCATAAAAACACCCCTTCTCTTTCAACCACTGTGAAAGGTGAAAGTTCCATTTCATATATTTCCTTATTGTGGCTCATCTTCCAGCCTTCCTCCTCCTTTTCTCAATGTATACCTCCTTCAATATTCCACCTTCTTCAATTCCCAATTTTTACTCAACTTCTAGGCTTGCTCCTCCTTTCACAACATACTTATCTTGGAAATTATAGTCAGATTTATTTATAAGCTATAATATACATTATTTGGATGAATTGAATAGTACTATAGAAGCCAAGTCATCCACAAGACACGGGAAGAGCCACATATGCAACAAGTTAGGCAAGTGACTTACCTCTATTTATAAAACTATATAGTATTTTGTATTAAGTTAGATTAAGTACAAGTAAAATAGGCTTATGTGTCCTATCTCGATCTTGCCTCCATGCTCACAAATTAGTGGGTTCACGCCTTAAGAAATTTTATACCCCCACCATTGCCACGAGGAAACACTTTATTTAGATTACACTTACTTAATCAAGTATTTTCAATGAAAACTAAGTATGTGTATAACAATATCATACGGTTCCTATTAGTGATGTGATGAAGGAGACATAGAAGAGAAGTCATGTCATCAAAAAGTACTCCAAAGGTATCAAAAGCAAAAGGAAAAAATGATGGTGATTTGACATACAAGTTGCATTGTACTTTTGTACCTTTTGTGTAGTGACATCACCAACTTCTTGGCATACTTTAACATTATCTGAAAGAATGTCACTCAAGGGAGAGACTCCTATGACATCAACACAGGTGTCCTTTCCATTTTTCCAATCAAATAAGAAGATGTCAGTAAGGTATCAGGAGTGGATATCATCGGGTCATGTGCAAAGAAAGGCCAAAAGAGCCTCTTTTAGGAATTCTAACCAAGCTTGAGAGACAAGGTAAAAAAGGGTATCACAAACTATAGGTTGAAACCTATATTGTGTGGTCACAAAGGTTTCGAGGTCTATGGTGTTGCAAGGTGGTAAGCATTCATCACCTAGATACAAGGGAACCATGAGTCGATACAAAGGATAGATTGATACTCAATAGGTGACATGAGAAAATAAAAACCATCAATGGGAATGGAAAGTAAAATTCCTATGCATGATAGGTTTGAAGCGAAGAGGGGATATTTATTTGTCTCTAGGGGAGGCCACTTGCATTGAATTGTTGGAAGACCATTTTGTAGTAAGCATCTTCCAAAATGGAATGGATCTTTGAATTGGCAGAAGGTGTATGTAATAACTAGGACTAGAAAGAGGATGATGAGATCTTACAAATGGCAGTATGTGTAATGTGCATGCCCACTTCTCAAGGATATATGACTGTCCCCACAAAACACCACTAAATTAAATTGTGCTCTTAATTTGTCCTCACTCACACACAAGTTTGGATCAACTTCTCAACTGGTCACTCATCCTAGTACTACTCTGGGCTAAGCACACTTAACAAAAAAGTTCTTAATGGTGGTCTCTATGAAAAGGAGGTGCATATAGTGATATGGGTAGTCCAATCATTCCTTTTAAGACCATTTTATCTCAGGCCTCAAGACCTGAGACATTTCAATCTTCACCATTTAGAATCTTGAGATCCTCATTAAGGCTAAACTATAAGGCATCATAATCATTCCCCATTATATTGTAAACCCAGAATGACACATGAGCACCCATCTTCTGATCATGGCTACCGGCGCAAGGGTGACTACATCACCATAGATATTCATTTCCAACATGCTTGGACCATACAGATTAGGACTGGCATGCCCCATTCCCATGTGTGCCCCACCTATAGGAGGGTATTTGGCTCTGATACCATTTTTAATGCATGTGCCCATTTCTTGAGTTCTAGTAGAGTTTCATGAATAAGTGGTTGGCCCCAAAGACAGCCACTAGCCTCAACTACACACTTTGTCCTCACTCACACACAAGGTGGGATCAACTTCTCAAATGGTTACCCATCCTAGTACTTCTCGAAGCTGAGCATGCTTAACTATGGAGTTCTTAGTGATGGGATGCCTAAAAAGGAGGTGCACCTTGGGAATATGGTTAGTCCAATCATTCCTTTTAAGATTATTTTATCTAAGACTTCAAGACATGGGACATTACAATCTCCCCTACTTAGACTCTTGACGTCCTCGTCAAAGCACAACTATAGGGCCTCATAATTACTCCCCAGTTTAGTGTAGACCCATAATGATCCATGTGCACACACCCAGCTCCCAATCACAAATACCAACACAAGGGTGGTTCCATCACCATGGATAACCCTTCCCAACATGACCGGACCACACGAACTCAAGACGCCCATGTGGGCCCCACCTACTATAGGGGTTGTGCATGATATCATTTTTACACCCAAACCCACTGTCTAAGGCTCTAATAGAGTTTCATGAATGATGACTGGACCCAAAAGCCACCACTATCCTTAATAACATGATATTTCCTTACTCTCACACAAGTCGTGATCAACTTTTCAACTGGTCACCCATCCTAGTACTACTCTGGGATGAGCACAGTTAACCGCTGAGTATTTGTTGACTAAATTGGACATTAGCTTATCTTCTCTTTTTTATGATGACAAACATTTCTTACTCACGGATTTAACATGCTACTTTAAGTGTTTCAGGAACCTCTTGACAAACTCAAGATTGGAATATCAATTCTTTGAATAATATATTTATATGTTCTTATTTGTATTTCATTCTTAGAAATGATGTAAAGTCAAACTTTAGATCAAGACCACATATCCCAAACCTTTCACATGTCAACATAAAATGTCTTGGATAGGTAGGTCACACTAGATAAATCATTAGATAAGTGATTCTAAAGTTTATCCATCTTTTACAGCTTTTCAGTCAAAGACTTTATGGACCGAGCTTCAAGTTGGTCGAAAAATTTGTAAACTGTGACACTGCTCCGTCGAGGACTCAAGAAATCAAATTTCATTTTGTGAGTCAAAACAAATTGTTGACCAACACATATTTGGTTGAAAACATTGTCAATCGAGGTATACCCGTTGTAACTTTTGACTAAGAATTTTGACTCCAAAACTTACATGTTGTAACTTTGACTAAGATATTTTGAATAGCTTATAGTCTCTGGAGTGGTGGCATAATTATCCTTGGCTCGGTCGAGAAAACTGACTACCAAGTTCTAGTCCAGTCGAGAAAATGGTCGACTGAAGAAGGTTCTGGAATAGTTTTTTTTCTCATTCAAACTAGTCATTGTATCTAAATTAATTTCGTTCAAACTTCTATTTGACCCTCTAGAACCCTCTAGACTCTCCCCAAAGATGCCCTAGAAACCCATGCTCTATTCTTATAAATAGTAGTGGTCTAGAGGCATCCCAACACACTTGCATAGTTGCATACATTACATCTTGAGCAATAAGAGTTGTAGCTATCTTTTTACAAATCATTCACGACAAAATCCTTTCGTGTCATTACCATTATATTAGCCTACCACCATCCTTCAACCTTGATACGTCCTCAAGTGGTTTGGTTCATAAGATTGACACATAAGGACATTGTATGACTTACTTGGTGTATTTCTTCTTCCTTTCTTATTTCTATAACTTGTGGTTCTCTTACTTGGCCCTTGGTGCATCCGTAAAAGAAGAGGTGTGGTGGTTCTCTTCCTCGACCCTTGGTTCATCCATAAAAGAAGAGGTGTGGTGGTTCTCTTCCTCGGCCCTCGATGACTCCGTAAAAGAAGAGGTGTAGTGGTGTTCTTCCTCATCTGTCAGTGCGTCCGTAAAAGAAGAGGTATGGTAGTGCTCTTCCATGGTCGGTAAATAAAAGAGATTTATTTGCAACAATCATCTAGTAATTTTTTTTCACTGATAAATTAATAGAAGTGTTTCTTGCAAATCCTGATAGGAAATAAATGGGTATTATATTGACATCATAGACGGAACCACTCTAAATACCATCTCTCTCTTTTGGTTGCCTCTTTTATTTCCATTGCATTTAAATTTGTTTAAATATTTTATAAAACTCTATTCACTCCCCTCTAGATCTTTCATTTGATATCAGAGAAGGTCTTCAAGGAGCTATCACTGGTCTTGAAGAATGGGGGAGGGCATACTTGGAAACATCAACATGGAAGGCACACATGTGAACAAACCACATGTGTTTAATGGAACAAACTATACTCACTGGAAGAGGAGAATGCAATTCTATTTCCAAGGATTGAGCTTTGAATTATGAAAAATGATTGCCAGATATTATAAGCTTCCAACAACTGAACTAGAACAATGGGATGAAGAAATGGTAAAATAAGCTACGTTGAATGCAAAGGCTGTAAGCATACTCTACTATTCATGATCAGCAAGTGAATTTAATCGTATATCCACTTGTGATACCATTTGTGAAATATGGAACAAGCTCTCCATAACTCATGATGGTACCACACAAGTGAAAAATACGAAGATTGATATGCTAAAATATAAGTTTGATTTTTCCGTATGCAACCTAACAAAGTATTGCAGAGATGTATGCTAAATTCTCTAACATTGTAAATAGCCTAAGCTCTTTGGGGAAGAACATAAGTGAAGAAGATCAAGTATCAAAGATACTCAGATCACTGCCCATAAGGTACAAATCTAAGGTCACTACCATCGAAGAAGCCAATGATATTACAAAACTCAACTCATTGGAAATCTAGAAACACATGAAGTGACTCTAGAAGAAGAAGAAAAGATTGAGTCTAAACAACAAAAGGAGAAGAATAAAGACATTGCTCTCAAAGCCACCTCCAAGACATGTTCAAAAGTCACTAAAGAAAATGGCGATACAAGATGCAAAAATGAGGAAGATGTTTTAATTGTAAATGGTAAGAAATATAAATGTATTCTTTCTTCCGGGCGTTTTGAGTGTGAAAATAAGGGCCACCTAAAGATTGAGTGTCCAAAACTCAAAAGAAAAAAAATGAAATCCTCATCAAAGAAGAAGGACAAGGGAGAAAAATTCTATAAGACCGCTTGGGACCAATGAAGCGATGAAAATGGGAGCAGTGAAGAAGAAGAGATAGATTGTCTCATGGAAAAAGAAGATGAAGAAGAAACAAATGAAGTAGATATGTTTGAATTATCTAAGGATGAATTATTAGTCTTGAAGAAATTCATGCTAAGTACATTGGTTGCAAGAAACAAAAGAAAAAACTCTAAAAAATTACTGATGAACTTTATGTTTATTTGGAAGATAATAGTTCTAAAAATTATACTCTAAGGTACTCAAATAATGCTTTAAAAGAATTTGTTGTAGTTATAAGACTAAACTGGTTGCTCTTGAAAATAACAATAGTATTTTATCTCAAGAAAAAGTTGACATGCTTGCTAAACTTAATGATTATCAAACTCAACATGTTCAGTGCAATCATGTAGACTATGACTTTTTAGTAAAAGAAAAAGATGCTTTACTTTCAAATTTTATTGTGTTGAACTTAGATCTAAATAAGAAGATTGCTAAAAATGTTGATTTGCAAAAATGAGTTTCTAGATTATTGAAAGGAAATAGAAATCTTGATTATATATTGGTAAAAACTTCCAAGCAAATAGGAATAAGAGGTTTAGGATATGTGCCTAAGAATCATCACTCACATATGCCTAGAACAAAAAAAGAATTATGCTGCAAAGACTAGAGCTATATATGTGCCTAAAAGTAATATTGTGGAAAAGAGAAACGAAATATCTTGTACATCATGTCATTATTGACAACCTTTTGGTCATTACTCTTTTTCATGTGAATATAGGAAGAAGGGAACAATTGGCATGGTTTGGGTTCCTAAAAACCCAAATAGGAATTAAAGGAACATGTTGAGATTTGATAAATTCTTTTTGTCTTATCTCAACACTAATTTTATACTCACTTGCAAATCTTTTAAATTTATTCCTATAGAAAATGTATGGCTAAATAAAAACAAGTTATATGCATATTTACTCTAACCATCATGGGATCCACTTGGGTACCAAAAATATGTTGTTGCAATATTGGGTAGTTGATAGTTGATTCTCCAAACCTATGATTGGAAACAAACATGCTTTCAAAACACTTCAAAAGAAAAAGGGAGGATCAATAACAATTGGAGAAAATGGGAAAGGAACCATCACTGGAATATGCAATGTTGGAACTAATATTACTATTAAAAATGTATTATTAGTAGATGGATTGCACCATAACCTGCTAAGTGTCAATCAATTGTATGATAGTGGGTATGATGTGCTCTTTAACAAAACTTGTTGCAAATTTCTTGAAGAAGATACTAATAAGGTAGTATATGAAGGAAAAATGATAGGAAATCTATATATTCTTAGACCTAACTCTATGACATCAATTGTTGGAAAATGTCTTATTGCATATGATGTTCAAAATCTATGGCATAGAAAATTAGGACATGCTAGCACTGATATTATTAAGAAACTAATTAAACATGATCTTGTTCGTGGTCTGCCTAAAATCTCTTTTGAAACTTTTGCAATTTGTAAACCTTGCACTTTAGGAAAACAAGCTAAAACTTATTTTAAAGCAAAACAAACCCTTAGTACTTCTAGACCTCTTAAACTTATACATATGGATTTGTTTGGACTTACAAAAACACAATCCATAGGTGGAAAGAATTATTGTTTTTTATTGTTGATGACTATAGTAGATTTTCTTGGGTGCATTTTTTTTTGGTAAAAATGATACAATTAAAATATTCATTAAGTTCTGCTCAAAAATTGAAAATCAATTTCAAAATAAAATTTACACCATTAGGAGTCATGTTTTGAAGAATTCTTCTCATCTCAGGATACACTCATAATTTCTCTGATCCTCACACTCCACAACGAAATGGTATAGTTGAAAGGAAAAAATTGTTCTTTACCAGAAATGGCAAGAACTATGCTTTTAGAACATAATACAACTAAGAACTTTTGGGCTGAAGCTGTTAATTCTGCATGTTATGTTCAAAATAGAATATCAATCCATCCTCAACTTAAAAAGACTCCATATGAAATTATTTTTTCTAAGAAACCAAGAGTAGATTATTTTTAAATCTTTGGAACACCTTGCTATACTTTAAACACCAAAGAATATAGAGAAAATTTTGATCCTAAATTACAAAAAGGATTCTTCTTAGGATACTCAAGTTCGAGTAAGGCCTATAGAATCTATAATACAATCTCTAAGAAAGTGGAAGAGTCAATACATTTAACCTTTCATGATAATTCAACAAGCAATGAAATAGAAAATGATCTCCCTTTAGTAATTGAAGATTTAACTATATCACCTAAAGGCATTGAAAATGCTGAAAATGAGTCAAGTAAAGATCAAAATGAAGATTTACATGAACCTATTCCAAGAATAATCAAAGACCATCCACAAGATCTTATTATTGGAAATCCTATTCATAAAATGAAACTAGATGATCTTTTAAAGATACATATAACATCACCTTTGTATCCATGATTGAACCCAAAAAGGCTGATGAATCTATGAAAGATGATTATTGGATAATTGCCACGCAAGAAGAATTAAATCAATTCACTAAAAATGATGTATGGGATTTAGTTATTAGACCTAAAGACAAATCCATTATTGAAACTAAATGGATTTTTTGTAACAAGTTAAATGAATCTGGGGAAGTAGTAAGAAACAAAGCTAGATTAGTTTCCCAAGGATATAAACAACAAGAGGGAATTTATTTTGATGAAACATATGCTCCTGTAGCTAGACTTGAATAAATTCGAATGCTATTAGCTCTAGCTGCACATAAAAACATTAAACTCTTTCAAATGTATGTTAAAAGTGTATTTCTAAATGGAATAATTCAAGAGGAAGTTTATGTTACTCAACCTCCTAGTTTTGAGGATCCAACACAAGTTGATCATGTATACAAGTTAAAGAAAGCTCTATATGGTTTAAAAAAAGCTCATATAAATTGGTATGAACTACTTAAAAATTGCCTATTTGAAAATGATTTTTCCATGGGAAAATCAGATCCTACTTTATTCATTAAAAGGTATGAGTTAGATTTTCTTATTGTTCAAATTTATGTCGATGATATCATTTTTGGTGCTTCAAATGAATATCTATGCACACAATTTAGTGATATAACGCAAAAGGAATTAAAATGAGTTTCACAGGCGAGTTAACATTTTTCTTGGATTTTCAAATAAAACAAAATCCTCGTGGTATCTTTCTTAACCAAGAAAAATATACAAAAGAACTTCTCAAATGCTTTAATATAGAAAATTGTAAGCATGTATCTACTCCTATGGGTACTTCAGCTAAAATAGATAAGGATGAAAATGGTGAACCAACTAACAATTATTTATATAGAGGAATGATTGGTAGCTTGTTATATCTAACTGCTTCTAGACCTGATATTATATTTGTTGTTGGTTTATGTGCTCATTTTCAATCCAATCCTATGAACACTCATATAGATGCTGTAAACAAATTGTGAGATATCTAGCTAGTACAATTGACTAGGGCATCTTGAATCAAAGAGATAAACCTTTTGACCTTAAAGCCTATAATGATGTTGATTACACTGGTTTCAATCTTGAGCACAAAAGTATGAGTGGTGTTTGTTTCTTGCTCGGGAAATCACTTGTCTCTTGGTTTAGTAAGAAACAAAATACAGTTGCTTTATCCACCATCGAGGTCGAATATATGGCAGCTGTTGTGCACACGTATTATGGATGCAACAAGTGCTAAACAACTACGATTTTTCTTTATCATCAACTTCAATTTTTTTTATAATACTAGTGCCATAAATTTAGCACATAATCCTATTTTACATAGTCAAGAAAAACACATTTAAATTCATCATCATTTTCTCTGTGATCACATTGCTCAAAATAAGATTTGTCTTCATCATCTGGATACTGAAAATCAATTGGCTAATATTTTTAGAAAACCTCTTGCTTTGGAACAATTTCGAGTTATACAAGATAAAATATACATTGTTCCTCTTGAGGATGTTTATTTTGATATCTTTGCATATTAATGATTTTTTTATATCTTATCAAGATTCTTTCTGTGCTTTATGGCATCTCTACATCATGGTGGACTTAACATTCCTGACCATTAGTTTAGAGTATCTTTTAAAATATTTTGTTTGCTTTATGGGATTCTTTTTGTCACGAAGGACTTAACATTCCTTTCATTGGAAATTAGAAAATCTTCTCTCGTGATCATACGCCTAAACTTGACATTTGTTTTATGCAGATCATATTAAGGGGGAGTATCTCACTCAGGGGGAGTCATCTTCTCATCACATGGTTCCCTTTTTGAGATGACAAAGGGGGAGAAATATTTTCTATGCAAAAACTTATATCCTTGAGCATGTCATTTGAGCTTCCAAAATTTTACGAGACACTATGCCATATATTAATTGTTGCACTTCACTTTGAGAGTTGGATGATATGTTCTATACTTCTCAAATGTGAATATGCACAAATTTTTAAGATACTCAAGGAAAAATTCACTAAGGTATGAATATTTCTTTTTGAGTTTTTTCTTATAATTTGAAATTTTTGCCATCTTCAAAAAGGGGGAGATTGTTGATTAAATTTGACATTAGCTTGTATTCTCTTTTTATGATGACAAATATTTCTTACTTGTGGATTTAACATTATACTTTAAGTGTTTCAAGAACCTCTTGACAAACTCAAGATTGGAATATCAATTATTTGAATAAATTATTTATATGTGCTTATTTATATTTCATGCTTAGACCTCATGTAAAGTCAAGCTTTGTTACAAGCCCATCCATCCCAAAACCTTTCACATGTCAATATCAAATGTCTTTGATAGGTAGGTCACACAAGATAAATGATTAGATAAGTGATTCCAAAGTTTATCCATCTTTTATAGCTTTTTGATCAAAAACATTGTGAACAGAGCCTCAATTCAATCGAAGAATTTGTCGACTGAGACACTTCTCGGTCGAGGACTCAAGAAATGAAATTTCATATTTTATGAGTCAAAACAAATTGTTTACCAATACATATTCATGTCGAAAACATTTTCGAACGAGATATACCTGTTGTAACTTTTGACTAAGAATTTTGACTCTAAGACTTACCCGTTGTAACTTGAACTAAGATATTTTGACTAACTTATAGCCATTGGAGTTGTGGCACATCCAACCTTGGATCGGTCGAGAAAATGTCGATCCAGTTCCAGTCCCGTTGAGAAAATGGTCGACTGAGGAAGGTTTTGGAATAGATTTTTTTGTTCAAACTAGTCTTTGTATCTAAATTAATTTTATTCAAATGACTATTTGACCCTCTAGACCCTCCTCAAAGATGCCTAGCCACCCATACTCCATTCTTATAAATAGTAGTGGTCTAGAGGCATCTCAACACACACTTGCATACTTTCATACATTACATCTTAAGCAATAATATTTGTACTTATCCTTTTGCAAATCATTCACAACAAAACCCTTTCATGTCCTTATCATTATCTTAGCCTACCACCATCCTTAAACCTTAATACATCCTCAAGTGGTTTCCTAAGTGTAACACCCACTATCATTAAGATATCAAGTGAACAATAAAACATACGGAAACGATCATTAACAGCAGATTACTGAAAATCACTAAAAATTAAAACCTTTTTCAAAGAGACCCAATCATAGGAAAACTCTTTCAACAAGAACCAATGCATTACATTTACATCATGGTTCATAAGTATATATCTTATACCATCTCTTCTCGAGGGTTACAACATCAACTGCCTTGTTAAAAGCTAAACACAGACAACATAATAACCTCGAGGCATTAAGCCAAAATCTCAAAATGATACATTAAAAGCACTAAGTACTAACTCCGAGGACCTGAGAGTACAGAGACCACATAGGACTTCTATCTACAAAACATGACAGACAGCACACTCAACTTGAGTTGTCACTGTTGTCCCTGTTGCTGCTGATGTTCTCCCTCTGCAAGATATTCTCAGTCTCTTCCACACTCGTCCACCTAAAAATGTTGGTTCCCACGGGGGTGAGACAATTGAAAATTGCCCCAGCGAGAGATATAACTCTCCGCCAGAAACATCATTATTGTAGTTTAATTAATATAAAACTGAGCAGAGGATAAGCAGTTTAGATCATTCTCATCTTTTAAAGTATTACACCTACATATGATTGAATAATAATTCATCTATTCTCTTTATAAGGAATAGAAAGAACATGTATAACATTTATCTACCATACATTTTCAACATCTCAAGCTTTGCTCATGTCATTCATTATTCTGATGTGTCACCCATGATTCATTCTTGTTTCTATTTGTTGGCCTTAGCCAATCTGCTAAACAGGTATTCACTTATGCCAGACATGTGATTATATATATCATCATGTCTTATTCAAGCATTAAACTATATCAATCAGGTATAAATGTTTCAAGCATTGGACTATACCAATCCTAATTACACAGCCAGACATTGGACTTTAAACAACCCTAATTACAGGCATTAAGCCTCTGCCAGGTATTTCTAATTATAGAGGCATGGATAGCATGCGAAACATAACTATCAACATGAGATATCTAGAATCATGATTATAATCAACAGTAGCAGTAAGATATCAACATAAGCATGACTACTATATGTACACATTTACAGTCTTATGCATATCCACAACATAAGTATAATTACTATCTCTTACTTTCTCTAAGCATCATCTTTATGTAAAGAGAAAAAACAAGGGTTATCATCCAATGTGAAGCGTCATGTATAACCCTAAACAGATATGCTATACGGCTGTATTACATCTTTTATTATGCCTTGAGGAAATTGAGGATACCACTCAAAATCGAACTGACCACTACTAAGTCGAAATCAGTTCCATACAAGATCTAGGAAGAGTTGGACTCCTAAGTTCTTCTCCGCCCCCGGTCAGTACGGGTCCGCCACAGTGACACAAAAGGTCAAGCTGCTAACAACCTTGTCCGTCCTTGGTACAGGTCACGACACTAGTGAAAGAGGTGGGTACGCATACCCTACCATATGAGGTACAACCGCAGTTGTCCTCCAATATCATCACACATATAATCACCGAGACATGACCGCAGCTGTTCTCAAACTAAGGGCTAGGTATGACTGCAGTTTGTTGGGTTTTAGGGGAGACAGAAAGGCAGCGGAAACAAAAAAATTCTCCCCAAACCCATACCAAGGAAACGCGTCAACGTCTATATAATAGGAAAGGATGGTTTGTGGAATCATACCTTGTCCAGAGGCTTGCTCGGCGAAAATACCTCGCGCAATGCGCTGTCTTCAACTCCGGACTTCGACGGCTTCTGTGCAGCTCCTGGTCGCACCGGGACTGACAACTCCTACTCGAACCGGACTGTCGGATGACAGTTGTCCTCCTAAGCGGCAGTGTCCTCCCGCCTCTGTAGTAGTCCACACGGACCACCTGGAACTCCACTCTCCTTGTCCCACAAGGAAGTGGAAGGAGTCGCACCCTCCTGTTGACGTACTATTCGCCAACACGCTCTTCTGCCTCCTGTTGCAACTGCAGTTGTCCTTCCCTTGCTGCACCTCCCTTTTGCGGGAAGCACTTGCTCGGGCTCTCTCACGGTTACCAAAACCAGAGAGAACGACAACTTGCAGAGCAACTGGTTGCACTAAGCTGTACTTTGAGAAGCTCCCAATACCCCTATATATATAGGAGAGTCATGGGACAGGGTTCTCCATCCCGGGCAATGCGGGACTAAAGCAGGAGTAGAAGGGTTCAAGAATTTTCCACAAAAAGCAACCGGTTCGCAACTTGAAATGATCGGTTCACAACTGAACCGATCGGTTCGGCCATTGAGCCGATCGGTTGGACCTGAGCCGATCGTTTGGGGCACTCCAACCGATCGGTTGGTGCCCTGAACCGATCGGTTCATGGTCCTAATCCGGCTCAAAAAGACTTTCCTTGTTTCTTTCCCAATTGGTATCGAATACCAATATTATTCCCAATCGAATTGGGCAATTTGAAACCAAAGGAAAATTCTTGCCGACATGACTTTTCCCAACTGGTCGGTTGCACCAGTTGAGCCGATCGGTTCAACTCTTGAACCGGTCGTCTCAACCTGGGCATGAGCTGATCGGCCTGGACACTCCAGCCGACCGGTTCAGCAACCTCAGCCGACCGGTTCATCACATGAACCGATCGGTTGGGAGCACAGGTTGGGCAAAATCAGTCAATTGCGATTTCAATCAATCTGATACTCCAATCAATGTGTCCAACACCTTGAACCATACGATATTGAGCCATCGACTGATTGAGTGTTTAATTGAACTACTAAACTCCTTTAGTAATCAATCTAAACATTGCTTTGTGGACAAAACTCCTCTTCCAGGTTAAATCCTATGTGTGTGGCCCTGCAGGTCCATTTCATGTTGGCAGTGAAAGTCCATAACACTTATGACTTCACAAGCAAAGAGCGGTGCCTAGTCACACGTCAGTGCTACCCAAGTGAAAGTAGAAAGTTGGAGAACAACTTTCATCCTACAATCCGTGAATGGTGTTACAGTGAATGTATAATTCCTTTATCACTGATATCCCGAATGAACTCGAGGCATGGAACAGTCAACATTCATTCACTTCCTTGATCTCAGAGTAGACTAGAAGAGATATGTATGACATCAGTATCATATACTGATTCACACATGCGTGCACGCCTTTCTCAATCCTACTCATCAAGTGGCCATGGATATCAAACTCCCTCAGGAGGGACAAATCCCATATCTATCACTCACCCCTCAAAAGCCCCATGTGTCAAAGCCACCCAATAATCACCTTTATAACAACCCATGTTTCAGGACTGCGTTTGATGATGTCAAAGTGTGCCCAACGACATGTGTTGAGTGTAGTGATTTCAGGTTTAAGAATCACACTCACCACCATCACTGTGAGTACTGACTGTGACTACCATCTCATGGTTCCATGTGTCAAACTCACGGTGGGTCTGTCCGATACCTTGTTCTCTAACAAGTACCTATGTGTTTGGTTTGATATCTCTATATCATGACTAATGAGATTCTGTCATCAACCAACACCACAATCTAGTCTTGTGTGTCATTGTTGTCTATCTACCTTCCACAATGACATCCGACTAGGGACATAACAAGAATGTACAAACTCTTAGCATCCGTATGATCTCATCGTTCAGGTCATGAACCTGAAGGCATACGTCATTGAGTACTGTCATTCTTTAGACATTCAATCTGTTCTATCACTATCTCATATGACTGAACCAGAAAGAATTGGAAGCTTGCCTTTGATGTTTATCAAATCAATCTTAATGTATCCCACCAATCATCCCATGATTGGCTCTCAGGGCATACATACCAACAGACTCCCACTTGCACTGTGAGCCAATCACCCATGAATCATATTCATAGTGATCTTCAGACATGTCCCACATGTTACTGTGCTCTAGTGCCAACATAGTGAGTAATGACAACACCTTGCCAAAGTCTGTACAAATTGCATGTCTCGCATCTCTTCGCTGTACGTCATACGTATGAGATGGAGTTTCCGTAATATGTGATCTAGTATTCCTTTGCTAACCTTTAGCCACATTGCATGATCAAGGATTCCAGACTTGTCATCAATGAGTGGAATATAAGTTCATCTCATGAACTTTTAGATCCATATAGTATCCACTGCTGTTCACTAACACTTAGATACTCGACATTTCCCTTTTAAATGGCTTTATTGGAACACTTCCAATTATCAACAAACTTTCACTTTTATACATCTTATGTATATTTTGCGATTAATTTTCTGTCCTTTCGGAAGTTCGCATCAATGTAACTCTTTACATTTAACTCTTCCTTATCTCCATAGAACTAGTACTTCACAAGCACTTATCAAGTTCTCATGGTATTCCAGTAACCCTTACTAGAAATAGACAGGCATCCACTCGTCATGTCACACATATGAGTTATCAGGATGAGCACATCATATTGCCATGTCCTACATACAAGATGATGAATGCATTTTATTCTTGCCATGTCATACATGCAAGATAATGGGATGATTACATACATGATAGATCCATATCTATTCTTAGTGTTCCCATTCTTCATAAGAATTGGACACTTGGCCTTGGGATACTAACTCCATGTAACATGGACAAGTTTTCTCCCACTGAATCTGTGCATACTGAACACTTCAGTACAGATTGCCAATGTATGCTCTCTCTTTCCAGGTCAAGAGATTTTCGAGAACTATCTCTATAGATCTCTATTCCTATCACATAGGAAACATCTCTATCTTCCTTAAAGATAATTTCCACATTAGGATTTCCAATCTAGAACATTTCCATTTCACATCAATATGTGGAATGTGAACACGCTCCCACTAAATCACAGATCCCTTCTTTATCTTTGACATATCAGTCAAACCCTTTGACTATATCATCAAAGTAAAGATCCAATTTTGAGTTGCTTATACTCAATCAATCACATTGATTAGTCCATTGTAACTTATAGACTTCATTTTCATTAGTGGATTCATAAACCTTATAGGTTGTGTCACATACACATCCTTGTTTTATTCCTCATAGGAATGCGGTTTTAGTATCCATATGCCAAATGTCTCAGTCATTAAGTTGCAACCAACAAGCATCATCCTTCTGAAAATGTTATCCATGTGTCTTAACACTTAAGACTCATTTGCACTTATGGATTTCATCCAATGAGTGCTACCATCAAGGTCATACCTTATGGTTCACATGGAAATCATTTAGGATGTAATGATCATAAATCATAACTCAAAATTCAGTTCCTCATATTCATCTAGATAGTTAACTCATCACATGAACAACTCATCACATAGATAATTGAGGTGTATCTGTTAAAGATATAAGAACTCACAACCCTTGTGATTCTTAATTTCTTTTATTAGTGTGGGGTATTCATTTATTAAGAAGAATTTAGTTATTTGATAATCATTCTCTAACTCATTAGAGTATGATTCCTTCTTGATTTAGACATCACCATGCCTTAATCATGAGTTCACTATGATACACTATCATAATCACTCATAAGGATCTCAAACATTTGGTCCAAGTATTTCATTCATTGATCTCATCAAGAATTAATGCTTTACCAAATTTGTACTTCATTTATGATAATCTTGAACACTTCAATACATTCATATTGGTATTTCTCTAAACACCATTTGAAGTATTAGCATCTGTTCCAATAGGTATGTAAATACATCACATGTATTATACCTAATAGGATAATCACTCTCCCACTACATTAGTGAAGATTGATTAATCATGTCCAAGATATTCATGTCTCTTACTGGTTCTATAACCAAAAGAGTCTAGATTTATCCATCACATGGAAACTAGAAATGAATTTCTCATGATTAATGCTAATTAAATTGTTTGAGTTATCTATAACTTTTAGGTATCGTCTTATCTTATGCATATCAAATATCACAAGATAAATAAGGCATTGCCACAAAGATTGAAACATCTCTTTATTAATTGCCATCATTGTCATACAATATGCAAAAATAAAGTGTTTCTATCTATTGGCAAGTATGAAATAACAGTTCATAACTGTATTACATGCCTTATTGGCTGAAAATAAACTAAAGTATTCCTATCTATAAAGGAAACACTTGCCCCAAGTAATAATGCTTTACACTTTACATCTTGATATCATATATCTCAAAAAGTGTTACAAGTTTATTTACATGACACCTTCAAGTAGAGGCTTCAGTCGCCTCCTTCTTTTTTTCTTCCAGGTAGAGAGGACAGTTCCTTTTCCAATGTCCTGGCTTTTGACAATGGTGGCAATTTCCTTTCTTGGTCACGCCTCCCTTGGCCTTGAGAGCTGAAGATGACTTGGACTCCTGGCTAGCTTCAGAACCTTTCTTAGCTTTGCCCTTGCCCTTGCGCTTGGACTTGCCTTTCTTGCTCGTGATCACCATCACGGACTTAGGCTTGTCCTTCTTCATCTGTAACTCGGCTGTCCTCAACATGCCCAACAACTCTGACAGTGGCCTATCAAAGTTGTTCATGTTGTAGTTCATCACAAACTGACTGTAAGATTCTAGCAACGATTGCAGTATCACGGCAGTAGCCAACTCTTGGCTCAGTGGAAATCCCAGTCTCTGCAGGTTCTCCACATACCCAATCATCTTGAGTGTGTGAGGACCAACTGGATCTCCTTCTGTCATGACGCACTTGAACAGCGCCCTTGAAACATTGTACCTCTCTTGTCGTGCCTGATCTTCATACATGTTCCTGAGATGCAGAATCATCTCTATGACACCCATGTTCTCATGTTGCCTCTGCAACTCATGGTTCATTGAACATAGCATCAAGCACTTTGCATCAATGGCATCATCAGAATGCTTCTTGTAAGCATCCCTTTCTGTCCTTGGTGCATTAGGAGTGGGTTCCTCTGGAATTGGAGTATCCAGGACATATAGCTTATGCTCTTGAGTGAGAACAATTCTCAATGTCCGATACCAGTCGTGGAAGTTTGTCCCATTTAGCTTGTCCTTGTCAAGGACCGATCGCAAAGAAAATTTGTTGTTGTTTGTTGCCATTTGAACTACAAAAGGAAAATATGCAATTTTAGTCCAAAACTCATTTTTTTGACTTATTTGATTGATTTGAAAATTTGACGATATAATTAGGCCTTTAATTAATTATCGCTCCCACTATTTTACTTCAAATCGATAGCCCTCACCATCAATTCAAAAGATTGCAGCGTACAACCTTCTAGTGGGCAAGATCCTGAAATCCTCTAAGCCATGGACCAGCTAGGGCTGTCACCCACAACATAGATCTCTCAGGTAGGCAACGTTTGCCAGTTGCATCATATGCAACTCTTGATAAGATGTCATATACAACTCTTTGCAATGATCATCTCCATGCCTCAAGGTACTAGATCCCATCTAGATCACCTTGTTAAGTCCGACCCAAAGCAAACACGATGAACATGCACCCTGCTAGGGCAGACCCACACATTCATCCTTCACGCTTCCACGAGGTAGACGGTGCACCATGCTAGGGCGTGCCCACACTTGGTTGAACAAGTTTTTCACGTGTGTCGCATTTGGAAGGCATCTAAAACTTAATATTTTAATGAGGGATTTGGTTTTATATACATATACATATCCAATCACCACAGTACATAGTACGTATCATATACATGCTATATCCCACAGAAAACATGCACAAACAATAAAAGCGATGATTATGGCCATCCTAATGTGATTCCTCGAGCCAAGAGGAATCATGGTCATCTAGGTCTACATCGCATGCAACCTATACAAGATGAACATATGTGCCTTTCCATCCGAGTTGATCAACTCATCACATGAATGATCTGTACTCTCCAGCCGGTCGTCTGGGTGCCACCAGCCGATCGGTTGGCTCCTCCAATCGATCGGTTCGCCTGGTCATCGTGCATCTTGTCTTGTCCACCACCCGCTCATCTCGCTCCTCGAACCGGTCATCAACCGATCGGTTCACTCCTTGAACCGGTTGTCCGGAACGTCAACCGATCGGTTCACTCCTTGAACCGATCGTCTGAGCAGTCGTCTTGATGTCCGCCAGTCTTTGACATAACAGGAAATAAAATCCTATCCTATTTATTACATTGCTTTAAAAAGGAAACCCCGAGTTACATTCGGGGGGAGAAAAGGTAGGAAAGAATCTCGAATTATTTCGAGCTACATAGGGATTAAGAGAGGGAAGATCGGTGCGCAGACCGAGATGCAAGCAACCACAAACAACCACACACATATAGGGGTTTATAGGCCATAATCACGCTACACACATCCACCACAAAACTCATTTAAGGGCGACGTGTATCAAGTGCATTAATAATACATATCATATATGTAATTAGGGATTTGTGGATTTAAGATTGGACATGCATAAATCCGATATTATTCGCATCGCATGCAATAAATAAAGGCGACAAACCAAAATCGATCATATAGATATTCCTAAAATATAGAGCAGTTGACGTGGCTCTGATACCACTGTTGGGTTTTAGGGGAGACAGAAAGGCAGCGGAAACAAAAAAATTCTCCCCAAACCCATACCAAGGAAACGCGTCAACGTTTATATAATAGGAAAGGATGGTTTGCGGAATCATACCTTGTCCCGAGGCTTGCTCGGTGACAATACCTCGCGCAATGCGCGGTCTTCAACTCCGGACTTCGACGGCGTCTGTGCAGCTCCTGGTCGCACCAGGACTGACAACTCCTACTCGAACTGGACTGTCAGATGACAGTTGTCCTCCTAAGCGGCAGTGTCCTCCCGCCTCTGTAGTAGTCCACACAGACCACCTGGAACTCCACTCTCCTTGTCCCACAAGGAAGTGGAAGGAGTCGCACCCTCCTGTTGACGTACTAGTCGCCAACACACTCTCATGCCTCCTGTTGCAAGTGCAGTTGTCCTTCCCTTGCTGCACCTCCCTTTTGCGGGAAGCACTTGCTCGGGCTCTCTCACGGTTACCAAAACCAGAGACAACGACAACTTGCAGAGCAACTGGTTGCACTGAGATGTACTTTGAGAAGCCCCCAATACCCCTATATATATAGGAGAGTCATGGGACAAGGTTCTCCATCCCGGGCAATGCGGGACTAAAGTAGGAGTAGAAGGGTTCGAGAATTTTCCACAAAAAGCAACCGGTTTGCAACTTGAAATGATCAGTTCACAACTGAACCGATCGGTTCGGCCATTGAGCCGATCGGTTGGACCTGAGTCGATCGTTTGGGGCACTCCAACCGATCGGTTGGTGCCCTGAACCGATCGGTTCATGGTCCTAATCCGGCTCAAAAAGACTTTCCTTGTTTCTTTCCCAATTGGTATCGAATACCAATATTATTCCCAATCGAATTGGGCAATTTGAAACCAAAGGAAAATTCTTGCCGACATGACTTTTCTCAACTGGTCGGTTGCACCAGTTGAGCCGATCGGTTCAACTCTTGAACCAGTCGTCTCAACCTGGGCATGAGACGATTGGCCTGGACACTCCAGCCGACCGGTTCAGCAACCTCAGCCGACCGGTTCATCACATGAACCGATCGGTTGGGAGCACAGGTTGGGCAAAATCAGTCAATTGCGATTTCAATCAATCTGATACTCCAATCGATGCGTCCAACACCTTGAACCATACAATATTGAGCCATCGACTGATTGAGTGTTTAATTGAACTACTAAACTCCTTTAGTAATCAATCTAAACATTGCTTTGTGGACAAAACTCCTCTTCCAGGTTAAATCCTATGTGTGTGACCCTGCAGGTCCATTTCACGTTGGCAGTGAAAGTCCATAACACTTATGACTTCACAAGCAAAGAGTGGTGCCTAGTCACACATCAGTGCTACCCAAGTGAAAGTAGAAAGTTGGAGAACAACTTTCATCCTACAATCCGTGAATGGTGTTACAGCGAATGTATAATTCCTTTATCACTGATATCCCGAATGAACTCGAGGCATGGAACAGTCATCCTGTCAACGTTCATTCACTTCCTTGATCTCAGAGTAGACTGGAAGAGATATGTATGACATCAGTATCATATACTGATTCACACATGCGTGCACGCCTTTCTCAATCCTACTCATCAAGTGGCCATGGATATCAAACTCCCTCAGGAGGGACAAATCCCATATCTATCACTCACCCCTCAAAAGCCCCATGTGTCAAAGCCACCCAATCATCACCTTTATAACAACCCATGTTTCAGGACTGCGTTTGATGATGTCAAAGTGTGCCCAACGACATGTGTTGAGTGTAGTGATTTCAGGTCTAAGAATCACACTCACCACCATCACTGTGAGTACTGACTGTGACTACCATCTCATGGTTCCATGTGTCAAACTCACGGTGGGTCTGTCCGATACCTTGTTCTCTAACAAGTACCTATGTGTTTGGTTTGATATCTCTATATCATGACTAATGAGATTCTGTCATCAACCAACACCACAATCTAGTCTTGTGTGTCATTGTTGTCTATCTACCTTCCACAATGACATCCGACTAGGGACATAACAAGAATGTACAAACTCTTAGCATCCGTATGATCTCATCGTTCAGGTCATGAACCTGAAGGCATACGTCATTGAGTACTGTCATTCTTTAGACATTCAATCTGTTCTATCACTATCTCATATGACTGAACCAGAAAGAATTGGAAGCTTGCCTTTGATGTTTATCAAATCAATCTTAATGTATCCCACCAATCATCCCATGATTGGCTCTCAGGGCATACATACCAACAGACTCCCACTTGCACTGTGAGCCAATCACCCATGAATCATATTCATAGTGATCTTCAGACATGTCCCACATGTTACTGTGCTCTAGTGCCAACATAGTGAGTAATGACAACACCTTGCCAAAGTCTGTACAAATTGCATGTCTCGCATCTCTTCGCTGTACGTCATACGTATGAGATGGAGTTTCCGTAATATGCGATCTAGTATTCCTTTGCTAACCTTTAGCCACATTGCATGATCAAGGGGATTACACCTCATTCAACACAAGGGGATTACACCTCATTCAGGGCTCAATCATGCCCATGAAACATCTTGTTACCTCTTACTAGGTAACATCTAACCATATGGCTCACAAGGCCATTAAACATCTTGTCACCTCTCATTAGGCAATAATGACATATTAACTCATGTAATATAATAGTAACACCACTATTTCCTCCATAGGGTTAGGGTTTACTATTCACATCAATTAGGGTTTCATGTTCATTTTATCAATCCAACCCTAATATATTGTTCCATACATCTAGGAGCATCCATCGACATTCCAAGTATTTAATATTCTTATCATTTATCATTAAATGATCATCAACACAAGGTATGAGTTTATCTCTCATCCTTATCATGGTATGATTACATCATACTCATTTTAGCTTACTTATCAAGTATGTTAAACTCATTACATTTCATTGTAACAATTTACATAACACTCTCCTTGTGTATCTTATCCAAAAATATTGGATTTGAGATGCATCAAGGTATATCAACCCTAAAATGCTAAATGTGATATCTATCATGTCTCAATGTATCACTTCCCTCATCACTTCTATCTTACTTGAGTTTATTAACTTATCTTATAATAAGGAATCTCACATCTTAATACTTTCATCCACCAAACTATCACATTTACCATGATGTGCATAGATCACACACGAGGATTGTCCAACTATCTTCAATGATATGGACTCATATCAAGTTAAGGCATTGCTTATTATAAGGTTGCTTATAGTCAACCACTTGAGATATTTCATCGTTATAGGGTATTACCCATTATTTCATCATTAAGGTTTACTCATATCATTACCCAGACATTAGGGTTATGATTTTTCATCATATTGCCCATGATTAGAATTCCATGCACTATAGCCCAAATTTAGGGTTTCACATAGCTTTACTATGTGTTAGGTTTAAGGTTTCATATGACATCGCCCTCAATTAGGGTTTCACATGGAATCATCCTCAATTAGGGTTTCTCATGGAATCACCCTCACTTAGGGTTTCACTAATCATCCCAATTAGGGTTTCATTCAATTACCCATAAATTAGGGATTCATTATTCATCCAATTAAGGATTTGTCATTTCATTACCTTAAATTAGAGTTACCCAAGTCATTACCCTTAATTAGGGTTACACTATTACCCTTAATTAGGGTTTTACTCAGAATTTCCCTAAATCAGGGTTAGGGTTCATTAACCTTCTCAATTAGGGTTTCTTGATCTCTTTACTAAGGATCATATCCTAAATCACCATATGAATCATACTCATGTATGAATTCATTTCTATCATTCTCTCCACTTGATTTGGTTACTTCAACCATCCGATCAAATACAAACAACTATGTTTGACATAGTATACTGAGTTATTGCTTCCATAAACAATTAGGGTTTGCATTTTAGGGATCATTCACAATTGAAACCATTAAGATCAAACCAATTGAACCCATTGGATCAATATCCAATTACATCAGCATATTTCCTAAAATGGTCATCCATTGCAAATGGTTAACCACTCCAAACTATTTGAAACTGTTTGGTTTCAATCAATTTGTTGAAATCGTTTAACCAATTTCATTGAAACCGATTGGTCCCAAATTTTGAAATTGTTTGCCTAAGATATTAATTGAGGTGTGTGCTTGTGATGACATCATCATCTTCAAGCTACAAACCCACTAAATTTTCTGTGATTTCCATGGTGGTTTCATCAATCAACAAAAATAAATTTCGGAAACGAAGAAAGCATCAACATTTGATAAGGAATTGAATGCAATAACAATATTAAGGGTTCAAGTTATAAAACCCGCCTCCAATTGAGCTTCAAAGCTCCAAGCTCATGCCAAAAATGGTGGATGAAGTTTTTGCAACTCCCCCTAGGCTCGTCCCCAAGCTTTTGGATGAAAAAGTTGGCTAGGTTTGAAGAGGAGATCGAAATAAGAAGAAATCAATGATTTATTTTTTATTTCCACCATGGAATCAAGGAAAACGAAGGTCAAGGACCTTACCAACAGGTTGGGGTCGTCCTCCTGCTCCTCCACAGCTCCTTAGTCGTTTTCCAAGCAAGGGGAAAGAAAAGAATCCGAAATAGCCTTTGTTTTGGCTTGGTAAAGGTACTTTTATAAGAAATTCCATGAGAGAGAAAATGCCTTATAAAAATGCATTTAATTCCAAAATTGGTGCCGCCTCTTCCCCCTTTCATTCCTTGGATACGAGGATATCCCATTTTCCTCTTATTCCTCTCAATTATCCTCAATTTAAAGAAAAGCAAAATTAAGCACCTTAGATCATATTATAATAATATCCCAATTTGAGTGGATATTACTTTTCTTTATAATAATGGTGAGTGGGTTATCCACTTGCTTGAGATATTTTCGTGGCCTAGAAAAGGCACAAAGGTGTTCACACTTGATCAAATTCAACCATCTCGTTTTTGGTTGAAGGCCCTTCAATTATTATATTTGTTTTTTCACTAAATTGAATTAGGGTTTCAATTAGGATTAAATCTTGATTATGTTAATATCAGGATTCTCTCTCCTCCAACTTAATTCAAATGAGGCGCCCCTCTCATTTTATTTGCTCTAATTGATGCCAAGAAACATTAGGGACCTTATTGAAGTGGTAATTTACATATTACACCCTGGGTTTTGGGTAAATTGCACATTACACCAAAACTAGGTTTTCATGCACATACATTGCTTTATCAGTTCTTTCTTGGTATTTAGGCTTCTATAAGCCATACCTCAGCATCATCTTTAATCTCATGATGCTTCAACAGAAGAGGAACATATTATCATGCACAATTTGCACTTAAACCCCTCAACCTGGGTAATTTGCACTTTAGTCCAAAATAGGCAAAAATTGATTTCAACAATGTTCAAAAAGACTAGAATTGCAACATAAGTTCCTCTTGAGCCCTAATTACTTTTCACAAGATGAGATTAAAAATTTAATCACCTTTCTTAATCAAAACACCTAGGGTTAAAGTATAACCCAGGCCAGGGATGTTACACTAAGCTTGATACATAAGGACATTGCAGAACTTACTTGGTGTATTTCTTCTTCCTTTTTTATTTTTGTAATGTGTGGTTCTCTTCCTCGACCCTCGGTGCATCCGTAAAAGAAGAGGTGTGGCGGTTCTCTTCCTCAGCCCTCAACTCATCCGTAAAAGAAGAGGTGTGGAAGTTCTCTTCCTCGGCCATCGGTGACTCTGTAAAAGAAGAGGTGTGGTGGTTCTCTTCCTCATTCATCGGTGCATCTATAGAAGAAGAGGTTCGGTGGTTCTCTTCTGTGGCTGGTAAAGAATAGGGATTTATTTGCAACAATCATCTTATAACTTTTCCTCAATGATACATTAATAAAAGTATTTTTTGCAAATCCCAGATTACAGCAATTGGGTAGTGGACTGACATCATAAATGGAACCACTCTAAATCCCATGTCTCTCTTTTGGTTGCCTCTTTTATTTCTATTACATTTTAAATTTGTTTAAATATTTTATAAAACTCTATTCATCCCCATCTAGATCTTTTAGTTTTTAGTGATGGTGTTCCTAAAAAGGAGGTGGACCTTGGTGATATGGGTAGTGTTATGATTCCATTTAAGATCATTTTATCTGAGGCCTCATGATCTGGGACGTTACAATATCTACAATAACAAAAGAGGCTCATATAAGCACATATCCAACCTCTCATAGGATGTGGTCTTGGAGGTCCTTGGTGTGGATCTGAGAGGAAACATAGGTCAACTTGCTGATATAAGCAGTGAAATCATTCTATTAGGATCATTTTATCTGAGGCCTCATGACCTAGAACGTTACAGTATGTGTAGTAAAAAAAGAGGGTCATATAACCACATATACAACCTCTCATAGGATGTGGGATTGAAGGTCCTGGGTGTGGATCCAAAATGAGACATAGGAAAACTTTCTCACATACTAGGAAGATTTGATGCCCATATGTCTAAGATGAACAACAAATGTGGTCAAGTGCCATTGTAGATCACCAAAGCCTAGGTCATTGTCAACCACAAATTGTGCCAGACATTGATGAATCTTATGATCAAAATCATCAAATGTAGATCCAATAGAAGTTGAGGGTTTTATTCAAATAAAAAACAACAAGTTGGGCATCCCAACACATGATTAAAGAATAAGGAGCTCACATTAATGGTCCCAAATCAAGGCCAAGAAATCCTTTATTGCAAGGGTTTCAGACACACATTCCACGAGAATATACATGTCAAAGCCAGTGTCCAGTGGAAACATAACCTCCTCAAATCTTCAATGCATGCATAGGACAAGATATGTTAGAAAGGAACATGACAAACTCTAGGTCTCATCAGGGGTCATCTGAAGGCTAAAAGATTTTTGTCTTCTTAATATTGATATGAAGACCAAAGTTTTGGCATCATTTTTAGATAATATATTGAATCTTGGATACTTTGGTGATCTCACCAATGAGGGTTCCATCAATAAGATAGAAAGAAAGAAGTTTGATGTGGCATTCATCCTTCACTTGAAATATAAGAGGATGGAGAGACAATGAAAATAAAAGTGACCCTGATGGATCACCTTGCTACACACCATCGGTGGAGGGATATTGAAGTCAACAAGGGCCATGGTAAGGTTGGTACAACATTGTTGGTCATGGACAAGGTGAGTAACATCATGTATATAGGCTTCAACACCCCCAAAAATGCCTACACCAAACTAATGATCCTTAAGATAAATGTTTATATCCAACAATACTCCCTTCATTGTAACCTTAGAAATAAAGCAATACCAAATCATACCAACCATGATATGTTGAAAGACATTGTATATTTTTAAAAGAGGATTCAAAGGGGCATTGGCAACATAGGGTTATTGGGAGGAAGGGAAATGACCGACAAGCTGAAGGTTGACTACAATCAAAACTATGTTCAAAAAGTATTTTTTAGTGACCACTGCTGCACCATGCATAGCGTCAAAAAGGTGATGTACATGAAAACCAACACATGCACAAGCTTTTCCTTTATAGAAGTACAAGATTGTCTCCTCAACCATAACACGTGAAGCATCAAGGAGAGAGCAAAAAATATCTTACATATGCATCACCATATTGGGGGGTTGGGGAAATGCATAATAGAATTAGAGGCGCCAACGCCATATGAGGAGAGAACACAGATGGAAAAAAATTGACCATGCTTGATCTTTGTCTTGTTGCAAAAAACTTGTTTTAGTGTGGTTAAAACTCAACTAACCTATATTATCAACATTAACTAAAATTTCACATAAAAATCTAAATTAGACTATGAATAAAGAGTAAAAATCTAAAATTTATAACACTCTTTCGCACTAAGGGCACCAAATATAACAAGCTCTAAATGTTCCTTGTTTCCTCAAGAATCATATAAATGTCAGTTCTTTTGGGAAGTTGGACAGGGGCCTAGTTTTATAAAGTAGTCTTAGTATAGAGGGCATGTCTTCACATTTTGTGATCCTAGGAAGTTGTGTTGATTATTTTTAGTAGAGAATAAAGTGGTGTGTGATCTAAGAGGAATGTCATAAACTAAATAATTGTATGTGTATAAATTCTTGAGCTACTCGAGGATGCAAAATGTCCAAGATAGAGGTTGAATTTATTGTGATGAGGTTTCCTTACATAGTTAGCTTGATATGATTCATCACACTTTAGTTAAGTTTTCATTTGATTTATTTCTTTATCTAGTTTATGTCATTTCTGATATGATCTTTTGTTTAATTATAAGAATAAAGAGAACTACCAAAATCTTGGTTAATCCAGATGAAAACTCTATATATTCTAGAAAATATATGTAGTTCATCACCAAACTCATGCATGGTGATTGGGGTACTCATTTGAGAGAAATATCAACATTTAAAAAAGTTAGAGATCTTATTTGGTACCAAGAGAAATCTATCGTCCGACTAAGACAATTAAGAATTCACTAGAGACATCAGACAAATTGGACCGACCTTGGTTTTAAGAGTACCCATTTTTGCTATTTATATTTTATTGTTATATTTCAACATGGTAAGTTTATGTAGTAGAACATTAATAAAATATCATAAGTGGTAGTTTATCAATTAATACCCTGAAGGCCAATTTATGCAACAAGATAATTTTGTTATAAAATTTAGTTAAGGAGAGATCTTTTAGTCAAGTTATAGACTAATAAAACCATACAAGAAGTTTGAACAAATTTGAAGTTTGTTTGTAATCTAAATATCCCTTTTGAGGATTTAAATAAAGTAGAAGTTGGAGAGGAAGCTTTGGGCATGAGGATTGTCTAATTAAATCCCATATTTTCTCCCTAATAAGAAGAAAGTATATAGGATTTTCTCTCCAAATTTTAGAGAGAATGCCATTCCCATCGATCTATAGATTTTATAGAAGTTCTTATTTAATTTAATTAAAGATATAAATAATCAAGTTAATTGATCACTTTATAACTTTCGGTCAAAGGGAGATGTCAGACCCAACAATGTAATGTGACACATGGCCCTTGATAATCTAATTATAGATCAACAGTCCGCTAGATCATCTTCCACCTTCGAAAGAGATGGAAAACATATGTTTTGTCCACCTCTTCCAAACTCGTGATCCCTATCTCTCCAATAACCATTAAACCTCAGAGTAACCTTGCCAATAAACTCCTCTTGTTCTTATGTTACCTTTGAGATCTTAATGGCAAGAAATGGTGGTGTATATATGAACAATAATTCTCACTCTCCATGCTTATTATAGGGTTCGATACCAGAGATGGATAGACATCTCCTCACAACATGTTAAGGACATGGGAAGAACTTATGGACCTAGCACAACCAAATGTTGATGCCAATTGAAACCCAAGCACCTTGTTCCCTCATCTTAATCACATTCTACGTCTCCAACAACCACCACTCATCCTCGACAAACCATACCAACTATGACCAATTGACTTGGCTTCGAGTTTGTTGTGCCCATCACGAGAACAACTAAACCCTCAGTTGGTGATCTCCTATTGTGAGGATCTATTTCCAACCCATCATCCTTGGGCGCATTTCCTATTTATTAGGTGCTTAATAGTAAATTAGGCTAAAAAAGGCACTAAATTGACAAGTGGGTGCATTAACCCCATTTTAGGCACTTTAACCGCAATTGTGGGCTTGGGGGAAAGGGGGCGATTTAGGGCTTCCCCTACGGCTCGGCTGGCTTGGGGGAGGGGCTCCAGGCTGCCGGTGAGCGCCTGCCCACTCCCCCCGGGCCTCTCCTCCTCCTCTCCTGGTTGCTCCGATCGTGTTCGTGGTGGTGTGTCCTTTCGGCTTCGCTTCTCCTGCTTTCGGCAGTGGAGCGTCGTTCCTCGGATCGAGCTCCTCTTCGGCAGTTGAGCCTTGCGGCGGTGGTTTTCGGCTGGGGAGTTGCCTCGGTGGCTTTTCGTGCTGCTTCCTCGGGCAGTTTGGGCTATCTCCTCCATCGAGCTGGTCCTAGCAGCTGGTTTTCCTCCCCCCTTTCCTCTCTGTGTTCTGCTTTCTTTTCTGTTTTCTGTTTTCTTAGTTGTTTTGGTCGGGTCTGTGGCAGTTTATCTGCCTTTTCTCTGTCTCTGGTTTTCGGTGCTTAGTTGGTGGTGGCGGGTTATCTGCCTTGTAGGTGTGTAGTCTGTTCCTTTTCTTTTTTTTGTGTGGTCATGTGTCGGGTTTCCCTCTTTTGGTCGGTGGCCGGCGTTGGCGGCCTCAAACACCTTGCAGGGAGGAGTAAAGCAGGTTTCGATCTTTGGCGGGTGCTCCTATCCTCGGCCACCTTCATCCATCTCAAGCTGTGCTTGTGGGTGGAGGGGTGCCGGCGTGGTGTAGAGTGGTGGTGGGGTTCCCTGCCTTCCCTACCCCCCACCGTCTCACACGACTTGGTCCACCTTCCCTTGCGGTTGTGTCTGTTTGGGGTTTTTTGCCCCTTTCCTGCCAAGCTTTGTGGGTGTTGCCTTCCTTTTGTTGTTTTGTCTATGTGTTTTTGTCGGGTGCTTTGTTTTCTTGAGTGAGTTTGTCTGTCTGATAGGTTGTATCTTCGTCCGGGTGGTGCTCCGTTTCTCATCATCGCTTTGTCTGTGTGTTTGTTTGGGGTTTGGTTTGGTCCTCTTCTGGCCTTGTCTTTGCTATTTTTGTGGATGTGTGTGTTTTTCTGTTGGTGTCCTGTTGTGTCTTTGGTTTCGGTCGAGCTCTCTTCTTTTCAGGTGGTCTTCTGGCCTCTTCATGATGTTGATCTCTGCTGACAACTTTGCAAACTCCCAACCCGGTATACTCAAAGGCTCTTGCGGATTGAAGGCTTCCATCCCTTATAGCTACTTTTGACAGCCACTATAAGAGGTGGTCGGTGCTAAAATTTACCTATCGCATCCCAATCCGAGTCTTGTGCTATGTTGGTCCTCAAAGGGGGTAGTTGTTAGTTTCTTCGTTGTGAGATCTCTTTCTTGTAGATGCCGTATGGCTTTCTTGAAATAACTTTGAGCTTACCTTAAAAAAAACTGCAATTGTGGGCACATTGGCATATAAGTTAGGCACATAGTGGTAAACTAGGCTCAAATTGCCACTAAGCTGACAAATAGGGGCATAAACCCCATTTTTAGGAATTTTGACCCACTTTTTGGAGCATTCACCCCATTTTGGTGCACATTGGCCTATAAATTAGGCAACACACTGACAAGTAGGAAGATTAAACCCGTTCTTAGGTGTAACCCACTTTTAGGCACTTCAACCCATTTTTGGGTGCATTTCCTATTTATTAGGCACATAATATTAAATTAGGCTAAAGGCACTCACCAGACAAGTGGGCACATCAACCCCATTTTTAGACACTTTTTTAACTACATTTTTGGGCACATTGGCCTATAAATAAGGCGTATAATCCAGAAACATCTTGAAGACACATGCTCCCTTAAACACTATGAAACCACCACTCAACTCCCTGACGAGCCACAAATCATCCCAGATTTGAATCAAGCCTAATTTGGGTGACTTCAATTCCTACAGCTATAAGTATTCACCTGAATCATGATTTACAGTTGATGATTCCATGAGTTTACTTCAAGTTGGTTAGTTATGCAAAATCACTTTGGTTGACTTCAATTCTTGCAATATAAATAGATCTATGTGTATCACTTATGATATCAAATTAGTATTTTAACATGATAATCACTAGAGAGATGATTTCCCAATAATTGTGAAATGATCACCAAAAGAGTGACTGCAAACCAATCCAATAAGGTGAAGGAAAAACATAAAAAAGTGCATTACAAGACAAGGGAATGGTACACTCAATGAGATAAAATGGTTGGGGGATGATATTATAAAAAGGTGAAAATGAAATGTCCATTTCTTATTAAAATGGCTAACTTTTATTGCCATGTATGTTGAACAATATTTCATGTACACATTTTGGTTGCATCCACTGACACAATGTAATGATATATTGACCACATCTTTTGGTCTACATTTTAGACATGGAATATGGATTTCACAAAGATCTTGAATACAAGGCATAAAGTTAATTATTGTTGGAGGTCTCAATAATTTAGTTTATTTTATTTTCCTTTTACAACATTTAGCACCTTTACCCATTTAAGAAAGTCATGTAACTCCTTTGAGGATGTTTTATCTTCCCTATTAAGTCAACAATACTATTGCATAAAATTATCAATTGTTAATGGTTGTTTATCAAATCTTGATATTGGAAATATTTGTAAATGGCCCTTGCCTCTCTGGTTCACCTTTAGTGGGGATAACAAAAGGAGGGGGTCTTCACAAAGGTTCTCTAACCTTTTTATGGAGCCCAAGGTTGGATTTCACCTTTGTTATTTTTCTCCTTTTTCAAGTCTAGATGTTTGATAATGCATGGTATACTCCCAAATATTGGTTTACTGTCAAATGCACTCATGGATTCTCTTTGCATTTTTTTATATACACTTTGTCACTAATTGATAGAAGGACATAAATGATGGTAAGGACTCCAAATCGCATGGAGGAGTCCAAGGATTCATCAAAATCAACTCCAACCAACCCCATGTCTAAGGATCAAAGTTGAGCAAAGAGGTCCATGGATGTCCAAGTTCAACATTAAAGTGCTTAGTGATGCCTCCAATACAGTCATGTTACTTCTCAACAAACATGTTACACAGTCCCAATATTCAGCAAAGTCATAGGTTCTTGACAGACCAAGACACCCAAAACACCATGATCATGCCCCAAAAATGAACATGGCAAGACAAACCCACAATGGTAGTTCTAGCCAAAATGACCATGGTGGTACCTCCATCAACATGACCATGTTCAAGGCCACAACTCCCTCCTCCTCCATCCGTCAAGATCATAGTAACCACTGCAACAGTTCTACCCTAACACTACCATGACCATGGTGATCAATAAAATTGTGGCACTACACTCTAAAACTTTGTTTCCTACTTGACATTTATCCATTTTCACAATGGATATTCCTAAATTCTACAATTTTGCTTACAAATAGCCATCACGATAGTGGCAACCACCATACAAATGATACCACCACACCCAAGTGCTTCCCCACTACCACTTTTACCACTTCACCTCTACCTAAACATAGATCCCCTATGCCAGTATATATACACTAGCGACACCTGGGAGTTGGAAGCTGTAGAGAGGTGAGATCACCTCCTTACTAAAATTTAAAGGAAGTACAAAACATCAATCTTTTTAGAAAGACAAAAGATATGGAGGGATGCATGTATAATGTTCCAAGTAAATAGGCATGCACCAAATACATATAGAATGTCAATAGCAGCAGAAAAAACAACGAAATAAAGTCATTACATGGCTTTCATCATAGTTCACTACATAAGTTTTTTAGAAGAAAAAGATAAGAAACTAGGGAATTAGCTTTAGCAACCTAGACATTCTTCAAAAGAAAAATTGAGATCTGCTCATGGTATCAATTTCCTTGGACTTGGTCTTCACCTTTCTCAACACTTGGGTGGTTGGGAAAAACACCCAACAAAGACAAAGGAAAACAAAGTATGTGTCATCAGATATGAATAGGATATCAAGGTAAAGAAAACATGTAAACAAAGTCTAGTTTTCATCATAAGATGACGATTTCAAGAGTATGAGGCTATTTTTAAATAGATGGTTGCCATAACAAAATATAATAAACGTTTGCATGCATGAAAATCATGACTACCTTAACTAAGTAGGGTCGAGGCACCTACCGGGCCTCAATCTATAGGTGAGGGGATAATTAATACATTCATACTCACATACACATATTTTTATGGGGGAGAATAAGACATTCCTCGGGGCAAATTAATACATGCCCTATCTATGGGTGCTTGTACATAATTACCACTACTATAGCTAAATAATCCATAAAATTAACATGCTAGAAAAGAATTCATGGAAAGTAAAAGCACCATATAAATTAGAACATGGAAGTGGGGTAGAAGACCCAAGAAAAAGAATATCATTACTGATTTTGAGGCAATTTAACAAAAGAATCATGAATAGACGAAATATGGTTCATATAGTGCCTAATTAGGGAATATAGGGTTTGGTTTGCAAACATTCCAACTTAGGGTGTAAGAATGCACATACCTCACTTACTGATATCAATTACTAACTTTCACCACTACAATTGAGACCAAGTTCCACTTTGCCTATTTTCAATGTATTAACATGTATTAGAGTACATAATGCACATTAATGTATAGAAACCCTAATTTCAAAACTTTTTAGAAAAACTCAATTTTAGATTTTGAAAATATCACCAATGGACTTATTAGGATCTACTAATCAAGAAAACATATTTTTATGTTAATTTTGGAATGATTAAGATGTACTTTTTATGGTTTTTATGCATTCAATTCATTTTACAAAAATCACCCTTCCTAAAACCATGAAATCAGACCTTGAAAATATTTTTATTAGATAGAGATTAATTTTCTAATTCTAAAACATAATTATTTGTCAAATTTGAATAAGCGGATTAAAAGATATGAAATTTTCAATTTGAGCCAATCAGAAATGACAAGTCAGAAATCTTCAAGAGATAGGAAGAGTGAGAGTGAGGGAGAAAACACCATTTGACCCAAGATCAGGGTTGGATATGCATAGGTAACCAAACTAGATCTTCTAGAGAAGGTAAAATAGCAAGAAACTAAAACCCTAGAAGAATATGGTAAATAGAGAAGGAGATCATCGATTTTAAACATAGAAGCATGCGTTTTAAGAATGTAGTAAGCAATATATGAGAAGGGGGTTAACAAAACTCGCCTCTAGGGAAGGTGGACAAGTTCAAGCAAAAATATTCCTGATATAGAGAGGGTGGCTTCTACAACAAAGCTCCTATCTCGAGCAAGAAGTACCTTCTCCACTTTAGAGGTGAAAAACCCTAGCAAAAGAACATGGAGATGAGGTGTTTAAGGCTCTAGGTGGGGTTTCACCATGGAATCCCATGGTTATGACCTATAAGAAGGTGGGAGGAAGACTAAAAGCATAAAAAATGGAAGGAAAGGAAGAAACTTACTATTTTTGGTCGAAGTCACTAAGAAGGGATTTAGAAACCCTAAATAGAGAAAATTTGGAACCCTAGGAGCCTTCTTCACCAAGGTAAGCACTCTCTTTTACCTTGGGGCATAACCTTTATGGACAAATAGAGTAGGAACAATGCTCGAATCTGAGGGAAAGAGAAGGATATGATTTCTTCTTGGATTGGGAGGTGGGAAGGGATAGACATGGCTTTATAAAGAAGGGGGCAAGCATGAGGTGTCTATAGGACTTTCCATGTGTCCTTAGGCTAGGGCTTCATGGCCATGCAAGAGGACAGCTCATAGGGATTTCTTGTATATAAAATGTCAGTTCTAAAATTCCATGGAGACTTATAGGCCATACCCACCATCCTTCAATCAAATAAATAACCCCATTGGTTGATAACTTATAAAGATAAGCTCATTTATAAAGAGGGTAATCCCTAAAATGCCCTTGGAGAGAAACGCCTTCAAACCAAGGTTCAACTAGGTGACCCATGGGTAAAAATCTCGATAATGGTAAGGGAATATTTAAGGATTATAATGCATGTGATAATTTGCAAAGAAAACCTACCAATTGGGTAAATTGCATAAAAGTCTAGAATGTTCCTAAAGTTGTATTACTTACACAAACAACATTCCAATTGAACCAAATTTGAAACTTACACTCATTTTATGATTTCAAAACACATAAAAAGTTAGATTAAGGTTTAGAACACCTAATAACATCCTTAAATAGACTTTCACTGAGGTATTTGTGCATAAACCCTTTTATTGGTACATATAGTGAACAAATGTTCACTAAACCACTATAAATTCCACTAATTAAACATGAACGACATAAAGGACAAAAATGAAAGGGAAACTTGGGAAAAAGGGTTACATGGATATTACATCTAAGATTTAGTATGTTACAAAACTCCACCCCTTTAAAAGGATTTCGTCCTCGAAATCTGAAGCAAAAAGAGAAGGGTGAGTGTGTAACATTTCATCTGTCAACTCCCAAGTGGTTTCTTCCAGGCCATGATATTTCCACAAAAAAATTACCAGCTTAATCTCTTTGTTCTCCAACTTCTCTACTTGGGAGTCAAGGATCTTCACAAGTAGCTCTTCATAGGTCAGATTTGCATGTATCTCCAAAGGCTCAACAATAAGCACATGAGAAGAGTCCTTCACATACTTCTTTAGCATAGAGACATGAAACACATTATGAATCTTGTCATAGGAAGGAGGTAAAGCTACGAGGTATGCACAGTCTCCAACCTTATCTAAGATTTTAAATGGTCCAACATAGAGGGGACTCAACTTGCCTTTTACTTTAGATCTAGCAACATAATGGATAGGCTTGATCTTCAAAAATGCATAGTCACCCACTAGGAAGCTAACATCAGACCTTTTCTTTTTAGCATACATCTTCTGTCAGTCTTGAGAAACTTTCATGCACTTCTTTATCAACAATACCTTCTCTATCATCAGCTGCATGTCATCAGACTTCACTTGAGAATGTTCACTGACATCATCCCAGTGCAAGGGTGAACGACATGGTCTACCATAGAGAGCTTCAAAAGGTGGCATACCAATACTATCTTGGTGGCTATTTGATGCGGTCTCGAGATCACGCGTTTGGAATGCAGGCGGACTCAGAAGGAATCAAACTTTAAATTTATAACCTGAAACCTTCAAGGACCCCCACAACTTTATTACGGGGTCGAAGTAGATATATAGGGTCGAACACAGGGATGTGGGGATGCTTAAGATCTCATTGTTAAGTTAGATAAGCTAATCTTATAGTCGATAAAAATATGGAACTAGAACTAGTCTAGAAGAATGTCACGAAATAAAACAAAACAAAGAAAAGAAAACAAAATAGAGTCCGTAGGATTCTACTAATCAGAGAGAAGGAGTTCCTAGCTATGTAACCACAAGTTGGCAGTATATGCACCTATTCTCGGGCATAGGCAACCCTCGAACACCCGAGCAAACAACCTACATCCAAACATGGTACGTACTATGGTGTATGTTCTTGTGGGGTCATCCCACTCGCTCTCGCGCAACGTGACTAAAACCCATCAATGACATGAAACCTCTCTCAAGGATGACAAATCAACATCCTAGAACATTCTAGGTACCCTCTCATGTCTAGAACATTCTGAGATGTCAGGAACATATGTGATCCACGCAGAACCAGGTAGTGGGCTCAGTCTGGGTCTACGATTCTGCACGGATCACCTTGAACCGTCCTCCTTTCAGATTCCAATCCAAACTATCTTCTCTTGTCTATTACTACAAAAAATCTCTCAATATAGGTAGAAATAGAAGTTCAAGCAAGAAAGAGATCAACCAAACCAACAATCATAACCAGAAAGGGAGATAAAACATAAAACGTACTAGATCTGAAATAAAACTACTTGCTTAAGGTAGAAGTGCATAAACATGCCCAAAACATGCTACATAGACAAGAAGGAGCTCAACTAGCTATGGACAAGCATAGTTGGCACTGAACAAAGATGAAAGAACATCATTTGTACAGAAACAAAGGAGAATAGTAGAATAAAGGAGAAGAAGAAGAGATTTAGCCCGTAGAGGAGAAGTGGCTCTTGCTCCTTGGCCTCTATATAGGCCGGATCTTGTCCTTTGGGTCATCCTCCTTGATCTTCTGGACTCCTTAGCCTCCTTTCTCTCTAGATCCACTTCCAATAGTAGCTTGGTGAGTTGATGGAGGTGTAAAATGATAATGGATAGTAGGAAATGGGCGGAAATGGGTGGACGATGATGGAAAATGGTGGAGGATGTAAGCACACTGAAGAGATGGTCGTAGGGTGAGAACTTTGGCCTTCTCGGACCTCTGGCCCCTCCCATGGGGCTCTGGGAACCTCAAAATGTCAGAACCAACACGTGGAACCTCCAAAAATTTGGAACCCCTCTTCAGGTGGAGAGGGGTGGGTATTTATAGGCGAAGGCAAAAGAGGGTCGTGACACCTGCCATGGTCGAGGAAGATGCCTTAGCTGTGGTCATGACACAGTCGAGGTTGGTGCTGCGGTCGAGGCTCAATCAAGGTCGTGCCACGGTCGAGGTGGATGCCTCAGTCGTGGTCATGCCACAATCGAGGTGAATGTCGTGGTTGCAGTCGCGGTTGGGGTAGATCATGTGGTCGCGGTGTCCTCCTTGGTCACGGTCGTAGTGTCATGGCCCAAACCCACCCCCACAGGGGGGGGTGACTACTACTTGGTGATCGATGGGCCCACGTCGATGAACCTTCTGATTGGTGGGACTACCATCTCCTAAGTTGGTACACATAGTGTGATGCTTATTCCACCAAGGTTGCGACGGATGGAAGTCTAGCTACTGCAAAAACCATATGTTAGGGAAAAATCTTAGAGAATAGATGTCTTTTTAGGTTCAGTGCCTGGAAGTCCCAAAATTGGCTAGTTGAGCAACTTTATCTATGAAAATATATAAATTACTAAAAGATAAGGAGATAGGGTTATTTTTGGCATATTTAGGATATAATGACACACAACTATAAATAAATGCTTAGCATAGATGCCTAAATTTGAGTGTTATCACTATTGTTGTAAGAAAACTCAGCTAATGGTAGATATTGATCCCATGCACCACCCCAATCCATCATACAAGCACAAAGCAAGCCCTCTAAAATCTGAAGTGTTCTCTCAAATTGACCATTAGTTTGTGGGTGGTAAGCAGTACTGAAACGCAAGTCAGCGACCATCTCCTCCTGAATCTAACGATAAATGAGAAGTAAATTTTGGGTCACGATCAGAAACTATCACCTCAGGTACTCCATGCAGGCAAACGATCCACTCAATGTACAACTAAGCCATATCCACAACTTTGTAATTGGTTTTGAAAGGCAAGAAGTGAGTAGACTTTATAAGCTGATCAATCACCACCCAAACAACATCATAATCTTTCTTGGACTTAGGGAAACTAGTGACAAAATCCATAGTAATCTTCTCCCATTTCCATTCTGGAATTTCAAGCGGGTGAAGAAGACCACCAGGTCATTTATGTTCTATCTTGACTTGCTGACAGGTCAAGCTCTTTGCAACAAATAAAGCTATATCATTCTTCATGTTCCTCCACCAGAATCTTCGTTGAAGGTCCTTGTACATTTTTTTTGTGCTAGGGTGAATAGTGTACTTAGACCCATGAGCTTCACTCAGAACTTTCTGCCTCAGGTCACCAACATCTGGAACCCACAACCTATGTCTGAAATGGACAACACTGTCCACTCCAACAGAGAAGTTAGATTGCAATTTCTCAGCTAAGGCCTTCATCCCTTCAAGCTTGGAACTTTCCAATTGGGCAACAAAAATTTCTAAGATCCATGATGGTGTAATGTTCAAGCTAGATATATGAACACATAACCTATCTTCATCCATTGAATCGACAAGTTGGGGTCGCCAACTAGACACATGCTCTATATTTTTCCACATCGAACACCTCATAGCAGCACAAACCACATCCTTTTTGTGACTCAAAGCATCATCAACTACATTTGCTTTATCGGGATGATAGGTGATGGTAAAGTCATAGTCTTTAAGATTCTCCATCCACCTTCACTGTCACAGATTCAAATCCTTCTATATCAACATGTACCTCAAGCTTTTATGGTCAGAGAAAACTTCAAACTTCACACCATAGAGATAGTGTAGCTTGATTTTTAGAGCATGAATGATGGAAACTAGCTCTAAATCATGTGTAGGCCAATTAGATTCATTTAGTTTCAATTGGAGGGAATAATAGGTGATCACCTTTCTGTCTTTCATCAAGACACACCCTATGCCTTGTTTATAAGCATACGTGTAGATGACATAGGGTATGCCCTCAATAGGCAAGGCAAGAATGGGAGCAGAAGCTAAACACTCCTTCAGCTTCTAGAAACTGTTCTCACATTCTGGTGTCCATGAGAACTTAACCTCCTTTCACGTCAGCTTGGTTAAAGACAAGGCCAACTCAGAGAAGCTCTTGATAAAAATTCGATAGTAACCTGCTAAGATAAGGAAACTACAGATCTCTGAAGGTTTCTTTGGAGCTTTCCACTTGGTCACAACTTCTACCTTTGCAGGATCAATAATTATATGTTAACTACAGTTCTCTGAGGGATTCTTTGGAGATTTCCACTTGGTCACAACTTCTACCTTTGTAGGATCAATAATTATATGTTCAGCAAAAATCACATGACCCAAAAACATCAATTCTTTAATCCATAACTCACATTTTGAGAATTTAGTATAGAGTTGACTTTCTCTCAGTGTGTGGAGCACAATCTGCAAGTGTTCACGATGTTCTTCTAACGTCTTAGAATAGACCAAAATGTCATCAATAAACACGACCAAAAACTTATCAAGGTATGGGTAGAATACTCAGTTCATCAGGTCCATGAAGGCAACAGGGGCATTTGTCAAACCAAATGGCATGACCAGGAATTTATGATGCCCATAGAGAGTTCTAAACGCCGTCTTTGGGACATCCTCATCTTTCACACAAATTTGGTAGTAGCCAATCTGTAGGTCTATCTTTGAGAACACCGTGGTTGACTTCAATTGATCGAACAAGTCGTCAATGTGAGGTGAAGGATAACAGTTCTTCACCTTCACTTGTTTGAGCATGCAGTAGTCCATACACATCCTCAATGAACTATCCTTCTTCTTCACAAACAAGATAGGGGCTCCCCATGGAGAGATACTAGGGAGATGAAGCCCATGTCAAGAAGCTCTTCAAGCTGCTTCTTTAGCTCAGCAAGCTCAGCAGGGGCCAAGCAATAAGGTGGGTTCGAGATAGGTGAAGTCCATGGCACAAGGTCGATGAAAAACTCCACCTCACGAGTTGGTGGCAAACTTGGTAACTCCTCAAGAAAGTCCTTTACCACATCTATATGATCTAGAGAAGGAGGTGTGGCATCAAGAATGATTGATGCTAAGTATGCTCTACATCCTTGCGAGACAAGTTTTTCGACTTTGATGGCATATATGACAAATTGCCAATCTTCTCTCTTCCTACCCTTGATGCATAGTCTCTCTCCATTAGGATGAAACAAGCTAACTTTCTTTTCCCCAAAATAAGGCTGCATCATGCTACTTCAACCAATCCATGCCCAAGATAAAATCAAAGGCATACATGTTGAGAAGGATTAAATTTGAAGGAAACATCTTTCCAGATATACAATGGTCTAAGGTAGGTAGTTTAAGGTAAGAAGAGCATATCCCACCACTAGGTGTTTCTACATCTAACACATGGTCCATGTATTTAGATTCTAACTCTAACATGGAAGCAAACTGAGAAGACATGAAAGTGTTTGAAGAGCCAAAATTAAAAAGTGCCTTGATAGGATGCATATTGATATGTAAGGTACCTTCCACAACTTCATTATCTTCACCTACTTCTTCGACATTGAGAGAAAACACCCTCCCATTCTGCCTTTCCATAGGCAGTCATCGCTGGTTCTGGTTATTGTTGTTCCGCGGAGGTGGATTCAGTCAAGGATGTTGCGGTTGTTGGCTCGGTTGTTGGGTTGGAGAATATCCTCTCTAAAACTGGGGACATAAGGGTCGAATATGTTCAACTTGGCCACACTCATGGAAGGTAGGGGGAGGCCGATTATATCTACGAGTTGGGTCATTGTTGGTAGGACATCTCCCTGGAGGATGGTGGCAGGAGCATCAGTTGCACCTCTCGCATCTACGGTTGTCATAGGGATTATTCCTTTTGTTGTTGTTGTTGTTGTACCCCAGAGATTGGAATCCAGGATAGGACTCAATTTCCAAAGCCTTATCCACCATCTAATGGAAGGTGAGGGGGAGTTGTGGAACAAGGTTTTGGCCCACCTGGTAGTTTAGACCCTCCATGAAAAGGATCAATCTTCTCTCAGCTCCAAGGTATGTGGCATAGAATTCTAGGATGAGGAATCGTTGAACGTAATCGGCCACACTCATGCTACCCTGCTTGAGGCTGTAGAACTCAGCCTCCTTCTTCCTTAGAAAGGTGGGGCAGATATACTTCTCGTGGAACAGCTTCAAGAACTGGTCTCAGTTCATGGTGGAGGTGTCTCTGGTACGAGCAATGCCATTCCACCAAACCCAGACCGGTCCATCCAACACGTAGGTAGCGAACTGGAATTTCTAGTGAGGAGGGTGTGCCATACCCTAAAAATCCCAATCAAGAGCCAGTCATCGGCTTTGTCCACCATATTAGGCTCACTTTAACCCTTGAAGTAAGGCGGCTACATTTTGATGAAGTCAGTGAGACTGAACTCTTGGGGCTTGTTGTTATTTGCAGCAGCAACGATGAGTTGCCCCACCAGGGTAGTAGAGAGCAGTTGGTGCAGCATTGCCAACTCCTATTCAGGCGTGAAGGTAGGGGTGATAGGAGTTGCAGGGTTCATCCCATTGTGCCATTGTGGTGTCATAGGGGTATCCAAACTACTGGAGTCATTCTAAATAGACTCTTTAGAGTTGTTGTTGTTGTTCATGTTGTCAAACATGTCACCCCTCCTAAAAGGCAAGGTTATCATGTTAGGTACCCAGGAGTGAGTATATTGACATAGATGAGGAAAGAATGTCTAGGACTACTATAACCTAAGAGCATGCTATTTTGGACAATCCATTTCAGCTTATGCCAGGCAGGTATCGTATGGATCTGGGAGTCCTCGTAAACTAAGTTAGTGTTGCAGAGGAAAATATTTCCAGCCCCAAAACCCTTCCTTTCTAGACACCTTTGCGTCAACTTCATGCCTTAATAGTTTCCTAAAGGCACTGATACCATGCTGTGGAGAGGCAAGATCACCTCCTTATTAAAATTTAAAGGAAGTACAAAACATCCATATTTTTAGAAAGACAAAAGATATTGAGGGATGCATGTATAATATTCCAAGTAAATAAGCATGCACCAAATACATATAGAATGTCAATAGCAGTGGAAAAAACAACAAAATAAAGTCATTACATGGCTTTCATCATAGTTCACTACATAAGATTTTCAGAAGAAAAAGATATGAAAACTAGGGATCTAGCTTTAGAAACCTAGACATTCTTCAGAAGAAAACTTGATATCTACTCCTGGTGTTGATTTCCTTGAACTTGGTCTTCGCCTTGCTCATCACCTGGGTGGTTGGGAAAAACACCCAGTAAAAGGGATAGGGAAAAAAAGTATGTGTCAACAAATATGAATAGGATATCAAGGTAAAGAAAACATGTAAATAAAGTCTAGTTTTCATCATAAGATGAAGATTTCAAGAGTATGAAGCTATTTTTAAATAGATGCTTGCCATAACAAAATATAATAAAAGGTTGCATGCATGATAATTATGACTACCTTAACTAAGTAGGGCTGAGGCGCCTACCAGATCTCAACCTATAGGTGAGGGGATAATTAATACATTCCTACTCACCTACACATATATTTATGGGGGAGAATAAGACATTCCCTAGGGCAAATTAATACATTCCCTATCTATGGTTGGTTGTACATAAGTACCACTACTATAGCTAAATAGTCCATATAAATCAACATGCTAGAAAAGAATTCATGGCAAGTAAAAGCATCATATAAATTAGAACATGGTAGTGGGGTAGAAGACCCAATAAAAAGAATATCATTACTGATTTTGATGCAATTTAACAAAAAATCATGAATAGAGGAAATAGGGTTCATATAGTGCCTCGTTAGGGAATATAGGGTTTAGTTTACAAATATACCAACTTAGGGTGTAAGAATGCACGTGTAACGTCCGGGCCCACTGCCCTAGGCTCTAGTAGAGTTTTAGGAATGACGAATGGCCCCATAGATCACCACTAGCCTTAACTGCGCTTTTCCCACACTCATGCGCAAGCCGGGGTCAACTTCCCGAGTGGTCATCCATCCTAGTACTACTCCATGCTGAGCACGCTTAACTATGGAGTTCTTTAGTGATGGGCTCCCGGAAAAAGAGGTGCACCTTGGTGATATGGGTAGTCCAATCATTCCTTTTAAGATCAACTTATCCAAGGCCTCAAATCCTAGGATGTTACAATCTCCCCTACTTAGACTCTTGAAGTCCTCATCAAGGCTCAACTATATGGCCTCATAATCATTCCCCATTTCAGTGTTGACCCAAATGACCCATGTACACCCATCTCTTGATCACGGTTGCCAATGCAAGGGCGGCTCCATCAACTCGGATAGCCCTTTCCAACATGCCTGGACACTAACAGTGCATGGGCGGCTCCATCAACTCTGATAGCCCTTTCCAACATGTGTGGACCACATGGCTCAAAGACTGGCATGCCACATGCCCATGTGGGCCCCACCTACTGGCAGGAAATTGGCTCTGATACCATTTGTAATGTCCGGGCCCACTGCCCTAGGCTCTAGTAGAGTTTCAGGAATGACGACTGGCCCCACAGATCACCACTAGCCTTAACTGTGCTTTTCCCACACTCATGCACAAGTCGGGGTCAACTTCCCAAGTGGTCACCCATCCTAGTACTACTCCAAGCTGAGCACGCTTAACTATAGAGTTCTTTAGTGATGGGCTCCCGGAAAAGGAGGTACACCTTGGTGATATGGGTAATCCAATCATTCCTTTTAAGATCAACTTATCCAAGGCCTCAAATCCTAGGATGTTACAGCACGTACCTCACTTACTGATATTAATTACTAACTTTCACCACTTTAATTTAGTCCAAGTTCCACTTTTCCTATTTTCATTGTATTAACAAGTATTAGACTACATAATGCACATTAATGTATAGAAACCCTAATTTCAGAACTTTTTAGCAAAACTCAGATTTAGATTTTGAAAATACCACCAATGAACTTATTAGGTTCTCCTGATCAAGAAAACATATTTTTATGTTGATTTTGGAGTTATGATGATTAAGATGTACTTTTTATGGTTTTTATGCATTAAATTTATTTTGAAAAAATCACCCTTTTTCCAACCATGAAATCAGACCTTGAAAATATTTTTATTAGATAGAGATTAATTTTCTAATTCCTAAACATATTTATTTGTCAAATTTGGATAAGCGGATTAAAAGATATGAAATTTTCAATTTGAACCAATCAGGAAATGACAAGTCAGAAATCTTCAAGAGAGAGGAAGAGTGAGAGTGAGGGAGAAAACATCATTTGAACCAAGATCAGGGTTGGAGATGCATAGGTGACCAAACTAGAGCTGGTAGAGAAGGTAAAATAGCAAGAAACCAAAACCCTAGAAGAACATGGTAAATAGAGATGGAGATCATCAATTTTAAACATAGAAGCATGAGTTTTAAGCATGTAATAAGCAATATATGAGAAAGGGGTTAACAAAACTTGCCTCTAGGGAAGGTGGACAAGTTCAAGCAGAAAGATTCCTAAGCTAAAGAGGCTAGTTTCTCCAACAAAGATCCTATCTCAAGAAAGAAGTTCCTTCTCCACTTTAGAGGTGAAAAACCCTAACAAAAGAACATGGAGATGAGGTGTTTAAGGCTCTAGACTGGGTTTAACCATGGAAGGCCATAGTTCTGACATGTAAGAAGGTGGGAGGAAGACAAAAAGAATAATAACAGTGAAGTAAAGGAGGGAACTTACTATTTTTGATCAAAATCACCAAGAAGGAGCTTTAGAAACCCTAAATAGAGCAAATTTGGAACCCTAGGAGCCTTCTTCACCAAGGTAAGCACTCTCTTTTACCTTGGGACAACACCTTTGTGGACAAATAGAGTAGGAATGATGCTCTAATCTAGGGGAAAGAGAAGGAGAGGATTACTTCCTAGATTAGGAGGTGGGAAGGGGTAGACATGGCTTTATATAGAAGGGGGCAAGCATGAGGTGTCTATGGGACTTTCCACGTGTCCTTAGGCTAGGGCTTCATAACCATGCAAGATGATAGCTCATAGAGACTTCTTGTTTATAAAATTTTGGTCCTAAAAGCCCATGGAGACTTCTAGGACATCCCCACCATCCTCCAATTAAATAAATAACCCCATTAGTTGATAACTTTTAAAGATAAGCTCATTTATAAATAGGATAATCCCTGAAATGCCCTTGGAGAGAAACACCTTCAAACCAAGGTGAAACTAGGTTCCCCATGGTTAAAAATCTCTATAATGGTAAGGGAATATCTAAAGATTATAATGCACATGATAACTTGCAAAGAAAACCTACCAATTGGGTAAATTGTATAAAAGTCCAGAATGTTCCTAAAATTGCATAACTTGCACAAACAACATTCAAATTGAACCAAATTTGAAACTTAGGCTCATTTTATGATTTCAAAACACATAAAAAAGTTATATTAAGGTTTAGAACACATTATAACATCCTTAAATAGACTTTCACTGAGGTATTTGTGCATAAACCCTTTTATTAGTACAAATAGTGAATAAATGTTCACCAAACCACTATAAATTCCACTAATTAAACATGAATGACATAAAGGATAGAAATGAAAGGCAAACTTGGGAAAAATGGTTATATGGATATTACATCTAAGATTTAGTATGTTACAGAAGGTTAGCCCATCCCAGCCTACATAGCAGCCACCTACCTCCCCTTTATGTCATATAATCCATTTTCCTTCCATCTTCCACCCTAAAACCCTAATTGTCTATGGTATTGGCCAAATCCACTTCACTTTTTCATGCACTTTTCCCTATACACCACCATACCACACATGGACAACTAATAAGATAGGATTCATAATCAACATTACTCTTTTCTATTTTGTTTGGTAGCTTAATTGTTGAATGTATATGCAAGAATATAACCCTTACACATGGTTGATGGTTACATACCCCCAAATAGATCTATACCTTTATTATTTGTTAAAAAAATGTAATTACTTTCTTTCTAGATAGTGTTAGTTTCATGGTATGGTTAATTGTTTGTTAAATGTTAGTTCGTTCTTGATCTTGTCTTGCTTAATGTTAAAAAGTATTTCTATTGCTTAATTAGTGTTTATTTGTCTCTTAGATTCTATGTTAGCCTTAATTGGTAAGGTTAATATAGGTACAATTCTTGTTCCCTTTAATTTTTTGCATCCTTATTTTTATCAACAAACCCTAAATTAAATCCTAGAAACACTAACCATCATAGTAGAAACCTAGCTAAAACATATTTGGTTCTAATGCCTCCACTATCCTTATTGATTCGACCATGTACTCTCTGCTTCTAGACTAAATATTGAGCCCGTACACTTGTAGATTATTTGTATTAAAAGTTTACCTCATTCAATACTTTTCTATCATAGTGTTCCATATACACAACACCTTTACCATGAATTGAAGAGCATGGTAGCTAGGCAACCAAGTGGAATTTACTGAAGAACACACTTGATTCTAGATGTAGGGAAATATGCCATCAGGTATGGCAGTGAAAACAAAAATTTTACTACCATATTCTCCTTACATAGTAGATAGTGTCAACAACTATGAACTGGGAAGAGGATTGTAGGGTATATACCTAGTCCTGGAGCAAGTTCAAGGACTATTTCTTGTTGCAGTTTGGATGGTGTCGACATCGACCTCCATGTTGATCATCATGGATGGTGGTTGATTGCGTCCTCATAGCAGGTGGCAAAGGCCTCATCACCTCTATAGTAGTCCACATGTACCATCGGGAACTCTTGTCATTCTAGATGAAAGGACAAGAAGGAGTTGTCCCTTCTAGTCAACGTGCTAGCATTGACTATCTCTCCCTTACTATCCCTCCCTTTGATGGGTAGGACTTGCTCAGTTTCTCATCTTACTACAACTGTAAGAAGACAACAATTGTCATAACTGATTGTTGTGTCTCTAGAAAGCCTCGACTACCCATCTATTTATAGGAGGGTTAGGGTCAGGATTTCCAGATCAAGGGGGAGTCATAGAGACACAATTTCATGAATTTTCCAGTACCTATGAACCATGAACCGATTGGATCACCAGTCAGTCAGTCAGTTTACATATGAGATGATTTGTTCAACACTTGAACCAATCATTTCACTATGCTTCCTATTTACAATTGTATTGGCATTTAGTATTCAATTATTGCACCATATGACGTCAACATCAATTCTTGATCCAATCGTATTGATCAACCAAACGCTCCATTCACAAACTGAAGCGGTCAGTTCACACATCTGAGCTGATTGATTTACTTAGTGAACCACTCATTTTAGAGTGCTAATTGCTAATCTTGTTGGAATTGAATACTTAACTCTTTAGTAATCAAGTTTAAACTTCATTCATGAGTAATATCCTATTCGAGGTGTATCCTATGTGTGTGACCCTATTGGTTCCAAATTACATTGGCTATGAATGTCCATAACTAACTTATGACATCATGAGAAATGAGTGGTATCTAGAAAGACATCATTACTACCCAAGTAATCGAATGTTTAGAGAACAACTTCAACCTACAATTTGTGATTGGTGTTATAGTGATCATACAGTTCCTTTGTCACTGATATCCTGATTGAACTCGAGGCATGGAATTTTCATCATCTTCAACATTCAATCCATATTCCTTGAACTAGAGCATACTGTTTGAGATATATGTAAGCTCAATATCACATATTGACTCACACGAGTATGGCCATGCATTTCTCATTCTTGCTTATTAAGTGGTCAGAATTTCACACTCCTATAGGATGGAAAAATACTATCTACATCACTCACAGTCATCCCCATGTGTCACAATGCACCCGATCACCACCTTTGTAGAAAACCTTATTCAAGATCATAGTGGATGATGTCAAAGTACATCTAACAACATGTGATGAGCGTAATGATTTCAGGTCTAAGAACCACAATCACCACCATCAATGTGAGAGATGATAATAAATACCAATCATGGTTTCCATGAATCACTCTCAAGGTGGGAACACTGTTCTCTAACAAGTATCTATGTGTTTGGTTTGATATCATATATCATGACTTCATGAGATTATGTCATCAACCAACACGCACTCTAGTCTTATGTGTTATTGCTGTCTATTAGCTTCCATAATAACAACTGACTAGGACATATCAAGAATGCATATACTCTAAACATCAGTATGATCTTATTGCTCAGGTCCTCAACCTAAAAGCATGTGTCATTGAGTAACATCATTCTCTAGATATTTATTATGTTACATCATTGTCTCATAACTAAATAAAATAGAATAAGTAGATGATTGCCTTTATTACTAATCAAATTTGCACATCATGTGATTGACTTTCTGGGCATACATACCAACACCAGATTCCTCTACTAGTTCAGATAGATGAAGTTATCCGTCCGACTAGTAGAGTCATGATATTATAGTTGGAGGTACAAACAAACCACATTAAGAAGCATAAAACATGAAACTCAAAAAGTCACGAATAGAAACCACTTTGTTTTTGTTTGGTTTGCTATAAATCAAGCTTATCAATTCACAATGTTTTGGGCAACGGATTAATTGCCATAAGGCACAACACACTTTCTATGAATGGAGAATTTGTAATGTGCATTACAAATATGACTGCAACCATAAAATTTTACATGTAGGTATTGATGTGTAGAAGTTTTATGTAGCTCGAATGTGCTAAATTGATGATCTCTTAGCCTTAAGATAAACACGTCAGAATCGACCCGCAAGTAGGAGGATTTTATCATAATAAATAGCTTGAGTTTTGAATCCTCATGCTTAGTGGCCCTTATTGATATCAGCATATTGGAAATGTTAGGTGAGGTAAAATTTAGAATATCACATGTTACCTCATGGATAGTGTATTCGGCCAATCTTATTAAGAAGCGATGCCATTAGAAAAATATACTACCTTCGTCCAAAAAGGCATGCTAAATCATCTGGTTACCTCACATATCTAGGCAAGCACCCGTTGAACCAACTGGATGCCGTTTTTTGGCGCATATATTAAATTAAATGTATTACTAAGACTACACGCATGTGATTCGCTAAAACAGGACATCTTTATATTGACAGTATAAGCGGCACACTGGAAACAGATGGTCACAGTTGTGGTTCAATTCCTCATACAGATTTATAACCCACTTCGTATATGGTAGATTCCTTGTATCCAGCCAACAGAGACTGATCAGTTCCTCATAGGCAGCCGTATGGTTTTGTAATACCACCTGGAGCTAGCGCATTCAAAATCGTAAGGAAAGAGGATCGGAAAGGTTGGCCGCTCCACCCTCGAACCCTACATCACATCAGTCGACTCTTATATATAACCCCCACCATATCTCTAGATCGTAAGGAGGAGCAGCCATCAAAACGGATCAGAGAAAAAGGCACCACAATGGAACCGACAGCGAGCATGCCTTGGTCGTGCCAGACAAGGAGCGTCCCTGAGCCAAGCAGTTGCGCAGGTACATAACATACTTAACAACATTAATATAATAATATAATACATCCGACCTTTCCATCTTCAATTCGTTTCGATTTCCTGAGTGACAGCGTTGATGGCGGCAACCGAGGTTAGCTTCGGATTTATTTATTTTAAAACTACACCGCAGGCAAGTACGAGTGGCCGGAGTTGGTCGGGCGGAATGGGCTGGAGGCCAAGATGGTGATTGAGTCGGAGAACCCAAGTGTCACTCTCGTCATCATCCGTAGGTACCCGGACATCGCGCCGCCGGACTTCTGCTGCAATCGCGTCGAGGTGTGGGTTGACGAGGACGGCAAGGTCATCAGCACACCCATCATTTCCTAAACAGTCGTCATCTACATACTTTAGTAATTTCAGACCTGTTGGTGGGGAAGAAAGAATCGAGTATTCAATTTGAGTTCTTTTAGAGGTGGAAAAGCATCATTACCATTACGTCGAAGATTGTTCTGATAGATTCTACTTCAATGGTCCATGATTTGTTCTTAGCGATTCCACTTCCTCGATTGCCGTTTCTATGCTATAAAACGTGTTGTGGTCATGGACTGAAGGTTAACTTTTTCTGCAGTCGATCCTATCTAATTTCGTACTTGCTCTAGAAAAATCTAATTTGGACCTTTGTTACTTTGTACCTACACAAAATGCGACCCCAAGCCCCCCAATGCTTCCTCGTTTGAATGTGCTGTGCAACTTGCTATTTGCTGTTGAACTAGTACATGAGCCCAGGAACATAGACATCAAATGAACATTTAAAAATATGATACGGCTTTGTCGAACTCTCTAGATTATAGTTTGAGTGAGTATAGAGAAATTGACATATGTTACAAGAAGTTTGTTCTTAGAGAGAGGTAGAGAATCAGCCCTTGCAAATAAAGAAAATGCATTTAATAAAAATGACTGCAATTATTATGAAGTTGTTAGAGAGAACAGGAAGGGTTGGCTATTAACACGAGTACGGAATAGAAAAGAGCAAAATTAGACTAATAACTAGAAGAAAGTTGATAGTGTAAATGCTTCAAAGTTCCAAAATGAGATCATACAATTAATATGTTTGAAAATAAAATATGATTTTATAGCATTATATATCATAGAAGAGATATAGAGAGAGTTTGATGACTATAAGAAGAGTATAACAAATGAGAGTTTAATATGCACTATCTACAATCATAAGGAGAGAAATTCTATAGTTATGGAGGGAACTAGAAATATTTTCCAGTCAAATGTTTTTTCATCGTGGAGCTTTGAATTTTTCTCAGTGCATCGAATGAGTATCCAACCGATTAGTTATCATCCAAACTGAAAGGATTGGCTTCCCTATATAGGTTTGCATTACGTTAAATATGAACCTTAACGACAGAACCCTCTTGTAAAAGTCACCAACGAAGCTTGGTGTAACATCTGTAAGAAAATGTATTACAAATCCTAGTATTATGGGTGGTCATACCTATGAATAGGACCATTGGGCCATGGCCAATTTTCCTTTATGTTATTTTAATAAGATGCCATATCATGCAATATTTATGCATTGATGTATTATATTATAAAGATAAATTATTGGAAAAATATGCAATGTATATGCCTCAAATTATAACCCCTAAAGAAACCTACCAGGGAGACATCATGTACTTGAATTTGGAATCCACTTATAATAAACTTTAGAAGTATTTTCGTGACATGAACATCATACATGAAATTATTCACACTTAAAGTGTTTAATATTGAACTAATATTTAATGTGAAAGTTTTTAAGCACAAGAAATATCTTTAATTTGAGATACTATTCAAGCATGCACAACAAAACAACAACACTCCCATCAACAAAGTCAAATGCCAAGCAATAGCCAATTAGAACAAATTTGGGAAAGAAACAACAATTCTATTAAGCAAAAATCTTCACAAGACTACAAGGATTGTCACTCTCTCAAAATATTTTCTCACAATAGAGTTCCTTAACCCACTCTCATTCTCTCTTCTTTTATCACTTCCCCTTTTGGCCCACAATGTTGGCGCATAATGTTGCATATGTTTCCACACTCAGAGTTACCATGCGTTGGAATCCACACATTGACACACCATATTGTACATCTCTATGTATTACTTATAGGACTATGGTACTACTCGATAAGACAATCCCATAAGATAAAGCCAAACCAAAAAAGTCAATATGAAAGGTTCATGCTAATCTATTAACAAAGGATAAGAGATAATGCCTAACATAATAGGCAGGAGGAGAGGATAATACCAAAGATTATCTTAGACTCAAAGTTTAACGAATTTTAAACTTTTCCAATATTATTAGACAATAGTTAATACCCTAAAAATGGGATAAGAGATATTTCCCAAAAATCTCCACTTAGATCTTATCCTGACATGTAGATATTTCTCTAATAGAATTTTATCTTGTTCTTCTTCTATGCTTCCATTCTCAGAAGTTGCTTTTGTGTCCATAAGTTATCTACCATGAACAGATGTACATATGGTGTGTCATAAGATAGTGAACTCGAGAAAAGATCACAAGACATCAAACTAGAGAAAGGAGTATAGAAGTAGAACTTCATGGAAGCTAGTATAGACATATCATGCTTCACCTACAATTATAGGAAGAAAGAGACCTCCCTCCTCCAAGGTTAAATGGCATGTGATATGGAAGTAGAATGGAAAAAACCCTAGGAACATTAGGTTTCTGGATAGTGGGTGAGGAAATGCTAGGTAAGAGTACGTAAGAAGTGGCCAAGGGGAGTAAATGTGGTGAGTGAATGAAAACCTCTTTACCCTAACCACCACTAAGGCTTATATAGGTGGTTAGGGTGTCTAGCATTATGTATTGAGTAGTTTAAATAATGTTGTTTGGGAAGCATTATGTTAGGATGGTTGAATGACCATTCTTTTGCTTATTGATATCTTGTTGAAATTTGTTAAGACTATGGTTTGCTATATAAAGATAGCTCAAGATGCTTAAAATATATTGTTTTATGTCTAAACTTGCTTAGTATACATAGTAATGGATTTATAATGTTTTGTTTTGTTAGTTTGATGTACTTTAAGCAAGATTACAGTTATGTTGTAATTATTTTGCATTTTTTGTTCCCTAATGTGGTGATTTAGACCTTTTATGGAGACTAAGGCTAAGTTGTGCTTGTTGTTCTCTAGATTGATGATATGGGTCTTGTGATAGCCTCTATACCATGGTGAATGCACAACACCTTCATAAGAACTATATGAGTGGTTGGTTTAGTTAATCAAGATTAACCCTAATATTGAAGTGATAAGAGATGTTTACTTGGGGGCATAGACAAATGCATAATGCTTGTTTTGTAGGCATCCAAATATAGTGCGGTGACCGAACTCCCCACATCCCTCCACACTACATAGTGTGGTGACCGAACTCCCCACTCCAGTCTTGCTTGTTAGCAGAAAAATAGTTTGGATGATGTTTGAGCTAGTATGCTATATATGTCCTTGTCTTGGACCTAATTTCAATTTACCCATATCTAGTGTTTCTCTTGCAATTTGTCGCATGCTTGATGTACCTCACATGTTTTTTGTACCATGTTAATTATAGTTGAGCTTTGGGATGCCATGTTTTACCTTGGTTGGATATGATGATTCCATGAGTGTTGATTAGGGTTTTGCATGGATGCCTAGTTGATGTTGACCATGGATGTTGATCCCTTTGTGTGTGTGGTGAACGATGTGCTTTCCTTTGGTCTTGTTTATAGCAGTCAAGGATGTTTTGGACATGTGCTACAATGCTGAGGTTCATTTTCTCTTGGATCTTGGTTACTATGTTTCTTGGTCACCATGGTGATAGTGGTCGCTATCTTGTTTGGTTGCCATTTTCATTCTTTGACCAAAGTGTTTTGAGGACCAAGATGTCCGCTTGCCTACCTTGATCTTATCACCCATTATGCATGCATGTTCTTAGTGCTTGCATCGCTGAGTTTTGAGGGACAAGTGGCACTTGTGGCTTGACACCTAACCTCCCTTACCTCTCTCCCACCCTTGGGTATGTATACCCCTCTCTTTGCATGCTCTCTTTACACCCTCTTTCTCTCTATCATCCTTGTAGCTCGTCCCTTGTGATCTTGGTGGTGGAGAAGAGCTCAACCTTGGAGTAAGGTGGTTGAACCCTTGAATGTGTGATCTAGGGTTGGAGAAACCCTCCTTGGGTGATCCTTTGGTGTTCTTTGATCTTTGTAGGTGATCTATCCTTCTTGGTTTCATTTTTACATAAACCCTACCTCTATTTCTTTCTCTTGGCCGAATCCATGGGTCACCATGGTAGTTCCTCTTGAGAAACTTCTCTCTTTATAGTCGAATCCATGGTTTTCACATGGTAGTACCTAAGTTGAGATGAAGATCTTCTCTCTTCTCTTACTTTTTTAGCCTAGGTTTTGTGCTCTTTTTCCTTGAGCCTTCTTTAACCTAGGGTTGTTCTTCTTTCTTTGAGGTGATTCAAGATTGGCCGTGGAGTTGAACCAAACTTTGGTTTTCTCTCTCTTGGATCTTTCTTGTTGTTTGAATTCTCTACATAACAACCCAAGGTGAGTTATGTAACTTTCCCCTCAATTGTTTTTACACTCATCTTTCATGTTAATGATCCACACTAAAATCATGGTTATAAGTAGTATGGTGATGATATCATGTTATAGGGTTTACTTTTCGTGGATATCCTTATGAAAATAACTTCTTTGGGTAAACCCTAACTTAGCATATGACTATCTTGTTAAAGGTGGAGGTTTGATTCTTGCATGCATGTGATCAATGTTTGGATTTCTTTAATTATCATGGTTTTTCTCTCTCATTTGAGATTGGTGGTTTTGGATACATAGATGGTGAGTAAATGATTGGGTTTCTCTCTCTTGCATTGTAGTTTGGTTTTCTTATGATTGATGATCAGATTTAGGGTTTTTGGTGATGACCTTTCTTCTTATGCCTTGTAGTTTGGTGACTCTCGATTTATGGTGGTGATCAACCTATCTTGATCATGTGATGGAGATGGTTTTCTATCCCTTGATTTTCTTTATGATGTGGTCTATTTAGTCGGTGATCTTTGATGATTTTGAGTTGCTAAGAATGAACCTACTTGTGACGTCACTTAGGTGACGTCTTCTACTTCAGTCGATGAGGTTCCTCATGGTCTTGGTCACCGTGTTTGGGGTGAAAGTGGTCTCTATGTATGCTGAACTTTCTTCAGTTGCCAAGCATCTCAATCCCTTAGGTCGATGAAGTGGTAGTTTTCCTTCAGTCGCCAAGATTTCTTTGACTTGGTTCTCTTCGGTCAAATCCATGCCATGTTTCTCTTTGGTCCCTATGGTTGATACATGTAGATGATGAGGGTGACCCACCTCTTCAACCTATGAAGATGGTGAGGTCTATTTCTCTTCGGTCGATGAGATTTATTAGACACATGTTTGCCTCACGTGGTTGACATGATAATGCTAATGGTTCACTCTCTCTTTCCCAAGAATGTTGGGGATCTTGATAATTAGGATTTGATTTTAATTGCTATTTTGAAACTCTAATATGGTTTCTATGTCAAAACCCTAACCCCAATTGAAGTACATGGTGATTAATGATTAGCTTGCTTGAGTAACTAGTCTGGTGATGAAGTACTTTCTCTCTCTCCTACTTATTGTAACCCTAATTTATTGGTTGAATAAACATTATAGTTGATGCTTTCTCGTAATAACACTTATGTGACATATGTGTAGTGATTATGAGCCTTGATGAGGAATGGAGAGATAACGATGTAATGGAGGGAATAATGTGAATGGTCTTATGACCTTGGCAGAGGCTTAATGCCTAATTCAGGTGATATCCTTGTATGATGTGATTAGGGATTGATATCCCATGAGGATGTGTTAATGGTGATGTACTTGTGTATGACATTGAAATAGTATCAAGTGGTGATGTGAAAAGTTTGTCTTATATTTTTATATCTTATGAAGTTGCAATCTACCCTTACCTTTGTAGAATATTTTTAGGGTTTATGCATAACTTGATTGATGTAGTACAAAAGATACCGAATTGGCTTATCAAATCAAGTGAAACCCTAATCATATAGTTCCATGTGTGATAGATCCATTCCAGCATGAGAACTTGTTGTGTGGTGAAATGAGTCTTCCTAAAGGAAACTTGGAGTGCATACTATTGAGTATTCGAGGTGCAAGTCACTTTGTGTCCTTGTCATCATAACTTTATGCTTGACCAAGATTTATACTTGACCTTTCTTTCTTAACATAATAAGATGCTTAAAACCTTAATTTAACCATGTGATGTGCCTTAATAACATGTGACATGCTTGTGTTTTATGTTTGGTTCATTTTGGATGTTGTTTGAGCTAGTATTGCTATATATGTACTTGTCTTGGACCTAATTACAATTTACCCATATCTAGGGTTTATCTTGTAATTTGTCACATGCTTTATGTACCTCACATGATTTTTTACCATGTTGATCATAGTTGAGCTTTGGGATGCCATCGTTTACCTTGGTTTGATATGATGATTCCATGAGTTTTAATTAGGGTTTTGTATTGATGCCTAGTTGATGTTGACCATGAATGTTGACCCCTTCATGTGTGTCGTGACTGATGTGCTTTCCTTTGGTCTTGTTTGTAGTGGTCGAAGATGTTTTGGACGTGCTATAGTCTTGGCGATCATCTTCTCTTGGATCTTAGTTGCTATGTTTCTTGGTCACCATAGTGATAGAGGTCGCTATCTTGTTTGGTCGTCATGTTTCCTTCTTCGACCGAAGTGTTATAAGGACCAAGATGGTCAGTAGCCTACCTTGATATTACCACCCATGATGCATGCATGTTCTTAGTTTTTGCATGGACAATGTTTGAGGGACAAGTGGCATTTGTTGCTTGACACCTAACCTCCCCTACCTCTCTCCTACCCTTAGGTATAAATACCCCTCTCTTTGCATGCAAGTAATCTCTATGCACCCTCTTTCTCTCTCTCATCCCTAAAGCTCGTCCCTTGTGATCTTGGTGGCAGACAATAGGTCAACCTTGGAGCAAGGTGGTCAAACCCTTGAATGTATGATCTAGGGTTGGAGAAACTCTCCTTTGTTGATCATTTGGTGTTCTTTGATCTTGGTAAGTGATCTATCCTTCTTGGTTTTGTTTTCTTACTGATCCTACATCTCTTTATATCTATTGGTCAAATCCATGGGTCACCATAGTAGTGCCTCTTGAATAACTTCTCTCTTTGTGGTCGAATCCTTAGTTTTCACATGGTAGTACCTAAGTTGAGATGAAGATCTTCTCTCTTCCCTTTCTTTTCGGCCTAGGTTTTTTGCTCCCTTTCCCTAATCCTTTTTTAAACTAGGGTTGTTCTTCGTTCTTTGAGTTGATTCTAGTTTGGTCGTGGAGTTGAACCAAGCATTGATTTTCACTTTCTTCTTGGAGCTTTCTTGCAGTTTAGAGTCTCTACATCACAACCAAAGGTGGTTTATATAACTTTCCCCTCAATTGTTGTTACTCCCACCTTGCATGTTAATGATCCACACTAAAATCATGATTATAAGTAGTATGGTGATGATATAATGTTATAGGGTTTACTTTTCATGGAGATACTTATGCAAATAACTTCTTTGCGTAAACTCTAATCTAGTGCAGAACTATCTTGTTAAAGATGGAGGTTTTATTCTTGCATGCATGTGCTCACCGTTTGGTTTTCTTTCATTATCATGGGTTTGCTCTCTCGTCTGAGATTGGTGGTTTTGGATACATATATGGTGACTAAACGATTAGTTTTCTCTCTCTTTCATCGTGGTTTGGTTGTCTTATGATTGATGATCAAATTTAGGGTTTTTGGTGATGACCTTTCTTCTTGTGCCTTGCACTTTGGTAACTCTCAGTTTATGGTGGTGATCAACCTATTTTGATCAATTGTTGGAGGTTCTTTTCTCTCTCTTGATGTTTTTTATGATGTGGTCTCTTCAGTTGGTGATCTTTGCTGATTTTGGGTCGCTAAAAATGGACCTACTTGTAAGGTCGCTAAGGTGATGTATTCCTCTTCAGTTGATGAGGTTCCTCATGGTCTTTGGTCACCATGTTTGGGGTTAAAGTGGTCTCTATGTATGCTGAACCTTCTTCAGTTGCAAGGGTCTCAATTCCTTTGATCAATGAAGTGGCAGGTTTCCTTCAGTTGGCAAGATTTCTTCGACTTGGTTCTCTTTGGTCGAAGTCATGCCATGTTTCTCTCGGGTCCCTATGGTTGATACATGTGCACAATGAGGGTGATGCACCTCTTCGACTGATGAAGATTGTGAGGCCTATTTCTCTTCGATTGATGAGGTTTCCTGGACACATTTTTGCCTCATGTGGTTGACCTTGTGATGCTAATGGTTGACTTTGTCTTTATCAATAATGTTGGAGATCTTGATAATTAGGGTTTGATGTTAATTGTTGTTTTGAAAATCTAATATGGTTACTATGTCAAAACCCTAACCCTAATTGGAGTACATGGTGATTAATGATTAGCTTGCTTGAGTAACTAGTATGGTGATGAAGTACTTTCTCTCTCTCCTACTTATTGTAACCCTAATTAGTTGGTTGAATAAATATTATAGTTGATACTTGCTTGTAATAACTCTTATACATAGGTGTAGTGATTATGATCCTTGATGAGGCATGGAGAGATAATGATGTCATTCAGGGAACAATGTGAATGGTCTTATGACCTTGGTAGAGGATTAATGCCTAATTGAGGTGATATCCTTGTATGATGTGATAAGGGATTGATATCCCATGAGGATGTGTTAATGGTGATGGCCTTGTGTATGGCATTAAAATAGTATGAAGTGGTTATGTGATAAATTTATATCTTATACATTTTATATCTTTTAAAGTTTCAATCTACCCTTACCTTTGTAGAATCTTTTTATGGTTGGTACATGACCTGATTGATGCAGCACAAAAGATACCCAATTAGCTTAACTAATCAAGTGAAAAAACCTAATCATGTGCTACCATGTGCCATAGATCCATTCCAGTGTCAGAACTTGTTGTATGGTGAAACGAGTCTTCCTAAGGGAAACTTGGAGTGCACACTATTAAGTATGCAAGATGCAAGTGACTCTTTGTCCTTGTTATCATGACCTTGATTGTTTGAGAATGGCTACGGTTGTGTCTCAGTGATAATATATGCATGAGATGTTATTGGATGACAACAATTGGTTGTACCTTGGCGATTGGGTTTGTATGCCCTAGTTTTTAGCATCCTGACCTGTACCAAGGTGGGCTAGGTCTTTTTAGCCTGACTATAAGTCATTGTTGGCAGTTTGACTGATATGTCACTGTGGTGCATTCTTGTGTTGACGAAGTAGTTTCGAAGAAGGTCTTGGAGTCCAACTCTCCCTTGATCTTATATGGAATTAATTGCGACCAAGCAGTGGTCAGTTGGAATTTGGATGGTACAACTCAAATTCCTCAGGGCTTAATAAAAGATTTAATACAGTTGTGTAGTATATTTGTTTAGGGTTAAACATGTTTCACATTGGATGTTTACCCTACCTTATTTCTTGTATTACTCTGTTGTATTATAATGCGGAGAAATAAATTATTATACATGTTCTTTATATTCCTTCTAAATACATAAAATGTTCTACTTATCTGTTGATGTTGCTTGACCTGTGGTCTTTGTAATCAATTTTTAAGTTATTCATTTAGTTGAATCTTGTCATCCTGTTTAATAATGTTATTTCCTAATTAAGCATAATCTGTGTTTCAACTATGTTGGAGGAGAGTTATATCTCTCACTGGGACATGAGTATCACCCTTGTGGTTTGCTACATCTTTTAGGTGGTCATGTGCAACTTGGTAGAGATCATGTTATTGATCATGAGAAGCTCAGAGATTAGTGAGCACCAAAGGTTGTATAAGATGTTGTGTTGTAGTAGAGTCCTATGTGTTGTCCCTGTACTCTTAGGTCTAAGATGGTTGTGTTTTGTAGATGTTATATACCTTGATACGTGTTTTGGCAGTATACCTTGGTTATATATTTGTCTTTTACATGTGAACATGTTATCTTTTATATAGGTGTGTGGGAGTCATCCAGTATACAAACTTACATATATGTCCTGATATCTGATATGGTAAAGTTTATGGACCTTGATGTAATGTTTTTGCACATAATATATATATGAGATCAGATTTAATTTACCATGTTTTGTGGTAGTGTGCTTGTTTAGATGTTAATCGCACACTTTTGGTTTAGAGTAATCTTGTCGTGTGGCATCGGTTTGTCACGTGACAAATAGGTTGGTCTTAGAGATATAGGTTCTCTAAGTTTACATGGACATAAGATTAGGGTTTGTGTCTTTTCTTACGTAATCCTATATATCTGATTGTAGCTTCTGCTTATGTAGAAGAAAAAGATATGGCTAGAAAACATGAAGAACATGTTGAGAGTAGTGTTGCTACTCCAGGATGTGGTGCAAAGAGGTAGGCCATATTAGATGGAGTTCCTGAAGTGCCTCAGTCCAACCCAACAACTATGGCCAATCCCGCTTTCCAGTCCATGTTTGGATAGTTTATGGCCACAATATTACATATGGTGTATAGAGTGCCCATACCTCAAGCGAGGGCAGCCAACCCCAATGCGAAATCCCAGGGTTCTAGGAAATATTTTGAGAGGTTGAGGCATGTGGGGGTGATAGAGTATGTGGGTAAGGCAGACTCAGAAGATGCAAACATGTGGCTGTCAGAGCTAGAGAAATCCTATAAGATCCTTAATATCCTGGAAGAGGATATAGTGAAACATGCTATTTACCTATTGAAGGGCAACACTGGCCATTGGTGGGCCATTGAGGAAGAGAAGAGGCCTGGTATAGTGATTGGTTGGGAAGACTTTTAGCCGGAGTTCATGAGATGATACTTCCCAGAGACGTATCTTGATGAGACGATCTTGTAGTTTGAGAAGATTCGATATGGATCAATAATGATCAATGAGTACGAGGCCAAGTTCATGGAGCTATGGAGCTTTTGTCCTTACATGGAAACGATGGATAAGGAGAGGATTTGATGGTTAGAGAAAGGTAGTTGGCTCCCAAGTATATGGGACCTTACCCTGTGGTGGCACGTGTCGGGGAGGTTGCTTACAAGTTGGAGCTACCTCCAGAGTTGCACAAGTTGCATCCAATCTTTCAAGTTTCAAGGTCGAGGAAGTGTCATCCAGATACCGAGTCAGTGTTGTAGCCGATGGAGATTGAGTTAAAGGAGGATATGTCATATATTGAGGCTCATGTATTGATCTTAGATTAGAGAGTGAAGAAGTTGAAGAAGAAGGCTATAGTTCTTGTTAAGGTTTTGTGGCATCACTGTGGTGTGGAGGAAGCCACGTGGGAGTTAGGACGAGATGCGTAGGAAGTACCCATCTCTTTTTGCGTAGGATTTTGGGGGCAAAATTCTTCTTAGTGGTTTATGGTTGTAAGACCCTTTACCTAGATTTATGCTTGACCTTGGTTGCTTAACATAATAAGATGCTTAAAACCTTAATATATATGTGATGTGCCTTAATAACATGTGGCATGCTTGTGTTTTATGTTTGGTCCATTTTGGACGTTGTTTGAGCTAGTATTTCTATATATGTGCTTGTCTTGGGCCTAATTGCAATTTACTGATGTCTAGGGTTTCTCTTGCAATTTGACACATGCTTGATGTAACTCACATGCTTTTGTACCATGTAGATCATAGTTGATCTTTGGGACTCCATGTTTTACCATGGTTCAATATGATGATTCCATGAGTGGTTATTAGGGTTTTACATGGATGCCTAGTTGATGTTGACCACGAATGTTGATGCCTTTGTGTGTGGCAACCGATGTACTTTCCTTTGGTCTTGTTTGTAGAAGTCGAAGATGTTTGGACATGTGCTATAGTCTTGGTGACCTTGGTTGCTATGTTTCTTGGTGACCATGGTGATAGCAGTCGCTATCTTGTTTGGTCGTCATATTTCCTTCTTCGACCGCAACGTTCTAAGGACCAAGATGGTCACAAGCCTACCTTGATGTTATCACCCATGTTGCATGCATGTTCTTAGTTCTTGCATGGATGATTTTTGAGGGAAAAGTGGCACTTGTGTCTTGACACCTGACCTCCCCTACCTCTCTCCTACCCTTGGGTATATATACCCCTCTCTTTGCATGCAAGTAATCTTTATACACCCTTTTGCTCTCTCATACCTAGATCTCGTCCCTTGTAATCTTGGTGGTGGAGAAGAGGTCAACCTTGGAGCAAGGTGGTTGAACCCTTGAATGTGTGATCTAGGGTTGGAGCAACTCTCCTTTGGTGATCCTTTGGTGTTCTTTGATCTTGGTAAGTGATCTATCCTTCTTGGTTTCATTTTCTTGCAAACCTTACCTCTCTTTCATTCTCTTGGTCGAATCCATGGGTCACCATAGTAGTGCCACTTGAGGAACTTCTCTCTTTTTGGTGGAATGCATGGTTTTCACATGGTAGTACCTAAGTTGAGATGAATATCCTCTCTCTTCCCTTTCTTTTTGGCCTAGGTTTTGTGCTCTCTTTCCCTGAGCCTTCTTTAACCAAGGATTGTTCTTCTTTCTTTGAGTTGATTCTAGCTTGGCCATGGAGTTGAACCAAGCATTAATTTTCTCTCTCTTATTGGAGCTTTCTTATAGTTTGAAGTCTCTACATCACAACCCAAGGTGAGTTATATAACTTTCCCCTCAATTATTGTTACACTCACCTTGCATGTTAATGATCCACACTAAAATCATGATTATAAGTAGTATGGTGATGATATCATGTTATAGGGTTTACATTTCATGGAGATCCTTGTGCAAATAACTTCTTTGGGTACACCCTTTTCTAGTGCACAACTATCTTATTAAAGATGGATGTTTGATTCTTGCATGCATGTGCTCAATGCTTGGTTTTCTATCATTATCATGGGTTTTCTCTCTCATTTGAGACTGGTAGTTTTGGATACATAGATGGTGAATAAACGATTGGTTTTCTTTCTCTTGCATAATGGTTTGGTTTTCTATGATTGATGATCAGATTTAGGGTTTTTGGTGATGACCTTTATTTTTGTGCCTTGCACTTTGGTGAATCTTAGTTTATGGTGGTGAACAACCTATTTTGATCAATTGTTGGAGGTACTTTTTTCTCTCTTGATGTTATTTATGATCCACACTCAGCCCATATCTATTCGTTCTGGTTATGGATGAGTTAACAAAGAATGTTCAGGATGATATTCCTTGGTGTATGTTATTTGCTGATGATATTGTTTTGATTGACGAAACAAAAGATGGATTGAATGATAAAGTTGAATGTTGGAGAAAGGCATTGGAATCAAATGGATTGATGATTAGCAGGAGCAAAACTGAGTATATGCATTGCAATTTCAGCCAATCTCGCAGTGTGAATGATGGAGCCAAGTTGGACGGAGTAGATATACCAAAATGTGACAAATTTCGTTACTTAGGCTCTATTATTCAAATAGACGGGGATGTCCAAAATGATGTTTGTCACCGGATCACTACAGGATGGTTGAAATGGAGGAGTGCAACTGGAGTTTTATGCGATCAGAAGATCCCTCTCAGGTTAAAAAGTAAGTTTTATAGAACAGCTATACGACCAGCCATGCTCTATGGGAGTGAATGTTGGGCGGTGAAGAAACAAGGTCTCAACAAGATGAACGTGGCCGAAATGCGTATGCTGAGATGGATGTGTGGGAAGACAAGAAAAGATCGTTTGAGAAATGACTATATCAGGAATAAAGTGGGGGTGGCGAGCATTGAGGACAAGTTGCGTGAGGGCCGACTCAGATGGTACGGACATGTGCAACGCAGACCTACTAGTGCGCCTATACGAAGCAATGCTATTGAGCCAAACACTATAAATAGAAGAAGAGGAAGGCCTAAATTAACATGGGATGAACTTATAAAGAGAGATTTTGAATCTCTACATCTCAATCAGAATATGACCCATGATAGAGCTGAATGGAAACGAAGGATCCATGTAGCCGACCCCAACATAGTTGGGATTGAGGCTTAGATGATGATGATGATGATGATGATGTTCTTTATGATGTGGTATCTTCGGTCAGTGACGTTTGTTGATTTGAGTCACTAAGAATGTACCTACTTGTGAGGTCGCTAAGGTGATCTCTTCCTCTTCAGTCGATGAGGTTCCTCATGGTCTTTGGTCACCATGTTGGGGGTTAAAGTGGTCTCTATGTATGCTGAACTTTCTTCTATCATCAAGGGTCTCAATCCCTTCGGTCGATGAAGTTGTAGGTTTCCTTTTGTTGCCAAGCTTTCTTCGACTTGGTTCTCTTTGGTTGAAGTCATGCCATATTTCTCTTTGGTCCCTATGGTTGATACATGCAGACAATGAGGGTGACACACCTCTTAGACCGATGAAGATGGTGAGGTCTATTTCTCTTCAGTCAATGAGGTTTCCTGGACACATGTTTGCCTCATGTGGTTGAACTTGTGATGCTAATGGTTTAATCTATATTTACTAATAATGTTGGAGATCTTGATAATTAGGGTTTGATGTTACTTGCTATTTTGAAGCTATAATATGGTTACTATATCAAAACCCTAACCCTAATTGGAGTACATGGTGATTAATGATTATCTTGCTTAAGTAACTAGTATGGTGATGAAGTACTTTCTCTCTCTCTCTTATTTATTGTAACCCTAATTTGTTGGTTGAATAAACATTATAGTTGATGCTTGCTCGTAATAACACTTATGTGACATATGTGTAGTGATTATGATCCTTGATGAGTCATGGAGAGATAATGATGTCACGCAGGGAACAATGTGAATGGTCTTATGACCTTGCTAGAGACTTAGTGCCTAATTGAGGTGATATACTTGTATGATGTGATAAGGGATTGATATCGCATGAGGATGTGTCACTACTACATTTTTGGTCAATAATGTCGCTGCCAAAAGCATCACTTTTACTAGCAAAACTGATCTAGAAATTACAAAAAAAAATCGGGCACCGCTTAACTCTATTGGGTTGGTTTTTTTAAAACAACCGACCTAGTAGGGTCGACTTTTTGGGTCGGTTTTTTAATATAACCGTCCTTGTAGGTCGAAATGAAAACATTCGGGTACCAACCTCTATTGGGTTGGTTTTTTTCCTTTTAACTAACCTTATAGGGCCACTCTTGGTCGACCAAATTCTCAACTGAGAATCCTGTAGAAAAAATTGGCTCCATTTTTCCTTCACGCGTCTATAAGTACATCTAGGGTCGGTTTTTTACATTTAACTGACCTTGTAGGGCCACTCTCAGTCGACGAAATTCTCGACCAAGATGACTTTTTGGGTCAGTTTTTTAATATAACCGTCCTTGTAGGTCAAAATGAAAAAATTCAGGCACCGACCTCTATTGGGTCGGTTTTTTCCTTTTAACCGACCTTGTTGGGCCCCTCGGTCGACGAAATTCTCGATCGAGAATCCCGCGGCAAAAATTGGCTCCATTTTTCCTTCGCGCATCTATAAGTACATCTAGGGTCAATTTTTTACTTTTAACTGACCTTGTAGGGCCACTCTCGGTTGACGAAATTCTCGATCGAGACGACTTTTCAGTCAAATTGGCTTCATTTTGCCTTCGTACGTCTATAAGTACATCTAGGGTCAGTTTTTTACTTTTAACCGACGATTGTTTGGGTCGTTTTTTTAAATATTTTAGTCCTTGTAGGTCAGAATGAAAAAAATTGGGCACTGACCTCTATTGGGTCAGTTTTTTCCTTTTAACTGACCTTATAGGGCCACTCTTGGTCGACCAATTTCTCGACTGAGAATCCCGCAGCAAAAATTGGCTCCATTTTGCCTTTGCGCATCTATAAGTACATGTAGGGTCAGTTTTTACTTTTAACCGACCTTGTAGGGCCACTCTCGGTCGACGAAATTCTTGACCGAGATGAAAATTTTCTCCATTTTGGCTTTGCGCCTCGATATATAGGGTCAGTTTTTTCAAATAACCAACCCTATAGGTGTTGGTCTCCAGTTATACTCACGTGAGTCCCGTGATAGAGATATTGCTCTATTATTACCTCACGAGTTACTAATCAGGGTTTCAGTGGGCACTCTACTTTCTTCTTTGGATCGATGAGGACGCCCAGCTACTCTATGCTTTCTTCCTTGGATGACGACGACGACCTCTGACGCTGCAAGGGTCGCCTCCCCGGCAGTGACAAGCTGCAAGGTCTTCTCATTTGCTCCACCATCGACGCTCTGCCACCGACCACCGTGTTGCTACCCCAACCACCATCTCTGGTGCCCAACAATCTAGACCTAACTGTCACTGCAAGCTTGCCTCCTCCCACCATCTCTTCTCCCGTGCAAGCTCCCCTACCATCAGAGTAGATCATCTGTCGACCCGTTCATCCAACCAACTACCGCCAGCACCCAAAGGGATCTACAAGAGGCATGGCCAGAGTAGCCATCTCCAACTAATCAGGTTGACACTTGCGTTGGGGGAATAGAGGGTAGAGAAGGAGAAACAATTTTCCAACAGATTGAATCATATTCTCCTCGCACAACCAACATAGAGTAGTGCTAGAATTCACCTTATTCTTACCTAAACTTGTTGTAGTTCCTCAGCCCACATATACTAAACCCTCACCTCTTCAACTGTAGGTCTTTAACTAATCATCAGGGCAATCCAACAACCAATGATCGATCCTCTTGCTCACAGAAGCTATGGTGCTCAGCGGTCATCCTCTTACTCTTTCCCACCTGCGTGCCTTCCACTGCCCATGGTCTTCTCTCATTTTCATCTTGTCCGTTCAGGTCAGTTACATTGTTTTTCCATTTTATTTGACTAGTAACCCAACTAATAATAAAAATATGTATTCTTTCATATATACATTTTATAATCAGTCACATATGTAATCATTGTATACATTCTAGAAATATGATGATAGAAGTTGTGTAGTCCCAGATTGACACTTTAGGGTTTATAGATGAGATCATCAATGCATGATGTTTAAATTAATATATAAATATGACAATAATACATTTATACATTAACTTAGAAACCCGTTCAAAATTTACTCATTAGGAGTAAATTTTGGATAGTCCCCGATCTGGGACTAGTTTTAGATATTTAATCTCACTTAGGATGTAAGTGTTGGGTTTTAAGGGAGGTAGAGAAGCAGCGGAAACAAAAATTTTCTCCCAAAACCCAGAACAAAAGGAATCGCGTCAACGTCTATATAATAGGAAAGATGGTTTGTGGATGCATACCTTATCCCGAGGCTTTCTCGGCAACACTACCTCACGCCTTGCGCGGTCTTCACCTTCGGTCTTAGATGGTGTCTGTGCAGCTCCTGGTCACACCGGGACTGAAGACTCCTGGTCTCACCGGGACTGTCGGGATTGACAGTTGTCCTCCGAGCGACAGAGATCTCCCGCCTCTGCAGTCGTCCACACGGACTGCCTGGAAATCCGATCTCCTTGTCGCACAAGGAATCGGAAGGAGTCACACCCTCTTGTCGGCGTACTAGTCACCAACACACTCTCCTGCCACCAGTCGCTTTCTACAGTTGTCTTTCCCTTGCTGTGCCTCCCTTATCGGGTAGCACTTGCTCGGGCTCTCTCTCGGTTACCAAAACCAGAAAGAACGACAACTTCACAGAGCAACTGGTTGCACTGGGTTGTTCTTTGAGAAGCCCCCAATACCCCTATATATATAGGAGGATCATGGGATAGGGTTCTCCATCTCGGGCAATGTGGGACTAAAGCAAGAGTAGAAGGGTTCGAGATTTTCCACAAAAACAACCAACTACACAACCTGAACCGATCGTTTCACAACTGAAATGGTCAGTTGGGGATGTGAGCCGATCGGTTGACACCTCAACCGATCGGTTGGGACCCATAAAATGGTCAGTTCACTTCTGAATCGGTCGGTTCATGGTCCTGGTCAGTTCTCGATTGACTTTCCATCTTTTGTTTCTAATTGGTATCAAATACCAATCCTTGTTCCAATCAAATTGGGAAAGTGAAACGAAAGGAAATTTCTCACCAATCCTACTTTCCCAACTTGCTCGGTTGCAACAGTTGAATCGATCGTTTCAACACTTGAACAAATCACTTCACCTTGTCCATGAGCCGATCGACTCACCAGTTGAGCCGATCGGTTCACCAAGCTTAGCTGATCGTTTCATCACATGAGCTGATTGGTTGGGAGTGCAGATTGTGCAGAATCAATCAATCGTAGTTTCAATCAATCCAATACTCTAATCAATCAGTCCAACACCTTGAACACTATGATACTGAGCTATCAATTGATTGAGTGTTTAATTGAACTACTAAACTCCTTTAGTAATCAATCTAAACATGTTTGTGGACAAACTCCTATTCCAGGTTAAATCCTATGTGTGTGACCCTGCAGGTCCATTTCACGTTGGCAATGAAAGTCCATAACACTTATGACTTCACAAGCAAAGAGCGGTGCCTAGTCACACATCAGTGCTACCCAAGTGAAATAGAAAGTTAGAGAACAACTTTCAATCTAATCCGTGAATGGTATTACAGTGAATGTATAATTCCTTTGTCATTGATATCCTGAATGAACTCGAGGCATGGAATAATCATCCTGTCAATGTTCATTCATTTCCTTGATCTCAGAGAAGACTGGGTGAGATGTGTGTGACATCAATATCACATATTGATTCACACGTGCATGCACATGCCTTTCTCAATCCTACTCATCAAGTGGCCAAGGACATCAAACTTCCTCAAGAGGGACAAATCCCATATCTATCACTCACCCCTCAAAAGCCCCATGTGTCAAAGCCACCCAATCATCACCTTTATAACAACCCATGTTTTAGGACTGCGTTTGATGATGTCAAAGTGTACCCAACGACATGTGTTGAGTGTAGTGATTTCAGGTCTAAGAATCACACTCACCACCATCACTGTGAGAGCTGACTGTGACTACCAAGTCATGGTTCCATGTGTCACTCTCACGGTGGGTCTGTCCAGTACCTTGTTCTCTAACAAATACCTATGTGCTTGGTTTGATATCACTACATCATGACTAATGAGATTCTGTCATCAACCAACACACAATCTAGTCTTTAGTGTTATTGATGTCTATGGTTATTTCCACAATAACAACCGACTAGGGACCAAACAAGAATGTATACTCTTAACATCCGTATGATCTCATCGTTTAGGTCCTCAACCCAAAAGCATACGTCATTGAGTAAAATAATTCTTTAGACATCTATCATGTTACACTATCATCTCATAAACAATTTAAACATATAGATCTGAAATTGCCTTTATTATTATTCAAATCATTTACAAAGTATCCCATTACAATCATCATATGACTTGATCTATGGGCATACATACCAACAGACTCCCACTTTCACTTAGAGCCAGTCACCAAGGAACCTCAGTCCTTGTGACCTAGCATGACCATCATGCTTCTGCTGAGAAAGGGCCTTAGTCAGTGGATCAACTATGTTGTCTTCAGTTGGTACTTTGCAAATCTTCACATCTCCTCACTGTATGATCTCTCGTATGAGATGGAAGCGCCGCAGTATGTGCTTGGACCACTGATGTGATCTGGGTTCCTTAGCTTGTGCAATAGCTCCATTATTGTCACAATAAAGCTCAATTTCATCACAGCTACTAGGAACTACACCAAGTTCAGAGATGAACTTCCTGATCCACACAACCTCCTTTACTGCATGTGAAGCAACAATATACTCAGCCTCTGTAGTAGAATCGACAACTATTTTTGCTTGGAACTCTTCCAGCTCACAGCTCCATTATTAAGGAAAAACACAAATCCTGACTGCGATCTGTAATCATCTTTATCGGTTTGGAAGCTTGCATCGGTGTAACCCTTTACAACCAGCTCTTCCTCGCCACCGTAAACAAGAAACGGATCCTTAGTCCTTCACAAGTACTTGAGGATGTTCTTTACGGCTGTCCAGTGAGCATCCCCAGGATCTGACTGGTACCTGCTCATCATGCTGAGAGCATACGAGACATCTGGGTGTGTGCACAACATAGCGTACATGATGGATCCGATGGCTGATGCATATGGGATCCCATTCATACGCTCCCTCTCTTCACAAGATTGGGGACATTGAGCTCTAGAGATAGTGACTCCATATAGCATGGGGATGTTGCCTCTCTTTGAGTTCTCCATGCTGAACTGCTTCAACACTTTGTCGATGTACATGCTCTGACTTAGTCTGAGAAGCCTTCTAGATCTATCTCTATAGATCTTAATTCCTAGTATATAGGATGCTTCTCCTAAGTCCTTCATTGAGAAAGTATTCCCAAGCCATGTCTTTACCTTCTCTAAGGCTAAGACATCATTCCCCATCAAAAGTATGTCATCCACATACAATATGAGGAATGTGGTCGAGCTCCCACTAACCTTCTTGTACACACAAGGTTCATCTTCATTTTGAATAAAGCCAAACACTTTGATTTCCTCATCAAATCGAAGATTCCAACTCCAAGATGCTTGCTTCAATCCATAGATTGACCTTTGTAGTTTACAGACTTTCTTGGCATTCTTTGGATCTACAAAACCTTCAGGTTGTGTCATATACACATCCTCATTTATATTCCCGTTAAGGAATGAAGTTTTAACATCCATCTGCCAAATCTCATAGTCATAATAAGATGTAATAGCAAGCATGATCCTGATGGACTTAATCATGGCAACTGGAGAAAAGGTTTCGTCATAGTCAACACCTTGAACTTGTCGAAATCCCTTTGCAACCAATCTGCCTTTATAAGTTTGCACATTGCCATCCATGTCGGTCTTCTTCTTAAAGACCCACTTGCATCCTATGGGTTTTACCCCTTCGGGTGGTTCCACCAAAGTCCATACTTTGTTGGAGTACATGGATTCCAACTCGGATCTCATGGCTTCAAGCCATTTCTCAGAATATGGTCCCTCCATAGCCTCAATGTAGGTAGTTGGATCATCATCTATGATCAACTCACCACCTTCCTGAGTCACAAGGTATCCAAACCTCTCAGGTTCAAGGTGGGCCCTACTAGATCTACGAGGTCCTTGTGTTACTTGAGGAGATTGAGATTCCACAACACCTTGTGAATCTCCATTTTCCTCTTGTACATCCACCGGTTCTATGTTTTCTTGTTGGGCTTGAACCTCTTCAAGCTCTACTTTCCTCCCACTGTTTCCTTTGGAAATAAATTCCTTCTCTAGGAACACAGCTGTCCTGGCAACAAACACTTTGTTGTCAGTAGGGTGGTATAGATAATATCCCCTCATTTCCTTGGGATATCCAACAAAATAACATTTATCAGATTTGGGTCCAAGCTTATCAGGAAACATTTTCCTAACATAAGCCTCACAACCCCAAATCTTTAGAAAAGACAAATCAGGATGCTTCCCAGTCCATATCTCATATGGTGTCTTTTGAACCGATTTAGATGGTACTCGGTTAAGTGTAAACATGGCAGTTTCAAGAGAATAACCCCAGAAGGAAATTGGAAGATCAACAAAACTCATCATTAATCGCACCATATCTAACAATGTGTGATTCCTTCTTTCAGACACACCATTATGTTGCGGTGTTCCAGGCAGAGTCCATCGTGATACAATACCACGGGCTCGTAGAAGGTCCTCAAACTCCTAGCTTAAGTATTCTCCACCTTGATCAGATCGAAGTGCCTTAATACTTTTACCAAGTTGGTTCTGTACTTCATTCATGAAATCCTTGAACCTTTCAAGGGTTTCTGACTTATGTTTCATAAGGTACAGATAGCCATACCTACTGAAGTCATCAGTAAAGGTAATGAAGTACTGATACCCACCTCTGGCATTAGTTCTAAAAGGCCCACATACATCAGTATGTATGAGTCCTAATAGATCACTATCTCTCTCACCTTTACCTGAAAAGGGAGTCTTGGTCATCTTGCCCAACAAACAAGATTCACATGTCTCTATTGATTCATAATCAAAAGAGTCTAGATAACCATCTTTATGGAGTCTAGAAATGTGCTTCTCATTTATGTGCCCTAGACGACAATGCCAAAGATATGTTTCATTTGAGTTGTTGAGTTTTTGCCTTTTGGTGTTTACGTTGCATACATTTGTCTCTAGATCTATCAAGTATAGACCATAAGACATTGGGGCACTGCCATAAAAGATCCCATCTTTAGAAATGGAACAATTTCCATTCTTAATAAGAAATTCAAATCCATCCTTGTCCAAACAAGAGACGGAAATGATATTCCTATTTATAGCAGGTACATAATAGTAGTTCTTCAACTCTATTATTATCCCACTTGGTAGAGTTAACTCATAGGTTCCGACGGCACTGGCGGAAACCCTTGCCCCATTGGCAACACATAGTTCAACCTTGCCTTTCCCCAAAGGCCTACTTCTCTTAAGATCCTTCACATTTGAACAAATGTGAGATCCGCATCCGGTATCAAGTACCCATGAAGAAGAAGTAGTAAAGTTAATCTCTATCACGTATACACCAGAAGTAGAGATCTCTATCTCTGACTTCTTCTTCCATCATTCCTTCCATCCTCTCCATGTAGAAGAAATTGGTTTGGCGAGAGAACCCTTCTCTCCCTTACCATTTGTTCCATTGATCTCTATCAATGAACTTTCTTTCCTCTTCACCAATGCATTAAGCGTACATAGAGTGGATTCAAAGGCTCCTGGTATATCTGGATTGTGCAGAACACTTCTCACAGTCCTCAACTAGTTATGAAATTTGTTCTCAATTAATTTGCCCATTTTAAAAGATGATTCTTTTGCCATTCTACAAGAGAAATTTGCATTTGTCAAAACTCCCTTTGATTTGATTTGAATAAAATTGACGATAGTTAATTAGGACTTTAATTAATTACCACTCCCACTATTTTGACTCAAATTGACATCCCTTACCATCAATTCAGAAGATTGCAGCGTACAATCTTCTAGTGGGTCAAGATCCTGAAATCCTTTGAGCCATGGACCAGCTTGGGCTGTCACCCACAACTCAAATCTTCCAAGTAGGCAACTCTTGCCAATTGCATCATATGAAACTCTTAAAAGATGTCATATGTAACTCCTTGCCATGATCATCTCCATGCCTCAAGGTGCTAGATCCTATCTAGGTCACCTTGTTAAGTTCGACCCAAAGCCAACACGATGAACATGCACCCTGCTTGGACAGACCCACACATTCATCCTTCACGCTTCCATGAGATAGACTGTGCACCACGCTTGGGCGTGCCCACACTTGGTCGATCAAGCTTTTCACGTGATGTCACATTTGGAAGGCATCTAAAACTTAATATTTAATGAGGGATTTGGTTTTTATATACATATACATATCCAATCACCACAATATATAGTATGTATCATATACATGCTATATCCCACAGAAAAACATGCAAAATGATAAAAGCAATGATTATGGCCATCCTATTGTGATTCCTCGAGCCAAGAGGAATCACGGTCATCTAGGTCTACATCATATGCAACCTGTACAAGATGAAATCTGTGCCTGCCTTTCTGGGTTTGATCAACTCATCTCCATGACTGACCGGCTCGCCATCAAGTTGGTTGTTCGGGTGCCACCAGCCGATCGACTGGCGCCTCCAGCCGATCGGTTCACCATTCGTCGTGCATCTCCTCAGGTCACCACCCGCTCATCTCGCTCCTCCAACCGGTCGTCCGGAACACCAACCGATCGGTTCACGCCTTGAACTGATCATCTCAGGTCGTCCGCCGTTATTTGACCTAACAAGAAATAAAATCTATCCTATTTACAATTGAATTGTGAAACCCCGAGTTACATTCGGGGGGAGCAAAGGTAGGAAAAGAAATCTCGAATTATTTTGAGTTACATCAGGAATAGGAGAAAGGGAATCGGTGCGCAGAACGAGATGCAAGAAACCACATACAACCACACACAAATATAGGGTTTATAGGCCATAACCATGCTAGACGTCCACCACAAAACTCGTTTAAGGGCGACGCGTATCGAGTGCATTAATATTACATATCATATATGTATATTTGGGATTTGTCGATTGGACATGCATAAAGACAATTTTATTCGCATCATATGCAATAAATAAAGGTGACAAACCAAAATCGATCATATCGATAATCCTAAAATATAGAGCATTTCACGTGGCTCTGATACCACTGTTGGGTTTTAGGGGAGGTAGAGAAGCAGTGGAAACAAAAAAATTCTCCCAAAACCCAGAACAAAAGGAATCACGTCAACGTCTATATAATAGGAAAGATCGTTTGTAGATGCATACCTTGTCCCGAGGCTTGCTCAACGACAGTACCTCACGCCTTGCATGTTCTTCACCTCTGGTCTTGGATGGTGTCTGTGCAGCTCCTAGTCGCATCGGGACTGAAGACTCCTGGTCTCACCGGGACTGTCGGGATTGATAGTTGTCCTCCAAGCGACAGAGGTCTCCCGCCTCTACAGTCGTCCACACGAACTTCCTGGAACTTTGATATACTTGTCGCACAAGTAATCGGAAGGAGTCGCACCCTCTTGTCGGTGTACTAGTCACCAACACACTCTCCTGCAACCAGTCGCTTTCTACATTTGTCTTTCCCTTGCTGTGCCTCCCTTATCGGGTAGCACTTGCTCGGGCTCTCTCTCGGTTACCAAAACCAGAGAGAACGACAACTTCATAGAGCAACTGGTTGCACTGGGTTGTTCTTTGAGAATCCCCTAATACCCCTATATATAGGAGGGTCATGGGATAGGCTTCTCCATCCTGGGCAATGTGGGACTAAAGCAGGAGTAGAAGGGTTCGAGATTTTCCACAAAAACAACCAACTGCGCAACCTGAACTGATCATTTCACAAATGAAAGGTCGATTGGGGATCTGAATCGGTCGGTTGACACCTCAACTGATCGGTTGGGACCCATGAAACGGTCGGTTCACTTCTGAACCGGTCGGTTCATGGTCCTGGTCAGTTCCCAATTGTCTTTCCATCTTTTATTTCTAATTGGTATCAAATACCAATCCTTGTTCCAATCAAATTGGGCAAGTGAAATGAAAGGAAATTTCTCACCAATCCTACTTTCCCAACTTGCTCGGTTGCAACAGTTGAATCAATCATTTCAACACTTGAACAAATCACTTCACCTTGTCCATGAGCCGATCGACTCACCAGTTGAGCCGATCGGTTCACCAAGCTTAGCCGATCGGTTCATCACATGAGCTGATCAGTTGGGAGTGCAGATTGTGCAGAATCAGTCAATCGCAGTTTCAATCAATCCGATACTCTAATCAATCAGTCCAACACCTTGAACACTATGATACTGATCTATCAATTGATTGAGTGTTTAGTTGAACTACTAAACTCCTTTAGTAATCAATCTAAACATGTTTGTGGACAAACTCCTATTCCAGGTTAAATCCTATGTGTGTGACCCTACAGGTCCATTTCACATTGGCAGTGAAAGTCCATAACACTTATGACTTCACAAGCAAAGAGTGGTGCCTAGTCACACATCAGTGCTACCCAAGTGAAATAGAAAGTTGGAGAACAACTTTCAATCCTACAATCTGTGAATGGTGTTACAGTGAATGTATAATTCCTTTGTCACTGATATCCTGAATGAACTCGAGGCATGGAACAATCATCCTATCAACGTTCATTCATTTCCTTGATCTCAAAGCAGACTGGGTGAGATGTGTGTGACATCAATATCACATATTGATTCACATGTACATGCGCATGCCTTTCTAAATCCTACTCATCAAGTGGCCAAGGACATCAAACTCCCTCAGGAGGGACAAATCCCATATCTATCACTCACCCTTCAAAATCCCCATGTGTCAAAGCCACCCAATCATCACCTTTATAACAACCCATGTTTCAGGACTGTGTTTGATGATGTCAAAGTGTACCCAATGACATGTGTTGAGTGTAGTGATTTCAGGTCTAAGAATCACACTCACCACCATCACTGTGAGAGCTGACTGTGACTACCAAGTCATGGTTCCATGTGTCACTCTCACGGTGGGTCTGTCTGGTACCTTGTTCTCTAACAAGTACCTATGTGCTTGGTTTGATATCACTATATCGTGACTAATGAGATTCTGTCATCATCCAACACACAATCTAGTCTTTAGTGTTATTGATGTCTATGGTTATTTCCACAATAACAACCGACTAGGGACCAAACAAGAATGTATACTCTTAACATCCGTATGATCTCATCATTTAGGTCCTCAACCCAAAAGCATACGTCATTGAGTAAAACAATTCTTTAGACATCTATCATGTTACACTATCATCTCAGAAACAGTTTAAACATATGGATCGGAAATTGCCTTTATTATTATTCAAATCATTTACAAAGTATCCCATTACAATCATCATATGACTTGCTCTATGGGCATACATACCAATAGTAAGTGTATTTGTATGTTTAGTTTTGAAGAAACTTTTAGTAGTATTTCCTCATTTGTTCTTTGGGTACATATGTGGGTGGTTATTTTCCATTTTCATCGATGTACTTGGAGAACTTAGGGGAAATGCTGCTGAAATTTTCTTGAAAACTAAACATACATTATACGGTTACTAGTGAGATTAAATATTCAAAAATGGGATAGGTGGTACACTTTAGTATAAAAGTAATTAACTTCCTATCAATAAAAACATACAACTTATAGTATCAATATTAAATGCTCACTTTTATAATTAATTTAAATGTGATCTAGAAAATGGATCAAAGTTAGATGTCTATCAAGAATCGTTGCAGTCTAGAGTTTGCCAAAGGTCTAAATGAATTTATCAGATTTGCTGAAGAACATAGGAAACTACCTACAGATAGGTTCTATTGTCCATGTAGAAATTGTGGTAACAATTTGAAAGTTGATATTTTTGAGGAAATTAAGAATCATTTCATATGCAATGGGATCATACAAGATTATAATGAATGGTATTGGCATGGAGAGAAATTTAATTATGGATAAGAAAATGTCGATACTAATAGTTGTGGCATAAAAGATATATATATATATATATAATGATGATAATGTCAATGATGAACCGATTCATGATGATATGGTTGATGAGATGCTATGTAGTTGTCGAGACAATGCCATTGACCCACCTTCTTTATTTGCAAACATTGTCCATGATGCTCAAAAACCATTATATAAGGGTTGTACTAAGTTCACGAGGTTGAGTGATGTGATGCGATGAGAAAGTCTTTAATCAACTATATGAATCACTGAATAATGTTGAGAACATAAAATGGCTCGCCTTTAAGCCAAAAATGGATGTCATGTCATATGAAGGATATGACAGAAATGGATTTTTATACTACACAAAGCGTCAAGATGAAAGTAGTGTAGTCCAAAATAGTGGGGTCACTGTTGAAGCTTGTTCGTTGTATTTTTCTAGTGTGAATGATAAAAGACCACGCGGAGCTGAGATGTTGTATTACAACGTCATTGAGGACATATGGGAATTGGACTATACAAATTTCAGAGTTCCTATCGTTAGGTGTAATTGGGTTGATAATAACAAAGGAGTTTTAGTGGATGAGTTGGGTTTCATATTGGTGAATTTTGAAAATATTGGTGAGAAAGATGAACCATTCATCATGGGAGACCAAGCAAAACAAGTATTCTATATTGATGACCCGACAAATAAAAATTGGTCTACGTTATTCATGAAAAAAGACAGTTTACTGTAGATCCTATAAATGAAGAAGAATACTATGAAAAGTATGATGATTCTAGTCCATTCTTAGTTGCTTTGCCAAGTGTAAATGTTGAAGTTAACACCGATGAATACTATAAATGTCAAGACCATGTTGAAGGAATTTTACTTGAATAACAACTCAACCAATACTAGAGGCATGCATTCTTTGAATTATTTATTTTATTGTCATTCAAGCACGTAATCTTTTAAATATACATCATATCACCACTTGTGCTTTTATTATCACTTATGTTTCTTTTATCATGTATACTTGCAGGTTGTTCTAAAATGGCAAGTGAAGATGAACATTCAGAGCATGAGCACCATGAGGATGGTAGTGGTGATGCTAAGAAATGTAGAGGTCCCACACTGATGTGTAGGCTGCAGGAGCTCAGGGCCAAAGGGGAGAAATTGCCAATCCAGTTTGATGTCGCAGGAGCACCTATTGGGGAACATGCTAGTTCTTTCAAGCATTATGTAGGGGCGATCACGCGCAGTAAGGTGGCAATAGATATAGAAAATTGGCACCTTAAAAGACCTCCTATGGAAAGATATATCTATGAGTTGAAGTGATATTATTTTAATATGTTTTTTGTTTATTGATTCTCTAATTTATTTTTCTTGGAAAGACATATCCTTATTAAAATAACATTATTTCTTCTTTGTATGTATAGGATGTTTTTCATCTAAATGAAAAAGATCACAAGAAAAAAGTGCTACAACGTTGTGGTGTAAGATGGAGGGATTTTAAGACATATCTCAAAAGGGAATTTATAGACAATACTAAACAAAAGAAGAAAGCAACAAATCTGTATATTTTTATAGATATTGAGGTGTGGGAAAGATTTGTTGCATCTAGGAAATCAGAAGAGTTTCAGGTAATAAAGATTGTGATGTACTGTATGAATCTTTTTATACAATTAAGAGGTGAATCTTTTTATATATGTTGGCCAAGTCTAAATTTCAATATCCTCATTTTAAATGATCAGACTATTCACAAGGCCCAAAAGGAAAGACAGGCCAAAAATGTACATGACCATCGCTTGGGGCCCGGTGGTTATGCCTTCCTCTGCTAATTACAAGAGAAGCAACTCTCTTCTAGAGAATAGTCTAGTACAACTCAAGTTGAGCGTCCACCCCGACACTTGCAGTGGATTGATGCTAGAAAAAATCGAGCAGGTGAAATTCCCAATCCTGCAACTAAGGAGGTGGCACAAAAGATGATAAGTTCATCGCAACTAAGTAAAGAGTAACTCCCACTAACTTTTATTTATTTATATATAATTGATTGTGATTTAATATTTTTATTAACTATGAATAGATTGATCTCCATGAGAAAAGGAAGGAAAGTTCATCCCAACTGGCCGCATGGATGAACTATCAGTTACTCTTGGTACGAAGGAGCATCCTGGTCATGTTAGGGATTTGGAGCTGGCATAGGATTAAAGTCTTATTTTGCCCCCTTGCAATCTAAAAGAGGTCGTACAGGAAGTCTTACACAAGAGGAAGTTTAAGCATTAATAACACAAAAAGTAAAAGAAATAATGTCTTCATTTCAGCCTAGTCAACCTTCTGAACCTATTCAAATTGTGCGTCTCTCAGAGGATGAGGTACAAGCCCACACTCCAGTTGTAGAAGGTCATGGGAGCACTCCCAATGACCCACCACAACAATCTACAGTAAGTTTGTTCTATGTGTTGTGTTATTAGTATGATATATATATATATATATATATATATAGTTGTAGTAGGTATCTGGTTTACTGCTTCGTATATAACTTATATATTCAATTCTAGGCTGGTATGAGTTGTAAACTTGCAGTGGAGGTTCCAGAATATAATGTTGTAGCAGCGGGCAAGGTATACAACCTTGGTGGTACATTGCATTGCCAACCAATTACTGATGACATTTGTCGGGTGTCCATGTATATGACAGAATGGGGGAAAAACCACTACCCATATATAATCCTGAATATAGTACAGTTGAAGAAGCAAAAGGTTCTATGGTGGGTTGGACTAGACACTTGGTTATCAATGACAAGGTATGCTTGAATTCTACCATGTTTTTCATATTTGACTACATATATGAACTCGTGTAATGTAAGTATGTAATTTAATTAACAGGTTTGTAAACTAAAAAGTCAAAATTCTAATAGTCGTCCTCCTATGCCCAAGCCATCTTTTATTCTAGAATCCACATTCGACGAGTTGGGGAGTAAATGTAAATGTTTGTGTTGATACTTAGCAAACCAAAGCTCGAGATCACAAATGTTGATCAATTTAACAGAAGATGCAACTGGGAGAGATTTTGAGAATAATATTTTTCTTGATGATATTATAGAGTTGTTCTGGTATGATTGGCTAAATACTTCGATATTAGAAGTATGGATAAGGTAAGGATCCATCAATATAGAAAAATCAAATACACATTTTAAACTTATTTCTATATAATTAAATGATTACAAATGTTATATAGCCATTTATATACCGATGTCATAAACTTTGATATAAAGAATGTTGGATTCTTAGTTCCTTCAGTCACTAGTCAAGTGGAGACACATATTGAGGATGTGAATGAGTACTTCTCTACCGCATTCAAATATTTTGCTAGTGTGGGAAAGGAAATTATTCTAATTCCTTTTAATGTCTAGTAAGTATTATTATTCAATATAATTTTAATAATGAATAAATTTCTTTATTTTAATGTTTGTTTTATTCTTACTCAGATCTAGACATTGGGAATTATTAGTGGTTATCCCAAAACTGATGACTCTTTATTATCTTGACCCAATGGGAAAAATAACAAGGGGCCACAAACTGAAATAGCCAACTATGGAGTAAGCATAAATTTAGTCATTTTTTATGCTTCAACATGATATTTCTATTTAGAATTTCTATTTTACCAACTATCGTAATTATTTAATTGATAGGGGTATAAAGCCTTTTTGTGAAGGTGGATGACAAATACCCACATAATTAAAGACATTGACTTTGCAAAATGTCAAGGTAGCTACTTTGACGACCTCTTAGTCTTATTTGTCAACTCTTATAGTCTTAACTCTGTTTATAGTAGTTTACTAACATTAAGTATAATTTGTTATTTTGTAGTGTCCTATACAAAATAATGGTTGGGCTTGTGGATACTATGTAATGAAATATATGCAAACTATTATCAAACAAGCTTCACATGACATTCAGATTATAGATCAGGTAATAAAGAATAACATCATAAATTTACAAGTGAGTTGTAGTCATTTTATAAAATATTAGCATGTGCATTTTCTATTGCAGATATTTACAACTCAGCCTTACACACTTGAGGATTTAAATGAATTCTGAGAAGAGTGGTCAGATGCTTTTCTAAATGAAGTAAATATAGCATCAGATTGAATGCATATGTCAGCTCCATTTATGTATGTGGTTCTGGAACTCTTTCAAAATTACTTTTGTATCTAACATGAATTTTAATATCATCTCAGACTTGCAATCTATCATTTTGTGAATGTTATGATGTGCTATGTGTATGAAATGTCTCAACTAAATGATATATGAATTATTTTTTTTATGAATGTGTGTGGGAAATTATCCAATTCGAATAGGATTGGACATAAAAGCTAGCAAATGTAGCTTTGGAATGAATTTTTGGCTTGCATCATTGAATTTGCAAGTCTACTTTCTATTACAGGTTTTGATCTTTGTAAAGAAGATTTCTATTCTGTAGGTTATTATTCTAAAGATTCCTATTCTGCAGAATTTTTCTTTAAAAAAAATTGTAAGCTCTAGGGTTGGTTATTTTAAAAAACCGACCTTATAGATCTATAGGGTGTATTTTTTAGGAATAATTGACCTTTAAGGCTCTGGGAAGCTTAAGACAATAACTTTCTTGGTCGACAATTTTCTCGACTGAAATTCTCTTGGTCGACAAATTTCTCGACCGAGCAAGTTAATGGACCTTACAATACTTCTGTTGCTTTATAGGGTCAGTTTTTTAACCTCTAGGGTCGGTTATTTAAAAAAAATGACCTTATAGATTTCTTAGGTTGATGTTTTAGGAATAACCGACCTTATATGATATGGGATTAGAAAGTTCTTTTTTTGTACTCTCTTGGGTCGATTTTTTAGGAATAACCGACCTTATAGGCAATGGGATAAAGCTAATATTTTTACACTAGAAAGGACCTGTAAGGAAGGTTTTTTTAATTAACCGTCCTTACAGGTCCTTTCTAGGGTCGTTTTTTTAATGAAAAACTGACCTTATAGGATCTGGGAAGCTTAAGACAATACTTTATTGGTCAACAATTTTCTCGACTGAAATCCTCTCGGTCAATGTATTTCTCGACCGAGGAAACCTCTATTGCTTTAGAGGGTCGGTTTTTTCACAATAACCGATCTTACAAGACCTTTAGGAAGCTTAAGACAGTACTTTCTTGTTCGAAAATTGTCTCGATCGAAATCCTCTCAGTCGACGTATTTCTCGACCAAGCATGTGGCAGACCAATCGAACAAAACGTGATTAACTAAGCGGAGGCGATAATTTGTAGTGGATTAACAAAAATCACTAAAAATTAAAGCCATTTATAAAGAGATCCATATGCTGGAAAACTCTTTCAAAAAGAACCAAAGTAATTCAATTACATTATGGTTCACAAGTATATATCTTGTATCATTCCTTCTCAAAGATTACATTTTACAAACATACTTAATGCCCTGAAGAGATGAAGTATACCATTCATGCTCCAACCAACCATGATTACGTAAAGCATCGGTACCACACAAGGTCAATGGAAGAGCCAGACTCCAAGACATCAACCTTCTTGGTCAGGACGAGATTATATGGCAGAGACATCACATGTCAAACTGCAATTAGCTTGCCAGGGTATAGTGGAATCTTCACTATAGAGTTATAGCCCACAACATATACTCTCTTCAGTGTTATGGCCCGTAGCCAATGCCTGGTATCATATCATGGAGTCATGGCCCATATCCATACTCATACTGGGGTATGGTCCGTAACCAATCCCGTACATAGGATATAGCCCGCAACCATTCCTGTGTGGCATAAGGATATAATTACCCAATTACCCCAACATATTCAAAAATATGCACTCCAAGTTTAGCTCATTTCACCATTCAGCAAATTCTAATGTTGATGGTTCTGTGGTCAGGGCAACTACATTATATGATATCACTTGATTAATTAAGTGTATTACGATATTCTTTTAGCATCAAACAAGTTTCCAAACATTAATTATTTTACTAATTGCTACAAAGAATGTGTAATACTTTCATCAAGTACTATTTAAATATTTAATAGAGCATTGGGATCCCAATCCCTCATCTCATCAGGAGCATTCTCATCCTTTCACAAACTCATCATCATGATTATAGAAAATGGGTATTCAAACCCTCAGTTCATCAAGGAACACTTGTTACAACTCATCAGGTAACTAATACCTTCAGGTCATCTGACCAAGGTAAACATGATACTTGCTACACAAGCATATCACATGGCTCACAAAGTCCATTTCATCTCTTGTTACCTCTCACTAGGCAACACATCATGTTATGGGTTACAAGGCCCATTAATAATAATAAATGAAACATCATAGCTCATACATGGCTATGCTCATCATCTCATTATACCTACATGGTTAGTACACTTAGTAACAGTTATATCAATTGCATTTTAGCACCATGCTATACAAAGTAACACTACTTGTACTCTTATTAGGGTTAGGGTTTCCCAATTCATATCAATCAGGGTTACTCATCCCCTTACACAAATTAGGGCTAGATTTTCAAATTAGGGTTTCATAATACATAGCATCACCCTGGATTAGGGTTTCACATCACATTACTCTGTATTAGGGTTTCTCATCAAATCATTACCTTGAATTGAGGTTTCTTATAACATTCCCCCTAAAATTAGGGTTTCATGTAGCTTTACCCAATATTAGGGTTTTCATGAAGCATTCCCTTAAATTAGGGTTTTTCATTAAAATACCCTGAACTAGGTTTTCTCATATCATTACCCTAAATTAGGGTTACACCATCACACTAGATTAGGGTTTCACATCACATTACTCTGTATTAGGGTTTCTCATCACATCATTACCTTGAATTAAGGTTTCTTATAACATTCCCCTTAAAATTAGGGTTTCATGTAGCTTTACCCAAAATTAGGGTTTTCATGAAGCATTCCCTTAAATTAGGGTTTTTCATTAAAATACCCTGAATTAGAGTTTCTCATATCATTACCCTAAATGAGGGTTACACCATCACCCTAGATTAGGGTTTCACTTAGCTTTACCTTAAATTAGGGTTAGAGCTCATCAACCTTCTCGATTAAGGTTTCATGATCTCATCATCATGGATCAAACCCCAATTACATATTTTAATCATGTTGAAAGTGTTGAGGATAAATCACTACATGATTATCACTCATGTATAATTCCTCTCTCTCATCCTCTCTAGGCAGTTAATTACCTTAATCTTGATTAAATTGAATCAACTTGAATGAAGAGTAGACATAGTGTATTAAGTCATTGCTTCTGTAAGAATCAAAGTGTGGCAACACATCCCATTATCACACAGATAACGAGGTGTTACGCGAAAACGTGCGGAAATCACCATAACCACAGCTAAACGAAAACATGGGTTAATTAAAACCGATTTCGGAAAACATATAAACTGTGGAACTATTACTTTCCAGTCCTCGTCCTGCACAGAAACATGTCATAGATATACATACATGAAAACTGATATGTGTCCACAGCTCAGAAATAGCTATTTATCCATCGCATGAGTTCACCACCTGTTCATATACATAAAGGCCCACATCCGGCCGACAGCAGGATATACAAACATCATCGATCGTTCATCGTGAAACAACGTCAAAACACTGCCAAGGACCTGAGAGTACATGGATGACTCTAGACTCTACAACAAAATACCCAAAACAGCAACATATCCATTGCTTGCCTTCTACTGATCTTCTCGCTGCTCTACCGCAACTCCGCGACCACGATCACGTCTACCTCGACCACCAAAAATAGGGGTAAACCAACGGAGTGAGACAATTGAACAATTGTTCCAGCGGGAGGCATAACTCCGCGCCAAAACTACAAAACCTCAAGATCAGTATTTATATGAGCAGATTACTGACAAAGAATATAACAGAAGCAGTTATGAACAAGAAGCCATCCTTAGTCTTACCAGCTGTACCAAAAGAGCATGTAACCAACATATTTCCCAATGTAACATGATTGACAAGATAAAACATATATGAAACTCACCACATAGGAGTAATGCACCTTAATTGCAAGATAATTAAAGTTATCTACACAAACAAGGCCTCAACCAATGTTTTGTGTTTGTCTTAAGCAGCATATACTAAACGGCTGTTTTACTTGTTATTATGCTCTGAGGATTTGAATCGTACCATTCAAATCCAACCTTTGGCTGCGAAGCCTAAATCCAGTGCCATACAAGGTCAATGGAAGAGCCGGACTCCACGACCTCCCACCTCGTGGTCAGTACACGAGTACAACACAAGCAGGACCATAGTCACATGCTGAAGTGGTCTAAGCCACAGGGACAGCTCCATAGGCTACCATCACTCTAGCCTGCCTTGGTACAGGTCTCGGCGCTAGTAAAACTAAGCCACATGCCTGTTCACCGTGCTCTGAGCCATGGACGCATTCATGCTCCACACATCACATGTCCTGAGCCATGGGCCTGTTCACCATGCTCTATATACATATCTGAGTCTGTAACCAAAGTTACACTCTTACCTCCTCATTTTCAGGCTAGGAGCAACCTACACATATTCAACAATATGTGCCTCCAGGTTAACCCATAGGAGAACCTGTTTCACCATCACCAAGTCCTGACGATGATGGATCTATGGCCAGGGAAAACTACATGATATAATTCCACTATAATTAATTAGTGTCTTTTAGATGGATTGCAGGATTCAACCAAGTTATAACATGCAGATAATAAAGAACATTATATTATTATTGAAACCTCATCAACCTGATCCCGCATCACATGTTACCACTTGGCCTCTTGCCAACCATCCAGATCCATATCAAGGATCATACCATAGGATATCAATCCTTCATCATGTACTGTCACTGCCTCTCAAGGCTCACACCATTATCATGGGACAAACACATCATATATATAAACCCATAGAACAAATATCAAGGTAATGTTACTCATCACATATGTCACATAGCCCTTTCATGGCTACACATCACCTGCATGGTTAGGATACACAATAACCATAGATTCAACATATGAGTTATCATTCCAGATAATCTATTTATCAATATTACATTATTTGATGATCAAGCTTGTTAAGCACATTGTACCATAATTATGCTTATCCTTATCTCAGGATTAGTCAAGGTATTCACTTTTCATAACAATTATGTTGAGTATACAAGTCAACTACTATTGTTACCAATATCATTACTATTACCATCCACTATCATCATTATTACCATTTCTACCACTATGCACGCTACTAGTGCAACTATCATCATTCTCACTAGCAATTAAGCACAAGGGTTAATTCATGCATGTCATTACTATCATTATTGCCATCATTATTATGATCATCATCATTATTGTTATTATGCAATTGCCATCATCATCATTGTTACTATCATTAGCACTATCAGAGGTTGCAAGGCATCAACACAACTAACATCTTTGTTATCAACATATTATCATCATGGCTATGCCTTTAATACTACCATGTCATTTGATTGTTACTAAGCAAGGCATTACAACCGATTTTTTGGTTATTCATAAGCGTCTACTGTCATGATACTTGGGACAGTCACCAAAGGACCTAGCTACCCTCACCTAAGATCTCACAACCCTCACTATAGCTGACTTACACGGCTAGGCATGGGGGGCTGCACGTTGAGTAGCACTCAACCTGCTGCTCGAGTGCCCCCTCATAAGAGGACCGACGAGATGGGTGTCACGCGTCAGGGAGTGCTGCGCGGCTCACCTCATCGGGCGACACGGGTACCGGGTGAGCAAGCTGGGTGTCGGGAGACACAAGGCATGCAAGGCTACTGGGTGAGCAAAGACCAACTAGGCGAACAAGACGTTGAGCGAGCAGGCGTGTGGAGTGTATCAGGTGAGATGGCTATGCCGGGCGAGCAGGGCAAAACCACATGAGCAGGGCTTGTCGGGCGAGCCAAAGAAGTATCGGGTGAGCAAAGCCAGGGAGTTTGGGCGACACACGTGCAGGTGAGCAAGGGAAAACCGAGCGAGCAACAAAGGCTAGGTGAGCCAAGCTACTGGGCGAGCAGCCTGTCGGGAAGAGCTGGCTCAGGGCGAGAAGGGTCAGGTTGCTCACCCGCCCAAGGTACAAAAAGAGAAACTTTGCTCACTCCAACCGTGCAAGAAAGAACTAGGGTAAGGGTTGTCGGGCAGCACCTCCCCACACATCTCAACTAAGGTTCAAGCCATCTAAACGAGCTCACCATCTTGCCCAAGGTGAGAGGAGAGTCTTGCTCAAGCCACTAAGTCATGTGCTCACCTCAATTGGGTAGGAAAGAGGGGTGTTGCTCATGGCATTAGAGCTCAAGCTCACTCATCTAGACCAAGGGGAGAAAGGAGTGTTGCTCCCTAAACCCTAGAACTCAAGGATCGGCCAACATGCAAGATAGCTAAAGAACAACTCCAAACATGCAAGGGAAAGACTAAAGCAACAAGTATGAGAGTAAAGTAATTAGGGTTTAGAGTCATGCAACCCACCTTAAGCTCCAAGGAAGAAGATGCACGTCAAGCTCCAAGGGTATCTCAACCACCAATGCCACTCCAAGGATGTGTCTCGACCACCACCTTCTTTCTCCAAGGGTGTATCGGCCTCCAAGCTGATCACACAAGGGTGTGTCAGCCACCTTAGCTCCTTCTTCAAGGGTGTGTCGTGCATAAGAAGGAGAGGAACTAAAGGGACCTCAAGCTATGGAAGGGATCACCTATATATGAAGGAAGGGAGGAGAAAACAAGGTAAGCTCTTGCTATGTGTCGTCCACTCAAGGGACACTTGTCCACCAACTCAAGCCACCACTCTTGCAAGCTAAAAGACACTTGTCCAAGGTGTGCACCATGTGTTCTCCAAACAAGACCAAGGTTGGACCAAGCTTCATGGGCGACACACCAAGCAGCCTTAGGCCGATACAAGCTATACTTGGCCGACACAAGGCCCAAGCAAGCCCAAACAAGGAACTCCAAGGCCCAAACAAGCTCAACAAAGGCCTAAAGAACTCGAACAACAAGCCCAAGCCTTCCTCTCAACCCTAGAGGAAGCAAAGAGAGAGAAGAACACCTCAGAAGGTGACAAACTTGCTCCCAAAACCCTAGACTTGGGTTAATTGCAAGTAGCACCTCCAACTCTCAACAAAGCATAGCCAAACCCTAATCACCACTAAAAGGTGATTAGCAAGCATCAAACCATCAAGGTTAAGCAAAGCAAACAGGGTAAGCCCTAAACGCAGGTCAGGGTCCTTACAATCTAACCCCCTTGAGGGGATTTCATCCTCGAAATCCAAAGAGAAAAGAGAGGGATACTTCCTCCTCATCTCTTCCTCAAGCTCCCACGTGGCTTCCTCGACACCACGACGCTGCCAAAGAACCTTCACAAGAACCAGGTCCTTCTTCTTCAGCTTCTTAACTCTTCTGTCAAGTATCGCCACAGGACCTTCCTCGTAGGTCACATATGCATCAAGCTCGACCTCAACTGGCTGTATCACTGTACCTGAATCCGGATGACTTTTCTTTAACATACTGACATGGAACACTGGATGTAACCTGTGCAACTCAGGAGGTAACTCTATATCATAAGCTACTCTACCAACACGTGCTATCACTGGGTAAGGCCCCATATACCTGGGAGCTAACTTACCCTTCCGTCCAAACCTTAGCACTCCTTTCCACGGCAAGACTTTGAGATACACTTTGTCTCCTACCTGGAATTCCAACGGTCGTCGGCGATTGTCCGCATAAGACTTTTTCCTATCATGTGCTACTTTCAACTGTTGCTGTATCACCTTGATCTTTTCCGTCGTCTGCTGTACTAGCTCGGGGCCCAACAACTGATGTTCTCCTGATTCGTACCAACACAAAGGAGATCTGCACTTCCTCCCATACAAAGCCTCATAAGGATCCATGTTGATGCTTCGTTGGTAACTGTTGTTGTAAGCAAACTCTATCAAACTCAGATGTACATCCCAGTTGCCTAGAAACTGCAAAACACAAGCTCAAAGAAGATCTTCCAAAATCTAAATAGTCCTCTTAGACTGTCCATCTGTCTGCGGGTGAAAAGCTGTACTGAACCTTAACTATGTTCCCAACGCCTTGTGTAACTGTTCCCAAAAACGACTTGTGAACTGAGGACCTCTTTCAGAAACTATTGTTGCTGGCACACCATGCAAACAAACTATCTCATCCACATATACTCGAGCGAGCTTCTCAGCTGTATACGTCGTCTTCACAGGAAGGAAATGGGCAGACTTCGTCAATCTGTCCACTATCACCCAAATGGAATCATGATTCCTAGTTGTCCGGGGTAGACCAACTACAAATCCATGGTTATATGATCCCATTTCCACTGTGGTATCGACAAAGGTTGCAACATACCTACCGGATTCTGATGTTCAGCCTTCACTTGCTGACATACCGCACATCTAGCTACGAACTCAGCCACATCTCTCTTCAAACCGGGCCACCAATACAAGTCCTTCAGACTATGATATATCTTGGTGACACCTGGATGCATCACATACATTGACGTGTGTGCTTCCTCAAGCACCAACTTCCTCAGATCATCAGCATCTGGAACAACCATCCTATCACGATGGCATACTAGCCCATCATCAGACTCATGAAACCCATCACGCTTGTCGCTGCCGAACTCTGATCTGATCAACTGTACCGCTTCATCTGCCTGCTGTGCATCCTTGATCTGCTGCCTCAACGTAGGCTTGACTTGCATCTATGCAAAAAGACCAGACAACAAAGAAACTTCCATTTGCACATTCATCTGTCGCAGAGAAACAAACATCTCCCGCTTATGGCAAACCAGGGAACTCAACTGTGCCTTCTTTAAAGAAAGAGAAGACTTTCTGCTAAGCGCATCAGCTACCACGTTCGCCTTACCAGGATGATACTCGATAGTGCAGTCATAATCATTGATCAACTCCATCCATCGCCGCTGTCGCATGTTCAACTCTTACTGCGTAAAGATGTACTTCAGATTCTTATGATCCATAAAGATCTGACACACTTCCCCATATAGATAGTGTCTCCAAATCTTTAACGCATGAACCACTTCTGCCAGCTCCAAATCATGAGTCGGGTAGTTCTCCTCATGCTTTTTGAGCTGTCGTGAGGCAAAGGAAACCACATGATCTTCCTGCATCAACACACAACCTAAACCTTTCTTGGAAGCATCACAGAAAACAACATAGCCTTTCCCAGGCTCTGGCAAGATCAACACTGGAGCACTAGTCAGCTTCTCCTTCAACCTCTGGAAAGCTTGCTGACATCGATCATCACAAACAAAAGGTACATCCTTCCTGGTCAACTTCGTCATCGGCAAAGCTATTGAACTGAAGTCCTTGATAAACCTCTGGTAGTATCCTACTAGACCAAGGAAACTACAAACTTCTGTCGGCGTCTTTGGCTGTTCCCAATCTGCAACAGATTCCACCTTCTTCGGATCTACCTTGACTCCTTCAGCGGATATCACATGGCCCAAGAAGGTCACTTCATCCAGCCAGAACTCACACTTACTGAACTTGGCATACAACTGATGTTGGCGAAGAAGAGTCAATGCTCGACGAAGATGTTGCTCGTGCTCTAGCCTATCCCGACTATAGATCAAGATGTCATCTATGAAGACTACAACAAACTGATCTAAGAACGGACAGAACACTCTGTTCATCAGATCCATGAAAGCTGCAGGTGCATTGGTTAACCCAAACGGCATAACCACAAACTCATAATGACCATACCTTGTCCTGAAGGCTGACTTCGGTATGTCATCCGCTTTTATCCTCAACTGATGATATCCAGATCGTAGATCGATCTTAGAGAACACTGTAGCACCACACAACTGATCGAACAGATCATCTATCCTCGGCAACGGGTACTTGTCCTTGATCGTGACCTTGTTCGACTGTCGGTAGTCTATACACAACCGCATCTAACCATCCTTCTTCTTGACAAACAGCACTGGAGCACCCCAAGGCGACGTACTCGGTCGTATAAAACCTTTATCCAGCAACTCATGTAATTGTTTCTTCAACTCTGCCATCTCTGCTGGTGCCATTCTGTATGGTGTCTGCACAACTGGTTGCGTTCCTGGAACCAGATTGATCTTGAAATCAATCTCTCGGGGTGGGGGAACACCAGGAAACTCCTTAGGAAACACGTCTGCAAACTCAGGAACAACTGACACCTCCTCAAGGCTAGGACCTTTTGCCTTGGCATCCACTACGGTATCTACCACGTGAGCTAAGAACGCCTCACATCCTTGTTGTAACAACTTATCTGCCACCAGAGCTGATACTAAGCATGTCGGAAGAATCTTCCTATCTCCCTGGAAGATCCACTTCTCTCTAGCAACATCAAACACTACCTGCTTGGAACCACAGTCCAAGACAACCTTATACCTCTCTAAGGTATCCATCCCAAGGATAACATCGAAACCATGCATATCAAGTGGTATAAGATCCACTTGAATGCGATGTCCCGAGAAAGACAAAACACAAGTTGGGCACTCTTCTCGAAGCAAGGAGGAACCATCAAGAGGGGTTTCTAACAACAAACTATCCTTCTTACAGCTAACAGGTAAACGACAGTTCTCAAGCATACTATAGGCGATGAAAGAGTGTGTAGCACTCGGGTCAACCAGAACAGATATAAAGCAAGAAGAAGACATATCAGAATGAAATAACTCCATCTGACCTGTCACTACTCGCGGGTTGACTACCGCCTCCGGCTGATTCATAGCATAGAATCGGGCCGTTGCTTGCTATCCACGACCTCTGCTTCCTTGAGCAGACGATCCCGCTTGAGACGCCTGACCGCGTCCTCGACCTCTGCTACCACTGGGATGCGGTATCTCAGACTTTTGGAAACTCTATCTCGGCTGCTGTGTCACTTCAACATCTCTATTCGGGCAATTAAGCCTGAAATGCCCGACTTGTCCACAAAGATGACATGCCTTGTCCTCAAACTGTGGCCTAGCTGGCCCTGTCACTACCACAGAAGCCGAACTGTGCACCTTAGATGGTGAAGTACACCAGCACTTCTCATTGCTGACGGTGCTGAAAACCTGGGCTTCTTAAAGCCACCAAACCTTCGCCCTTGAAACTGAGCAGGTCTTTTAAGAGACATAGAGTCTCTTTTCTCCTGTACTGTCCTCTCGATCTGCCAAACTGATTCCATGAACGTAGCAAACCGCTCTCAGTTCTCCAACGCTGACACCGGGGTTGTCAACTCAGCACTTAAACCCTTCTCGAAATGTCTGATCCGTTCCTCATCCGTTGCCGCCATGTGAGGACAGAACCTCAACAAATCCATAAACTTAGCTTCATACTCGGTGACGTTCATCGTTCCTTATCGCAACTTCTCGAACTGACTGATCTTCTCATCCAAGTACATCTTTGGAAAGTATTTGGTGACAAACTCACGTCGAAACACTTCCCAACGGATCACCTCACCAGGCCGCTTCTCTTCTTCGATGGTCCACCAGTGACCAGCACTACCCTTCAGAAGGTAGACATCATGCTTTACCTTGTCTTCTTCAGGGATGTCAAGGATCTGGAAATCCTTCTCGAGACTTGTCAGCCATAGATCTGCATCTGCTGGATCAGCCGTTCCAGCATAATCCGAAGCTCCAACTCGGCGAAGCCGCTCAAAGGTCTTCCCAATACCCGATGCTTCTCCATGGGGAACCTGTGCTCGCGGAGGAGGCACTGGTAATCGCTCAACCATGAGATTCATCGTAGCCATTAACTGCCCCATAAGCTGTTGGTAGGCAGGGTGTTCAAGTATGGCTGGGTTAGGTTGGGGGACCTCAGGCACCCAATCTTCATGTGCCTGTCCATCAGCTCCATCCACCGATGCAGCATCACTATGCTCAGGAGCATGTTCTTCATGGTTTCCAGACATCTTGGCTTTTCTTCCGCTGAGGGCAGAAGATTTTGTAAGGAAACCTGGAAACTCATAAGAACAGACTCAACCTAGTCCTAGATCCCTGTAGACTCAGCGAACCTAAAGCTCTGATACCAAAACTTGTGGCAACACATCCCATTATCACACAGATAACGAGGTGTTACGCGAAAACATGCGGAAATCACCATAACCACAGCTAAACAAAAACACGGGTTAATTAAAAATGATTTCGAAAAACATATAAACTGTGGAACTATTACTTTCCAGTCCTCGTCCTGCACAGAAACATGTCATAAATATACATACATGAAAACTGATATGTGTCCATAGCTCAGAAACAACGGTTTATCCATCGCATGAGTTCACCACCTGTTCATATACATAAAGGCCCACATCCATCCGACAGCAGGATATACAAACATCATCGATCGTTCATCGTGAAACAATGTCAAAACATTGCCAAGGACCTGAGAGTACAGGGATGACTCTAGACTCTACAACAAAACACCCAAAATAGCAGCATATCCATTCCTTGCCTTCTACTGATCTTCTCGCTGCTCAGCCGCAACTCCGCGACCACGATCACGTCTACCTCGACCACCAAAAAAAGGGGTAAACCAGCGGAGTGAGACAATTGAACAATTTTCCTAGCGGGAGGCATAACTCCGCGCCAAAACTACAAAACCTTAAGATCAGTATTTATATGAGCAGATTACTAACAAAGAATATAACAGAAGCAATTATGAACAACAAGCCATCCTTAGTCTTACCAGCTGTATCAAAAGAGCATGTAACCAACATATTTCCCAATGGAACATGATTGACAAGATAAAACATATATGAAACTCACCACATAGGAGTAATGCACCTTAATTGCAAGATAATTAAAGTTATCTACACAAACAAGGCCTCAACCAATGTTTTGTGTTTGTCTTAAGCAGCATATACTAAACGGCTATTTTATGTGTTATTATGCCCTGAGGATTCGAATCGTACCATTCAAATCCAACCTTTGGCTGCGAAGCCTAAATCCAGTGCCATACCAGGTCAATGGAAGAGCCGGACTCCACGACCTCCCACCTCGTGGTCAGTACACGAGTACAACACAAGTAGGACCGTAGTCACATGCTGAAATGGTCTAAGCCACAGGGACAGCTCCATAGGCTACCCTCACTCTAGCCTGCCTTGGTACAGGTCTCGGCACTAGTAAAACTGAGCCACGGGCCTGTTCACCGTGCTCTGAGCCATGAACGCATTCATGCTCCATACATCACATGTCCTGAGCCATGGGCATGTTCACCATGCTCTATATACATATCTGAGTCTGTAACTGAAGTTACACTCTTACCTCCTCATTTTCAGGCTGGGAGCAACCTACACATATTCAACAATATGCGCTTCCAGGTTAACCCGTAGGAGAACCTGTTTCACCATCACCAAGTCCTGACGATGATGGATCTATGGCCAGGGCAAACTACATGATATAATTCCACTATAATTAATTAGTGTCTTTTAGATGGATTGCAGGATTCAACCAAGTTATATCATGTAGAGAATAAAGAACATTATATTATTATTAAAACCTCATCAACATGATCCTGCATCACATGTTACCACTTGGCCTCTTGCCAACCATCCAGATCCATATCAAGGATCATACCATAGGATATCAATCCTTCATCATGTACTGTCACTGCCTCTCAAGGCTCACACCATTATCATGGGACAAACACATCATATATATAAACCCATAGAACAAATATCAAGGTAATGTTACTCATCACATATGTCACATAGCCCTTTCATGGCTACACATCACCTGCATGGTTAGGATACACAATAACCATAGATTCAACATATGAGTTATCATTCTAGATAATCTATTTATCAATATTACATTATTTGATGATCAAGCTTGTTAAGCACATTGTACCATAATTATGCTTATCCTTATCTCAGGATTAGTCAAGGTAATCACTTTTCATAACAATTATATTGAGTATACAAGTCAACTACTATTGTTACCAATATCATTACTATTACCATCCACTATCATCATTATTACCATTTCTACCATTATGCACGCTACTAGTGCAACTATCATCATTCTCACTAGCAATTAAGCACAAGGGTTAATTCATGCATGTCATTACTATCATTATTGCCATCATTATTATGATCATCATCATTATTGTTATTATGCAATTACCATCATCAGCATTGTTACTATCATTAGCACTATCAGAGGTTGCAAGGAATCAACACAACTAACGTCTTTGTTATCAACATATTATCATCATGGCTATGCCATTAATACTACCATGTCATTTGATTGTTACTAAGAAAGGCAATACTACTGATTTTTTGGTTATTCATAAGCGTCTACTGTCATGATACTTGGGACCGTCACCAAAGGACCTAGCTACCCTCACCTAAGATCTTACAACCCTCACTATAGCTGACTTACACGGCTAGGCATGGGGGGCTGCATGCTGAGTTGTACTCAGCCTGCTGCTCGAGTGCCCCCTCATAAGAGGACCGGCGAGATGGGTGTCGCGCGTCAGGGAGTGCTGCGCGGCTCACCTCATCGGGCGACACGGGTACCGAGTGAGCAAGCTGGGTGTCGGGCGACACAAGGCGTGCAGGGCTACTGGGTGAGCAAAGACCAACTAGGCGAACAAGACGTTGAGCGAGCAGGTGTGTGGAGTGTATCAGGCGAGATGGCTATGCCGGGCGAGCAGGGCAAAACCGCGTGAGCAGGGCTTGTCGGGCGAGCCAAAGAAGTATCGGGCCAGCAAAGCCAGGGAGTTTGGGCGACACGCGTGCAGGTGAGCAAGGGAAAACTGAGCGAGCAACAAAGGCTAGGCGAGCCAAGCTACTGGGCGAGCAGCCTGTCGGGCAGAGCTGGCTCAGGGCGAGCAGAGTCAGGTTGCTCACCCGCCCAAGGTACAAAAAGAGAAACTTTGCTCACTCCAACCGTGCAAGAAAGAACTAGGGCAAGGGATGTCGGGAAGCACCTCCCCACACATCTCAACTAAGGTTCAAGCCATCTAAATGAGCTCACCATCTTGCCCAAGGTGAGAGGAGAGTCTTGCTCAAGCCACTAAGTCATGTGCTCACCTCAATCGGGTAGGAAAGAGGGGTGTTGCTAATGGCATTAGAGCTCAAGCTCACTCATCTAGACCAAGGGGAGAAAGGAGTGTTGCTCCCTAAACCCTAGAACTCAAGGATCGTCCAACATGCAAGATAGCTAAAGAACAACTCCAAACGTGCAAGGGCAAGACTAAAGCAACAAGTATGAGAGTAAAGTAATTAGGGTTTAGAGTCATGCAACCCGCCTTAAGCTCCAAGGAAGAAGATGCACTTCAAGCTCCAAGGGTATCTCGACCACCAAGGCCCCTCCAAGGATGTGTCTCGACCACCACCTTCCTTCTCCAAGGGTGTATCGGCCTCCAAGCTGCTCACACAAGGGTGTGTCGACCACCTTAGCTCCTTCTTCAAGGGTGTGTCGTGCATAAGAAGGAGAGGAACTAAAGGGACCTCAAGCTATGGAAGGGATCACCTATATAGGAAGGAAGGGATGAGAAAACAAGGTAAGCTCTTGCTATGTGTCGTCCACTCAAGGGACACTTGTCCACCAACTCAAGCCACCACTCTTGCAAGCTAAAAGACACTTGTCCAAGGTGTGCACCATGTGTTCTCCAAACAAGACCAAGGTTGGACCAAGCTTCATGGGTGACACACCAAGCTTCCTTAGGCCGACACAAGCTATACTTGGCCGACACAAGGCCCAAGCAAGCCCAAACAAGGAACTCCAAGGCCCAAACAAGCTCAACAAAGGCCTAAAGAACTCAAACAACAAACCCAAGCCTTCCTCTCAACCCTAGAGGAAGCAAAGAGAGAGAAGAACACCTCTCAAGGTGACAAACTTGCTCCCAAAACCCTAGACTTGGGTTAATTGCAAGTAGCACCTCCAACTCTCAACAAAGCATAACCAAACCCTAATCACCACTCAAAGATGATTAGCAAGCATCAAACCATCAAGGTTAAGCAAAGCAAACAGGGTAAGCCCTAAACGCAGGTCAGGGTCCTTACACAAAGGTTGACCACTCTAAAGGTACTAATCACCTAAGTACTTTAGAGGTACTTTTATTATAATCAATCTTGAGTTACTTTAATAGTACTCATTTAGTTCTGAGATCAATTGAACCTTCAATAGTTTTGACTAATAAACCTTCAAACGGTTTGGATCCACACCTCCAAACGGTTTGAGAACGTTTGGGCCTTCACACGGTCTAAGACCGTTTAGACCTCCAATCGGTCTTGATCAACCCTTTAAACGGTTTTGACCAATTGCAAATCAAATCAACTCATTCGGTCTTGAAACTGAATCATCCATTCAGTCTTGAAACCGAATCATCCATTCAGTCTTGAAACCAAATCATCCATTCGGTCTTGAAACCGAATCATCAACCATTCAATCTTGAAACTAAATCATCCATTTGGTCTTGAAACCGAATCCTCCATTCGGTCTTGAAAACCGAATCCTCCATTCGGTCTTGAAACTAAATCAATCTATTGGGTCTAGGGTTTGCAATCAAGGACCTTCTGACATTGAAACCATCCATCAATTGAACTATTGAAAGTACATCAGATTGTAGCCTTTGGATCTTCAACCATCCTCCACAATCAACCATTCACCTCCAAATGGTCTTGATACCATTTGGTCTCAAATGGTCTTGAGACCGTTTGACCTCCAAATGGTCTTGAGACCATTTGGGTCAACCAATCTTGAAATTGATTCCCTCAACTAGGGTTTCAATCAATTCAACCGATTAGGGTTTGAAATTAGTGGATCATCCATACATGGAACCTTTAAAATCAAATAAATTGGTATCATTGGATCATAATCCATTCTCATCAACATAGATCCTCCAAACAGTTGAGACCGTTTAATCTCAAATGATCTTGAGACAGTTTACTCCCAAACGATCTTGAGACCGTTTGGTTTCAATCGATCTTGAAACCGATTGGTTCCAATGTTGAAATAGTTTTCTCATGTACTTTGTTGAGGTGTGTGCTTAAGATTACATCCTCATCTTCAAGCTCCAGACCTTTGAAATTTGTTGTGATTCTTGTAGTAATTTCAACAACTAATCGAATGGAATTTTGAGAATGAAGAAAGAATCAACATATGATGAAGAAATGAAATCAATAATAACATTCAAGGTTTCAAGTTATATAACCCACCTTCAAAATTGAATCCAAGGTTCAAGCTTCACGTCCTAAATGGTGAATGAATCTTCCTCAACTTCCCAAGGCTCTTCTTCAAGTCTTTGAGTGAAAAGAATGACCAAGGTTGAAGATTGAATGGAGAAAAGAAGAAATTAAGCATTGAATTTTGATTTTCACCATGAAATCCAGGTTGAAGATGACTATGGAGCTTACCTACAGGTTGGGGAACGTCCTCCTGTTTCTCCTAAGCTCCCTTGTGTTCAACCAAAGCAAGGAAAGAAAGAAGGGTCGAAAAAGCCTTTCATTTGAGTTGGAAATGAGATGTTTATAAGGAAATTTCAATGAGAGAGAAAGTGATAATTAATTCCTTCAACTCCCAAAATTGGTGCCACATACTCCCCTCAATATCTTGCATACGAAGCCATATCCCCAACCTTGAAATTCCTCTTCATTATCCATAAATTAAAGGAAAACAAATTAAGCACCTTAACCATTATAATAATAATATCCAAAATTGAGTGGATATTACTTTTTAGTTAACTAATGTGAGTGGGCTCTCCAATCACTTTAGATATTTCGTGGACTTTGCAAGGCATAAGGACGTTCACACTTATGCAAATTCAACCATCTCATTTTTGGTTGAAGGGCACTTCTATTAATATATTTATTTTTGCATTAAATTGAATTAGGGTTTCAATTATGCTTAAATCTTGATTATTTTAATATCAAGATTCTCTCTCCTCCAAAGTGATTCAAATGAGATGCCCCTCTCATTTTGTTTTCTATAATTGATACCAAGAAATATTAGGGACTCTCTAGAAGTGGTATTTTGCATATTGAACCCTACGTTTTGGGTAAATTGCACATTACACCAAAACTAGGTTTTAATGCACAACATTGCTCAACAAACTCTTTCTTGGTACTCATCCTACCACAAGCCATACCTATGCATCATTCTCATTATTATGATGCTTCAACATCTGAGTAACATTTTATCATGTAACATTTGCAAGTTAACCCCTCAACTTGGGTAATTTGTACTTTAATCCAAAATTGGCAAAACATTGTTTCAACATTATTCAAAAAGGACTAAAATTGAAACATAAGCTCCTCTTGAGCCTTAATTACTTTTCGAGAGATAAGAGCAAGCATATAATTATCCTTATCAAACAAAACATCTAGGGTTAAAGCATAACCCAAGTCAGGGATGTTACAAATTATCCACCCCTAACAGCTTATAGGCTACCTTTCCAATCCGTTCAATGATTGGATAAGGCCCTATAAATCTAGGAGTTAACTTTCCATTCTTTCCAAATATAAGGACACCTTTCCAAGGTGAGACCTTGAGGTATACTCTGTCTCCAACTTGGAATTCTAAAGGTCTTCATCATTTTTCAGCATATGAATTCTGTCTATCCTGTACAACCTTTAACTGTTGTTGTATTACTTTAATCTTTCCAGTTGTCTGCTGCACAAGCTCTGGACCCAAAAGTTGATATTCTCCTATTTCCTACCCAACATAACGGAGATCTACAACGTCTACCATATAATTCTTCATATGGTGTCATATCAATATTGTGCTGATAGCTATTATTGTAAGCAAATTCTATCAAGCTCAGGTGTAGATCCCAACTTCCTATAAACTGAAGGACACATGCCCTAAGAAAATCCTCCAAAGTTTGTATGGTCCTCTTAGATTGCCCATCTGTCTGTGGGTGAAAGGTAGTACTAAACCTTAACTGCATACCCAAAGCTTTATATAGTCGTTCCCAAAAATGACTCGTAAACTGGGGACCTCTATCAGAAACAATAGTAGCCGGAACCCTGTGCAACCACACTATCTCATCTACATATATCTGTGCTAGCTTCTCATTAGTGTAGGTTGTTTTGATAGGAAGGAAATGTGTTGTCTTATTCAACCTATCAACAATCACCCATATAGAATCATGACCTTTGGTTGTTCTAGGTAGACCAACCACAAAGTCCATGGTCACATGATCCCATTTCCACTGTGGTATAGGCAAAGGTTGCATTGTTCCTGTGGGCTTTTGATGTTCATCTTTAACCCACTGACACACCGGACACCGCATCACAAACTCAGCTACATCCTTTTTCAATCCTGGCCACCAATACATATCCTTCAAGTTACGATACATTTTGGTGCTCCCTAGATGCATTGCATACATCGAAGAATGAGCTTCCTCCAAGACTAACTTCCTTAAGTCATTGGCATTAGGTACTACCATTCTACCATGGTAATAGACTACTTGATCCTCTGACTCATGAAAGCCATCTCATTTCTCACTACCATACTCTGACTTGATCTGCTGAACTACAACATCAACTTGCTGTGCTTCTTTAATCTACTGTCTCAGAGTAGGTTTCACATGCATCTCGTCTAAGAGCCCGACTAACAACGATACCTTAAGATGTATATTGTCTTTCCTCAAGGAGATAAGCATATCTCTTTTAAAGCACACTAAGGAATTCAACTGTGCTTTATCTAAGGCTGGTGATGATGATTTCCTACTTAGTGCATTAGCTACTACATTAACCTTCCCTGGATGATAATCAATTGTACAATCGTAGTCCTTGATTAACTCCATCCAGTGGCATTGTCTCATGTTCAACTCATGTTGTGAAAAGATATATTTTAGATTCTTATGGTCTGTGAAAATCTGGAATGTTTCTCCATAAAGATAATGCCTCCAGATCTTCAAGGCATGGACCACAGTGGATATCTCTAGATCATGTGTCAGATAATTCTCCTCGTGTTTCTTAAGCTGTCGAGAGGCAAAAGAAATCACTTGATTATCCTGCATCAACACACATCCTAGACCATTCTTAGATGCATCACATAAAACTATATACCTCTTCCCTTACTCAGGTAACACCAGCACATGTGCAGTTGTTAACCTTTCTTTCAACAGCTGGAAAGAATGTTGACACTTATCATTCCAGACAAAAGGAACCTCCTTCCTAGTCAACTTGGTTAGGGGTAAGGCTATAGAACTGAAGTTCTTAATGAACCTCCTATAATAGCCTGCCGGTCCTAGGAAACTACGTATCTCCGTCGGTGTTTTTGGTTGTTCCCATTGCAGGACAGATTCTACCTTCTTAGGATCAACACAGATACCTTAGGGAGATATTACGTATCCTAGAAAAGAAACTTCTGGTAACCAAAACTCACATTTTATAAACTTAGCATACAGTTTATGCTCTCTTAGCAAAGTTAAAGCCTGACAGAGGTGCTGTTCATGTTTTTGAGCATCTCTGCTGTATACCAAGATGTCATCTATGAAGACTACAATGAATTGATCAAGAAAAGGCCGAAAGATTCTATTCATGAGTTCCATGAATGCAACTGGTGCATTAGTTAGTCCAAACAACATAACTATGAACTCATAGTGACCATACCTTATGCTAAAGGCATACTTAGGTGTGTCACTCTCCTTGATACACAACTGATGATATCCTGACCTCAGATCTATCTTAGAGAAGACAGTTTCACCACACAACTGATCAAACAAGTCATCGATCCTTGGCAGAGGATACTTGTTCTTTATGGTTACTTTATTCAACTATCTGTAATCAATGCATAACCACATCGATCCATCCTTATTCTTGACAAAGAGAACTGGAGCACCCTATGAGGAAGTACTCGGTTGGATAAAACCTTTCTCAAGAAACTCTTGCAACTATTTTTTGAGCTCTGCCATCTCAACAGGTGCCATTCTATACGGTGTTTGTGCTATTGGTTGCGTGCCCGGGATTAGATTAATCTCAAAATCAATCTCTTAGGGCGGAGGTATACCTAGAAGTTCCTCAGGGAACACATCTTCAAACTCCCTAACTATCGGAACTTCAAAAGGATTAGAGCTCTCCATAGTGGTGTCTACCACATGGGCCAAGAATGCAAAGCATCCTTGTCTCATCAGCTTCTCAGCTACTAAAGCCGACACTAGACAAGTTGGAAGAATCTTTCTATCTCCCTGAAAGATCCATGTGTCACCATCATCTTTGAACACAGCTTGCTTGGACTCACAATCCAAGACAACCTTATACTTTTCTCGGGTGTCCATCCCAAGGATTATATCGAACCTGTGCATCTCAAGTGGTATAAGATCCACCTGAATGTGATGTTCAGAAAAAGGAAAGAATGTAGGGAGAACACACCTCCCGCAACACTGTAGATCCCATCAAAGGGGTTTCTAATAACAAACTATCTGCCCTATGACCAGCTGTCATGTGTGGACATAACCACAATAGCTCCATGAACTTAGCCTCATACTCGCTAATGTTCATCGGTCCTTGTCTTATCTTCTCAAACTGAGATATCTTTTCATCTAGGTAAGTCTTAGGGAAGTATCTAGTGATGAATTCTCATCAGAATTCTTCCCATCTGACCTTGACAGCTGGCCTCTTGCCCTCTTCTATTGTCCACCAGTGGCCAACACTCCCTTTTAAAAGGTACACTGCATGTCTCACCTTTTCAGCTTCTGAGATATTGAGGATTCTGAAAGCCTTCTCCAGATCAGTCAACCATAAGTCAGCATTTGTTGGGTCAACTGTACCAGCATACTCTGTGGATCCTACCTGGTGAAGCCTCTCAAAAGTCTTGCCGGCTCCCTATCCCTCATTGTGGGCTGGTGCTCTAGGTGCAGGTGGTGGCATCCTATTCACCATATGCATCATAGTTGCCATAAACTGCCCAAATAGAGCATGGAAAGCTGGGTTCTCTATCATGTCTGGGTCAAAATGAGGATGTTCAGGGACTGGTTCATCCCTAGCCTGGTCCTTTGCACCTCTTCTTGGTGCAGCAATGCTGCTCTCAGCAGGATGTTCTTCGTGTGATCCAGACATCTTCAAGTTCTTCTTCTTCTCCTATATGAGTAGAAGTCACTATCAGATAAACTTGAAGACACTAGAACAGACTGAACGACCTTAATCCTATGTCTCTATAGACTCAACGAACCTAGAGCTCTGATACCACTAATTGTGGCACACCAATCGAATAAAACATGATTAACTAAGCGGAAGCGATAATTTGCAGCGGATTAACAAAAATCACTAAAAATTAAAGCCATTTACAAAGAGATCCATATGCTGGAAAACTCTTTCAAAAAGAACCAAAGTAATTCAATTACATTCTAGTTCACAAGTATATATCTTGTATAATTCCTTCTCAAGGATTACATTTTACAAACATACTTAATGCCCTGAAGAGATGAAGTATATTGTTCATGCTCCAACTGACCATGATTACGTAAAGCATCGGTACCACACAAGGTCAATGGAAGAGTCGGACTCTAAGACCTCAACCTTCTCGGTCAGTACAAGATTATATGGCAGAGACATCATGTGTCAAACTGCAATTAGCTTGCCAGGGTATAGTGGCATCTTCACTATAGAGTTATAGCCCACAACATATACTCTCTTCAGGGTTATGGCCCGTAGCCAATGCCTGGTATCATATCATGGAGTCATGGCCCATAGCCATACTCATACTAGGGTATGGTCCGTAACCAATCCTGTACATAGGATATAGCCCACAAACATTCCTATGGGGCATAAGGATATAATTGTCCAATTACCCCCACATATTAAAAAATATGCGCTCTGAGTTTAACTTGTTTCACCATTCAACAAATTCTGATGCTGATGGATCTATGGTCAGGGAAACTACATTATATGATATCACTTGATTAATTAAGTGTATTACCATATTCTTTTAGCATCAAACAAGTTTCCAAACATTAATTATTTTAATAATTGCTACAAAGAATGTGTAATACTTTCATCAAGTACTGTTCAAATCTTTAATAGAGCATTGGGATCTCAATCCCTCATCTCATCAGGAGCATTCTCATCCTTTCACAAACTCATCATCATGATTATAAAAAATGGGTATTCAAACCCTCAGTTCATCAAGGAACATTTGTTACCACTCATCAGGTAACTAATACCTTCATGTCACCTGACCAAGGGAAACATGATACTTGCTACACAAGTATTTCACATGGCTCACAAAGTCCATTTCATCTCTTGTTACCTCTCACTAGGCAACAAAGCATGTTATGGCTTACAAGTCCCATTAACAATAATAAATGAAACACCATAGCTCATACCTGGCTATGCTCATCATCTCATTATACCTGCATCATTAATACACTTGATAATAGTTATATCAATTACATTTTAGCACCATGCTATGCAAAGTAACACCACTTGTACTCTTATTAGGGTTAGGGTTTCCCAATTCATATCAATCAGGGTTACTCATCCCCTTACACAAATTAGGGCTAGATTTTCAAATTAGGGTTTCATAATACATAACATCACCCTGGATTAGGGTTTCACATCACATTACTCTGTATTAGGGTTTCTCATCACATCATTACCTTGAATTAAGGTTTCTTATATCATTCCCCCTAAAATTAGGGTTTCATGTAGCTTTACCCAAAATTAGGGCTTTCATGAAGCATTCCCTTAAATTAGGGTTTTTCATTAAAATACCATGAATTACGGTTTCTCATATCATTACCCTAAATTAGGGTTACACCATCACCCTAGATTAGGGTTTCACATCACATTACTCTATATTAGGGTTTCTCATCACATCATTACCTTGAATTAAGGTTTCTTATAACATCCCCCCTAAAATTAGGGTTTCATGTAGCTTTACCCAAAATTAGGGTTTTCATGAAGCATTCCCTTAAATTAGGTTTTTTCATTAAAATACCCTGAATTAGGGTTTCTCATATCATTACCCTAAATTAGGGTTACACCATCACCCTAGATTAGGGTTTCACTTAAGTTTACCTTAAATTAGGGTTAGAGCTCATCAACCTTCTCGATTAAGGTTTCATGATCTCATCATCATGGATCAAACCCCAATTAAATATTTTAATCATGTTGAAAGTGTTGAGGATAAATCACTACATGATTATCACTCATGTATAAGTTCCTCTCTCTCATCCTCTCTAGGAGGTTAATTACCTTAATCTTGATTAAATTGAATCATCTTGAATGAAGAGTAGACATAGTGTATTAAGTCATTGCTTCCGTAAGCATCATAGGTTGACCACTCTAAAGGTACTAATCACCTAAGTACTTTATAGGTACTTTTATTATAATCAATCTTGAGTTACTTTAATAGTACTCATTTAGTTCTGAGATCAATTGAACCTTCAACAGTTTTGACTAATAAACCTTCAAACGGTTTGGATCCACACCTCCAAATGATCTGAGAATGTTTGGACCTTCACACGGTCTAAGACCGTTTAGACCTCCAATCGGTCTTGATCAACCCTTCAAACGGTCTTGACCAATTGCAAATCAAATCAACTCATTTGGTCTTGAAACCGAATCATCCATTCGGTCTTGAAACTGAATCATCCATTCGGTCTTAAAACCGAATCATCAACCATTCGATCTTGAAACTGAATCATCCATTCGGTCTTGAAACCGAATCCTCCATTCGGTCTTGAAAACTGAATCCTCCATTTGGTCTTGAAACCGAATCAATCTATTGGGTCTAGGGTTTGCAATCAATGGACCTTCCGACATTGAAACCATCCATCAATTGAACTATTGAAAGTACATCAGATTGTAGCCCTTGGATCATCAATCATCCTCCATAATCAACCATTCACATCCAAATGGTCTTCAGACCGTTTGACCTCCAAACAGTCTTGAGACCGTTAGGGTCAACCAATCTTGAAATCGATTCCCTCAACTAGGGTTTCAATCAATTCAATCGATTAGGGTTTGAAATTTGTGGATCATCCATACATGGAACCTTTAAAATCAAATAAATTAGTATCATAGGATAATCATCCATTGTCATCAACATAGATCCTCCAAACAGTTTGAGATCGTTTGATCTCAAACGGTCTTGAGACCGTTTACTCCCAAACGGTCTTGAGACCGTTTGGTTTCAATCGATCTTGAAACCGATTGGTTCCAACGTTGAAACTGTTTGCTCATGTACTTTGTTGAGGTGTGTGATTAAGATGACATCATCATATTCAAGCTCCAGACCTTCGAAATTTTCTATGATTCTTGTAGTAATTTCAACAACTAATCGAATGGAATTTCGAGAATGAAGAAAGAATCAACATATGATGAAGAAATGAAATCAATAATAACATTCAAGGTTTCAATTTATATAAACCGCCTTCAAAATTGAATCCAAGCTTCAAGCTTCACGTCCTAAATGGTGAATGGATCTTCCTCAACTTCCCAAGGCTCGTCCTCAAGTCTTTGAGTGAAAAGAATGACCAAGGTTGAAGATTGAATGAAGAAAATAAGAAATTAAGCATTGAATTTCGATTTTCACCATGAAATCAAGGTTGAAGATGACTATGGAGCTTACCTACAGGTTGGGGCACGTCCTCTTGTTTCTCCTAAACTCCCTTGTGTTCAACCAAAGTAAGGAAAGAAAGAAGGGTTGAAAAAGCCTTTCATTTGAGTTGGAAATGAGATTTTTATAAGGAAATTTCAATGAGAGAGAAAGTGATAATTAATTCCTTCAACTCCCAAAATTGGTGCCACATACTCCCCTCAATCCCTTGCATACGAAACCATCTCTACCACCTTGCAATTCCTCTTCATTATCCATAAATTAAAGGAAAACAAATTAAGCACCTTAACCATTATAATAATAATATCCAAAATTGAGTGGATATTACTTTTTAGTTAACTAATGTGAGCGGGCTCTCCACTCACTATAGATATTTCGTGGCCTTTTCAAGGCATAAGGACGTTCACACTAATGCAAATTCAACCTTCTCATTTTTGGTTGAAGGTCACTTCTATTAATATATTTATTTTTACATTAAACTGAATTAGGGTTTCAATTATGCTTAAATCTTGATTATTTTAATATCAAGATTCTCTCTCCTCCAAAGTGATTCAAATGAGACACCCCTCTCATTTTATTTTCTCTAATTGATACCAAGAATAATTAGGGACTCTCTAGAAGTGGTATATTGCATATTGAACCCTAGGTTTTGGCTAAATTGCACATTACACCAAAACTAGGTTTTAATGCACAACATTGCTCAACAAACTCTTTCTTGGTACTCAGGCTACCACAAGCCATACCTATGCATAATTCTGATTCTTATGATGCTTCAACATCTGATGAACATTTTATCATGTAACATTTGTAAGTTAACCCCTCAACTTGGGTAATTTGCAATTTAATCCAAAATAGGAAAAACATTATTTCAACATTATTCAAAAAGGACTAAAATTGAAACATAAGCTCCTCTTGAGCCTTGATTAATTTTCAAGAGATAAGAGCAAGCATATAATTATCCTTATTAAACAAAACATCTAGGGTTAAAGCATAACCCAGGTCAGCGATGTTACAGAGCAAACCTCTGTTGCTTTATAGGGTCGGTTTTTTTAGCAATAACTGACCTTACAAGACCTCTGGGAAGCTTAAGACAATACTTTCTTGGTCGACAATTTTCTCGACCAAAATCCTCTCGGTCTACATATTTCTCGACTGAGCAAACCTCTGTTTCTTTATAGGGTTGGTTTTTTTAGCAATAACTGAACTTACATGACCTTTCTAGGGTCGGTTTTTAGGAATAACCGACCTTACATCCTCTTCTTTCTCACTTGGGTTAGGTTTTTTACAGCTTCTTAGGTCCATTTTTACTCAATAAGGTCGATTTTCTTTGGTAAAAAAAATCGACCCTATTGAGCAAATTCTATAGCGACGACCACTTAGGAGTCAGTTAAAAAGTGACGCTACAGGCTTAAAAAAATTGACGCTATAGACCATTATTTTAGTAGTGTGTTAATGGTGATGGCCTTGTGTATGGCATTAAAGTAGTATGAAGTGGTTATGTGACAAGTTTATATCTTATACATTTTATATCTTCTGAAGTTTCAATCTACCCTTACCTTTGTAGAATCTTTTTAGGGTTGGTACGTAACTTGATTGATGCAGTACAAAAGATACCCAATTAGCTTAACTAATCAAGTGAAACCCTAATCATGTACTGCCATTTGCCATAGATCCATTCCAATGTTAGAACTTATTGTATGGTGAAACGAGTCTTCTAAAGGAAACTTAGAGTGCATACTATTGAGTATGCGAGGTGCAAGTGACTATGTGTCCTTGTCATCTTGACCCCAATTGTTTTAGAATGGTTGTGGTCGTGTCTCGATGATAATATATGCATGAGATGTGATTGGAGGACAACAATGGTTGTACCTCAGTGATTGGGTTTGTATACCCTTGTTTCTAGCATCGTGACCTATACTAAGGTGGGCTAGGTGTTTTCAGCTTGCCTATAAGTCGTTGTTGGTAGCTTGACTGATATGTCACTACGTTCCATATTTTTATTGACTAAGTAGTTTTAGAGAAGATCTTATAGTACAAATCTTCCTTGATCTTGTATGGAACTAATTGCGACCAGGCGATGGTCAGTTGGAATTTGGGTTGTACAACTTAAATTCCCCATAGCTTAATGAAAGATGTAATACAGTCGTGTAGTATATTTGTTTAGGATTAAACATGTTTCACATTATATGTTTACCCTACCGTATTTCTTATATTACTCGGTTGTATTATAATGTGGTAAGAGAAATCAATTGGTATACATTCTCTTCGTATTCCTTCTAAATACATAAAATTTTCTACTTATCTATTGATGCGTCTTGACCTGCCTAGTCTTTGTAATCAATTTTTAAGTTATTCATTTAGTTGAATCTTCTCATCCTTTTTAATAATGTTATTTCCTAACTAAGCATAATCTGTGTTTCAATAGTTGTTGGAGGAGAGTTATATCTCTCACTAGGTCAAGAGTCTCACCCTTGTGGTTTGCCACATCTTTTAGGTGGTCATGTGCAACATGGTAGAGATCGTGTTGTGGACCATGAGCAGCTCAGAGATTTGTGAGCATGGAACGTTGGATAAGATGTTGTGTTGTAGTAGAGTCCTATGTGATGTCCCTGTACTCTTATATCCAAGAGGGTTGTGTTTTGTAGATGTTATGTACCTTGATACGTGTTTTGGCAATATGCCTTGGTAGTATATATGGATTGTACATGTGAACACATTATCTTTTATGTAGGTGTGTGGGAGTCATATAGTATACAAATGTACATATATGCCTTGATATGTGATATGGTACAGTTTGTTGACTTAGATGTAATATGTTTCTGCACATAATGTTTCTATGAGATCGATTTTAATATACAATGTTTTGTGGTAGTGTGCTTGTTTAGATGTTAATCACACACTTTTGGTTTTGAGTTATCTCATCGTGTGGCATCGGGTTGTCACGTGACAAATAGGTTGGTATCAGATCACTAGGTTTGTTGAGTCTACATGGACATAAGACTAGGGTTTGTGTCTTTTCTTGTGTTATCCAGTATATCTGATTGCAGCTTCTGCTTATGCAGAAGAAGAAGATATGTCTACAAAACATGAAGAACATGTTGAGAGTAGTGTTGTTGCACCAGGAGGTGGTGCCAAGAGGCATGCCAGATTATATGGAGTTCCCGAAGTGCCTCAGTTCAGCCCAACAACTATGTCCAATCCTTTCTATTCCATGTTTGGATAGTTTATGGCCACGATATCACATATGGAAGATAGAGTGCTCGTACCTCAAGCGAGAGCATCCATCCCTAATGTGGAATCCCAGGGTTCTAGGAAAACTTTCGCGAGGTTGAGGCATGTGGGGGCGATAGAGTATGCAGGTAAGGTAGACTCGGAAGATGCAAACATGTGGCTAACAGAGATAGATAAGTCCTTTAAGATCCTCAATATCTTGGAAGAGGATAAAGTGAAACATGCAATTTACATGTTGAAGGGCAGCACTAGCCATTGGTGGGCCATTGAGGAAGAGAAGAGGCCTGGTATCGTAATTGGTTGGGAAGACTTTTGGTGGGAGTTCATGAGTTGATACTTCCCAGAGACGTATCTTGATGAGAAGACATTGTAGTTTGAGAAGATTCAATAGGGATCAATATTGATCAACGAGTACGAGGCCAATGTAACACCCCTGACCTGGGTTATACTTTAACCCTAGGTGTTTTGATTAAGAAAGATGATTAAATTCTTAATCTAATCTTTGAAAGGTAATTAGGGTTCAAGAGGAACTTATATTGCAATTCTAGTCCTTTTTGAACATTGTTGAAATCAATGTTTTGCCTGTTTTGGACTAAAGTGCAAATTACCCAAGTTGAGGGGTTTAAGTGCAAATTGTGCATGATAATATGTTCCTCATGTGTTGAAGCATCATGAGAGTAAAGATGATGCTGAGGTATGGCTTATGGAAGCCTGAATACCAAGAAAGAGCTGATAAAGCAATGTATGTGCATGAAAACCTAGTTTTGGTGTAATGTGCAATTTACCCAAAACCCAGAGTGTAATATGTAAATTACCACTTCAATAAGGTCCCGAATGTTTCTTGGCATCAAGTAGAGTAAAGAAAATGAGAGGGGCGCCTCATTTGAATTAAGTTGGAGGAGAGAGAATCTTGATATTAAAATATTCAAGATTTAATCCTAATTGAAACCCTAATTCAATTTAGTGCAAAAACAAATATCATAATTGAAGGGCCTTCAACCAAAAACGAGATGGTTCAATTTTCTCAAGTGTGAACACCTTTGTGCCTTTGCTAGGCCACGAAAATATCTCAAGCAAGTGGATAACCCACTCACCATTATTATAAAGAAAAGTAATATCCACTCAAATTGGGATATTATTATAATATGATCTAAGGTGCTTAATTTTCTTTTCTTTAAATTGAGGATAATTGAGAGGAATAAGAGGCAAATGAGATAGCCTCGTATCCAAGGAATGAAAGGGGTAAGAGGCGGCACCAATTTTGGAATTAAATGCATTTTTATAAGGCATTTTCTCTCTCATGGAATTTCTTATAAAAGTACCTTTACCAAGTCAAAACAAAGGCCATTTCGGATTCTTTTCTTTCCCCTTGCTTGGAAAACGACTAAGGAGCTGTGGAGGAGCAGGAGGACGAACCCAACCTGTTGGTAAGGTCCTTGACTTTCGTTCTCCTTGATTCCATGGTGGAAATAAAAAAAATCATTGATTTCTTCTTATTTCGATCTCCTCTTCAACCCTAGCCAACTGTTTCATCCAAAAGCTTGGGGACGAGCCAAGGGGGAGTTGCAAAAACTTCATCCACCATTGTTGGCGTGATCTTGGATCTTTGAAGCTCAATTGGAGGTGTGTTTTATAACTTGAACCCTTAATATTGTTATTGCATTCAATTCCTTATCAAATGTTGATGCTTTCTTCATTTCCGAAATTTATTTTGGTTGATTGATGAAACCACCATGGAAATCACAAAAAATTTCGTGGGTTTGTAGCTTGAATATGATGATGTCATCACAAGCACACACCTCAATTAATATCTTAGGCAAACAATTTCAAAATTTGGGACCAATCGGTTTCAATGAAATTGGTTAAACGATTTCAACAAATTGATTGAAACCAAACAGTTTCAAACTGTTTGGAGTGGTTAACCATTTGCAATGGTTGACCGTTTGAGGAAATATGCTGATGTAATTGGATATTGATCCAATGGGTTCAATTGGTTTGATCTTAATGGTTTCAATTGTGAATGATCCCTAAAATGCAAACCCTAATTGTTTATGGCAGTAATAACTCAGTATACTATGTCAATCGTAGTTGTTTGTATTTGATTGGATGGTTGATGTAACCAAATTAAGTGGAGAGAATGATAGAAATGAATTCATACATGAGTATGATTCATATGGTGATTTAAGGTATGATCCTTGGTAAAGAGATCAAGAAACCCTAATTGAGAAGGTTAATGAACCCTAACCCTGATTTAGGGAAATTCTGAGTGAAACCCTAATCTAAGGTAATAGTGTAACCCTAATTAAGGGTAATGACTTGGGTAACTCTAATTTAAGGTAATGAAATGCCAAACCCTAAATGGATGAATAATGAATCCCTAATTTATGGGTAGTTGAATGAAACCCTAATTGGGATGATTAGTGAAACTCTAATTGAGGGTGATTCCATGAGAAACTCTAATTGAGGGTGATTCAATGTGAAACCCTAATTGAGGGCGATGTCATATGAAACCTTAAACCTAACACATAGTAAAGCTATGTGAAACCCTAAATTTGGGCTATAGTGCATGGAATTCTAATCATGGGCAATATGATGAAAAATCATAATCCTAATGTCTGGGTAATGATATGAGTAAACCTTAATGATGAAATAATGGGTAATACCCTATAACGATAAAATATCTCAAGTGTTTGACTATAGGCAACCTTATAATAAGAAATGCCTTAACTTGAGATGATTCCATATCATTGAAGATAGTTGGACAATCCTTGTGTGTGATCTATGCACATCATGGTAAAGGTGATAGTTTGGTGGATGAAAGTATTAAGATGTGAGATTCCTTATTATAATATAAGTTAATAAACTCAAGTAAGATAGAAGTGATGAGGGAAGTGATATATTGATACATGATAGATATCACATTTAGCATTTCAGGGTTGATATACCTTGATGCATCTCAAATCCAATATTTTTGGATAAGATACACAAGGAGAGTGTTATGTAAATTGTTACAATGAAATGTAATGAGTTTAACATACTTGATAAGTAAGCTAAAATGAGTATTATGTAATCATACCATGATAAGGATGAGAGATAAACTCATACCTTGTGTTGATGATCATTTAATGATAAATAATAAGAATATTAAATACTTGGAATGTCGATGGATGCTCCTAGATGTATGGAACAATATATTAGGGTTGGATTGATAAAATGAACATGAAACCCTAATTGATGTGAATAGTAAACCCTAACCCTATGGAGGAAATAGTGGTGTTACTATTATATTACATGAGTTAATATGTCATTGTTGCCTAGTGAAAGGTGACAAGATGTTTAATGGCCTTGTGAGTCATATGGTTAGATGTTACCTAGTAAGAGGTAACAAGATGTTTCATGGGCATGATTGAGCCCTGAATGTGGTGTAATCCTCTTGTGTTGATAAGGGTTGATTCCCTGTGTTATTGTGAAAAGGATTTATATCCTGTGATAGTATGATGGTCTTAATGACCTTTGGGCATGATGAGCCCTGAATGAGGTGTATTCCTCTTATGTTGATAAGGGTTGATACCCTGTGATATTGTGAAAAGGATTTATATCCTGTAATAATATGATGATTGGTGTAGTCTCAAGAATGGCAAGTGAATATTACCATGTGTTGATCATATGAGAAATTATGTTTCATATGTTTTATATCTTTTCAGGTTTTGATATTTATATGCTTGCTAGAAGTGAATTAGGGTTTGTATGTCCACTTGTTTGATGCAGCCTTAATTCACCCAATTGGCATAACTAATCAAGTGCAACTCTAATCATGTAGTGCCCTTTGCCGTAGAACCATCTTCAGTGTCAGAACTTGTTGGATGGTAAAATGAGTATTCCTAAGGGAAACTCGGAGCACATATTATTGAATATGCGGGGGTGGCAGGTTGAGGATATATATACTTGTCATCCACAATTGCAGGTAATGGAGGATGGCTATGGTCATGCCTCAAATATTTGATGTGATTGAGGACAGTTGCGGTTGTACCTCGGATTAGAGGGTTTTGTATACCCTATTTTCTAGTGTCATAACTTGTACCAAGTACGGACTAGTTGTTATCAGTTGACTATATGTCACTATTGGCAGTTTGACTGGTATGTCACTGCAGTTTACTCGTACTGACCGAGGGGAAGAGATCTTAGGATACCGGCACTCCTAGATCTTGTACGGAACCGAATATCCCTTCGCAGGGGTCGGTTGGACTTTGAATGGTACGATTCAAATTCCCCAGGGCATAATAAAAAACGTAATACAACTGTATAGCATATCTGTTTAGGGTTATACATGACGCTTCACATTTGATGATAACCCTTGTTTGTTCTCTTTACATAAAATGATGCTTAGTATAATTTAGAGATAGAAATTATACTTATGTTGTGGATATGCATAAGACTGTAAATGTGTACATACATTAGTCATGCTTATGTTGATATCTTACTGTTAGTGTTGATTATAATCATGATGCTAGATATCTCATGTTGATAGTTATGTTTCACATGCTATCCATGCCTCTATAATTAGAAATACCTGGCAGAGGCTTAATGCCTATAATTAGGGTTGTTAAAGTCCAATGCCTGGCTGTGTAATCAGAATTGGTATAGTCCAATGCTTGAAGCATTTATACCTGATTGATATAGTTTAATGCTTGAATAAGACATGATGATTTATATAATCACATGTCTGGCATAAGTGAATACCTATTTAGCAGATTGGATAAGGCCAACAAATAGAAACAAGAATGAATCATGGGTGACACATCAGAATAATGAATGACATGAGCAAAGCTTGAGATGTCGAAATTGTATGGTAGATAAATGTTATACATGTTCTTTTTATTCCTTATAAAGAGAATAGATGAATTACTGTTCAATCATAGATAGGTGCAATACTTTAAAAGATGAGAATGATCTAAACTGCTTATCCTCTTTTTAGTTTTATATTAACTAAACTACAATAATGATGTTTCTGGCGGAGAGTTATATCTCTCGCTGGGGCAATTTTCAAGTGTCTCACCCCATGGGAACCAAAATTTTTAGGTGGACGAGTGTGAAAGAGTCTGAGAATATCTTGCAGAGGAAGAACATCAACAGCAATAGGGACAACAGCGACAACTCAGGTTGAGTGTGCTGTCTGTCGTGTTTTGTAGATAGAAGTCCTATGTGTCGTCTCTGTACTCTCAGGTCCTCGGAGTTAGTACTTAGTGCTTTTAATGTATCATTTTGAGATTTTGTCTTGATGCCTCGAGGTTATTATGTTGTCTGTGTTTAGCTTTTAACAAGGTAGTTGAAGTTGTAACCCTCGAGAAGAGATGGTATAAGATATATACTTATGAACCATGATGTAAATGTAATACATTGGTTCTTGTTGAAATATTTTTCCTATGATTGGGTCTCTTTGAAAAAGGTTTTAAATTTTTAGTGATTTTCAGTAATCCGCTGCTTAGTGAACGCTTCCGCATTAGTTAATTATGTTTTTGTGAGTTGGATGCCACAATTTAGTGGTATCAGAGCCCTAGGTTTGCTGAGTCTACAGAGACATAGGACTAAGTTAGTAGAGTCTGTTCTGGTATCATCCAGTATATCTGATAATGTCTTCTGCTCATATAAGAGAAGAAGCACCACAACAAAAATGGCTTTCGACGGCAGACAAAATTTCCGAATCAAACCCAAAACAGTGCCGAAGTGGACTGTTCGAGGCATCTTTCGTTGTGCTGGAAGTATGCCGTATTAAATCGTGCCGGAAAAGAATTACGGCATTTTCTACAATGCCGGAATGATTATAGAACCGGCGTTTATACTTGTGCTGGAAAACAGATTCAAATAATCACTTTGTGTTACTTTCACGGCACGACCAATATGCCGGAAAATTTTACTAATCAGTTTATTTAAAATTTTACTAGTCAATATTAATAAACAAATAAGAAATATATTTAACGTTCAAAAAAATAATATTTCACCATCTGCGATGTTGAATCGTACAAATGCTACACTATAACCAAATTTCCATAACCATCATTTCCAAATATAAATATTATATATATCGTTGTCATTACATGAATGTTTTTTTGTGTACATAGAGATATGCTTACATTTTACCCACTTATTTTATACAAATAGTGCATGTTCCAATTGAATGGAACGATCTGCCAACGTCAGAATCTATGATGACTCGCTGATGCACATATGCATCTGTAACAAGCGCCTGTTTTACATATCTAACTGGTCTCGCAACTGAACTTGTACCATCTGATTGGAAATTCAGCATCAAGATTAAAATACTCATGCAGAATTCTTTAGTATCTCAGTAATTAGATTGGTACTTCAAAACGGCCCCAATGACCTTTTTATATTCTGCAACAAGCGTACTCCACTCCCTTTTCTTCCGTTTACATACAAGCTTTAAACTGTACAAAGAGTATAGAAAATTAGAAACATAAATCTACTAGCCTATATAGAATACATTAATCTCAAAAAAACTAAATTTGTGCAACTTTGTTGTAGCTTCACTAATGGTTTCCATAAGATGAGATAACACATTTAAACTCCAGCACATACAACTCCTTCAAATCTCATTCATAGACACCTTGCTCGAGGCCTTCAAATACATGGTGTCATCTTCAAACATCAAAACATAACTCTAAAACAAAAACGACACAGAACAAAACAGTAGCACAGATGTGATCTATCCGAAAACCAATATGAAAAACAAATAGCAGATAGATATGCCTACCTTCACATAACCACCAGGGAATGAGCACCGAATATCAACTCAGTACTAGTTTCGTCATCAATATATCAATAGAGAATAACCCACCAAATTGATCAACTTACACTGAGAACAAAATGGAGTAAATGCAGCATATTCGTTTGAGTAAGCTCCACAAATTTCACCTGGTTTAAGCACTTAATCTTCATCCATAGACAATAGACTGAGTAAGAACATCATTACCAACATCCCAAAATTTAATTTCAAGCTATCAATCACTACAAAATTTGCAAGGCGAGCTACTCCATAAGCTTGAGCTCTATTTAGAAAGAAATCATAACAAACATAGAACTCTGTAAATCATTGAAGAGCAGAACAAGCTCTACGCAATGGAGCTACTCCAAAGTTGTTCAATGGTGACCATCAAAGACCAACTCCTATCTTATATAAAAAAAAACTCCTATACAAAAACAAAGGACCAACTTATTTAATCACGGAAGGCCTCCATTCTCTAGAAAAAGGTAGAGGACCCATCCATATGCCCGAGCACAAACCTATACTTCCTTATGTAGCTTCACCAAGATCATGGCATACTCAAATTCAAGCTCATGTGTTCATAAAAGCATCAACTCCCAGAATTGAACATAAATGATGAGACAGTAATATCCAGTACACAGAGCTCATCCTAGTACTCATCTTAAACTAGTCTCTGACCCTCCAATAAGGATTGCAGCTTCTAGCAAGAACAACTTCATAGATAGGCCATTCTCGCTCAACCAATCAGAGAAACAAAAATAGTTCCACAAAGAATCCTTAGAACCAAGAGCTATCCCTTTACCAGATAATTGAGTCTAGAAACATCAGGAAGAAATATACTAGATGACCTTTGACTTAATAGTAATAGACCCTCTAAAACTCCACAAGAAGTAATAAAAAATGAACCTTATAACCAGATGACTTTAATTCCAAACCAAATATATTGAGCTCATCTAAAATAAAATATCATTCAAAGTTGTTCATGTGCATGTAACTAATACATATCTCCCACTAATATGCTCAACCAAGAACGTGGTTTAACACAATGCCATAAGAATAAGAGCAGAGCAAGACCATACAAGTAACTTTACAAGTCACAAATGGTTCAGAAGAAAAAGAACTATAACACGTATCAATATCTTCACTCAGCAAGGAACAAAATCACTTTATAAGCCAAAATCTATCTCAATTGTATAAGTTTATTCATCAAAACATAGTGAAATAATCATCAAGAAGAGGCCATCATAAACCTGAGCACAAAATGCATATGCAAAAACTTGAACCCTGGACCACAACCAAAGAACTCAGCTTAAAAAATAACCAAGTTCAGTTGAACCTAACACAAGAGAGGCATACAAGACAACCTGAGGAATTGTTTACTGAAAATCTAATTAGAGAAGATGTCTAATATAAATATGTACTTCTGCTGAACAAAAGTATGTCAGCATCATCAGTCAGACTAACTAAAAAAAATCATACCTAACATAAAAGTGATTTACGTCCATAGATTACTTCAATTTGTACCTCCAAAGATTTTGCCTCGGCAAGCACATGATGTTGCAAGTAACACTAATTCTTACCGGAGGGATAAAGATAACAGAGGATATAAAGATAACATGGATAATATATTATTTTCTTTTTATATCCTGCATCAATCACAGTACTAGATAAACTAATGTATGTAACATTCAAATGATGAGAATGCAAAAAAGAACAATAAACCCTCATCAGGGTTTGGGTTGGGTGCAAACCAAGGGTTTCATACATGTCCGAAAGGTCAATCTAGAAAAACTCATGGGTCATTGGTGTTCAATTCAATAGTCGATTCAACTGGGTGACGACAGCATCATGATACACCCACAAATGAAAGATGCAATAAACAACTATCAATCAGGTATACATAATAAGATTAGCAAAATGCTAAAGGGGATTAGTGAACAACACTCAGTGGGACAGAGAAAGTGGGAAACATTAGTCAAGTTCATTAGATTAGAAATCAATAGATATGAAACAAAATAAATAATAGAATTTATAAAAATAAAAAAAAATTATCAACATCAAATAAGTTAAACATATGAAGAATTTAATAAATCTCAAACTCGATTGCAGATTGAAGATCAACAACAAACAACAAGCCTTTACAGCTTCATATTCAGGAGAACAGATGCAAGTACAACAAATTTCAGAGATAGGGTAAGAAGAAAGTAAGAGGGGGGGGACTACCACCAACCATAGTTATCAGAGCTTACTTTTTCCTTGACTTTTCATATATTATAAAGTTATAAAATAATTTATGGTGTCATGCTGACATCATCGGTTGAACCCAGTGAGCAGATAACTAGAAGTCTCACCAGTTCACTCACCGGTTCGGTTTTGACAACCTTGCCACCAACATGCCTCCTAATGGAATAAAAGATGTCAGAGAAGAAACAAGTAGAAATATATGAACTAAAGTATTAGACGGTCAAAGAGGTAGCGGACGGCGGCTTCCGCTCTGGTGATAGAGCGGGCGACCTAGGGCTCGCGGAGGGTGGCTTCAGGCTTGGGGGAGGGGGCTTCGGCGGCTGGAGGACGCCACCCTACTCCCCTAGGGCCTTGACTCAGCTTGAACTCTGTCGTGTCTATCTTAGGCGGGCGACCATCTTCTCTCCTCCACCCTCTCCTCTTCTGCTGCGGTGGGTCTGGGCTCCTGGCTGTGATCTCAGCCCGTGCTTTGTCGGGCAACGGTTTGGGAGGGGCGGCTTCGGCTCCATATCCCCCACTGGGCCTCTGGCCGGATTGAAGGTGGAGTGACGTTGGTGGTTCCGTCTTCCTCATAGATCTGGTGGCATCGAGCTCCCCCAACCCCTTTCAGTAGTTTGTGTTTTCTGAATAAAGTTTCTAGCCCTTCCGTCGTGAAGGCTACTGAGCACTGGGTTTCCCCAGTGTTTCGGCCTCGGTTTTTTCTATCTTTGTTGCTTGTTTAGCCAGTGGTTCTAGTAGTTTATCTACCTTTTTCCGCTGCTATTCAGCGTTTATCTGTCGCACTTTGCTGCGACCTCCCTTTTGGGAGAGCGATGAGATCTCTAGCCACGGCTAGATCTCATCTTTGCTTTGGATTGATCTTATTACTCAGCTATATGTCTTCGTTTGAGTTGATATACGAGCAGAACACCGTCTTGTTCCAGCCCCTCTAGCACTACTCAATGCTCAGGTTAAAGGAATTCTTCAAGAAAAGCTGCTTAAGACAGCCTCAAGGAAGAAGAATCAATATGCAAATGTCTCTCTCTCAGTCCAATATGAGTTGTAGTGCCTTTGGGTTACTGAACGTGATGTTTGTATGTTCTGTTTGTATCTTTCTTCCCAATTGTAGATGTTGTATGGCTAACAAGTAATGAATCAATCCTTTTGCTCTCAAAAAAATGTAGAAATATATGAAGAAAACAATAACAACAGTAGTAGGCATATGTGGTAAAAGTAAGGGAAAATAACTACCACAAACATGTGTTCTAATAGAATAAGAGATGTCAGAGAAGAAACAAGTAGAAATAGATGAAGAAAACAGAAATACCAATAGAGGTCATGAGCCACCTATAACCCTAGTTAGGTAGGACAATGAATGGGGGGAGGGGGTGTTCAAGATAGGGTTATTAGCATAGAATTAAATGTCCAATTTTGATGTCGTATTTGATGGCCAATAAATAGAAACTTATAGAAATTTTGTCAGAAATTTTGGTATTTACTACCCTGACAATTTTGACAACCAAATAAGCAAATTAAATCAAGAAAATTTACTAAGACGGTCTAAACATCAATACCTACTCAAATATTCAATAATATTTCACATTGGATATGTGGGGGGGGGGGTCTCCCACATTTGTAAGTGATGGAAGTTGAACAATTTCGATAGAATTTCAATGGTAGCATGAATTAAGTTATGAAATTTTGCAAACACAATGTTTATACATAAACACACTAGAGAGTATAATAAGTTTATATGTTTAGATGTTAGGGTGGAATCCATGTCTTAATGAGTGAGTGCACAAATGAACAAAAAAAATCCGACGAACAAGGTATCTGATATTGATTCCGTTTTGACAACCTAGAAATAGTTATTTACCCGTATACCGATAGAAATATTTGAGAAAGAATTGTATTCATTGTTATATTGATATGTACACCCCTATCCTATATATATAGGAGAGGAGGAAATTACAAGGAAGCACAAGGAAGCAGACTGAATCCTAATGGGCAATGGGCTAACAGGCCCATGTACACAATATACTAATTAACCTATTAACTAAATAGGCTAATATTCTAACACTCCCCCTCAAGCTGGAGCATGGATGAACGCATGTCCAAGCTTGGAGTTACATGACTTGATTGAACGATAATAAAATAGATGATAAATGAAAGATAGATGTGTCACTCCCCATACAAAATTATTACTCCCCCTTAATCAATACTTCCTAACTAAATATATTGATGAATCCTCTTTGAGATGTGTTCTGCATGTTGAAGAAGCTCGATTTTTGAAGAAGGTCTTTCTCTTGAAGTGCATCAGGAATGAAGAACATCTGAAGTAGACAATCATTAATACCACGACTACGCCATCTTCACTGGAGAGGAATGTGGAGTGGAATAAGCGCACTCAACACATTCAACGTACATAACACGACACGAACGCGGAGGCACAGTGTCAATATAGCAGTGGACATGTCTTTGAATTGTTTGAGAAGTAAAGTCAACTAGAATTAGTGCAGAAGACCATCGACGTGCATAACGTGGCACGAACACGCTGGACAAGGTGTTGAGGTGTCGTCTCAACATGTAGCAGATGCAACTTGAAGAAGACGTGATGAAGTAGCTCAATGAAGATCACTCAGGATGAATCTTTGCAGATACAAAATTTTGCACAGGCTTGAAGATGACGAGCTTTGGAGAAGAAGAAGCAACCATCTGGAACACCGAACGCAACATGAATGATCAACTCATCTCACTCTCTCCTCATACCCTCCTCACTATCTCTCTCTCCTCTATTCGCTCCCACACACCAAATACAACGAGAGCGAGTAGGTGTGGGAAAAGGGAGATATGACCCCCCCACCTTGAAAGATGCACACATGATGTATGGAAGGGTGGGAAAGGGAAAAGGTAAAACAAGAGGTGTAGAATGTAGAGAAGAACGAAAAGAAGACTACCAGAATGAAAGAATCGGTAGAAAGAGGAGATGCACTGCTGGAATTTTGCTTGGTAAGGGAAGTGGCAATATCAGAATGGTTTCTCGACATGAAAACTGATAACTGGAATCAATATGCAAAAACAACCCGATTAAGATCTGGATAGGGAAATTAAATGGATCTTTTCTTAACCCAGAAAGGACATTTGTCTGGCCCTTAGGCCGATTATCATCAAGTATTGGAGGAGAGATAGACCTTTGGAGAACGTCAAACTGGAACCGGAAGTGTGTTGACTGCTTTTGACACGTCGTGTCTGGATATGGACACGTCGTGTACTTGTCGGGGGTGAGAGGTTGGCTCATGATGACACACCGTGTAAGATTGCTGACATGCCATGTAGCTTTAATGGTCAATGATGAAAGGCCCCCAACATCACACTGTGTGGAAATGCGACATGTCTCAGATGTCAGAGGCGTAAACTGAATCTCCATCGATACACCGTGTCTGGTGTCGGATGTGTATCTCTAATCTTCACCAACATGCCATGTTTGAGGATGACACGTCATGTAAGTTGCAATCTGCACTGTTAGGAAGAGTTCTGGAATCCAACACACCATTTAGTTTCCATGTCATGAGGATGATTTCTAGAGCGCAACGCGCCGTGTTGTTTGGACAATACACCATGTTGGCAGCGGCTAATGCACGATCTCAATGGGAATTTGCACCGTCAAGGAGACAAGCATCCTGGGAATTAGCACCATGGGTCAACGGAAATTAGTGTTGTCTTTTATACTCCTTTGATCATGACAAGTGATGATTCCTCAACCAAAAAAAAGACAAGGGATGACTCCTTGCTTGACCATGGCGGGATCTGGATAAGAATTAGCATCATCCAGGATCCTAAGAGATGGTGTAGAGGCGAAGGTGATGGATGGATGATTTGATGGCGGATGTGGCGGATGGACACGGAGGCAACATGGCAACAAGGTGACGAAGATGGTTACTGGAGCCAAAGGTGGATCTTCTATGCTTAAATGGAGGCGACTGGATTTGTGTGATGGACGGATCTTGGGAAACATGACGATTGTTTCCTTGGCATATCTTTCCTTTTCCTTGGCATTGGATTTGATTACTCACATACCCATATTTTATTGTAGCTGAGTTCACCATCTTATATGATGAATTGTCTAAATGAATACTAAATGATATAATATCCATTTGGAACGGCTAGATCTACTTCCTAAAAATAGTGTGGTTGTGGTTGTTTGAAGCTATATGGATCTGTTAGGGGGTTGAAAGGTCATAAATAAGCAAGAAATCCCACCCCAATCTACCCCCATATAAAATTGTATTGCATAAAATAATGTATTTTGATGTAGAGATCATGTCTGCAAAATTTCATGGTTTAATTCGTTCATTTTGGCGTCGAAATGGGCACAGTTGCATTTATCAAAATTTCCATCAAAATTTCTATAGATTTTCATTTCCACGCCGTCGAAACAACATCAAATTTGGATGCCTCAACACATTTAGCATCCATGTTAGGACCTCAAATCCAATGTCAAACACATTTTCAGATGAAATATAGGAAAGTTGTGGCATTCTATTGGATAATATTGAAGTTCAATTGAACCATCAATCTTTCTCAAAGCAAACAAGTACAATCAATGTTTTAAAAAGTGTGAAGCAGGAGGTGCGTGGACGGGACCTTGTAGCCGATTAAGCTAGTATAATCATGCATTGTGTTCGAGATATTTAGACAAATCAACTACAGAAAATATAACCTCACATACTCTCATATCAGTCCCTCTTACTCTCAATATATGCAATCAAATTATGTAATGCTCAATGGTAGGTGGTACAAATGATAAATGCCCCACTCCTAGTTACATATATTTCTCACATGGCATCTTATTACCTAGCCAGGTAAAAAGGAGTAGTTGATGTTTATTATTTAGATTTTAAGGCTAAATACAATATGTTTCTTGCTTTGAATTTGTTATGATATATGGGGACATCCAAATGACCTTGACATGTTACAGTTGACCAATACTCATATTGTAGATAATGGAATTTTTCATGAATGCAAAAAGTACATCTAATGTTGACTCTTTCTGTTTGAAATGATAGGGACAAGATAGTTCAAGGCAGATATTTACACATAATTATTACACCCTAAATCATTTAACGTTTTATGCGGGTTATAGATGATGATGTCTTGTTTAAGGGGAAGCATTACAAAATTGAGACATTCGAATTTATAGGTGTTTCAATTACTTTATATACTTATATTGTAACTTCTCCATTGAACACAAAAAGGAGACAACTAGATAGCATTTTTTCACCTTGGAACCATTCAGAACAATTTTAAAAACATCATGTGTTAAGTTCCAAGACCCAAAAAGTCAAAATATGCGATGAAGAATTGGTCTAGTTTTACAAAATTTATGCTTATAATGCTTCAAAAAAAATTGGCCATATTTAGAATAACATGTTATATAAATTACTCAACTAATAAAATTGTCCACAATTTTAATTTTTGCATAGTTATTAGTTAGCAAAGCAAACGGTTATCTGCTACAGTATCTACATCAGACATTGGTACTAACCAATGACCCTACAACAAAGAGATTAACTCAACTTCTAATATTAAATGTGACCAACACTCAGAAGACCACTAGACAATAACATGTAGAATTCCAACCCACAAAAATAGAAGACATCATGGATCTAGAATCAAGAATACAAGGAAACACACCTTTGTCTCTGTCTCCATTTATATAGTCTTGTACTTAGCCTTCTCTTCTGGATGTGCATTGCCATTATTAACACCTGTGGATGCAGCATCAGCTGCACTCAGCTTCTTACATACCCCCGAATTTTATTGCCAGTGCCTCCTCTGGTCTGTCATCTATCTCCAATTTTTAAAATTGAAGCTGATACATAAGTTTTGGAAGTTTCTACGAGTTTTTCCTCTATCATCTTAAGAAACAAAAAAAATCATATAGTGTATATAATTATTACTAAAGGACCTCACAAATAGATTTATGTAGCACTATGTACTTGTGTTGAATCAAAAGATACATTTCCATAAATATCTTGATGCACTTTCATCTTTAACTTTGTATGATTACCAATAGAAGATCAAAACATGTCAATCTTTCAATGCCATTAATGCCATTAACATTAGGCCAGCAAGATACACACAAAAACATGAAAAGCAATGGAAAACCAAAGGATTTTATCTCTAACTTACTTGGCATAGATGATCTTTGTTGTTGGTTTCCCATTGACATCGACAAGACAAAATCAATCATGAATGTGTTTTGTCTTACGGAAGTAATAACTTTGGAGTGAGGAATTGTATATCATTTATTAAGCACAGTAGATGTCTTATGGTCTTCTGCGACCCCCATTTGGGGTTTCACTTGTGGCCTACCAGCACAATACAATGGAAAAGGGAAATCTTTCTTAAACCTTTTACAAATATGAAGAAGACAAATTCATGAGTAAAATATCAAGCACATGACCTGTAATCAGGATAGGAGATTGAAATCTTATAACAATTACACATCCAAGTAATGATGAAGCTAATGCACTGCATCAAACATATTCACTTCATATTTTCTTTTGCAAAGTAGAAAAGGGGATATTCTTACTAATAATTAATTGTGTCTTATAAGTCTAATTCTAAGAAACAACAAGATTCCATCCATGAACAACTTACAAGAAAGAGTTTGGTAAGCAAAACAAGGCATCGTTGATATTGTAGGAATTTTTACAACACACAAGAGACCCTTAATAAAGATTGAAGCACCGTTACGAGGAAGCATATACTTGGAACAGTTGCGAAGAAAGGTTAGGAAGGTCTGCACCCTCAGCCAGGTCCATGAATGACTTCAACAGTTGTATTCTGGATTCTGGGTTGCTTGAAGTAGAGGCCAAAGGCCCTTTCTATACTTGGAACAATCAACAATTGGGAAAGAATAATACCAGGAGAAAAATTGATAAAACTTTCTATATTATCCAAACACAAAGAGAGTTGTCTAATCTATGGTTGGAAATTATGCCTTCAATATACAGTGACCACTACGTGCAAGTGCTTCATCTTGATGAGGAGAAGCCTAAAGCCAAGTATCCTACCAAATTTTTCAATGCGTGGACTACCTTGGATGGGTATCATGATACTGTAAAGAAAGCCTGGAACATACACTGCATTGGTACTCCAATGTACAGGTTAATGTACAAGTTGAAACGTACTAAGAGGATCTGCATACCTGGAACAGGGAAGCAAAGGGGGACTTGACTGATTCTACTTCAAATAGAGAGGAGGCTTTGGAATCCCAAGAAAAATCTGACGAAGCCCCAGATGATAACCCTCTGTGGGAGATTGCAAAGACAAAAAAAGATGAGGCGTTGGAAGCTAAAGCAATTGAGGAGTCCATGGCTAGACAGAAGTCCAGGATATTCTGGTTAAAGAATGGTGATTTCAACACTCGGTTCTTCTATGCTTCTCGGAGAACAAGGCGTAGAAGGAATCAAATTAGAGTCATAGAGCACAATGATGCTTACATCAAGGATGAACTGGAGATCAAAAATGTGTTCAACCAGCATTACACTAGCCTTTTCAACATGAGTGGATCGGCTAAGAGTTTTTTCTAGAAGAATCTCCCAAGACTACAACTGCATCACTTGCAATATATGTGTGCTATGGTGACCGATAAAGAAATCTATGATGTGGTCATGAATGCCAATGAGGACAAAATGCCTGGACCAGACGGTATGAATGCTTGCTTCTACAAGGCATCATGGGAGGAGATTAAAGAAGATTTATGTCTTGCAATTAAAGACTTCTTTGCAAAAGGTCAACTCCTTAAATAGGTGAACAAAACCTATATTGCTCTAATTCCAAAGGTTAAACATACACAAAAGGTTGGTGATTGGAGACCCATCTCCTTATGCAATTTTGCCTACAAGTTTATAGCCAAAATACTTGCCAACAGATTAAGAGACATTCTCCCCTCCTTAATTGATATCAACTAGTGTGCTTTTGTCAAAGGGCGTAGAACATCTGATGTGATCCTCCTGGCTAACGAGCTGGTTCATGACTTCAAAAAACCTCAAGCCAAAAAGAAACTTTGTCTTAAGGCTGATTTGAGTAAGGCTTATGACTCAATTGACAGAAATTATATTCTTGATGTGATGCGAGGTATGTGCTTCCCAGAATACTGGATTCAATGGGTGATAGAGTGCTTGAACTCTACATCCTTCCAAATTTTAATTAATGGTACTCCTTCAGACCTCTTTCAAGCAACTAGTGGGATACGGCAGGGTGACCCCCTGGCTCCCTACTTGTTTGTCATAGGCATGCAAGGCTTATCGTCTATTATTAATGAAGCTGTTGCAGATGGTTCTATCAACCCTCTTGTTTCAGGTGACACTAAGGTGGCTCATCTTATTTTCGTTGATGATCTCCTTCTATTCTCTGAATAAAATGAGCACAGTGTCGATGTCATCATGAAATGCATGGACATTTTCAAGTCAATCTTTGGTTTGGAAATGAATCCCTCTAAGAGCCAACTTTTCTTGAGCAACACAGCCCCAAAAGCTCTCAGCTTGAAGTTGAATGTTGTTGAATGTGAGTACCCTGTTTGATACTTGGGTCTCCCTTTGTTTGCAGGACGGCTCACCAAGGCTATGTGTACCTCCCCTCATTGATAGATTTAAGACTAAGCTTGATTCTTGGCAGGCTATCTTCTTGTTAATGGCGGGCAGACTTGAGATGATTATATCTACACTCTCATCCTATCATTTGTTTTGGACTGGTGTTTTCCCTCTTCCTAAGGCAACGATGGAGGAGGTTGAGAGGTTGTGCTAGAATTTTCTTTGGGGTGACAAGGAAGATAGAAGGCATTTTCACACGGTGGTGTGGGATGACATTTGTAAACCTAAACAAGAGGGTGGCCTTGCAATAAGGAAGGTTGAGGACTGGAGCAAAGTTGGTACTCTCAAGCTTCTATGGGACATCTCAAATAACAAAAACACACTCTAGATTAGATGGGTACATAGAAAATACCTCAAGGACGATACTTTATGGTCCTTCTGTCCTAAACCCACAAATAGCTGGATGTGGAGGTCTCTTCTGAAGACCAGAGACAAGTTTGCCCATCTGGTTAGATACTCCATTGGTGACGGATCATCCATATCACTTTGGAAGGACCCCTGGATTCATGGGAAATTCTTGGGTGATGTAATCACTGATGCTAGGTCCTTAAAACTAAGAACTAGCCTCGGCAGTAATGCTAGAGTGTCCTCTATTGTCACTGATGGGTGCTGGTCTATACCGGAGCTAAGGGGAAGCCAGGAGCTGACAGATGTGTGCGCTGGTCTGCAGTTGAAAGACAGGGACACATGCTTATTCAAGGGTCTTGAATCCTTCACTCTGAAAGGCACATGGCAGTTATGCAAGAAACAAAATAGCAAATACGAATGGGCGATCTGGCTATGGAAGTCCATTGCTCCCAATCAGATAAAAGCTAGCTGATGGAAAATCATTCAACATCGATTAGTTACTGAAGATTTTATGTAGAAGAAAGGATTTTCCCTCGCATCTAGGTGTTGTCTATGCACCAAACAACAAGAATCTGTGCACCATCTACTATGGTCATGTGATTTTACAAAGTGCATGTGGGAAAAAGCTAGACCTTGGCTGCCGACTATACCTACCTCTATTGAAACCTTGCTGAAGTTCAAAGATAAAAACAACAAACTGTTGAGCCTGCTCATTATTTACTACGTGTGGTGTGGTAGGAATCGAGTAATTTTTGATAATGTAAAGGTTTCTAATACAAATGTATGGAGGCTTATAGATAGTGATTATATTACCTTGCATAGATAGGTCAATATTTTCTGTGAGCTCAGCTCAACCCCAATTGTACAAATTATTTTGAATGTAATAGAAGGTAGTACGCTTGATAAAAAAAATACGAGGAAGCATATAGAAAAAGGACATATATCCTAACCAAGATGGCATATCATTTTACTACACTAAAGTAGATTTAATAAGCATTCCAAAATATCATCACTATAATAGAAAGTTAAAAAGATGTAGAACATAACAAGGTCATCTTTTTAATGAAGAAGTACAGAAAATGCTTTACCACACAAGTTTAATATAGATCCATTACAATTCAGTTGTACTGAAAAAACACCACTAACACCTCATGATATCTTCGTACCACTTCTATGAAAATATATATGTCTAAAGAGTCCCATATACTAAATTTAGGAATCTCTCCATCAATTTTGAGTTCGAATTGAGAAAAGAATACCCGAAGATTACAAAAATAACTACATACCTAGAACTGTCGCACTCTAAAAATATAACTCGGATGACACATTGCAAAGTGCCTAGAAGCACATTCACTTGCATTCAAGGTGTCACGAGGCTGCTTTCTTAAAACTCAGTCATGATTTTGATGATTGCAGGGATATCTGACCATGAACCAACGACCACAACAGCATGGATTGCATCAATGAAAAATCCAGCATCAGCCAGCCCCTTCTCCAGAGGAATCTTGACATACTGCAAGACGGGTTGTATCCCCTAAAATCCTTACATGAGAGATTGCCGGTGGCGTCGTCAAAGATGGGAAGGGTTCCTAGCAGGCGATGGCTGATCAGGAATACACAGAGGCATAGATCTGGTGGCTGATTGGGAAGGCATGGTAGGAATTGGAGGCACAGTCGACCTATGGGATGCCGAGAGGGTAGCAGGAAACGGAAAAGTAGATGACGATGATCGACTCGGAGCCAGACGCAGCAGTGTCGGGTGATGTCGCTACCTAGATGACGAGGAGACGAAGGCAGGAATAGGAATGTGTGGCAGCGGGAGTTCTGGTTTGTGCGCGCCGGAGGCCCAGAAGATCGTGGCAAGCAGAGAGGCCGTGCGGAGAGGGTAACGAAGAAAATTAATCAGTGGGTTGGATAATAGCAGAAAGGGACTATAGAGGCATCTTTTTTTGGGAAAGTGGCGGGTAGTGTGTTCTGATTTACTGCCTCCTGGCCCTCCTCACAGATAGCTTTTGTTTTGCGCGTTTTCTCTGTTTACCGTGATTAGTAAACTGATTGTGGCATCGCTTAACAAAACTGCCGCTAGAGAATGCCGATTTAAGTGGAATTTGTTGTGGTGAAGAACTTAAAGATGACTGGGTCACATGCGGAGATTGCTGCTGAGAGCAGCAATGTTGCACCAAGAAGAGGTGCATGGGAGCAGGTAAGAGAGAGATGATTGCCTAAGAATCTCCTAGTTGATCCATCTATGATAAGAAAATCTTTCTTTAAGTATTACTGTTGGAGAATTTAGGACAACAGTAATGTATATAGCGGATCAAGCATTGGCACTGTAACCCAGATTACCAACCCCAATGATGATGTTTTAGATATCAACATGATTTGTAATCAGCATCTGCAGGTTGAAGCAAAAGTAAATGATGAATTTCTGGACTTAAATTGAGTTTGTGCTCAACCATAGCCTGTTAAATCAATCTTTGAGGCAGAGTTAGCCTGAGACAGTGAATAATCCATGAATTATGACAAGTTAGACAAGATAATGTTATTCAAATATGTCATTTTATGAATTCCTAGATTAATTGAGAAAGGAATTGATTGAACTCTCCTTGATTAGTCCTATGAGGACCTATGTTTTGCATAGTAAAACATTACAAATGTTTTATGTTGTTCTTACCTCCTTGAGAAATGATGAGGTGCATAAGAGATGCCTGAATGAAATTCAGGGATGTTAAGTCTTATGCTTGTGATAATATGAAAAGAAGAAATATGATAGTATACAAAGTGCGTACCACTTAATCTCAGTATTTATATACCCTGGCCAGGTATACAACTATTGATGATAAAGTGGGTATGGAAACTCTTAGATTGTTGTCTTTTTGATTACTCTGATCAAGTAGTCATTCTGAGACAATCTAATGAGTATCATGAAATCATAAGTATGGAATGAATAAATGTGTCATATCCCATGCATAAGAAAGAGAAGTCTGAGATAATCTCAGATGAGTATGTTGTATGAGGAACTAAAAGTGTACTCCTCATAAGATAAGAATAAGAATGAGGGAGATGAACCCTGTTCAATAATGATGCCAACATAATAAAGATCTCTCCCATAATAAGGAAATGGGAAATATGATGAGATCATGAGATAATCATAAACATGCTAGATAATAATAAAGAAAGGGATAATGACATGCAATCATGCTTACAAATTTCAATGCTAAAGGCAAGGAACCTAGGATGAGATAAAGAGTAAATGGTTCATGAATAGTTGAAAATACACAAATTAATAAGAGGAATATGAATCCTTGTTTTCTTTCCTTTGAAAGACATGGCAATCAAGTGGGTCTTAGGACACTTGATGTGCATAAGATAAATGCGTTCATGTGATGGATACTTAGAAAAGTATCAGTTATCTTGGACTTTGGTCCCAAGATGAGGACATATGAAACAATTAATGTTCTAAGATGAAAGGAAGAGATATATATGATGTGTTCCCAAAACATGTGATAGATACCAAGGTGAAAGATTCTGGTATCTGAGAGTTATCAGATGGGTTAGGTTGGCTACCTGGATTGGTCAACTGTGAAATTAGTCTGATTATAATAATATGGACATTATATGTTAGGGGTTTATGCTCTGCATAAACATGATATTAATAAAGAATGTATGATGCTTCTTTGAATAAGAAAAGTGTTATTTGACACAAAGTTGACTCTATAGTCAATGATGAGGGACAATGGGACATGTGCCTTGTGTATTGTTTCTATGAGAATCTTATTTGGAAACACTTGGTGCTGATCAAAGTTTTTGGTGTCTCTATAATAAGGAGATGATATGTGAAGACTAGATAGTATGATGAATAAAATACATCTATCTTCCTTTATCTGGATTTCGGGGATGAAATCCTTGTTAGGGGTTTATAATTTGTAACACCCCTGACCTGGGTTATACTTTAACCCTAGGTGTTTTGATTAAGAAAGATGATTAAATGCTTAATCTCATCTTTTGAAAGGTAATTAGGGTTCAAGAGGAACTTATATTGCAATTCTAGTCCTTTTTGAACATTGTTGAAATCAATGTTTTGCCTATTTTGGACTAAAGTAAAAATTACCCAAGTTGAGGGGTTTAAGTGCAAATTGTGCATGATAATATGTTCCTCATGTGTTGAAGCATCATGAGAGTAAAGATGATGCTGAGGTATGGCTTATGGAAGCCTGAATACCAAGAAAGAGATGATAAAGCAATGTATGTGCATGAAAACCTAGTTTTGGTGTAATGTCCAATTTACCCAAAACCCAGGGTGTAATATGTAAATTACCACTTCAATAAGGTCCCTAATGTTTCTTGGAATCAAGTAGAGTAAAGAAAAATGAGAGGGGTGCCTCATTTGAATTAAGTTGGAGGAGAGAGAATCTTGATATTAAAATAATCAAGATTTAATCCTAATTGAAACCCTAATTCAATTTAGTGCAAAAACAAATATAATAATTGAAGGGCCTTCAACCAAAAACGAGATGGTTCAATTTTCTCAAGTGTGAACACCTTTGTGCCTTTGATAGGCCACGAAAATATCTCAAGCAAGTGGATAACCCACTCACCATTATTATAAAGAAAAGTAATATCCACTCAAATTGGGATATTATTATAATATGATCTAAGGTGCTTAATTTTCTTTTCTTTAAATTGAGGATAATTGAGAGGAATAAGAGGCAAATGGGATAGCCTTGTATCCAAGGAATGAAAGGGGGAAGAGGTGGCACCAATTTTGGAATTAAATGCATTTTTATAAGGCATTTTCTCTCTCATGGAATTTCTTATAAAAGTACCTTTACCAAGCCAAAACAAAGGCCATTTCGGATTCTTTTCTTTCCCCTTGCTTGGAAAACGACTAATGAGCTGTGGAGGAGCAGGAGGACGACCCCAACCTGTTGGTAAGGTCCTTGACCTTTGTTCTCCTTGATTCCATGGTGGAAATAAAAAATAAATCATTGATTTCTTCTTATTTCGATCTCCTCTTCAACCCTAGCCAACTTTTTCATCCAAAAGCTTGGGGACGAGCCTAGGGGGAGTTGCAAAAACTTCAATTTTTGGCGTGATCTTGGAGCTTTGAAGCTCAATTGGAGGTGGGTTTTATAACTTGAACCCTTAATATTGTTATTGCATTCAATTCCTTATCAAATGTTGATGCTTTCTTCATTTCCAAAATTTATTTTGGTTGATTGATGAAACCACCATGGAAATCACAGAAAATTTAGTGGGTTTGTAGCTTGAATATGATGATGTCATCACAAGCACAATCCTCAATTAATATCTTAGGCAAACAATTTCAAAATTTGGGACCAATCGGTTTCAATGAAATTGGTTAAACGATTTCAACAAATTGATTGAAACCAAACAGTTTCAAACTGTTTGGAGTGGTTAACCATTTGCAATTGTTGACCGTTTGAGGAAATATGCTGACGTAATTGGATATTGATCCAATGGGTTCAATTGGTTTGATCTTAATGGTTTCAATTGTGAATGATCCCTAAAATGCAAACCCTAATTGTTTATGGCAGCAATAACTCAGTATACTATGTCAATCGTAGTTGTTTGTATTTGATCGGATGGTTGATGTAACCAAATTAAGTGGAGAGAATGATAGAAATGAATTCATACATGAGTATGATTCATATGGTGATTTAGGGTATGATCTGTGGTAAAGAGATCAAGAAACCCTAATTGAGAAGGTTAATGAACCCTAACCCTGATTTAGGGAAATTCTGAGTGAAACCCTAATCTAAGGTAATAGTGTAACCCTAATTAAGGGTAATGACTTGGGTAACTCTAATTTAAGGTAATGAAATGCCAAACCCTAAATGGATGAATAATGAATCCCTAATTTATGGGTAGTTGAATGAAACCCTAATTGGGATGATTAGTGAAACCCTAACTGAGGGTGATTCCATGAGAAACCCTAATTGAGGATGATTCCATGTGAAACCCTAATTGAGGGCGATGCCATATGAAACCTTAAACATAACACATAGTAAAGCTATGTGAAACCCTAAATTTGGGCTATAGTGCATGGAATTCTAATCATGGGCAATATGATGAAAAATCATAACCCTAATGTCTGGGTAATGATATGAGTAAACCTTAATGATGAAATAATGGGTAATACCCTATAACGATGAAATATCTCAAGTGTTTGACTATAGGCAACCTTATAATAAGAAATGCCTTAACTTGAGATGAGTCCATATCATTGAAGATAGTTGGACAATCCTTGTGTGTGATCTATGCACATCATGGTAAAGGTGATAGTTTGGTGGATGAAAGTATTAAGATGTGAGATTCCTTATTATAATATAAGTTAATAAACTCAAGTAAGATAGAAGTGATGAGGGAAGTGATACATTGATACATGATAGATATCACATTTAGCATTTCAGGGTTGATATACCTTGATACATCTCAAATCCAATAGTTTTGGATAAGATACACAAGGAGAGTGTTATGTAAATTGTTACAATGAAATGTAATGAGTTTAACATACTTGATAAGTAAGCTAAAATGAGTATGATGTAATCATACCATGATAAGGATGAGAGATAAACTCATACCTTGTGTTGATGATCATTTAATGATAAATAATAAGAATATTAAATACTTGGAATGTCGATGGATGCTCCTAGATGTATGGAACAATATATTAGGGTTGGATTGATAAAATGAGCATGAAACCCTAATTGATGTGAATAGTAAACCCTAACCCTATGGAGGAAATAGTGGTGTTACTATTATATTACATGAGTTAATATGTCATTGTTGCCTAGTGAAAGGTGACAAGATGTTTATTTGCCTTGTGAGCCATATGATTAGATGTTACCTAGTAAGAGGTAACAAGATGTTTCATGGGCATGATTGAGACCTGAATGAGGTGTAATCCTCTTGTGTTGATAAGGGTTGATTCCCTATGTTATTGTGAAAAGGATTTATATCCTGTGATAGTATGATGGTCTTAATGACCTTTGGGCATGATGAGCCCTGAATGAGGTGTATTCCTCTTACGTGGATAAGGGTTGATACCCTGTGATATTGTGAAAAGGATTTATATCCTATAATAATATGATGATTGGTGTAGTCTCAAGAATGGCAAGTGAATATTACCATGTGATGATGAGATGAGAAATTATGTTTCATATGTTTTATATCTTTTCAGGTTTTGATATTTATATGCTTGCTAGAAGTGAATTAGGGTTTGTATGTCCACTTGTTTGATGCACCCTTAATTCACCCAATTGGCATAACTAATCAAGTGCAACTCTAATCATGTAGTGCCCTGTTCCGTAGAACCATCTTCAGTGTCAAAACTTGCCGGATGGTAAAACGAGTATTCCTAAGGGAAACTCGGAGCGCATATTGTTGAATATGTGGGGGTGGCAGGTTGAGGATATATATACTTGTCATCCACAATTGCAGGTTATGGAGGATGGCTATGGTCATGCCTCAAATATTTGATGTGATTGAGGACAACTGCGGTTGTACCTCGGATTAGAGGGTTTTGTATACCCTGTTTTCTAGTGTCATAACTTGTACCAAGTACGAACGAGTTGTTATCAGTTGACTATATGTCACTGTTGGCAGTTTGACTGGTATGTCACTGCAGTTTACTCATACTGACCGAGGGGAAGAGATCTTAGGATACCGACACTCCTAGATCTTGTACGAAACCGAATAGCCCTTCGCAGGGGTCGGTTGGACTTTGAATGGTATGATTCAAATTCCCCAGGGCATAATAAAAAATGTAATACAGCCGTATAGCATATCTGTTTAGGGTTATACATGACGCTTCACATTTCATGATAACCCTTGTTTGTTCTCTTTACATAAAATGATGCTTAGTATAATTAAGAGATAGTAATTATACTTATGTTGTGGATATGCATAAGACTGTAAATGTGTACATACATTAGTCATGCTTATGTTGATATCTTACTGCTATTGTTTATTATAATCATGATGCTAGATATCTCATGCTGATAGGTATGTTTCACATTCTATCCATGTCTCTATAATTAGAAATACCTGGCAGAGGCTTAATGCCTGTAATTAGGGTTGTTAAAGTTAAATGCCTGGCTGTGTAATCAGAATTGGTATAGTCCAATGCCTGAAGCATTTATACCTGATTGATATATTTTAATGCTTGAATAAGACATGATGATTTATATAATCACATGTCTGGCATAAGTGAATACCTGTTTAGCATATTGGCTAAGGCCAACAAATAGAAACAAGAATGAATCATGGGTGACACATCAGAATAATGAATGACATGAGCAAAGCTTGAGAGGTCGAAATTGTATGGTAGATAAATGTTATACATGTTCTTTTTATTCCTTATAAAGAGAATAGATGAATTACTATTCAATCATAGATAGGTGTAATACTTTAAAAGATGAGAATGATGTAAACTACTTATCCTCTTCTCAGTTTTATATTAATTAAACTACAATAATGATGTTTCTGGCGGAGAGTTATATCTCTCGCTGGGGCAATTTTCAATTGTCTCACCCCCGTGGGAACCAACATTTTTAGGTGGACGAGTGCGAAAGAGTTTGAGAATATCTTGCAGAGGAAGAACATCAGCAGCAATAGGGACAACAGCGACAACTCAGGTTGAGTGTGCTGTCTGTCGTGTTTTGTAGATAGAAGTCCTATGTGTCGTCTTTGTACACTCAAGTCCTCGGAGTTAGTACTTTGTGCTTTTAATGTATCGTTTTGAGATTTTGGCTTGATGCCTCGAGGTTATTATGTTGTCTGTGTTTAGCTTTTAATAAGGTAGTTGATGTTGTAACCCTCGAGAAGAGATGGTATAAGATATATACTTATGAATCATGATGTAAATGTAATACATTGGTTCTTGTTGAAAGAGTTTTCCTATGATTGGGTCTCTTTGAAAAAGGTTTTAAATTTTTAGTGATTTTCAGTAATCCGCTTCTTAGTAAACGCTTCCGCATTAGTTAATTATGTTTTTGTGAGTTGGATGCCACAGCCAAGTTCAGGAGCTGCGGAGGTTTTGTCCTCACATGGAAACAATGGATAAGGAGAGGATCTGTTGGTCTGAGAAGGGTACCTATTGGGAAGGTGGCTTACAAGTTGGAGCTACCTTCAGAGTTGCACAAGTAGCATCCAATCTTTAATGTTTCAATGTCGAGGAAGTGTCATCCAGATATCGAGTCGGTGTTGCAACCGATGGAGATCGAGTTAGAGGAGGATATGTCGTATATTGAGGATCATGTGTTGATCTTAGATTAGAGAGTGAAGAAGTTGAAGAAGAAGGATATAGTTCTTGTTAAGGTTTTGTGGCATCACTGTGGTGTGGAGGAAGCCATGTGAGAGTTGGAGGACAAGATGCATAGGAAGTACCCATCTCTTTTTGCGTAGGATTTTGTGGGAAAAATCCTTGTTAGGGGTTTATGGTTGTAAGGCCCCTAACCTAGATTTATGCTTGACCTTGCTTGCTTAACATAATAAGAGGCTTAAAACCTTAATATAACCATGTGATCTGCCTTAATAACATGTCACATGCTTGTGTTTTATGTTTGGTCCATTTTGGATGTTGTTTGAGCTAGTATTGCTGTATATGTGCTTGTCTCAGACCTAATAGCAATTTACGCATATATAGGGTTTCTCTTGCAATTTGTAACATGCTTGATGTACCTCACATATTTTTGTACCATGCTGATGATAGTTGAGGTTTGGGATGCCATGTTTTACCTTGGTTGGATATGATGATTCCATGAGTGGTGATTAGGATTTTGCATGGATGCCTAGTTGATGTTGACCATGAATGTTGACCCCTTTGTGTGTCTTGCAACTGATGTGCTTTCCTCTGGTTTGGTTTATACTGTTCGAAGGTGTTTTGGAAATTTTCTATAGTCGTAGTTCTCATTTTCTCTTAGACCTTGATTGCTATGTTTCTTGGTCACCATGGTGGTAGTCGTAACCATCTTATTTGGTCTCCATGTTTCCTTCTTTGATCAAAGTGTTTTGAGAACCAAGATGGTCACTATCATACCTTGATCTTATCACCCATGAAGCATTCATGTTCTTAGTTCTTCCATGGATGATTTCTGAGGGACAAGTGGCACTTGTGGCTTGACACCTAACCTCCCTTACCTTTCTCCTACCCTTGGGTATGTATACCCCTCTCTTTGCATGCAAGTAATCTCTATACACCCTATTGATCTCTCTCATCCTTGGAGCTCGTCCCTTGTGATCTTGGTGGTGGAGAAGAGGTCAACCTTAGAGCAAGGTGGCCGAACCCTTGAATGTGTGATCTAGGGTTTGAGAAACTCTCCTTTGGTGATCCTTTGGTATTCTTTGATCTTGGTAAGTGATCTATCCTTCTTGGTTTCTCTTTCTTACAAGACCTACCTCTCTTTATTTCTCTTGGTCGAATCCATGGGTCACCATAGTAGTGCCTCTTGGGGAACTTCTCTCTTTGTGGTCGAATCCATGGTTTTCCCATGGTAGTACCTAAGTTGAGATGAAGATCTCCTCTATTCCCTTTCTTTTTGGCCTATTTTTGTGCTCTCTTTCCTTGATCCTTCTTTGGCCTATGGTTGTTCTTCTTTATTTGAGGTGATGCTAGATTGACCATGGAGTTGAACCAAGCTTTGGTTTGCTCTCTTTTTGGAGCGTTCTTACTGTTTGGAGTCTCTACATCACAATTCAAGGCAAGTTATATAACTTTCCCCTCATTTTTTGTTACACTCATCTTGCATGTTAATGATCCACACTAAAATCATGATTATAAATAGTATGGAGATGATATCATGTTATAGGGTTTACTTTTCATGGAGATACTTGTGCAATAATCAGATATTTAAACACCTTAATTCCACTTTCTAAAATTTGTTACAGGCTGTTAATCAGTCGAGTTACAAACTTGACCGATCCCTTGATGGATTTTGAAAATGCCCAAGTTCGGCCGAGTTACAAACTCAACTGATCCATTTGATCGAGTTACAAACTCAATTGATCACACTATATGGAAAGTGCAAAAAAAGTATTTCTAGTCATTGGAGTGTTGCAAAATTCAAAACAAAATTCGTTGCAACACCCCAAATGACTAGTATTTGTCCTTAAGTGTTCCCATTGGCTACTAGGCATCCCTAACTATAAATAGGACCCCTTGGGCTTCATCCCATGGTTAACCAAGTGCTATGAAGATCCCTATCTATAGTTGAGTGCATCCTACAACCTCCTCTCTCTCTCTCTCTAAGCTTTATCACTTGCTACATCAATTAGAGTGAGTAGGAGATTCGTAAGAGAGCTAGTCCTACATGTATATCGTGTGATACTCTCACTTCCTCCACCTCCCAATCTCTCATTTCTACCATCAAGATGAAGATGAAGATTCTCTCTCTTTGCTGAGAGAGGTGAAGAAGAAGGGAAGGCATCCCTTGGTGAAAGCTTCTCCTTAGCAAAGGTGAATTCAAAGGTAGAGGATCCAAGAAGAGTGGGTAATTCATCAAAGGCTGAAGACTTGTGTAAGAGTGGGTAAGTCCTTGGTTTAGGAAGAAGACTCCTTTCAAAGTGGGTAAGTCCTTGGTGAGGTGGAAAACTCATAGTTGTTTAGGTATTGTTGGCTCCCTTCCCCTCAAAGGGAAAATTGGGTATCCTTGTCCTAAAAAAGGAAGGTCATATGTTGTAACTCTTATAAGTGTATATAAGGAGTAGACCTGGTTAAGAAATCCTAGAGGTTGACCTCTCTAGGTAGTGGACTAAAAATCTCCTAGTTTGGAGATTAGAACCACTCTACATAGCTTGTGTTCTTATGCTTGTTTCAATCTCTCTCATCCTTTCTATGCATGTTTAATTGCACTCAAATTCCAAATTAGCAACCTTATCTTGTTAAATAATTTGAAGGTCTAATAAATTTTATTGAAGTATATTCACTCTATTTACCATCCCCCTTTAGATCAAATTTCCCATCCTATATCCATCAATATTCACTCTCTTTAAAGTATTTTCATACATCATAGACGTGAGTAGAAAGTAGATCCCTTAGGGTTTTGGGAATAGCCCCTATACTAATTGTTTTCTCCTTTCTCTTTTCTCTATTTTGTTACTGTATGAGACCACTTCATGGTTTTGAATTTCACACTTATGGACTTTGATTACCCACATGATTTTTTGTTTGTTTGTTTAATGTCAGGAGAGCATGAGGATAGGTGTTAACATTGGGGTGTTCATGTCAATTTCTAGACCAGACAACAAATGGGTAGTTAAAGGGACAACTGAGAAGAAACTCGATATCACTATGTGCAATAGGAGTGATATTCATTAATTGACATAAAACTTTCCTTCAAGAGAATTATAGTCAATAATTCACCTCAACTTGTGAAGTTCTATATTGATTATCAATTTTAGATAAAGATAATCGTAGTGATGGCCAAACCTAATACTCTAATGTTTTTGTTATGTTGAACTGAACACATGTCTTCCTTAGTTATTTCAATTGCTTATTTAGGTTATTATGATAGAGTGCTCTTTTGGAAACCTTTAATATCCAATAACATGTTGGAATTCATATGTGAGTTATCTTGAGAGTTCAAAGTGTTTTGGTAAAGTTTGAGTGTTTATTGATGTTGATATCATGAGTAAGATCCCTAATTTCATGCCTTCTAGGAGTATTTAATTGGATGATCAAACAACATATTTTTGAAACTAATATCTGTAGAATTTATTTTGAGAGGTAGTAAAGCTATGGATAAAATTTGGTGGCAATTAGAGTATCCTAGAGAGAGTTATTAAGGTTTGAAATTTAGGAAATAATGTGCATTATTGGTGTTTGATGGACCAAAGTTTCATATTCCTACCCTAGGTTGGTTGTGCCACACACCATTTTTAAGTGGAAGTCTGTGTGGTTTCTTATGCACCATGGATGCCTGATCATGTGGTTGCAGGCTATCCCAAGAGTTTCCACAGATTGCTTTTAGTGGAAGGTGATCTAGGACCCTAGGATGTTAGATCGAGGGTCACCAGTCATCTCTAACCTTGAAGTTAGAACAAGACTTGGGGAGCAGTTGTTTCCATGGTCCTCCCTTTCACCACTCGTAGAAATCATGGATATGAGGGGAAGAAGTAACTGAGTATTTCAAATTGGCTATTCATTACGAACTATTTGAACCCTTCACTGGGGAAAATAACCAACTGAGTAGGGAGAACTAGCTCCCGACTTCCTGTTCTTCTCCACTGCTATTCGTCGGTAGTGCGAGGAGGAATGGAACCAAGCTCAAGTAGAGATTGTAGGAATATAAGGAAGGGAAAATGAAGCTAGGTTGTGATGTAGTTGAATTCCACGTTTCCATGCCTAGCTCCTATGGCTACCATGGCGGATGAAACCGAGTTTGTCGGAGATGACGACTGAGCTCGGGAATGGGTTTCAAAGATCCCTCGGTGCATAGTGAGTGCACAGATGAGTTTCTGAAGGCAGTACTGACCTTGAAAACTCCCCAACTTTTAGTGTCGATACAATAAGGGGTTTCCCCTTTTTCAATTGGGTGCATCAGTGGTCCTCAACGGAGAGCTCACCAGGACCGCGAATGGGAGGCTCCGGAGGAAATCCACAAGACTGGTAGTGTAGTTTCTGACCCAACAAAGCCCATGGCAGCATTTTCCTATGGAGAGGAGGCTTGAGGAATGCATGGTTCTTTGGCATCCTTCCTACCTGGGGCGTCAACCGCGTGGGACAGAGGACTGCAACTGCATCACAATCGGGGGAAAGAAGGAACGCGAGAAAAAATGGAGGAGTGGGCAGTCCAATTTCAGACCAGATTGATCTGCCCATCCAAAACCCATCTAAGCTAGTGTTGAACCACGACGCAACTCAGGAGGTGAGGGTCACTCCTTGATGGCCACGTTTCAGCTGGTGATTGACCGTAAAGGTAGATACACCCACAAATCATCCAGATCTTAGATAAATCATAGTAAATACCTTGATTATTAGAAAAATACAAACAAGGTATCAAAAATTTCAAAAAAATTAGTATAACAATGTGGGACTATAATAGCTATCAATTGATGCTTAAATGTTAGTAATATCATGTAAGATGTTGTATGCTTGTTTCATAGGTAATAAATATCAAATGATGGCCTAAAATTATGATAATATGTCAGTAAATCCATTTTCATGTCTATAATCCATATAAGGTCAGTGATTATGATGTTGATGCACGAAATTATGTAATTTGATCCATATGGCTAATTATTGCTTTTAACCCTAAATAAAATGCAATAAATACATATATGCTCAATAAATGATAGAAATTATGGAACACCCTTATATCTATAACTGGAAGTTACTATGAAACTTTGATATCAGTTAGATGCATAGAATTCATGTTATATAAAGATGACCCTTAATACATGGGTTGTAACCCTAGTTTTAATAATGTATATAAACTAGGGTTAATATGTGCACAAAAAGGATATGAAACCTAATGTTCAGATAATGAACCATAATCTGGAAAATGACATCAGTAAAATAATTCTAAGACAAGAATGCAACTAATGATCCGCATATCCTAATGACTAAGAGAAACCCTAATAAACACGACTAGGGTTAAGATTATGAGAACCTGATGGTGATATATGATCTTGTCTTAATCATGGGTTGACCAAGATATAGATGATCCATGAATATGTGATGATTAGGTTATCTGTGATCTAGGCGCCCTTACCTCTTACTTGGCCTAGTATTCTGTATGGTTGTATTATATGTGTAGTAAAATACTTGGCATATGATATTGGATGAAATGATTGTTCTTGTATACTATGTTGCTTGAGCTTTCCATACTTATTGCTATGAACACATGAAACATAATATATTTGTTCCATTATATCAAAGAACTTCAACTCTTTGGTAGTCAAGTGTTGGAAAATAAAGTACTTCAACTCTTTGGTAGTCTGATTACATTATGAAATGATCCAACTCTTTGGTAGTCTATCATAAGGACTTCAATGCATTCAACATTCAGCGGTCAATGCATGGATGGTATATTGGAAAATGTTCCTAAAATATGTGTTCTCTTTTGTCAATAAACATCTTCATTCAAGTATATGCCTTTTGTTATATATTTCTGATGTTACTGCCAAGTATTAGTTTTATCTTATTTCCAAGCTTGGTAATGAGAGGTATATAAAAGATACATAGGTGTACTCGATATAATATTCTTGAATATTGTGCTGACGTGTACCACATGTAATCTTTTGTTTAGGTTGTGGATTTATGATCTTGAAGGACCTTGATAGTTGAGAGTTGTGTGGCGAGCTGATGTATAGGAGGACATGTTGTCTTAAGATCTTGTTGTTTAGTGGTAGTACATGCATATGTAGAAGTTTGTTATTTTGTATGGAATATCAAATGTTGTAACAATTCATTTTGTAAATATATGTTGAATGAAGAACATGTGTTGTATGGTTTTATTATTGTTCATGTGCATGTGCTACTGATTGTTTCCTTCTGACTTCCTCTGATTTTCTTCTTGTTAGCCTAGTATGGGGTGTTTAAATTGGGATTCTCACTGAGGTGAGGTTTCAATTTAGATGTCACACATCATATTAAGTTTTAGAAAATCTAGAGACGTCACAGGTGGTATCTGAGCATGAACAATAGCAAAGCCTGACATTTTCTCATTATGCAACTCAAACTAAATGTAACATCCCTGACCTGGGTTTAGGGCGAACCCTATTTGTTTTGGATAAGTAAGTTGCTTATAACTTTAATATAATCCTATAAGGTGTTTTGCTATCAAGTGACACACTTATGTTTCAAGTTTGGTCTTGTTTGAATAATGTTTGAGCAATGTTCCTTTGTTTTGGACCAAAGTGCAATTTACCCAAGATGAGGGGTTATATTGCAAAATGTCACATGTTGAACATGCATTAAGTTTTTTATAATCATAAGAGATAGAATGATGCTAAGTGGTGTCTTAAGCCTAAACGCCAAGATTAAACTTGCTTGAATAATGCTAGTGCCTTGTGCACCAATTTTGGTACAAATTGTAATTTACCCAAAATGTAGGGTTGATGTGAAAATTACCACCTCTATAGTGTTCCTAATTCCTATATGTATAATTTAGAGGAGAGATAAAGAAGGAGACACTATGTTTGAATCATTTATGAGTGGTAGTATTCTTGGTGATGAAAAGACCAAGAAAGGTGTTGAATGTGAAACCCTAACTTGAGTTGTATCGAGTTGTAGAGTTGATATGGGAGTGCCTATCAGCCAAGGATCCATACAGGGGATACCATATCGGTCTGTGAAATCTTGGAAAAGGCCATGATGGGAAAAGCACCTCAAGGAGGTGATCCATGATGAGTCCGATACTCCTTGCAAAAGTTATATCGGTTTGCATAATTTGTGAGATAAATATGAGATATCTTATCAAACAAGATAACTAATGGCCGAAATATCATCTCTAAATTATCCTCAAGTGTTTTTCATGTCTAGATAAATGTGAGTTCATGCATGTACATGTGTCAAACATGAACTGACACGTGGAACCTAGTAGCTTAAAATGATGACACCTCATATACACTCTTTTTCATGAACCTCAACTATATATACCACTCCTTTCACCTATTAGTGAATATTTTTGAATCCTACCACCTCCTTGATATTAGATATGATGCATAGAGGCTTGGTATTGTGCATAGGTGAAGTGGTATCGTGCGTAGGGCTTGGGTATCGGCCATAGAAAGTGATATTGACCATAGCATGTTGATATCGTCCATAGCAAGTTGATATCGGCCAAATGAAGTGATATTGGCCACAAGTGAAGGGGATATTGGACACAAGTGAGGGAATATCGTGCATGAGTAGTGAGTTATCGTGAAAGGTTCTAAGGAGCAAGAAGGATCTGAAGTCTTAACTCTAAGGTAAAGCTATGATCATCTTCAACCTTGGATTGAAGCATGGATCTAGGGTTATGATCTTCCTTTCTTTTCTTCTTCACCAAGTTCTTAACTATGGTGATTCCTTGTATATGAAGGTGTTGTGAAAGAGCATTGGACTTTTGATAAGTCATCTTCAACCTTAGGAACGTGGATCTTTGAAACTTGGAGCTTTGAAGTTGTTCTTGAGGCGAGTTATCTAACTTGAACCCAAACTTGTTATTACTCACCATCTTTCTTGCTATATTTGATGATCTACTTTCAATTCTGAAAATTTCTTGAATACTTGATATATCTATGAGTTCTAGTAGTTACTTAGACATGTTATCCTTGTTCTATAACAAGTATAATGAAGATCTAGAGCTTGAAGATGATGGTATCACTTTACAAATTGATATCAGGTTCAAGCACACAAGCAAGCACCTCTAACCCGATATGGTGATGCACATACACCACTAAAATGATATGGATATGAGTTTATACTTCCTTGCACGATATGGTAATGCAGTATACATATTTTTCAAAATATGAGGTCAAGCAAGCACCTCATACATGATGTAGTGTCAAGTACACACCTCCAAACCGATATGATAAACCCTAGATGATGGGTAACTTAATACCGTGATGAGTTTACACCACATGGGCGATATGGTAAGCACACATACACCTCAAGGTCGATAGGGTAAGCACACATACACCTCAAGGTCGATATGGTAAGCAAAAATACACCTCAAGGTCGATATGGTAAGCACACATACACCTCTTACACGATATTGAAGCAAGCACACACCTCTTGCCCGATATGGAAGCAAGCACACACCTCTTGCCCGATATGGAGGCATACATACACCTCTTGGGCGATATGGGTAGCAAGCATACATCTCTAAACCGATATTGGTTTAAGCATACACCCCTCATATGATATGGTGTTGATCACACATCTCTAAAATGATATAGTGGGTAACCCAATACACTAGATGACAAAAGTGGTAAGGTGGTTAATACCCTAGAACATGTGATGGCCAATACACTAAAGTTTGGTGTGGCCAATATCTTCAAGTGAGGTAAGGATGTTACACTCATGTATGGTGAAGGTGATACACCATATGATTGGTAAGATTGATGCCTTGATGGGTAAGGGTATGAGGGATATGATGATTCCTAGCTCAATATACACCTAACCCAATACATGTGTTCAACTTGACATATATGATTCAACCTGATACACCTTGTAAAGGTGAGGGCAAAACACTCTTAGGAGTGATAAGTGTAACACCAAGTAATGGTGTGGCTAATACCTTGATAGGTGAAACACCTAAATTGGTTGATAATGGCCAACCCTATATCAACAATGCCTTAACCCAAGATGAGTCCATATCACTTAATGACAGTTGGGTAATTCAAGTGTGTGACTATGGCCAATACCCTATAGGATAAATGTGATGAGTTAGTGCATAAAGTATTAGGATGGGAAATACCCTAATACAAGATAAGTTGATGAATTTAAGTAGTTAAAAATGATGAGGGAAGTGATACACCAAGGCATGATAAATATCACATCCAGCACTTCAAGGTTGATACACCTTGATGCACCTCAAATCCAATATACATGGATGAATAACACATGAAGTATGTCATGTTAATTGTTACATTAAAATGTAATGAGTTTAATGCACTTTGATAAGTGTAGGCTAACATACCTTGAGAAAGGGTTAAGCCAAGATAATAGAGTATGATGTAATCAATATCCTAGTGAGGATGAGAGAGAAACTCTTACTTTGTGTTGATAATCATTTAATGATAAATGATGAGAATAAATAAGTATGATTGAATATTTATGATATCAATATATGCTCCTAGAAGTGTGGAGCAATGAATTAGGGTTTGGATTGATAACATGAACTTGAAACCCTATTTGGCTATAAAGGTAAACCCTAACCCTAATAATGGGAAGGTTGTATTTCTCTTATTGCATATGCCTTGTGAGACATGTAAAATACTTGTATAACAAGTATAATGTTTATGTGGTCTGATGACCTAAAAGATATTTGTTTCCTAGTGAGAGGTGACAAGATGTTTAATGGGCCTTGTGAGCTATGTGAATAGTTGTTGCCTAGTAAGAGGTGACAAGATGTTTAATGGGCCTTGTGAGCCATGTGAATAGTTGTTGCCTAGTGAGAGGTGACAAGATGTTTAATGCGCCTTGTGAGCCATGTGAAATACTTGCGCAACAAGTGTGATATATACCTTGGTCTGAGGACCTAGATGTAACAATTACCTGTTGTAGAGGTAACAATGTTCAGTGATGATCTAAGGGTTTGAATACCCCGATCCAGTAATCATGATGATGATGATGTGAAGGGATAAGAATTCCCAGTGTTATGATAAGGGACTGAGATCCCGAGTGATATACATTCAAAATGTTATTAAGATCTTAAAAGTACCACTCCTTCCTTTATAGCATCTGTTATCATTCATGTTTGAAACTTGGTTGATGCTAAAAGAATACTAAAATGTACTTAATTAATCGAGTGAAGTTTCATCATGTAGTTGCCCTGACCATAGATCCATCAACGTCAGTGCTAAATGGTGAAATGAGTTTTCCCACGGGAGCATATTTTTAAATATGTGGGGGTGAAGGACGAAATATATCCATACATCCTAATAAAGAACTGATGTAGCACCTTCCTTATTTATCCCGAGATGATGTGAATCTCTCGACCAAATAAGGAACTAATGTGTAAATCATTCTTCATTACTATTATGTGTTGTTGGGATTGATGATAATATCCTGACCAGGTGAGGAATTGATGTATAATCTTCCTTTTCCTTATAAGAGTACATGATGTGATTGTAACTCTATAGTGAAGATGCCACTATACCCCGACATGCTATTTGTAGTTCACACGAGATGTCCTTCCAGAAGATGACACGAGATGTCCTGCTAGTGGTCTCACACTGACCGAGACATGTGAGGTCTTAGTAGTTGGCTATGTCATTGACCTTGTATGGTACCGATTTTAACCTAATATGTGGTCATTTGGAGCATGAATGGTATACTTCATCTCCTCAGGGCATAAGTGTGATTGTAATATGTAATCAACCATGTAGCGTATTTGCTTAAGGATCGGATATGGAAAGACATTGGTTGATGTACATTCCTTTCATACATCTTAGTTGGATAGATGTTATTCAAGTTTCTTTTATATTTTCCTGGTATAGTGAATAGATGATTTATTATTCTACTATAGATAGATGCATTATTTTAAGAGAAGTGGTTACTCTATTCTGCTTATAAAAGTGATTGATCCTACTTGTTAATATAAAAGAACTTCTACTCAGTTTTATACTGCTTACCTATGATAATAATATTGTTGGCGGAGAGTTATATCTCTCGTTGGGATAATTGTCTCACCCCGTGGGATCCACATTTTTTTAGGTGGACGTACACGAGGGGGTAGAGACCGTACTATAGAGGAAGAACAACAACAACAAGGGCAACAATAACAACTCAGGTTGAGTGTACTGTTTGTCGTGTCTTGTTGATAGAAGTCCTATGTGTCGTCTCTGTACTCTCAGGTCCTTGGATTTAGTACGTAATGGTTTTATAAACAATCTGAGATTTTGGCTTGTATGCCTTGAGGTTTTATGTTGCTTCAATATATGTTTTGACAAAGCAACTGTTACATGTTATCCTCGAGATGAGATGGTACAATGTATGTACAATGTGAACCCTTGTGTATATAAAGTTTTGGTTCTTTTGGTAAGAGTTTCTTGGAAGAGGATCTCTTTACAAAATGGTTTTAATTTTTAGTGATTTTGTTAATCCGTTTCTTATAGCTATTCCTCAATTATTTACTGGTGATGGTTTGATTTGATGTCGGGTCATCACAAAGTTTTGGAATAAGAGCTTAAGGTTCACTGAGTCTACAGAGACATAGGACTAAGGTGTTGAGTCTGTTCTAGTGTCCTCCAGTATACCCTATAGTGACTTCTGCTTATGCAAAAGAAAGGGTGAAGTTTAAAAATGACTGGAGAACATGAGGAACATGTTGCTGAGAGCAATGTTGTCACACCAGGAGAGGGTGCAAGTGATCATGCAAGAGAAGAACGAGTGCCTGAGAATTCCCATTTTGACCCAATCAGGATAGAGAATCCTACTTTTTATGCTCTTGTTGGGCAGGTAAGGACAACAATGATGCATATAGTAGACTGGATACTAGCATTACAACCTAGGTTACCAGTTCTCAATATAGAGACTTTGGGTTCTGAAAGGGTTCCTAAATGACATAGTCATGTTGGAATAGTAGAAAATGTGGGAAGGATTAAGATATGGCAAGAAAATAGACTTAGCCATAAGTATAAATAGATAGTATATCTATGATGGAAATGCCCAAGGAGGGGCAATAAGCTAAGAATTAAGGAAATGTCTCTACAATTCTAGAGACATTTGCCTAGTTGTTCTAAAAAGCCAAAGTTTTTGGTGCCATTAGTACAATAAATGCCTAGTGCACCAGGGCAGTAGTCACTAAGTAAAGACAAAAGTCCTAACTTTCCACCTGTAAGAATTCCTGACTTAGCTTCTACATCGGTAATAAGACCGATAAGACCATGGTACGAGGACAAGACATGTTATAGATATGGACATGTTGAGAATACTAAACCCTTTTGTTAAAAAAGAAAGGAGGGAATGACCAAACAAACGAGGCAGACTCGGCAGAGTTTACGAAAGTTACAACCCAATAGTATAAAAAAGGCAAAAGCAACAACATGAAACAACTAGACTCTATGTTTCAAGTCAACCTGAAATGGTAGATGACCGCGAGGGGTGACAGTCAGATAGTGCTTTTTCATTCTGATATGTCTTCTCTTGATTTTATCTAATAATCATAAGAAGGATTGTCGTTGTTGACTTCCCTTTGGTTGTCCTATGGGAATATGGGGAAGAAATAATGAGGACTAGAATTTATATTCTGTCTAATATTCTTTTAAATGCTTTATAATTGCTTTTGTCCATATAAAAGAGGCAGAGATGTAAATGAGATGCCTAGAGAAATACAGGGATATTAAGTCATGTGACTTGTATGATATGAAAAGTAAGGTATATGATACAAACAACGTGCATACTACCTAACCTCAATACTTGTATACCCTGGCCAGGTATTCAACTATTGAAGGTAGGGTAAGTATGGAACTCTTAGATTGCTATCTTTTTTATTACTCTGATCAAGTAATAATTTTGAGACAATATAAAGAGAATAATGAAATTGAAAACATGGCACGAATGTTTCTATCACATCCTAAGTGCAATAAAATGGAATATGAGATTTTCTTAGATCAACTTGTGAATATGAGAAAGTAAAAAGTGCAATTCTCATGATAAGTGAAAGGGAACAAGGAAGATGATCCCTGTTCAAATAAAGAATATGTGAAGGATAATGATCTCTTCTATAATGTGAAAATGAGAAATGTGATAAAATCATAAAATGTTCATGAACATGTTATATAATAACAATGAAAGGAGTGGTGATATGTAATCATCCTTATAATTCCTATGTTGAAGGAAAGGAACCTAGGATGAAACAAGAGTAAATGACTCATGAATAGTTGAAAGTTCATGCAATAATTAGAGGAGATGATAATCTCTTATCTTTGATAAACAACCCTGGGTGTTGATGGGGTGATAAGAGGAATATGTTTCTTTGTGTTCTTTCCTTTCAGGGACATGGCAATCAAGTGAGTCTTATGACACTTGATGTGCTTGAGTTAGAAGTGATCTATTGATGGATACTTAGAAAAGTATCATCTAGTCTTGGATTTTGGTTCCAAGATAGAGTTATATATGATAAGTAATGTCCCAAGATGAAAGAAAGGTCCTATCATATGTTTGGATTTGGTAATAACAACAGATATATGGAAATGATGAGGATGTGATGTGTTTTTGCACATGTAATGGATACCAAGGTAAGGAATCCTAGTATCCAATAAGTTTTAGTGGTATGAGAAAATGAAAACATAACTCCTAATCAGATGATTTATGTTGGTCATCTGGAATGGCCAACTGTGAAATCAGTCTAGTTACATAAAATAGTATGGACATCACATGTTAGGGGTTTATGATTTTCATAAACATGACATCGATAAGGATGTACTAATTGAAGGAACAATTGTAGAATCATTTCGGGAAAAGCTTATCAAGCTAAAAATAATTCCTTAGAATATCCCTATATAGATCTGCTGAGGCAGCTTATACATAACATCTAGAGACACCTCTGAGATAAGTTCTTCTTTAATAAGTGACCTCTCCTTATGACAATAGAATGTACAACTAGTAAGATAGTTGGTACAAGTCACAAGTAAGTTTAGTATTGTGTTAGCAAATTAGATGGCACAACAGATGTATGATAAGACTTGTAGTCCCAAGTGGGTGACAGAATATAGCTATGGTCTTTCCTTAGAGGTGAAATGCTAAACTAAGTTAGGAGTATGGAAGACTCCCTATAATCAAGAATCTTGTCACATAAGGTTGTAAGTTGAGAAAGGTGACAAATCAGTGAGGTTTGACACTTGAGTTAAATAAGTTATGTATAATGCTTCTCTGACTAAGAAAAGTGTTACCTGACACAGAGTTAACTCTATAGTCAGTAATGGAAAGGACAATTGAGTATCTGTCACGTGTGACAGATCTTATGATGATCTTTAATGGAAAGGACTTTGTGCTGATCAAAGTTATATGGCATCTCCATGACATTAAGATGTTATGTGGAGACTTGATGATATGATGCATGAATGACAATTGTCTTCCTTCATATGGGATTTCGGGGATGAAATCCTTGTTAGGGGTTTATACTAAAGAAAACCTTGAGCTTTAAAAATCTTTAGGGTTAGATTAGTTGTCTTTTAGAGACTAGATCTGACCTATCCCCTATGTTAGCACATAGATATCTGAGAACTAGGTCTAGATTGGTTCTTGTTCTATAGTAAGTCCTTAGGTGTCATTCTTTCCTTATAGTGTAGCGGTATGAGACGTTGCATTTTTTGGAAATGATGTACATCACGGGAAGAGAAACCTCTGACATATGATGCATCTATGCTTTAGGTAGCTACACCAGTCTACACACTGTTCTCACCCTTTTCATTAGGTGACATGACATTGTACTCTCTACTATGTGTGGGAAACTCATTTTGTGGATTTGGTTTTTAATTCTAATTGGATCTAACCTCGATAGTTTTCTCTGACGCATGTTTTATCAGAGAAAAACTATATAATATTTTATTATTTATGTAAGTATTACATAAATGTGTAACCACACATGTATGAGTAGGAGGTGGTCATGCAACCTAAGTGAAAGTGAATGACATCAGTCTAGAAGAGAGAGTAGTTCTAGATTAGATGTCTAGAGCCTTGTTAGAATATATGATAGCTAGAATGAGTTTAGCTGATATGATATAAGTTTGATATAGTAATATAAATTGGTTTTGAGGATCTGAGTTAGTTTTGATGATGCAAAGTCAGCTTTATGATGCAAGTACATGTACTTTTTCTAAGATAAGATAAGCTAAGTTAAGTTAGGCTAAGATAAGGATGTGGATCAGCAAGAGCCTCAAATTCTTTTACAAAGGAGGACCTCTAGTGTTGGGACCAATTATAGGGTTAACTCTATAGCGAGTTAGACCCAGAGGGAGAAGGTTAGAGAACCTAAACTCCAAGATATGAGAAATATGTGATATGATATACCCTAAACTAGAATACTCCTGAGTGATTGAGTTAAGTTGCTTTATGCATGATTCCTATAGTCTTGTTGAACCCTAGATGTCCTTGGGAGGACCAAACCCTAGAGACAAGGAGAGTCTGGTTATATGTGCATATATGCCTATGAATATAAGAGCCTACTATCTGGGTGAGGGAGAAAGAGTCCCAAGAGAAAAAATGAAGGAGCGGGCGGTCCAGTTTCAGACCAAACTGATCGGCCCATCCAAAACCCGTCTGAGCCAGTGTTGAACCACGATGCTACCCAAGAGCTGAGGGCCACTCCTTGATGGCCACGTGTCGGCAGACGATTAGCTGTAAAGGTAAATACTCCCACAAATCATCCATATCTTAGATAAATCATAATAAATAGCTTGATTATCAGAAAGATACAAACAATGTATCAAAATGTTTAGAAAAATGAGTATAACACATGGGACTATAATATCTATCTTTTGATGCTTAAATGTCAGTAATATCATGTAAGATGTTATATACTTGTTTCGTAGATAATAAATATCAAATGATGGAAAAAAATTATGATAATATGTCAGTAAATCCATTTTCATGTCTATAATCCATTTAAGGTCAATGATTATGATGTTGATGCACGAAATTATGTAATCTACTCCATATGGCTAATTAGGGCTTCTAACCCTGAATAAAATGCAATAAATACATACATGCTCAATAAATGATGGAATTTATGGAGCACCCTTATATCTATAACTGGAAGTTAATATGAAACTTTGATATTAGTTAGATGCTTAGAATTCATGTTATATGAAGATGACCCTTAATACATGGGTTGTAACCCTAATTTGAATATTGTATATAAACTAGGGTTAATATGTGCGCAAAAAGGATATGGAACCTAATGTTCAGATAATGCACCATAATCTAGAAAACGACATCAATAAGATAATTCTAAGACAAGAATGCAAGTAATGATGCACATATCCTAATGACTAAGCTAAACCCTAATGAACAGTACTAGGGTTAAGATGATGAGAACATGATGCTGATATGTGATCTTGTCTTAATCAGGAGTTGACCAAGATATAGATGATCTAGGATTATGTGATGATTAGGTTATCTGTGATCAAGGTACACCCTTATCTCTTACTTGGCCTAATATTCAGTATGGTTGTATTATATGTGTAGTAGAATACTTGGCATATGATATTGGATGAAATGATTGTTCTTGTATACTATGTTGCTTGAACTTTCCATACTTATTGCTATGAACACATGAAACATAATATATTTGTTCCAGTATATCTAAGTACTTCAACTCTTTGGTAGTCAAGTGTTGAAAAATAATGTACTTCAACTCTTTGGTAGTCAAGTACTTGAAAGTGATCCAACTCTTTGGTAGTCTGATCACTTTATGAAATGATCCAACTCTTTGGTAGTCAATCATTAGGACTTCAATGCATTCAACCTTCAACGGTCAATGCATGGATGATATAATGGAAAATGTGCCTAAAATATGTGTTTGCTTTTGTTAATAAATATCTTTGTTCAAGTATATGCCTTTTGTTATATATTTCGGATGTTACAGTCAAGTATTACTTTTATCTTATTGCCAAGCTTAGTAATGAGAGCTATATAAAAGACACATAGGTGTACTCGATACAATATTCTTGAATATTGTGTTGACGTGTACCACATGTAATCTTTTGTTTAAGTTACAGACATATGATCTTGAAGGACCTTCATAGTTGAGAGTTGTGTGGCGAGTTGATGTACATGTGGACCTGTTGTCTTAAGATCATGTTGTTTAGTGGTAGTACATGTATATGTAGAAGTTTGTTGTTCAATATGTAATATCAAATATTGTAACAATTCATTTTGTAATTATATGTTGAATGTGAACATGTGTTGTATGGTTTTATTATTGTTCATGTGCATGTGCTACTGATTGTTTCCTTCTGACTTCTACTGATTTTCTTTTTCTTAGCCTAGTGTGGGGTGTTTAAATTTGGATTCTCGTTGAGGTGAAGTTTCAATTTAGACGTCACACATCATATTAAGTTTTAGAAAATCTGAGAACGTCACAGTTATATAGTTGTCATCTGTTAAATTAATCTTACAAATAAAAATGCTTGATTAAAAATGTGATCTCTTGATAATAAAACTTCAAGCTATATTATGATGATATTTGTCTGCATGTTGTTTGGTTTTGTTTGCTATTTTAAGAGTAAAAAATTAACGTATCAATGTTTCATATTTGAGTTACGCAAACGTACACATGAACTCCTAAATGTTAACTTCTTCCACGCAGTTATATTGTTAATGCTTGTTATCTTTAATTTCAACAAGTTTCTTGTGCGCTACTAACTTAAATGAATAGACTTGATTTTAAGCGACCTAAATAAGATTGTAATGGTTCTATGTACTACTTTCGATCTCATGGTTTAGACATGTTGATGTAGGCAAGTTTTACAACTAACTAGACTGACCCTTATTGATATAACAATGGAACAAATTTATGAGAAATAAAGATTGGAAATCTCACATACTACCTTATAGTTGGAATATTTGGCTAATCTTATGAGAAGCCATTCGAAGAGTTTGCTACCTTCTTCCTATTAAATCATGAGTAACGATACACAAATCCAATTTCAAAACCCAATCCACTGTCTTCAATAAATAGGAATGAAGTTCCCTGTGGCAGGAAAGGGAAAGAAAAGCAGAAAGAAGAAAAGAGCTCAAAAAAACAAGAAAAAATAGTAGAGAGAAACTTATTTTGTTTATAATTTTCAAACAAAAATAAATTTTGTGACGAAATATAAATTATTAGAATCCTTATAAAAATTACAATCTAATAAGACCAATGTTGACATATTTTTGACAAATTATTATGAAATATAAAAATGAGTATTGTATATTGGGATAATACTCATTTTCTAAATAACACACTGATTCAAAAACAAGTATTGCATGTCATTCTTATTATTTGTATAGTACTCATTTTGGTATAGTACTCATTTTTATATCATTTTATTTCGAAACATGTATTATAACGAATACTAAAATATAGTTGATGGTACTCATTTTTAATTCTTTATATTTTAAAATAAAAATTGTACACATAAAATAAAGTGCAATACAAATTTAAAAAACCAATGACATAAAAATGAGTAATATACTAAAAATGATAAAATACTCATTTTTGAGTTAGTGTGCTACTCTAAAATGAGTACTATCCCCAACTATAGTATTGATTTTAGAATGAAATATTTTTATTGAGATTGTACACATATTTTGATATTTTTAATACAAAAACAAGTAGTGTATATATGTTTTTTGGACAATACTATCTGCAGATGTATATACATATATACATAACAATACTCATTGTTGTATTTTTATGTTAATTTTTTTAAGAAAGTATATTAGGATTAGTCTCACTAGATTACATTTTTATAACTAATTCCATGGTCTTTATTTTGTGAAAAAAATCATGACAGTTTAAAAGTTATAAACAAAATAATTTTTTCTTATATTTTTTCATTTCCTCTCTCTCCTCTTTTTATTGCTTATGCAGTCTACTGAAAACATGTTGCCACCTTGACACTTAGACTAAATCAAATTTACTACTAAACCTTCATACATGCAGTATTTGCTAAAACATGCCTTTAATATAAGATGGCGCCTATAATAATTTGGTAGGATATTAAAAAGAATTCGTTTTACATAGCAATAGTTTCTCTTTTCGTTGTTTTTAGGAGTTGGGTTTTGAATGTGAATTGCTGGGTTTTCACTGGTTTTACCGGGGTTTATGTGGCTGTTGGGGTCGTAGGGGTTACCCTTCTTCCCATAAGATATTTCTTATATTATTATTTTAACTAAATATGACCATAACTTTATAATCCCACTGGACAGTGGAAGACATGAGAACGAGGGAGAGGGATCGGCGCACCGCGCACGTCTGTAAATGGGAAACATATGGTCACAGTTGCCCTTAAATTCCTCACACAGAAATAAATCGGACTCCGTATATGGTAGGTTCTTTGTATCCATTGACGTGCCAATACGCCGATCCAGCAGAGACCTGAACAATTCCCTCATAGCCGTATAATTTTGGAATACCACCCTGCAGCCCGTCAAGTTCCAAATGAAATGCATGAAAAGGTTGCCCGCTTCTCCCTCCAACCCTGCTTCCATCAACTCTTTTCCTCATATATATAAACGGACTATATATGACGTGCGTCCAAAATCAGCACAAAAACAGCTCCCAAACCGCTTCCACGTGAAAGATGGTGATTGAGTGTTTTTTTTTAAATTATGCAATAGACAAATAAATTTATTTCGCTTATAACTTTTGAAACGTAATAATATTTTTAATGAAACAAAAATTATTAAATTCTTTACAAAAAATGCAATCCAACAAGATTAATGTTGACATATTTTTGTGAAAAATAAATAAAAATGATATATACACATTAATTGACGCCCAAAAATGGTTCATTGACGCCTAGAAATGGTTCATTGACACCCAAAGTAAAAACATGACGTCCAAGTAAATATTGTGCATGCTAAATTACATCTAAGGCAATTGACAACCACACACTTAAGGTAATTCACAATAAAAAAATAACATAAGGGCGCCTATAAATGGCTATTGACACCCAAAGATGGTTAATTGACACCCAAAATGGTTGATTGTCACACAGAAGTATAAAGATGACACCCAAATAATGTATCGATAATAAAAAATAACGTAACGAAAATCAAATATGTTTGTTTGACACTCAAGAATTTTAGTATTTTTTTGGCATTATTTATCATTTTTGGACGTTATGACGCCCATAAATGACTATTGACACCCAAAAATAGTTAATTGACGCCCAAAATCATTCATTGACACCCAGAAGTATAAAAATGACGTCTAAATTTACAACCAAAACAACATAACGACACCCAAATATGTCTGTTTGACACCCAAAAACAACATAATGACGTCTAAATATAGTTTTAGGCGTTAAATAGAGTATAAGGGTACTTCACACCCAATAACAATTTAATGGCGCCCAGAAATGGCTAATTAACACACAAAGATGGTAATTGATGCCCAAAATAGTTAATTGACACTCAAAAGTATAAAGACACCCATAAATGGTTATTGCCACCAAAAATGATTAATTGACGTCCAAAATAGTTCATTGACACACAAAAATATAAAGATGGCTCCAAAATAAGATATTGACAACCAAAATAACATAACAACTCTCAAATAGGCTTGTTTGACACCCGAGAACAACTTAATGACGCCTAATTATGGTTTTACGTGTTAAATAGAGTATATGATACTTCACACCCAATAATAACTTAATGGTGCCCAGAAATGACTAATTGACACCCAAAGATTATTAATTGACGCCCATAATGGTTCATTGACACTCATAAGTATAAAGATGGCGCCCAAATAAGTTATTGACCACAAAAAATAACGTAATGACACCCAAATAAGTTTGTTTGACACCCAAGAATTTTAGTCTTTTTAGGCGATGTTTAGCACTTTTTGATGCTATTTAGTCTTTTTGGACATTTTCAGCCATTTGTATATTAACATTACTCTTGTTTGAATATATTTTTATCACAAATTTAATGGTTTTTATTTCGTCTGAAAATTCATCACGGTTTAAAAATTATAAAGAAAACAATTTTTCTCTCATCACGTCACCTATTCATATCAGTTTTGTCATTTTTTTGTTAAAAATGTATCAATATTAGTTTTGTTGGAATATATATATTTTTCATAACGAATCTAATGTTTTTGTTTCGTCAAAAAATTCATTACGGTTCAAAAGTTATAAGTAAAATAAATTTATTTATCAATTACACAACTTCTATCTACCCATCCAATTAAAATTTGTCACGTCATATACCCCAAATCAGATTCTTCCCCAATAGAACCATCCAACCGGCCGCGAGGGGTGCTGCGTGTAACCAAATCATTTTCTTATGGCCCCCACCATATGTCAAGATTGTAAGGAACTACTCAAGGCCAAGTGGTAGGAGAACCAATCAATAGATTCAGAGGAAACGCACCACATCGGAACCGATCGACAGCGAGCATGGTGTGGCCGTATCAGCAGCCCCCTGAGCCGAGCAGTTGCGCAGGTACGTTACTTGTATAACACCAATATCATACTAATACACACACTGTGCTATACATCAAAGCATTTGATCTTAAGTTGGTTTTGATTTCGGCACTGATACCTTGATATATATATACCTGGATGTTGATGTCGGCAATCGTCGGCTTCGTATATTATCATTGTGAAACTTCATCGCATGCAGGCAAGTACGAGTGGCCAGAGTTGGTGGGGAGGAACGGGCTGGAGGCTAAGATGGTGATCTATCGAGGCGGAGAACCCAAATGTTACTCTCGTCGTCATCCGAAGGTACCAGGATATCACACCGCCGGACTTCTGCTGCAACCGCGTCGAGGTGTGGGTTGACGAGTACGACAGGGTCATTAGCACACCCATTATTTCCTGAACAGTTGATATGCCAAACCTGCTATCTTCGTAATTGTATAGCTCCGGGTTTCGACCAATTGTTCAGTCGTAGTTAGTGGGGTTGTAAGAATTGAGTATTCAATTTGAGTTGTTCACTCGGTACCTGTTAGAGGTGGAAAATATCGTTATCTTTATGTCTAAGATTTTTCTTGTCGGTTTTACTTGATTGACGGCCCAAGATTGTTATTATCGATCCATCCAACATCGTCGATTACCGTTGCTATGCTATAAAAACGTGTTGTGTTCGTGGGATGAAGACTAACTTTTCTCCCTACGATCTTTATGTAATTCGTACTTCGTCGATTAGTGTAGCTACACAATGTGTGACCCCGACGCTGCCTCGATTAAGTTGTGCATTGCAACCTGCTTATGAGCACGTACAAGAGCCCGAGAATATTGACAACATATTAAGGGGCCGTTTGGGCCCTGATATTTTGTTATGTCTATAGGGCATGATTTACGGAACGTCACCACCGAGAACTGTAAAAAGCGTATTGTGCAGCAAGCGAAAAAAAAACATGACGACCAGCTCACAGAGGCTGATGACGGGCCTCACTGCGGTAATCTCAAGTCCCGCTAAATATGGTGGGATTCCGAAGCTCGTCAATTAATACATACGAGTACCGAATCAAATGCAGAAGATGATATTTACTATCCAATTAAGATTCAGTTTATATATGAAAAGTAGCAGTTAAAAAGATGTCGGCCAAACGGGACCTAAGATTTTTCTTCCACATAGGTATTTAATTTATAAATTGTACCTTCTATATTTAATTCTCAAAATAATGGTTTGGAGAATGTATGCTAGAAAAAGCTTGTTTGGGAGAGAGGTAGAGAATCAACCCTCACAATATAAAGAACTTTTTGGATAGTGGAGAATTTCACCCCGTCCAAGGTGTCAAGAGAGAGAGAGAGAGAGAACAGCAAACAACGAACGTCGAGAGCCTTTAGAAACGAGGGGAGAGAGAGAGAGTTAAGAATAACATAAATATTCGAGACTTCTATAACTGAGACCATAAAATATATTGAGAATAATATTGTGCTTTTATTATAATATAGACTTCTAGTACTACAGAAAAGATAAAGAGTGAGTTAGATGACTATAAAGTGAATGTAAGGAGAAAGCGTATATCGTTGTAAGAGTAGAATTAGGGAGAGTATCGAGTTGAGAATGACTATTCATATTCATAATTGTAAGAACTCATGGGGTTGCAAAATCATATCATGGAAAAGAGAAACATGATATGAGATAAGAGTATGTAGTCATGTTGGAAAATGTGGAAAGAATCTAGTCAATAAAATACTTCTACTTTCAAGAAGACTCATATGAGTTTATTTTAAGATGAAGGAGAGGATTGTGAAAAAAGGAAAAAGAAATAGAGAAATAGTTAAATATAAAAATCATAAAATCAAAAGAAGTATTTTATTCAAAGACATATATAGTGAAAAGAGATTGAGAAATCAGAGAGTTTGTAGTCAAATATGAGAGAAATAGAAATAGAGTTGAAAAATGAGGGTGATGCAACTCCAAGTGGAAAATTTGACATGAGAACTATATAGTTAAAAGTCATGTTTAAATTGTCTTGTTTAGTTGTTTTTGAAACATATACTAAGAGAACAGAGGGAGTAGTTAACGGGGAGAGAATAAATAATGTTGTCAGAAAATGAGTAGAGAGGGTGTTACATAGTGGGGATAGAAACTAGAGAATGAAAGGAGAAAAAGTGAGAAATGTGGGGAAGTTGAGAAAAGTAACAAGAGAGAAAGTTCAAAACAACACCATGTCTTGAAAATGTTCCAATATAAATGGATGGGAGATAAGAAATGTTGAAATTGAAATAGATTCAAACTTATGTGGACTTGTTGATACATTAATCATCAAATTTGTCAGGGGGTGAGGAGTATATCAGGAGGCGTGGTTCATTAAAACCTAATGAAGAGTCCTAGTTTTGACTTTAAGTGGGTAGGTCAACCATCTATGCACTTTAATTAGTTCTTGGGTAAATTGGGCTCTCAATACCTAAGGACTTAAGATTTCAGAGTGGGTCACAAAGTACCCTTCCTGGGAGTGTTCTCTCAGTAGTAAAAAAATATGTCAAAGGGCTATCCTTTTACATTTTTCTCATTTATGTACTTATTACTATGGGGTTCATTATAAGTGGCATATTCATTATGCACATATTGCGTGAGACAACTTCTAGGATAATTTAACCAACTTGAGTACTAAAATTTAAATGCATTAGTGACACATGAACTAGAAATGTGTTGCTCTATTGATATACATCCCGAAATCCACCTTACTATTTCTATGATATCCGATCGAGATAAAAAAACAAAATACACTCACACAAAATTTAGTCCAAGATCCAACAGAAAACAACAAACTAACCTTGTTGGAGGTGTAGGGTTTCCCATTAAAACAATGATTATCTCAAGGAGAAGGCTAAGAAAAGTATATCTACAACAACCACTGGTGCGAAACATGATGGGTGCTTCCAACCTTGTACATATGTTTTCTATAAGGATTGGGGCTCGAGAGGGGATCTAATCCTCACTTAACCACATAATCCAAACACACAACCTTATACTAGAATATGTTTGTTTTTCCTCAAATGAATGATGTACAAGACCAAAGTATATCAGCAGAAATAAATATAATGACAATATTCAACTTACAACTCTACATAATCATTTCCCACTTGAGGATGATGTGAAGGTAACAAATTCGAGATCTAAGAAGAGGGATATCCAAGCTACTTCAAATCTACCTCCTAAGGGTCAACTTCACTAAGACAAGTCCAGGTCATCATGTAAAGTCCTCAATGTCCTTTACCAAAGGGGTTTATAGTGAAGAAAAAATGGATGTTCAACAGAAAAAACGTCAGAATGAGCATATAAATAGAAATTGAACAATATTATGTAACTAGACAACAATAAACTTTTCAAGGCTTCCAGTCAATGTGGGAAGTAGAATATCCAAGTAGATATAAAAAAGAATATTCAAGTAAGATAATCAATTAGAGATTTCTTGCATTAAACAATGTCACATCAGTATTATCACAAAACATAAGAAATGCATGTAAACAACATTAGACTAAAATTATTAAAAGTAGGTCTAGGACACCATAGGATCTTAGCCAAAATGTCGGGTGGAAAGGCGCATTCTAGGTATAAAGGCATGCCTAATATATGTAATACGAGTGGAAAGGAACACTCAAGGTGGAAAAGGCACACCCAATTAATGGTTGTACTCATGTACTACTACTAGAAATTATATTAATGTAACACATTCACAAATGTAGAGGCAAGATTAAGTTAATTCAAACTCAGATAAAGGTATGAGTACATACAAAAATTATCTTATGAGGTTACAAGACCAATAAAAATATATAATCATTCCATGATAATGGTGCATCATAAGACCACAAGAGGTCATCACATAAAAAGATAAGATTCCATTTCACAATTAGTGTCGATCTTGATCCAAATATACAAAATAGGTCACGAGATGAATTGGGATGAACAAAGTATATCTTCAGAGTCAACAAATATCCAACAAATTCAGATGATCTTTAGAACCATATAATCATATAAATATTGACACGAGTCAACATATGAGAAGAGAGAGGGTAATATGTCCCAATGGATCAAGAGAGAGAAGATGTTGGTGACTTCTCAATATGATCATCAGGGATGGAACATAAATCGTGTATAATCTACCAAGATCCAAGATAAACCATAAATACACATAAGGGTTCCAAGACACCTACTAAACACATATATGAAAATAGGTTTAGATTAACATTAATCAGGCAAACCACACTATCTTTTATATTAAGATTTCCCTATTCCATATCATATTTTACTTTATTTTTTTACTTATAAATTATTATATTTGGATTTTAGAGGTTACAACCTATTAGGAAAAATGCTAAAAATCACATATAGGAATTCAGTTATAAGACATATGACATTGGATGGAGAAAAATATTATGATTTCAAAATATGTTTTTATTTACTATTATGATCTATAATGATTTACTATGAACTTTAGAAATATTGAAAAATCATAAATTTGAATAACCAACATATATAACATTATCTATTTTAAAATCCAAACTAAGATGGCCAATAAGGGTCGGCCAACTGGCCTATGCCTACATGAAGGAAAGCACACGACATGGACCAAGGAACAATGTTATCCAAGAAGAACCAGGGAAGAAAATACAATAATTCCCCTTTATCTCAAAACTAATCAAAATAAAGGTGAGATAGAAAAAAAGAACTTAAGAAGGAGTTTGTTCCCTTGGTTCTCACCATGGAAAAACTACAAAAGGTCGAATCTTAGAGAAAAAGTAGTGGTTTCACCCATCCTTAACACTTGAGGATGAGTCTAGTGAATTCATCAGGTCATGTTGGAGACAAAGAGCCCAAACTCAACAACAAAGAATGTTAGGAGCCTCACAGAGACCTTCCACCCTGGATGCAAATGGAAGAGACCTCATGAGGCAATTGATAGTTCAAAACATGGAAAATTGAGTTGATTGCGGTCATAGACAAGTTTATCAATTCCCTTCAATGTCAGGTAAACCACATGATTGGAGAAAGCTCAGAGTGGCACCAGAAAAAAGAAAGGTGGTGAAGGAATTGTCAACAAAACAATAAGAAGATCATGAAGTATAGTAGGAAAAATTGCTAGAATTCAAGCAAACTTGGTTTGTGGAAAGCTTTAGGAGTTTGTCACAAACCTCCCTAACTCCTTCCCAAATCACATGATTGTCCAGGGCATCCTACCAAAGAGATTCTTGAGAGTGGTAGGGACCCAAGTTGGGGAGACCAACTCACACAATTATAGAGGAAATGAGAGCATTGGGAATGTATGATGTTGCATGGAAAGTTTACGAGTAAGGAATTAGAGAACCTAGTTGCGTACAAGCAATGCAAACTCCACATTTTTGGAGACATTCATGGGGTTCATTTGGATGGCTAGAACTCTAAGAAAAGAAACTAGGACATCATAAAAATTTCTAGGAACTCTATGAAACTTTACGATGTGTTATATGTATATAGGATAAATATTATATGTCAGTTTCCAAACTTCACTGCAAGGGAATAGGTTATAGAGAGAATTAGGGGTTTGTACCACTGTAGTACTTTGGTTCTTATTAGGAATGTATAGATGTGGAGAAGTGAAAGGAAGAGAAGGAAACTAAATCATGGTTTGAGATGCAGAGGAGAGAGAGTTATAGATGTTATAAATTAATAAAGGAGATGAAGTTAATATGTGGGTCTTTTCCAAAGTGAGCTAGGGTTGAAGACACAACCATGTCCATGCAATTCAGAATCAATGGCTTCCATCCCTTGAAATAAAAAGGGACCTTAGGAAAGGGAATGTCCCACATTACACCAACTTAGGCATAGAATTGGTAACATTTTCACAGTTAAACCTTATGTAATTTCCTTTGTTAGTTTATTTGGACTAGAAAACTAGGTTCAAACAATTGAATTTTGACAGTAGCCAATGTAGTGAAACATGAGTGGTAAAGTTGATGTTGTATGACCGGGAAGTCACAAGTTTGAAACCCCCTGGCGATGGGATGATAGAATTGTCAAATTTTAAAAAAATTATTGACACTCATGCTAAATAGGATATATGGAATCCAAGTTTACCATTATATTTATGATTTAAGACCATTCAACGTATTATTTTGATATTTTAGATCTTAACACATATTTTATTTCCTAAATGAAACTAACTATCTAAGATTATTCATTAATCTCAAACTTGATACCCAAGGTATTGATACCCATGGAATACAATTTTAACGTTATATTTTAGTTTAAACTTTCCTTTTATGAGTTCTAACACAAATAACATTTAGGCTCTTTATCTTTATATTTATTATAATATTACATTACTATCATAAACATTCATTACTTAGAGTCTTAATAATTTCACATTTCTATCAATAGGGTTATCTTATACTATTTGCATAAATTAGGTCATTCTGCTCAATTACTCATTAAGTCCATTAATATAAACATTAATTTTATATAAGGGAACATTATTCATATCCATTTACATGAAAGTTCCAATTATTATTCCATTTCACATAGTAAGAACATTATACCTTTCATTAGTCATAGTTTAGTCATTATGTATGCATTAGTGAACAAAGAAGCATATATGGCATAATAAAAAAGATTACTTACATATTAACCATTATTTAGTTTATTAGGTCTATTTTAGGTTTGTTAAGATGTGTTATGTTATTACGACACCTAATGATGATAATGCATTATGAGATACCAAACATGTGTAGGTTAAGTTATGAAACACAAACTAGGGTTTAGGTTTCATATACAACTTTGATCTTCATATGAGGGTTCATAGATCTAAAGTATGATTATGGCTTCATGTAACCTTTATAGGGTTTATACCTAAGTTACTCATTATATATGCAATTAATTTTCCATAGGGTACAAATGAGTTTACTAGGGCATATGTGTATCCTTGTTTGGCCAAATCTAAGGGTCTAATCATACAAGAATCAAATCCAAGGGATTAGGGTTTCTAGATTCAAGATGCTAGGTTTTGGTATATTAAAACATTCCACCCCTTAAAGAGGATCTTGTCTCTAAAAGCCAACCATTCTTATGATACCAACTAGCTACTCTCCACCCCCTAAAAGGTTTATCTTAATAATTCAAACTAATCAAAACTGAAGGTATAGGGTTTTAGATCAAATATAGGGGTATGTTTGTGATATATAGAGGTCATGCCTCCAACTAAAGATCTTATCCACCTAGGGTTGAGTTATAGGTCCTTGTGTTTCCAACCTAACAGCCATATACACAACTAATAAGTCTCAAGGGACAAACCTACACAACCTAACATAGTAACATAGGGTAGGTCCACTAAACATTTAATACAAGTTGCATCCTCCTAGTCATTACTCCATACTTAAAACTATGGTTTTGGATTTCTACTCTAAATAGTTCTAGCTACCAGCATTTCATGCATTCCTTCATTGTGACTTGTTACAAGAGAACATAAAAAAAATCCAAAAATTTTCTTTGTACATTTAAATAATGGAAATAATTTTTTTCTGTAACTATGCGATGTTAAATAAACATAGTGTCCAAAATTCAATGTGAAACCAAGTCATAAGTTTCCATGCTAATATAGTGTAACCATACTACTATATTATCCTCATTTCTTAATTCCATCCTAAAGTTGAATCTCAAATGAACCAAAGAGATATTTCCTCACATTAGGATTAACTAATCAAGACCTTATGTACACCTCATATGATTCTAAATATTCACTACATCAAATCATGAATAACTAAGGCCAATTTTGGGTAAACATCTCATCTAGGGTTTTTACATAGGGTTGGGGTTTTATCTAGGGAAATAAATTAAAAAAAAGTTAGAATATGATTTCCATGGATAAATACCATCTTTTAAGGAGTGGGAACCCATAGGGGATCCATTCCTTACTAAATTTGAGGAGTTAACCCATCTAATCCAAACACACTATGGTAACTACCTTAGTCCTATCAACTTTGGGCTCTATTGTGGAAATTAATGTCACATCCAGAAAGCACACTATGTCTAGTCTGGAGGTGACTATTCCGGTGATGGATTAACCTCTCATGGGTCTCCACCTGTGACTGAGGTCGGTAGGGTTGTTGAGCGAGACCTACTGGTTATGACAGTGATTCAAAATGCATCCACAATGGACACCTTGACACAATCATCAAATGATACAAACATCCTAAACCTTTATAAATGGTTTTACATCCTACAAGATATGGAGACTATTGAGGAGGAACCCCTAGACAATTGAATAATCACAAGAGGGTTATATTCTAGGAAAAAGAGGGGATACGTACCACTCTAGGCTGGGGTGGTCTGCATTGAGGTTAGGATGTGCATCCTCACATTGAGCATATGAGGTGCCTCGAGGCCTGGAAAACATGTTAGGTTCAAGAAAATCATAGGTGAAGGAGATACATTGGTCATCGGCTTGGAGACCTAGTTTCATAGTGAAGTGGTAGATCGAGTTAGTGGCATGTTTCTGACTGGTTGGCCTATTATTCCAACATGGAACATGTTGACAGTGGAAGGGTTTTTATTGGTTGGAACCCTCATGTTTAGGATACACATGTGATACATAGAATGGACTAGATGGTCATGACTAGATGCATAAACCATGGAGGCTTCCATTGTGTCATCTCTGCTGATTATGGGCTCAACTCTGAGGTCTATAGATGATGTCTTTGGGATGTACTCCCCAACTCGAATATTATGGAGCTGTCGCAGTTGGTTATTGGTGATTTCAATCACCTGTGGAAATCTAGTGAGAAGAAGAGAGGGAAGTTTGTGCCAAATTTCTTCTTGGTGAGGTTAATAAAGATCGTGACGTTGCCAACCTTATAAAATTTAACATGGTGGGAGGTGACATTACTTGGAATGATAACCAAGCTTGTAGAAATGCAAGCAACCTTAATAGAGGTTTGGCTAATGAAGCCTATATGTATGTCTTCCCAAAGTTCATGGTTTCCTTAGGAAACCATCCTAATAGTGACCGCTCCCGGATAAAATTTGAGCTTACTAAAATGACCAAGAAAGGTTAGCCATTAGGTTCCTTAACCATTGGATGGAATGGCCCAATTATGAATAGGTTGAGGAAAGCATGTAAGAAAAGGGTGGAGGGATGTCCTCTCTATGTGATCACTGAGAAGTTGAAAATGACTAAGGAGGTCTTGAAGAGTTGGTCCAAGGAGCATGTTGATATGAGGAATCTAGTTGAAAAGGCTAAGCGTACCTTCAACCTTATTGTTGCTGAGTTAAGAAGTGATCCCCTATATTCGAGGAGAATTCACAACAAAAAAGTGGTTGTAACCATCTGTTGAAGACGGAGAGGGTAGAGAAATAATGTATTGTGTGAGGAGCCTTCTCAAATGGATTCATGATGGGGACTGGAATACTCAAACCTATCATGTTGCAGTGAGAAATAATGATATGAAAGACCACATCCATGCCCTTAGGAAACATGATGGTTCTACTTCCAGGGGTATAGAGGTGGTGGCCTCTGAAGCGGGGGGGGGGGGTGTTCTTTGAAAAGTTCTATAACCAACTAAGGATGGAGCATATTGTTCTCCTTGGTCATGTATTCAAGGTTACTGACTCTATGAACAAGATGTTATGTGGACCTGGATTTGATGATGAAATCAAGAATGTCATCTAGTTCATTGGTGCCTCTAGAACACCTGGACCAGATGGGTTCAATGCCAACTTTTTCTAGAGAATGTGGAACATCATTGGTGATGATATTCAATAGTTTTTAGGTGTGTTTGGGTGGTGGTAGAATGGTGAGATACATTAAACATGCGTGTATCAAGCTTATTCCTAAAAAGAATATGGTGGCTAACTTAGATGATCTTCGTTCGATCACATGTTGCTTTGTGATTATAAGATATTGCTAAGATCTTAGATGGATAGTTGAAGAATGTACTTCAACATATTATCTCCCCCTATCAGTCCATTTTCATTAAGGATATGAGTGTTGCAGATAGTGTGCTGCTTGCTGTGGAGTTCATGCTTGATATCAATGTTAGGAATAATCCTAAGGGGATGTGTTAAGACAGTTCTGACAGAGGCATATGACAAGGTTCTATGGAGTTCCCTCTATTTGCAATGGAGAATATGGGCTTCTCAACGAGATGGATTGGACTCATGAAGTAATGAGTTGAGACCACCTCTTTCTCTATTCTTGTCAATGGGGTTCGGTTTCAAGGCCATCAATGACATGAGGTAGGGTGATAAGTCATCCCCTATGATATTCACAATCATTATGGAAAATATGTCTATAATGGTGAATGATGTTGAAGAATCTAATATGGTATCTAATTTCAGTGTGGGAGGTATTAAGGTGCTAACTCACATGATATTTGTGGATGATGTTTTGTTTTTCCTTAAAGGATCATCTAGAGTCATGAGGGGCATTTGTAGAGTTATGCTGGCATTTGGCAAGCTCACAAGCTTGTTCATGCAACATTGATTCAAGAATATACTTCTCAAGATCTTGTGAATTGAGGAGACATAGGTTGAGAAGTTGCATCATGATATTGTAGGGGTCCTTCCCTACATGGTATCTAGGTATACCTCTTTTAGGGGGGAGAAGAAAAGGAATAGATTATGCAATGTGGATAATCTCATACATGTAGTAAGCACATGGACTGGCATCATACTCTCTATGGCAGGCCGTGCCATTCTTCTATGATCAATCCTGACTAATAAGGTCCCATTTTGGTGTGGCCATGTAAACCTGCCAATATATATCACAGACAAGCTGCAAGCCATCATGAGTGGTTTTCTATGGGCAGGTAAAGATCATGTGGTGTCTTTGAATTTGGTGGTCAAGTCATACTAGAAAGAGGGGATTAATCTGTTGGACCCTGAAGATATGGCAAGGAATGCTACTATTAGGAGAATTGATAGATTCATGAGGTGCAGAGAACCCCCTGGGTGAGGTGGATGGCCGAGAGATATGGTTCAAATATTAGTTATCTAGTCCCAAAGAAAGCATGTTTAAGAACTTGGAGAAGCATGATGGATTCTAGGAAGGATATCAATGATTAGTATTGTGAGGGAAACAATGGTTGGGACATCTACAACAAGAAAGTGAAACCTTGGGCTATTTCTTTCCTAACTCCTTAGTTCCCTTAGAACCAAATCATATGGAATCACGACCATGTGAGAAAGTGGAGTTTGTGCACATTTCAGTGTATCATGCCAATCATACCCACCTTTGATAGGATTATAAAGTTGGGGTTCGATGCCAACCCATTTGTGTACTCTGCAAGGAAGAGGTAGAATCACATGAACAACTCTTTTTCTCATGTTGGTACATATACTATTTATGGAGAGATGCTCTCTCAACTTGGGTTGGGGTGTTTCTCCTCCTCACAATCTTGAGGAATCCATCCAGTGGATACATCATAAGTCTAAGAGGAATAGGCTCAAATAGCTTACTGGTCTATGCTTGACCTCTTTATGTTTCTATATATGTAAGGATAGGAATGAGATGTTCCACGAAAGAGGATTCAATGGATACCTAGTTCTATTGGATGGAATTGTACAAAATATAAATAGGGTAGTTGAGTCGAGACTTGGGTCTCGACTAAGGGGTGCTTAGACGATGGGATTTTTTAGTACAAACCTAGTTTCGGGCCTCTTGTCTTTTTCCTTGGTGGGATTTTGTGTGTACCCAAATGTGTAGTATACATGTTCTTTTTGCCCTTATACTCTCTAGACTATAATACTTTGATTAGTAATATTTTACCTTATCCAAAAAAAGTATGTTGGAATATGTGTATTTTCTTTTCTCAAATGAATGGTATACAAGACCAAAATATAGAAATGGAAATAAATGTATTGACCATATTAAATTTACAACATTACATAATCATATCCCACTTGAGGCTCACATGAAGCTATCAAATTCAAGATCTAAGTAGAGGGATATACATGCTATTTCAAGTTTATCTCCCAATGTTCAATCTACTAAGACAATACATGTCATCATGTCAAGCTCTCTGTGTCCTTTACCTAAGGGGTTGGAAGCATGCCCCATAAAAAAAAGGAAAAATGGAAGTTGTCAACACAAAATACCGATATGAGAATGTGAAAAGGAATTGAGAAATATGAGGTAACAAGACAACAATGAACTTTGACAAGGGTGCCAATCAAAGAGGAAAGTAGAATAACCAAGTGGATATCAAAAAGAATATTTAAAGAAGATAATCAATTAGAGTTTTCTTGCCTTAAACAATGTCACATCAATAGTATAAAAAGATATAAGAATTTCATGTAAACAACATTAGTGTAAACTTAGTTAAAGTGTGGCTAGGATACCATACAATCTCAGTCAAAAACGTTGGGTGGAAAGATGCAACCTGGGTAAAAAGGTGCGCCCACTCTATATAATATGAGTGGAAAGGCACGCTCAAGGTGGAAATGCACATCCAGTACATTGATGTAATCATGTATTTCTACTCCAAAATATAATTAGTCTAAGATATGCTCAAATGTATTGGCAAGATTAACATAAGGAGATGAGATCACCCCTTATTAGAATTTAACAGAAAATACACAACATCCATCTATTTTTTTTTTTAAACTTAGATTATGAAGGATGCATGCATAATAATTCCATTTAAATAAGCATGAAATAGATACAAAAATGTCAACAATAGCAGTGGAAAGAAAACTATGTTATTACATGGCTTTTGATCCAAGTTTTACTACATGAGTTTCATGGAATCAAACTAGAAATATAAATTAAGGATCGAGCAGTAGCAACCTAGACATCTCAACAAAGCTTCCTCTGAATCTACTCCTGGACAATTCCTCCTTACTCTTGGTCCACTCTTTTTTCTAGGCCTGGGTAGTTGGGATCACCCAACAAGAGAAAGAAAAAAGGTATGTGTCAAAGTAAAGAACAATAACAAGATAATATAAACAAAGGATAATAAAGGGTGTATGTTCATCAAGAACAAAGAAAGTCAGGAATATGAGGCACATATCAAATAAGAGTCTTGCCATGTCAAATAATAAGAAATTACGCATGAATCATTAAGCTAGACTAAATTAACTAAGTAGCATTGAGGCACCTACCGGACCCCAACCAATAGGTGAGGGGAGAGGAAACACATTCCCATTCACCTACAGAATATTTATATATGGGGGAGAGTAAACACATTCCCCAGGATGAAATAACACATGTTCAAACATTGGGCGGTTGTACATAAGTACCACTACATTATCTAATAAGTCAAAACAAATTGTCATGCTAAAAGAAATATTATGGCAAGATGAAATAATAGAAATATTGTAGGTGGGGTTTAAAGCCCAAGCAATTAATATAGATTGTGCCAAAAAGATCAATAATAGAAATAAAGGTTTTAGCTGATGCCTCATTGGGGGATTAGGGTTGGATAAAAAATATTCCTGACTCAAGGGGTAAGATGCACAAACCTCAACTCTGAGTCCTAGCAAATTATTTTTCACTGACTTAGTTGATTTCAAGTTCTTCTTTGCCTAATTCAAGTTATTCACATAGATTAGGGTTTTATAATGCATAATGTATAAAGAAACCCTAATTTTAGATGTATTTAGAAAACCTCAAATTTTGGTCAAAAAACCTAGACCAAACGATTCTTTATGTTTTTCTCATTAAGAAAATATATTTATTTATAAAATTTGGAGTTTATATGATAAAGTTACAACTTTTAGAGATTTTTATATGATTTATCATATTCTCAAAAATCAACCTTTGAAAATAAGGAAATCAGACTCTCAAAGTATTTTTATTAGAAAGAACTTTTAGCTTAAAAGAAATGGTTTTTATAAAATTGACCAATCAAAATATTCGAAAATCAACATAAGCAGATAATCTCACGAGAGAGAATAAGAGAGGAGTCAGGCCCGCGTGACCTGGCCCAATCACAGGTGGCTAGGTCACCTGTCAAAACCCATGTGGCTTCGGCAAAGCAAAAAAAAAGGTTAATTTGGAAATACCCTCACGTGAGAAATAAAGAAAAGAAGAAAAGAAGAGGGGTAGGAGAGTAAAAGCATTGAGGAGATTACTTTCTCCTCATACTCATGCCATGAATAATAGCAATGAGTTGCTTGTTCTCGTGAGATTTGGGAAAACTTGATCAAGGGGATAAATTGAGAAACCAATGCAATAGAAAAAAAGAGGAGAAGGAAACAAACTTACATCTAGGTGGAATTGTTCAGAGGTAATGATGAGAGGGTGCATGAGCTTCCATAAACCCTAGATCCAATCATGATCACTGGCAGACAAACACACGAGAAAGAAAGCAATTGGCGTGAGTGGGAGTTTGAAAATCAACTGATGATGATCGGGGTAGGGGTATTTATAGATGTGGGTTAGGTTTAATCCTTTGGGAATAGTTGGGTTCAAGAAACATTGGGAAGAAATTTGGTGTTTCCTACATTCATAATGATAGGTCTAGAGTTAGGTATGGATGTGTCACATAACTATTTGTTAACCTAAGTCCACACTCCTAATGGATACATAGATAAATGTGAGTAAAATTGGGCACCCATCCTTAGGATGGCACAAATATTTCATGCAGGCTATATATATATATATATATATATATATATATATGTAAAAGCAGTAACAACAAGATATAATAAGATGGTAAAGGGGGATAGATGTGAGACCCCTAACCTTGCTTAAAGTGTTGAAAAAGATTAATTATCATAATTTAATTCTTATAACCTTGTGATATGCTTTGAAATCATAATACAAGCTTAATTTTCAAAGTTGGTCCAATTTGGACATTGTTTGAGCAAGTTATGCAATTTTATGCACATTTTGGACTTTTCTGTAACTTACCCAATTGAGGGGCATTCTTTACAATTTATCACTTGAATTATGTTCCTTGGATATTCCCTCATCATTATTGAGATTTTTGAGCCATGGGGCACCTATTTAAACCTTAGTTTGAAGGTGTTTTCCTTAAGGGTATTTTAGGGTTTACCCCTTCATGGATGAGATACCTTTAGTAGCTATCAACTAATGAATTATTTGATTGGCTTGGAAATTTGACAAAGGAGAGCTAAGAAGGTCTATATGGATGGTGGGGGAGCTGATTGTGTGTGTACTTGTATATTCTTAATAGTTTAAGTCCATGGACACTTGGAAAGATACTCGAACTTCAACCTTTTCTTTTTCTTTATCTTAAAGTTTCATGTACTTATTCCTAAGAACCCAAACGAGCCATTTTCTCTCCACCACTTCCCTCCTTCTACAAACCTCATTCTCCCTCTGTTCTTCTATGAATTTCATGTCCAAGGAAGAAGAAAGTGGGGATCTGCTAGGAAAAAGAATCTAGGTTTGCAATTGACATCCTTTTAGGGTTTAAAAAGCTTCCTTCTATTGATCTTGAGCTAAAAGAGTAAGAATCCCCTTCTTTCCTCCATTTATTTTGTTGTTATCCTTCCACATACCTTTCTCCAGGTTAGAACCTTATTGTTCCATGGTAGAAATTGCTCTGAAGCTCTAAAACCCTACCTTTCTTTCTCCTTATGCTTAGGGTTTGCTCATTTGATGAAGAAAGGTGCTAGATGGATGAGTTCACAGCTTATGCTTGGATTTTCTACCCTATTTTCTTGTGATTTCTTCTGTTTGGGAGTTTATCTTCTAATTTGAGGAAAGTTTTATAACTTGCTCCATGTTTATTGCTTACCATAAGATTGCTAGATCATGTTCTTGCTTTTAAATGATGATCCATGCACTAAAAAGCTATGCTTGACTTGGATTTCAATTTTTATAATATTCCCTATTCTGATGTCAGTTTTGGATGAACTTGTGATCATGTATACATTATTCCTAAGGTATAACATGACTTGGATCAGGCTGATTTGACAACTGATGGTGCTAAACACCTATCAACCAATGGTCAATTTTAGAGTTTTAAGCTTATTTCTTCTATAAAGCCATGACTCGATGGTGGTACCATTGCAACAACCCTATGGTGTTGTCTTCATGACAACTGATGGTGGTGACCAAGGGTTTCAAATGATGTTCACCCCTTAGGTCATGTTTTGTCCTAATTATATGATTAATGGTTAACAGCTAAGTACCTAATGAAGCTATCAATCAATGGTGACATTAGCTTGATATTCGATGGTGATTAATAAATACAATGCTGATCTAACAACCTATGATGACTTAATAGTCACTAGTGATGGTGGATTAGGTCTCCACAACCTATGATGAGTTATGCATGTATATGTAGCATCAATTAAGCCTTAAACCAATGGTTTCTTGGGTCACTTGATGAAATGGTTGGACCTATACTCCAATTGATGGCTTTAACGTATGAACTTGACTCAATGGTTAAGATCTAATGGTTTTTTTCATCCAATAAAGTGGAATGATGCTTAATGTAATATGTTGGTCCTAATAATTTGATTTAGATGTTTTCCTTTATATGATCAACTTAAGGAGCTTATTGATTGACAATGGATGGCTTGTTTTAAATAAACAACCACTTGTGGGCTTTACCCTACTCTTAATGGAACCTTTTATGTTGTTAATCAAGGGATGTCTCAGGTTAGATGGTGACACTTTCTAGAGCACAACTCAATGACTTCATAGGTGCTTTGTTCAAGGTGTTTACTTATGTAAACAACCAATGGTCTTACCTTTTAAACATCCAATGGTTCTGGGTGACATAGTGGTATGGTGATATGGGTTGAAAGATGATGGTACAAATGGAGGGTTACCCTTATTAAGGTAGTCTTACCTATTCACTCATATGAATAGAAGGGATGATAACCATATTGTTTTGATATGGAACTCTAATGAGGTGTACCTTGTTATACCTATCTTTAATATAACTAAATGATGGTACTTGGGTATGAATAGTCCTTGAATGACTAATATAATCATGGAGTACTCTCTTATTGTTGTTGAAACCCTAGTATGCTATAACTCGATGGTTACACCTTGATTTATGTGTGGGTTCATACTTGAGAATAGTATGGAATGTGATGGTGATGCTTCACTTTATGCATCCATGATCCAATGGGGATGTCGTGAGTTAGGGTTTGGATATGAGTGATGATTAGTAACATTAATATAATTTATCTTGTTGAAACTAGCTCTAATGCAAATAGATAAAGGTGAGTATTCATGTTTAACCATATTATATGATGGCACGATGGTGAAATAACCTCCTTAATATGATCATAACCTTAATGTGTTAATTGGTGGTTTATCATAGCCACATGGTTGATACTTTCTTATGCTAAAAATGTCCATTATGAATATGATTAGGGTTAATCATATATAGATTCCTTGTATATTGATGTAATAAAGGAATATTCTTAATTTTAATATAAACCTACTATGATGTTTTATGAATATCTTCTAGCTTATTAATGCAATATTGTGTTGATCTGATGTATTATATGTAAGTGATGTTGTTGAGCCTTATTATAAGGCATGAAAATATAATGATGATCTTACAGGGAATAATATGATGGTCTTAATGACCCTTGGGCATGGTTGAGCCCTAAATGAGGTGTAATCCTCTTGTGTTGATAGGGGTTTATACCTTGTGATATTGTGAAAAGGATTTTATATCTCATGATAATATGATGACTAGTGTAGTCTCATGAATGGCAAGTGAATAGTATCATGTGATGATGAGATGAGAAATTATATTTCACACATTTTATATCTTTTGAAGTTGTGATATTTATATGCTTGCTAGAAGTGAATTAGGGTTTGTATGTCCACTTGTTTGATGCATCCTTCATTCACCCAATCGATATAACTAATCAAGTACAACTCTAATGATGCAGTGCCCTATGCCGTAGAGCCATCTTCAGTGTCAGAACTTGTTGTATGGTGAAATGAGTATTCCTAAGGGAAACTCAGAGCACATACTATTGAGTATGTGGGGGTGGCAAGTTGAGGATCAGATATATCCTTGTCATCCACAATGTAGGTTATGGAGGATGGCTATGGTCATGCCTCAGACATTTGATGTGATTGAGGACAACTGCGATTGTACCTCAGATTAGAGGGTTTTGTATACCCTAGTTTCTAGTGTCGTGATCTGTACCAAGGGTGGACTAGTGGTTAGCAGCTTGACTATATCTTGTTGTAGTGGCAGCTTGACTGATATGTCACTGCCTTTTTACTTGTACAGACTGAGGGGAAGAGATCTTATGATATCGGCACTCCTAGATCTTATACGGAACCGAATAGCTCTTCATAGGGGTCAGTTGGACTTTGGATGGTACGATTCAAATTTCCTAGGGTGTAATAAAAGATGTAACACAATCTTCTAGCATATCTATTTAGGGTTATACATAATGCTTCATATCGGATGATAACCCTTGTTTGCTTTCTTTTCACCGAGATCATGTATAGTACAATAAGAGATAATAGATTTGCTTATGTTTTAGTTATTCTCATGCTGTAAACATGCTTATGTTGTCAAATATACTGACACTGATGGTTAAGATAATGATGCTAGCTATGTTCAATATTTCTAGCCATGCCTATGTAATTAGAAATGCTTAAATTGTTAATCATGTCTATGCAATTCATTGTGTTATGATGTTAGTTCTACTTATGATATAGACCTGTCCCCTTTATTTGAGATGCCAATATTGATAGCCATGTTATGTTACTAGACATATTCATGATGTCAGGGATGCTTATGCTACTAGATTGTGTGTGTTGTTATCAATTTATATGATGATAGTCAGATTAATGATAATGATTGTTATTAAATGCAATTTGATGATATTTGAGTAGATATCTATCCAGAGAAATGGATTTATTTGTTACCTATATATCGATTGATGATCATACTTGTTGCTAAGTTAATTTCTTAATCTGTTTAGTATACTTAAATTGTTCAATCTGTTAAATTGATTATTAAATACTCCAACTACTCAATTATCTACTATTTCAAATGTTATAATCAATAAGCATTGTTGGAGGTTATATCTCTTGCTGGGACATGGGTCTCACCCTTGTGGTTCACAACATCTTTTTAGATAATTGGAAGTGATGAAAGTAAACTTGTGGCAGCAAAGAGGAGCTATATTAATGAATCTGTGAGAAAGTTGATTAGATGTCTAGTGTGTCCTAGAGTTGTCCCTATACTCTCAGGTCAAGGAAGAAAAACTTTGTATATGGTGTTTCAAACGAATCAAAATTTTGTTAGCATGTTAATATTTATTGTGTGGCATATACAAATATTATTCTACTGTGTATATATGTTGTAGCTAAGGTGATAGAACATTTTATATCAAATTCTTGACATAGTATGGATATAAGAAAGATGTTGGGATCTTATGTAAATGTTTCTAATCAGGTACTGACGTTGAAATTGGTTTTAATTTACCCATATTTTCTGGTATGTGGTTAACTGGTGATTGATTGTGTTTTATATTTTTAGTAATCTCGTTTAGTGTAACACATTCTCACAAGTTGGTATCAGAGCTTTAGGTTCGCTGAGTCTACAGGGACACTAGGACTTAGGACTAGGATGATGTTAAAATTAGGAATATGACATAAAAATATGGTGCATACTTCCTAATCTCGATATTTGGGTGTCCTGGCCAGGTATTCAATAATTGAGGAAACAGTAAGTACAAAACTCTTAGATTGTTATCTTTTTTATTACTCTGATCAAGTAGTCATTTTGAAATAATCTGAAGAGCATAATAAAGTAGAAATCATGGTGCGGAAAACTTAATATTAGCTCAAGAGAAGATGAGGATTACATCATTATCTATCAAAACTTGAATTGTTGGTAACTATAAGAGAAAGATATAACACCATGAAATCTAAATCTGAATACAAATAAGCAAAAGAGGAGTTCTTAAATATGAAATTCAAGAAGATAATAAATTAAAATACGGATAAGTATGTTCTTATAAAGTGATTCAGGTATGAAATTCACATAAGATGGAGAGAACTCCTATAATAAGTAAAAATGAGAAGATAAATGGGAACAATGATAAAGGAATAAGGTGGAACCTGAGTTAATCTCAAACCAACCTATGTGTGTAAGAAAGTGTTAATGTAAAATCAGCATGGCATGTGAAAGAAATTAAGGGAGATAATCCCTATTTAATGAAGAAAGGAAGAATATGATGATATGTCTCAACAGTATGGGAAGTATGTGAAGGTTGGAGATGTTTATTGTAACACCCCTGACCTGGGTTATGAACTAACCCTAGAAGTTTTGCCTAAAAATGTAATTATATACTTGTGAACACTCCCTGGCATGTAATTAAGTTCCTCAGGAACATTTACTTTCAATTTTGCTCCTTTTTGTATAAAGTTGTAGCATTGTGTTGTATGCAGGGACCTATGTGCAAATTACCCAGCTTAAGGGTTGAACTTGCAAAATTCACAAGATAAGATGTTCCTTTGATGTTGAGACATCATGAGGATGTCTATGATGAAGTTTGAGGGATTTCCCAAGCTTGAGCACCAAGGTGCAGCTGTGGAAGCAATCCCCATGCTTAGAAACCCTAATTTGGGGTAAAATGCAATTTACCCAAATAGAGGGGTCCAAGTTGTAATTATTAATATCTAGAACATCTTTTATGACTCTTTTCATCATTTAGAGTAGAAATGATGAAAGGGGCACATCAAAGATTGATCAGATAAGAAAAGATGATCTTTGTGGTGAAAAACACCTAATTTGGGTATAGAAACCTTTCATGGATGTACCCTAGTTGTAGGTTGGCTTTCCTTACCCTTAGATCTTGAGATTCCATGAGATTTTCATAAGGATAGATGAGTTTGGACGTGCCTTTGAGCAAGGAAGGACCTAGATGTGATTTCCAATCTTGTAAGGTCCTTAGGATGTAAAAGGGGCTAAAGTATATAAGCCACCTCTTTACAAGATAAGTGAACGATCTTTCCTTTACTTCATTCTCATCTCTTCTTGCTCAAACGGCCAAGGATAGCTCTGGAGCTCAGGGGGGGACGACCAACCTGTTCTAGGTAAGAGAACCCCACCTTCTAGCTCGAATTCATGGAGGAATTCACTTTCTAATGTTGGTTTTGTGGTTAGCTTACTTAGTCTTCCTGTTCTAGCCGACCAAAGCAACGTTTCCTTGGAGTTTTCACCCCTAACCAAGTTGTGGAAGCTCAAGGACGCCATTAAAGCTTGGAGCTTGAAGGCTTGGAGCTCTAAGATCAACCTTTAGGCGGGTTTTATAACTCTAAACTCTTGCTTTATATGCATGCTTAAATCTTACAATTTACTTGGTAAATTCTCCTTCTACCTCCCTTCTTCCTTGCACGTTTGCAAGCAAATCAGTGGAGGAACCGACCTTGCTAGAGGTTGAAGATGAAGGGCGTGATTCCCTATGTTACTTTTTCAAACGACCTTGGACCCTTTGGTCCAAACGGTTGCAAACCGTTTGGGTTCAAACGGTTTCAAACCGTTTGCTCTCAAACGGTCTTGCAAGACCGTTTGGATTGAAACGGTCTCAAGACCGCTTGAAAGAGTTGACCAAGGGACGACCATTTGAGGGTCTGTTCCTAATATATTTAATTTCATCTCTGCAAAGAATCAAAGTCTAATTCTTAACCAATTGAGAGTTGAAGGCACTTCAACATGAAACCCTAATCGGGTGAAAAAGTGCTGATTTGACATATAGATCTTGTTGAGTTTTGGGTTGAAGGACCCAAACGGTCTCAAGACCGTTTGGGGATTCCTCCAAACGGTCCTAAGACCGTTTGGGCACAACCCAAGACCGTTTGAAGGTCTAGGGTTGAGTTAATCTAGTGGTTTGAGGGTCCAATTGTAGGAAATTGATGAAATTGATGAAAATTGCTGATTTTGACCTAATTGGACTTCAACCCTAGTCAAAACGACTTGGATTTTGGTCAAACTTTGGGAAAACGGTCTCAAGACCGTTTGGATGATGTCCAAATGACCTCAAGACCGTTTGGGCCAAGTTTGAGCCCAATTAGAGGTCAATTGATAGGTTCAACCTCGAGTTGATTCACATTGTTGAACATTGATGACCAATCAATTTGAAACCCTAATTGAGGATCATTGAACCCTAATTGGCTTGCAATTGAGGGTCAATTTGATGTCTAATTGGCTAAGGCTAACCCTAATTGATTCAATTTATAAGTGGTTAGCATAGTGTTAACCAATTGAGGGCTTCAACACACTTATCCATGAACATTGGTGACCTTTGAACCCCTTTGGAGGTCCAAACGGTTTGAGCCCATTTGGACTAAACGGTCTCAAGACCGTTTGGATCCAAACGGTCTCAAGACCGTTTGGATCCAAACGGTCTCAAGACCGTTTGGGCTCAAACGACCTCAAGATCGTTTGGTCCAATCGATCTCAAGCTAGTGTGATCAAACGGTCTCAAACCGATTGAAGCTCCAAACGGTTTGGAAGTCAACCCTTCCAAACGGTCTTCACCTCCAAACGGTCTCAAGACCGTTTGGGGCCAAACGGTCTCAAGACCGTTTGGGTGGTTGAAACCGTTTGAAGGTTGAAACCGTTTGGAGATTGGCGATGGTTTGTACTTAACCATTTGATGGTGTAATTAGCTCAATGATGATCCAATCAAAACCCTAATGGTAACTTAGGTCATTAAGGGACTATGTGATTAGTGAGTTAACCCATGATGGTGATCATGTGGCAAATTACCAAAATACCCTTGGGGGTCTAAAGGGGTAAAACCTTGTTCTAATCAAACCCTAATCACATGATGTTGATGTTTTGGCTTATGATAGTCGATAAAGACTTATCTCAACCTGATCTAGAGTGGTGTTGCCACCATCTACTAGTGAGAGGAGTGAGAAAGTATTTCTAGAGAGAGAAAGTATCCTAGAGAGAGAAAGTACCCTTTTTAGGTGGAAACTCTAGTGATATACTTCAATTAAGATGAATGTGCATGATTAGGGAATGACCCACCTATGTGAGGTCATGGAAACCCTAATTATGATATCTAATGGATCTTAATATTAATTAAGAGCCTTAATGATGATGTTTCTCTTACATGATGATGTAATGAGTACAATTCACCATGGAGGTGAATAGTAAACCTAATTTTAGGGTGATGACTTGAAAGATGAATAGTAAATCCTAATTGTTGAATTGTTTACTATTATTAGTTGAATTAACCATGCAGGTTATTATGAGATGATGGTCACACCCAGGTATGGAATACCATGTTATATTCATTGGAAGCATGTCTTAAGCTTTATGAATAGTGAATCATCTTGATGCACTACTAAGTGACATCTTTTGTGATTTATGGGCTGTAAGAGCCATAAACACCATCAAGGTCATGCTTAATAGATGACTTGTGATGAGATAACTGAGAACTGGTCATTGAAATGAGTTAGGCCTGCTACATTTTAGTATTCTCATATATAGCTGTGATGCTAATGTTTTTGTATGATGTTAAGAATACTGAATGTACCTAACTAATCAAGTGAAATGTAGAGCCCTGATCATAGATCCATCATTGTCAGAGTCTAAATGATGGTGAAACAGGTTTTCCCCAGGGAACTCCTGGATCATATACTTTTGAGTATATGGGGTACATGGATGTGTAGAACCTTACATCCTAGTGTAGGTATTTGATGTAGATTCTTGTAGTCCGTCATACCTTCACTATATGAGAAAGGGTGAGTGGATGATGTAGATTCTAGTAGTCCATCAGACCCCACCATATAGTCCGAAAGGTGAGATGTAATACTACACTCCCTTAAAGACACAAACTCCGCATCGATAAAAGATAAACAAGAAATCTTCCGATGACGAAGAGAGTACAGAATGCCACTGTAACTCTAAAATAGCGAAGGTCCAGTTTACCCTGGAGAGCTATAACAAAAGATATCCCTCCAGATATCTAACAATCAATCCTCTAACTGACTGAGGAAGGTGAAGGTCATGAGAATCCGGCTCTTTTAATGACCTATGTATGATACTGATGTGACTTCTTAGCGATCAGTTGGAGTATGAGTGGTATGCCTCATCTCCACAGGGCATAACTATAATGTTTGAAAAACATAACCAACAACGTAGTATATCTGTTAGAGTTATCTACGAGTTATTTGATTGATGTTACCTTGAATAGCATGGAGGTCCTCATATTTTAATATTGATTGAACTCTACTTATCATTAAACTGCTAGTGAATATCTTGAAGGCTTTTATTGCTTTAGTTATTCCCTGCTTTACTTATAAAGCCTAGTGGAGAGTTATAACTCTCGCTGGGGCAATTATGTATAATTGTCTCACCCCGTAGACTTCTACTTTTTAGGTGGTCGTCGAAGACGGAGGAACAAGAACTCAGGTGACCAATCCCAGCAACAGCAGCATCAGGAGCAGTAAATATCTCAGGTGGAGATCTAGCCTGCTTCATGGTGTAGTATAGAGTCAAGTCCTATGTGTCCTCTGTACTCTCAGGTCCTGGAGTGTTTTGAGAACGAACTCTTGAGAAGTTTTGTATCATGTTGTATATAATTACTCAAGAAGTAATTGTCAGTGTTGTAAACAGTTAAATCCCTTTTCTATGGAAAAGGTTTGTGGTTTCAAGCTCTTGTCTCGAAAAGTTTTAATTTTCCGTGATTTTCGTCTTCCGCTGTTTACCGATTGCTTCCGCATATGATTAATTCGGGATTAATTCGTGGTTTGGAGATCGGAGCCCACATTTATTAAATAAACATTCCAAGTATTCCTCTCCCTTTGAGAGAGAGAGAGTTGATTATGACCATCTAAATGTTGTTTGGAAGGAAAAATAAAAGTGATTCTATAATGTTGTGTATGGTCTAGTGATAGTTGGGCAAGACCACTATCAAGGATAGATGGTTTGTTGATCTACAGACATGTGTTACCGTGTTCCTTTAAGATAAACCTAGGATCAGAATATCAATGGATAAGAGTTAGAGTGGATGACACAAGTTACATGACCATAGGGATGGCAAAAAGAACCATTTACCACTGGATATCCAGCATCCAGCGTATTTCATCCAATCATTCTAGACAACCAATTGTATATGGTTATAACAGAGTGGAGATCTGTAATATTTTCATGGTTATGGATTAGGGGATGGTTATCCATTTGATTTAATTTGCATTGGTCCAGCACAGCTTATCTGCACAGTTTGAGCAAGTTTTGCATCTCGTTAGTTGGGGACGGAGACACAGATCCCGCCCGTCATTTTAGGAAGCCGATAGCTCACCTCGTCTATGTGAAGACTGTGGTAGTGGCCTATGTAGATGGGTTGTTTCCAGTGATGGCTTTAGTGTTCACTCATTTTCCTGCCTCGACAGTGGTGGTGAGCTGATCGAATCACTGTCGCGGCGATATTCATTCTTCACGACAGCAACGAGCTGTGATTCCTAAAGCCATGATAGAGGTGGTCTGCCTGAGCTGTTCGAATTGCTGCCACCAACTCGACTTGCTTCTCCTATACACCCATATGCACATATTGCTCTAAGGCGGTGATGAGGGCATTGTGCATGTAGCCTCCGTCAGCCCCAAATGTAGCTTCATCTTACCATGGACATTGACGGGGTTATACTGGTGGAAAATAGGTAAGGGGTAGAAGGTGGATATCTGTCATCCTCACGCTATTGGTAACACCTACCTTTAGTTTAGTTTCCAGTCGACTTCCTTTCCCTTGCCTGCATCTAGCTTTCAGATGTCGGAAGAAGCGCCATCGGAGATGGCCTACGGTGGCTCTATCATTCATCTCCTAAAGTACTTAAGCCGCCATTAACATCATGGGTCATACCTTTTGTAGTCACTTAGTCATCCACACAGGCAAAATCGACCACCTACTCTACTACAGGGTGAAGAAGAGTATGGCGTTCACGACATTCTGACAATGAGCAGTCGTGTTGCTTGGCACTGCCAGCAATAATAGCAAGAGTCACACCCACTTCTTGGGGTGTTAGTGGTCGTACAGTTGCTAATAGAAACCTAGAAGATACCACTCTTCTCTTATACATCTCATCTCTGGTGAAAACTTGTCAGAAGCGGCGGTGGGGGAGTATCAACTGTGACGAAGGCGAATACATTGCTAAAGGAATCATGCATGGCTTGACTTGCAAGAAAAGGTGGGCCTATCACCTACTGTATCATGTGGAAAGACAGGTTTGGATAATGGTTGGACCTCCACATAAACCATCTCATTAACATTCATGTCAACTGAACCATATGGATTGGATTTCCATTACAAATTTGGATTAATGGAGCCGTTCAGATGATGGCTAATGGATACGGTTATCCTATTTCTACCATCCCTACATGACCATGATGAGTTTTGGATTATGTCCTTTAGACTAACCAATGTACCAATAGAATTTATGAATATGAGAACCAAAATGTTCAGGTCGTGTCTTACAAGTTGTAGCAAGATTTGAATGATGATGGTCATTAACATGGTTAACATCTTTTCTAAACCTTAAGAATGTTGAAGCAACTGTACTTATGTGTGACAATTCTAGCAAGAGTGAGTTGGGGGTATACTGAAGTATCCTCTTGGAGTTATGATACCTCTATTAAGTATGTTATGTGAATCCTGATAAGATGAAGACAATGTCATTTCTCCACCCCTAACAAGGTCAATCATGAAGTTATATTTATTAACAATTACACGCAAGTGTATGATTCTTCAACCAAACAGACGATGAGTCGACCATTGAGATGATTGGAAAATCCTTTAAAAACATATGCCTCATAGTTCTTGAAAATTAGGGGATGCCCACCACGTTGATTGAGTTGTTAATTACAACAACCATTAAAGGGGCATAGGGATGAAACCTTGTAAAGTTGCATATGATAAGAGATACCTGATGTTTTATGTTTGATAAGAGCCAGTGAGTATGACTTTTGAGTAATGTGTTCATACAATAGATATAATTTCAGGATGATAGCTAGAATTTAAGTTGAAAATTACTATTAAATTTGTACAGGTGGGACAACAAGTTTCTATGGTCCATATTTGCAAATGTCTTCTTATGTGGGGGTTTTTGTGCTGACCCAAGATAAATATATGTATGAATTGAAAGAGAAGAATATGTCTTCTATGAGAATGATGTGACATCATCATGTGATGAATGTAACAATGTGGAAGATTGAGGATGAGGTGCATGATAAGTATCCATCTTTGTTTACCTTGGATTTTGGGGGCAAAATCCCTATTAGGGGTTTATGGTTGTGAGACCCCTAACCTTGATTAAAGTGTTGAACAAGATAAATTATCATAATTTAATTCTCAAAACCCTAACATAACCTTGTCATATGCTTTTAAATCATAATACAAGCTTAAGTTTCAAATTTGGTCCAATTTGGACACTGTTTGAGCAAGTTATGCAATTTTATGCACATTTTGGACTTTTCTACACATTACCCAATTGAGAGGTTTTATTTGCAATTTATCACTTACATTATGTTCATTGGATATTCCCTCATCATTATTGAGCTTGTTGAGCCATGGGGAGCCTATTTAAACCTTGGTTTGAAGGTGTTTTCCTCAAGGGTATTTTAGTGTTTACCCCTTCATGGATGAGCTACGTTTAGTAGCTATCAACTAATGAATTATTTGAATATCTTGGAAATTCGACAATGGAGAGCTAAGCAGGTCTACATGGAAGGTGGGGTAGCTTCTTGTGTGTGTTCTTGTATGTTCTTAATAGTTTAAGGCCATGGACACTTGGAAAGATATTACAACTTTAACTTTTTCTTTTTCTTTATCTTAAAGTTTCATATACTTATCCCTAAGCACCCAAACAAGCCATTTTCTCTCCACCACTTCCCTCATTATACAAACCTCGTTCTCCCTCTGTGCTGCTATGAATTTCCTATCTAAGAAAGAAGAAAGAGGGGATCTTCTTGGAAAAGGAATCTAGGGTTGCAATTAACTTCCTTTTAGGGTTTAAAAAGCTTCCTTCGAGTGATCTTGACCGAAAAAAGTAAGAACCCCCTTTTTTCCTCCGTTTATTTCTTTTTTATCCTTCCTCCTACCTTTCTCCAGGTCATAACCTTGCTGTTCCATGGTAGAAATGTCTGTAAAGCTCTAAAACCCTACCTTTCTTGCTCCTTTTGCTTAGAGTTTGCTCATTTGATGAAGAAAGGTGCTAGATGGACAAGTTCACAACTTATGCTTGGATTTTATACCCTACCTGCTCATGTTTTCTTCTTTTTGGGAGTTTATCTTCTAATTATAGGCATGTTTTATAACATTCTCCCATTTATTGCTTACCATAAGCTTGCTAGCTCATGTTCTTGCTTTTAAATGATGATCCATGCACTAAAAAGCTATGCTTGACTTGGATTTAAATTTTTATAATGTTCCCTACTCTTATTTCATTTTTAGATGAACCTGTGATCATGTGTACATTATTCCTAATATATAATATGACTTGGATCAGGATGGTTTGACAACTGATGGTGTTAAACATCTATCAACCAATGGCCAATTTTAGGGTTTAAAGCACATTTCTTCTATAATGCCATCACCCGATAGTGGTACCATTGCAACAACCCTATGGTGTTGTCTTCATGACAACTAATGGTGGTGACCAAGAATTTCAACTGATGTTCACCCCTTAGGTCATGTTTTGGCCTAATTATAAGCTTAATGATCAACAACAAAGTACCCTAATGAAGCTATTAATCAATGGTGACAATAGCTTGATATTTGATGGTGATTAATAAGTATAGTGCTGATCTAACAACCTATGGTGAATTAATGGTCACTAGTGATGGTGAATTAGATCTCCACAACCTATGGTGAGTTAAGCATGTATATGTAGCATCAATTAAGCCTTAAACTAATGGTTTCTTGGGTCACTTGATGCAATGGTCGAACCTATACTCCAATTGATGGCTTTAACGTATGAACTTGACTCAATGGTTAAGATCTAATATTTTTTTCATCCAATAAAGTGGAATGATGCTTAATGTAATATGTTGGTCCTAATAATGTGATTTAGATGTTTTCCTTTATATGATCAACTTAAGGAGCTTACTTGTTGACAACGGATGGCTTGTTTTGAATAAACAATTGCTTGTGGTATTTACCCTACTCTTACTGGAACTTTTTATGTTGTTAATCAAGGGATGTCTCGGGTTAGATGGTGACTCCTTACAGAGCACAACTCAATGACTTCATAGGTGGTTTGTTCAAGGTGTTTACTTATGTAAACAACCAATGGTCTTACCTTTTAAACATCCAATGGTTCTGGGTGACATAGTGGTATGGTGATATGGATTGAATGATGATGGAACAAATGGAGGGTTACCCTTAATAAAGTTGTCTTACCTATTCACTCATATGAATAGAAGGGATGATAACCATATTGTGTTGATATGTAACCCAATTTAGGTGTAGCTTGTTACACCTAGCTTTAATATAACTAAATGATGGTAATTGGGTATGAGTAGTCCTTGAATGACTAATATAATCATGGAGCACTATCTTATTGTTGTTGAAACCCTAGTATGCTATAACTCGATGGTTACACCTTGATTTATGTGTGGGTTCATAGTTGAGAATAGTATGGAATGTGATGGTGATGCTTCACCTTATGCATCCATGATCCAATGGGGATGTCGTGAGTTAGGGTTTGGATATAAGTGTCGATTAGTAACATTAATATAATTTATCTTGTTGAACCTAGCTCTAATGCAAATAGATAAAGATGGTATTCATGTTCAAACTTCTTATATGATGGCATGATGGTAAAACTTCTTATATGATGATTAAACTTCTTAAAGATGGGTATTCATGGTTGATACTTTCTTATGCTAAACATGTGCATTATGAATATGATGAGGGTTAATCATATCTAGATTCCTTGCATATTGATGTAATAAAGGAATATTGTTAATGTTAATATAACCCAGCTATGATTGTTTATGAATATCTCCTAGCTCATTAATGCAATATTGTGGTGATCTGGTGTATTATATGTAAGTGATGTTGTTGAGCCTTGTTATAAGGCATGAAAAGGTAATGATGATCTTGCATGGTCTTAATGACCTTTGGGCATGGTTGAGCCCTCAATGAGGTGTAATCCTCTTGTGTGGATAAGGGTTGATACCATGTGACATTGTGAAAAGGATTTATATCTTGTGACAGTTTGATGACTAGTGTAGTCTCATGAATGGAAAGTGAATAGTACTATGTGATGATGATATGAGAAATTATGTTTCACACATTTTATATCTTATAAAGTTGTGATATTTATATGCTTGGTAGAAGTGAATTAGAGTTCTATGTCCACTAGTTTGATGCCACATTAATTCACCCAATCGACATAACTAATCAAGTGCAACTCTAATCATGTAGTGCCCTATGTCGTAGAGCCATCTTCAATGTCAAAACTTGTTGGATTGTGAAATGAGTACTCCTAAGGGAAACTTAGAGCGCATACTATTGAGTATGTGGGGGTGGAAAGTTGAGGATATATCCTTGGCATCCACAAGGCAGGTTATGGATGATGGCTATGGTCATGCCTCAGACATTTGATGTGATTGAGTACAACTGCGATTGTACCTCAGATTAGAGGATTTTGTATATCCTGGTTTCTAGTGTCGTGACCTTAACCAAGGGCAGACTTGTGGTTAGAAACTTGACTATATGTCATTGTAGTGGCATCTTTGACTGATATGTCACTGCCTTTTTACTTATACAGATTGTGGGGAAGAGATCTTATGATATCGACACTCCTAGATCTTATACGGAACCGAATACCCCTTCCTAGGGGTCGGTTAGACTTTGGATGGTACGATTCAAATTTCCTTGGGTGTAATAAAAGCTGTAAGACAATCTTCTAGAATATCTATTTAGGGTTATACATAATGCTTCATATCGGATGATAACCCTTGTTTGCTTTCTTTTCACTGAGATCATGTACAGTACAATAAGAGATAATAGATTTGCTTATGCTGTAGTTATGCTCATGTTGTAAACATGCTTATGTTGTCAAATATACTAACACTGATGGTTAAGATAATGCTGCTACCTATGTTCAATGTTGCTAGCCATGCCTATGTAATTAGAAATGCTTAAACTGCAATCATGTCTATGCAAATCATTGTGTTATGATGTTAGTTCTACTTATGATATAGATTTGTCCCCTTTATTTGAGATTCCAATATTGATAGCCATGTTATGTTACTAGACATATTCATGATGTCAGGGATGCTTATGCCACTAGATTGCGTGTGCTGTTATCAACGAATATGATAATAGTCATATTAATGATAATGATTGTTATTAAATACAATTTGATGATATTTGAGTAGATATCTATCCAGAGAAATATATTTATTTTTTACCTATATATGCATTGATGATTATACTTGTTGCTAAGATTATTTGCTTAATCTATTTAGTATACTGAAATTGTCCAATCTATTAAATTGATTATTAAATACTCCAACTGCTCAATTATCTACTATTTCAAATGTTGTAATCAATAAGCATTGTTGGGGGTTATATCCCTTGCTAGGACATGGCTCTCAACCTTGTGGATCGCCACATCTTTTTAGGTAATCAGAAGTGACAAAAACAAACTTGTGGCAGCAAAGAGGATCTATAGTAATGAATCTGTGAGAAAGTTGATTACATGTCTAGTGTGTCCTAGAGTCATCCCTGTACTCTCAGGTGCATGAAGGAAAAGTTTGTCGATGATGTTTCAAATGAATCAAAATTTTGTTAGCATATTAATGTTTTTTATGTGGCATATACAAATGTTTTTATCCTGTGTATATATGTTGTAGCTAAGGTGATAGAAAAATTTGTATCAAATTCTTGGCATAGTATAGAGATAAGAAAGATGTTGGGCACTTATGAAAATGTTTCTGACTGGGTGTTGATGCTGAAATCAGTTTTAATTTACCCGTATTTTTGGGTATGTGGTTAATTAGTGATTGATTGTGTTTTATGTTTTGAGTAATCTCATTTAATGTGATGGGTTTTCACAATAGAGAGGCAAGTACCCATTTCTATATTCAAGTATACCTATTGGTGGTTCATTTCCAAATCTTAGAGCTTTGAGTGCAGTGGATCCTCATTTGGCAAATAAAAAAATTGATAAACACAATATATTAATACTAAAACATTAAGTAATCTATGAAACGGTAGTAAAAAGTTTAATAACAATACAAACTTTCTTGTCTAGAAACATGATCATAGTCAAGAATAAGAAACGAGAGAGAACACTTAACGATATCATTTTATGAAAAGTATGTTTTAGGTTCCTTTATCCATTGTGTTAACGTTAGATTGCATAATGGATTTCTATAAATTATATTGAGGGGTTTCCAATGAAGAATACTCATAGATGCAAGTAGTAATCATAGTAACAATAGATCAACCAAGTAATTAAGTGCTAGACCTTCAATTATCAACATACATACTAGGTCATATTCAAAATCAAGATTTAGGCATTTAATCACCTTAGGGTGCATACATGATTCACAAGGTGTTTGGGAGAGAAAAGCATGATAAGTTACTGATTTAAGAGTTCACACAATCATTTTATACATAGAACAACCACATGTAAGTTAGGTTTGAGATTCAACATCAATGCATCCTTAACATGAATGTTTCAAGGTCCAAAGCACATAATAAAATCAAATTAGGATGCTAGCACAAGCAAGTTTGAATCTTAATTCAACATGCATCAAAATTTATTGATATAAGGGTAATCATAAAGTTTTAGGACAAAAAGGAGCAAGCTTGAGTATAAAATAGCATTAATCACCTCTAAAAGACATAGAAAGCATGTATTTTAGGATATTAGTAGAGGTGCAAGCAAAATCATACTATGAAACTATTTTTATTGGATGGGTTCATTTTTCTGATCAAAAATCATATATTGCATGACATTTTTTAGACAAAGGAGTGATTTATGGTTATTTTCGAATGTTTTACCTTAATATAGCATATACAGGCTGTAGAAACTAGATCTGAAGTTAAGGGAGGGCACATGAGATGACAACTGCTCCACAAGGACCTACCATGGCTTAGAATACTGGTCACTGCTCGAAGGAGTTTGCAAACATCCATGAACTGCTCCCCGCTGGCCCTTCCTTGCTTTGACTCAGTCAGAAGGGAAGAGACTCTGATGGTCTCACCACGTGGGTGTTGGTGGTGCGCTGTCCAGTGCTAAGGCGGTTTGCTATTCAGTGCATCGGACGGCTACACCATGCCTTCCGTTCAACATGCCTACATGACCAGCAGGGATCCTCATCCCTACGGGGGTTCTAGCTAGCTGGAGGGGAGGCTGAGTGGGGTGTTTACCTGAGAGAACTCCACATAAATGAGACATCTGAGTTCTGTGGGTTGCTGCAGGCATGAAGGCACAATTGTAAAGGCCAAAGGAATCCTAGGGAGCAAAGCCCCAAAACGGTCAGTGATGATGGCGCCACTGAGGTGGAGGAAAAAAAGCAAAGACAAACTATTTTAGAGTGGGATCTAGGGGCCGTTTGGGTGTTGTAATTCAACACAATATTGTATTTCAATAGGGTGTTCCAACTAGTGCATTGTCAATGACGTTGTTAGGGTAATGGCTTGTGGTTTTATCAAATTGACTGTCCAAATGCGGTATTCACCCCCTGTGCATTTGACAACCCTTGCAAAGGACACTAAAATTGGAAAACTTTTGGAATGCCAGAGACAGGCTTTTGCCTGCTGACTCTCACGATCCACCCCCCGATCTCGCTCTTTTCCACTAGAAATATAACCCTCCTGCCTTTGTCACCTCCCCCATTCTCCTTCTTCCACCACAATAGATCCTCACATGTCTATCCACCCTCCCTCCTCCCACTATCACTAGGGTTTGCTAGGGTTTCGACCCCCATCTACCTCCCATCTCTTTCGATTACTCTCTTCTCCACCCATGGCTTATGTATCTGGGATCCAACCCCCATCTACCTCCTGCATCATCATTTGTGGTCTCGGTGGATGGATCTTGTGTGATTTCATCTCTTGATCAACCATGGTCTTCACATCTGGAACTGCCTTCAGATCTGGATGCACATTTAGGAAGGAGAGGGTGCCTCCTCATGAAGATCGTCTCTAGAAAAGTAGGTTCGTCCCCTTCTTCTTCTTCTTCTTCCCCTGACCCCTTCTACCCTGCTTCCCTTAACCCCTTCATTCCCTGTGTATTACGGGTATTTATCATCATCACACCACTACTAGACTGGATACCAAGTATACATCTGGCATCAATGGAGGTGAGGAGATGAGAAGGTGGTCGGCTAGCATGGTCCCTGTGTAAAGATAGGAAACAAGGGGTAGGAATAATCATAGGCGGGTGGTGGAGGAGTTAGGGGATGTTGAGAAGGGAGCTAATGAGGCCTAGAATGCCAATACTTACTGCTGTTATGATGAAGATGACACTGGCCATGGGTAGCAAGGTGAGGAGGAACCTCCAAGGAGGGTGTGGGGAGTGAAGACTTGTCTTCATGATCCTAGTGGTGGTCGTCACTCTAGATGCCATCATCGTTGATGATTGTCTGTTGGCAGACAGGCTAGCGGTAGCTTGACCTTCATGGTCGATGATTCCCTAGTGCTGGATTGTGTGTGTGTCTACTCTCTAATCCCAACTTTCCTAGTGCAGACTGACCCATTCTGCTTTATCACAATGGGGAAACAATTCCCATAGTTGGCTATTATCAACCTTCTGTAATAAGTCCTATAAAGCATAGTTGGACCATTTCCCACACTTGATGCTTGCAAGTTTGTGCTTCTATTGCCTTTTCTTTTTCAAGCTCCATGCTATTTGTAACAGCCGTTCAATGCATTTTTCTAACTTGATAGATTTCTTGGTGTCCTGTGTTTTCTATCTAAAGTGTATTCCAATACTCCCTCGATTAGATACTCTCTGCAATCATGTGCACTGATCATTAATTGGTAATCTTTTACAACCTCTTTGAACTGTACTAGCTAGGCTCTAAAGGTGTTTGATTAGCTTGCATATGTTCAATCTCATGTTCTAGGTATGATTGAATTGCACTTCCAAATTTGTCGCAAGTGTCATTGCAATGTTGGTCTGTTCTAAATCTTGTTTATTGTTGGTCTATTCTAAGTTGTTTGTATGGTAATAATATGTTGATTGGGTTATTGGTAATAATATGTTCTAAGATGTTTATTGATGGTTGTAGTGGTCTTATACAGTCGAACAAGGGACTGTGTTTGATGAATTGAGTGAAGGGTCTATATTTTTAACTAATGATTCTCTAGAAGAAATTTAACTACTATCCTATGTAATTCTCTTTTTTGTAGTTGATTTATGCATATTGCTAATGTATTAGTCGATCCTATGTATTAGCATCCTTTTTTGTTTACTTTTTCTTCTTTGTTTCTGATTTGTGCTAATTGGTGTTTTACCACTTGGTACTTTTAATTTCTATTTGCTTATATCTATTTAAAATTCCATTCTAATACTTGATATCTACAGCCTCCTCAGACTCTATTAGCTGGGCTTTAAGGGAAGCAACAAGAGTGCTCGTGACAAGCCATTGACTTACTGGTATGATTCACTTGCACCTCTAGATATTTTGTGTTATTCATTTCTGATTTATTCTAATTCATGATAGTTTTTTGCTCTCATTTAATGTTGAATAGCATGTATGATCTATTTTTAGTATGATAGTAGTTTATGACTAACTCATGATAGTTGTTTTCTCTCATTTCACACTGAATATCATGTATGGTTTTATACAATGTTTTATATGGCTTTACATGGAATGAGTGAGTTATTAGAGCATCTCTGTAGAAAGAGAATGTTGGATGAGGAAGAGGAGAAAGAGAATGAAGAGGAGAAAAATAAAGTCATTTTTGGTATTGTTACCATGAGTGTGACCAGTGTGGCAGCATGGTGCCATGATAGTTTCATGGTGATAGATTCTCCTACTTATTGGGATGACATAAGGAAGTGCTACTTGAATAGATTATGCAATGGTACATATGATGACTGTGTTGAAAAATTGCCAGTGAGCAAAAGTGGATTCCATATGTTGTGTGAAGTATTGATAGGTATTAGGGATTTTGTTCCCACAAAGCATGTTGTAGTTGAAGAAGTTGTTGCAATGTTCTTTCACATCCTAGATCACAATCTCAAGTACTGAGTAATAAGGTTTCATTATCATAGGTCTCAGGATACGATAAGTAGATAGTTTCAAATAGTCCTTTGCGTCGTTATGAGATTCCTGAGACGATAAGTAGATAGTTTCAAACAGTCCTTTGCGTCGTTATGAGAGTGAGCACAGAGTATATTAAACTACATGAGTGGTAACTTTTCTTTGTCATGAGATGGACGTAGTTCGAGGTATATATTTTTATTAAATTATTACTTAAATATATATACACTCGTACTTGGTTTTTTATGAGTGGTAACTTTTCTTTTATTTAACTAGAACTGTCTTGGTGCACTTGATGGAACTCACATTCTTCTGAGAGTTCATGTCGAGAAGAAACCTTCATATTGCAATAGGAAAGGAATCATAACCACCAACATGTTGGGGCTTTTTTATCCCAACAGGATTTTCATATATGCACGTTGGGAGGGTTCTACAACTGATTCTAGAGTTTTAGAAAATGCATTGTCTAGAAAGGACAGTCTTTGCATTCCAACTAGTAAATATTTTAACCTAAAGCTTTTATATAAATATGATATAAAATTGTTACAAGACTTATAGTTTGTGATGATTTTGGTGTATGGAAGTATTATCTTGTGGATGTTGGATACACAAATGGTCCAGGGTTCCTTGAATCATATCAAGGAACAAGGTATCACCTAAATGAGTGGGTGGGGAATAGGCCACAAAATTGTAAGGATATATTTAATCTCCACCACTCTAGTGCCAGAAACGTAACCGAGAGAGCCTTTGGTATGCTAAAGAGTAGATGGAGTATTTTAAGGACAATCTCATTTTTGGGCCTCAAGACACAAGTGAAGATAATAAATAGTTGTTGTATGCTACATAACTATATCCTATTTGAGAAACAAGATGATCCTATATTAGAAGCCCAACATAGAAGAATCCTTAATGAAGTGGATAGGGAGATCAAGGGACAAACACCTATTGATGAGCTAATTACACATGTAGAGGTGACTGGTCAATGGATAGGATTTCAAGACTCTTTAGCACAAGGCATGTTCGAAGACTATACCTACAAAGAGGGGTTGTTTGATGTTTTGTCTTTTCATATGTACTATAACTTATTTGTAGTTCATTTTTATCTTTTTTATGTACTAGAACTTATTTTTAGGTCATGTTTTATCTAGTCAAATGTACTAGAATTCATATGTACTAGAACTTGTGTATTTCATGGTGTAACCTTTTCAGATGTACTAGAATGCATTTGTAGTTCATGTGTTATCTTTTGTTTTGTTGTGTATATTGTATAGAGTTTTGGAATGGCTTCCAAAAAAGGGAAGGAAAAGACTACATAACAAAATGACTACTTGTGTTGGGACCTAGCTAAATAAAGGGCTTTAGCTAACATCCTAAGAGATCAACAGAGTCTTGGTCGTAAGGGAAATAATGAGTGGAAAATAGTTGCCCTAAATACAGCTGTAATGTCAATCAATAGAACATTTCACACTGAACTCACAGTCAATAATGTGGGAAACTATGCGAGAACATGGAAGAATACCTATGCAGTTGTAAGTGATATTCTCTCACAAAGCGGATTTTATTGGGATGGCACAAAAAATGGTCAGTGTGGATAATGAGGATGCTTGAATGAGTACGTCAAGGTATATTTTATCTCTTTTTATCCTTTCACCATCTAAACTTAAACTATATTACATCTATTAACATAACATTATTTTTATAGTCACACTGGGATGCCAAGAAATACTGCTAGAAGGTCATTCCAAACTGGGATAACATTGTGGACTTGTGTACACTGGATAGAGCCACTGAGGAAGGTGTGGAAATAGCTACTAAAGCAACTAAGGTGATGGAGTTGGAGTCAGTGGATGAGATGGATACGACAAGCATGGGTAACGATACGGTATCCACCAACTCCAATGAAAAAAGAAAGAATCCATCAACTAAACATACACCCTCAATGAAGAAAGGAGGTGATAATTCAATTTCTACTGATGTGGACAAGATAGTTTCTAGTTTTGTTAACATATGAAGGTCTTATAGGCTCCAAAGGGTGTTGACACAAAGGTTGTATATGATAAAGTCTTTTTGTTGATGGACTTGATGATTCCCAGAAGACGAAAGCATGTTTGTTATTTGTGGAAAATGAAAATCCATTCTCTCTATTGAAGTCTCTGCCAATGGAGAGAAAAAAAGAGATGATTCTCATCTTAATCTAGGTACCACTTTGGAAGAAATTAGGAATGGCCTTGGTGACTTAATCCCCAATGATGGATTTTTCTTTTCTGCTCCCACATTTTTTTCTATAATATTGTTGATTATTTGCTCCTACATTTTTTGTTATAGTATTGTTTATTATCTGCTGCTTCACTACATGTGGTTTCACTAAAGATGAAAAATAGTTACGGCTAAATGCATCTTGGTATGATTAATTGAATATTCTTTTTTATGAGTGGTTCCAGTATTACATCTTTTTTCTTGTACGTGTTTTGTTGATTGGTACTGGGTTGTAGTAGAGAGAAGAATGAATTTTATTTTTTTTATGTTGGTGGTTAAGAGGTTGAGTGAGGGTGGGTACAACTAGATTGAGTGAAGGTGGCGTTCTTTTGTAGATGGTGGCACTACTGGTTGGTGATGGTGGATTGTGGTGCTGCTAGTTGGTGATAATTGTTAAGAGGTCGGGGAGGAAGAAAGAGGGTGGTTTTTACTGAAGGGAGTTGTGGGTTGGTTGGGTGATGATTTGGTAATGGTTTTGTCATTGGTTGATGCTTGTTTGATACTTGGGTAATTGGGTGATGGTTTGGTATTGGTTGTGTCATTGGTTTTGCAGTCTGTTCTGATTAAATCTAGTACTTGCAGCAATACAAGAAGATGGAATCCTACATGTTTAATTGTTGTGTCATACTTCTTTTTCTTTCTCATATAGATACTTCCACATATTTTTATACTTGGTTCCATGTTGTAGGTGTTAGTTCCAGGTGTTGGTTGTGGTGGCTGCAGGGGCAGTGGTTGGCATTAGGGGTGGGGGTGGAACCACAACTAGTGGGTCGGTGTTGGTTGCACAATTGGAGGGTGATGGGAGTTGTGGTGGCTAGAGGGGCAGTGGCGTTGTAGGTCAAGAGTGATGATGATTAATGCTTGGCCTATGATGTTGGTGGTGAGGTGGAGTGGCGTCAAACTTGTGGTTGAAACAAGCAGGTAGTGGTAGTTGTGGTGATGTTATGTTGGTACTCTCTATTGGTTGTTTTGGATCGGCCGAAGAGTAGAGTAGTGAATGTTGAAGAGTTCCTATTTTGATGTTTTCCTGGTGTTGAGGAATGTGGATAAGTTGTGTTTGTGGTTTTATTCCTACAACATGGATGAGAGGTGTTTTGCTTTGTTGATTTGTGGTGCTAGTATTGAGGGGGTGGAGTAGTGCGATGGATGGTGGTGTTATAGCTAGTTAGTGGTGATATATGGTGGTGGTGTTGCTGGTTGGTGGTTAGAATTGATTGTAGATGGCTATGGTGTTGAGTTGTAATTGGTGGTGGATGGATGAGTTGTTGGTGGTGGAGAAAGAAGAGGTTATTTGAGTGGATTGGTTTGGGTGGGTGACATATAATCTACTTGTTAAGTGTTGACATATATAATCTACCCGTTGTTAAGTTTTGATATGTATAATATTTATATTTTGGCCTAATTTTTCTTTCTTTCAAGAAGACAATATGCTTGTGCGCTCTTGATTGTCCGTGCTACTTCACAGAAGCAGTTATCAACCAAACTTGTGGTAGTGGGTCACACATCCAAGCATGTAGTAGTGTAATCTTGTAGGCAGTGGTTGTTTTATCTCGTTTTGCATGCGACTCAAACATTTGCTTTATGTTGGAAATTTTGACTTGTGCTTTGTGTGTGGGAAATTTTGACATGGTCACAATATTCAAGGATGTAGTGTGCTTCATGGTGGAATTTTTGACTTTTGGAATGGTAATCATGGGTTCTTGGTAACTTGTTAAATTTGGTTGCACATCAGGAGGCGTTGAATGGCTTATATTCCATGTATTCATATAAATGTGCAAATGATGTGTTTGTATTTTTTTGTTAAAATTGATTGCACAACATGTGATGAATATAGATGGCTTGTATGTCATGTATGTGTAAAACTTAATATATAAACAATACATTTGTAAGTTTTTGTTAAATTCACATCAACATGAAATTTGAATATGGATGCCTCATGCCATGTAGTTGGTTAAATGTGTAATTATGTATTGCTTTTTGTATGTAGTCCATGTATATGTACTACTCTAGAACCACTCTTATATGTTTAGTTTGCATTGTAGCTGGTTAAATATGTAATTATGAAAAAAATAAAAATGCTACATTTCAAATACACATTTACCAAACAACATAATTAGGAATGTCAATATTTATAATTACTGCATTTCTGAATCAACACTCAACTAAACAATATAATTAAGAATCTTGGGATTTATTAGTTAGATAATTAGAATCCTGTGAGTGGTTGATTATTGCAACATTTACAAATGGGGTGCCCAAACGGGACCCATTGTAGATTGTGGCAAAAAGATCAATAATAGAAATAAAGCTTTTAGTCGATGCCTCATTGGGAAATTAGGGTTGGATAACAAATATGCCCAACTCAAGGGGTAAGAAGCACATACTTCACCTCTGAGTCCTACATAATTATTTTTCACCAACTTAGTTGATTTCAAGTTATTCTTTGCCTAATTCAAGTTATTCACATAGATTAGGGTTTTATAATGCATAATGTATAAAGAAACCTGAATTTTAGACCTATTTGGAAAACCTCAGATTTTGGTCACAAAACGTAGACCAAAGGATTCCTTATATTTTTCTCATTAAGAAAACATATTTATTTATTAAATTTGGAGTTTATATGATAAAGTTACAATTTTTAGGAGTTTTTATATGATTTATCATATTCTCAAAAATCCACCTTTGAAAACATGGAAATCAAACTCATAAAATATGTTTATTAGAAAGATCACATTTTAGATTAAAAGATATGGTTTTTACAAAATCGACCAATCAAAATATTTTAAAAATTGACATAAGCAAATAATTTCATGAGAGCAAATAAGAGAGGAGTCGGGACTGCGTGACTTGGCCCAGTCACAGGCGGCCAGGTCACCTGTGAAAACCCGCGTGGCTTTGGCCAAAGCAAAAAAAAAAGGTTAAAATACGAAAATACCCTTGCATGAGAAACAAACAAAAAGAAGAAAAGCAAAGGGGTAGGGGAGTAAAAACACTGAGTGGGTTGCTTCCTCCTCATACTCATGCCATGAACAACAACAATGAGCTGCTTGTTCTCACAATAATTGGGCAAACTTGATTGAGGTGATAATTCGGGAAACCAATGCAATAGAAAGAAAGAGGAGAAGGAGTCAAACTCACAACTAGGTGGAATTGTTTGAAGGTGATGATGAGAGGGTGCATGAGCTTCCACAAACCCTAAATATAATCACGATCACTGGCAACCAAACACACAAGCAAGAAAGCAATTGTCATAAGAGGGAGTTTTCAAATCAACTGATGATGATCGGGGTAGGGGTATTTATAGATGTGGGTTAGGTTTAATCCTTTGAGAATAGTTGAGTTCGAGAAACATTGGGAAGAAATTGGGGGTTTTCTACATTCATAATGATAGGTCTAGAGTTATGTATGGACGTGTCACAGAACTATTGGTTACCCTAAGTCCACACTCCTAATGTCTACATAGTCAAAGGCGAGTAGACTTGGGCACCCATCCTTAGAATGGAAAAAATATTTCACACATGCAATATATACGTAAAAATAGTAACAACAAGATATAACAAGATGCTAAAAGGGGATAGAAGCAAGTACCCATTTCTATATACAAGTATACCCATTGGTGGTTCATTTCCAGATCTTAGTGCCTTGAGTGCAACAGATTTTCATTTGGCAAATAAAAAAATGATAAACACTATATATTAATACTAAAGCATTAAGTAATCTATGAAAATGGGTGTAAACAATTTAAGAATAATACAAACTTGCTTGGAAAGAAACATGATCATAGTCAAGAATAAGAAACAAGCGAGAACACTTAATGATATCATTTTATGCAAAGTATGTTTCAGGTTCCTTTATTCATTGTGTCAACATTAGGTTGCATAGATTATATTTAAGGTTTGTCAACGTAGAATACTCAAACATGCAAGTAGTAATCATAGGTACAATAGCTCAACCAAGTAATTAAGTAGCCAAGCACACATACATGCATACATACAAGCTAGCCAATTTCATAGTAAGGTCAAGAGGAAAATGTACCTTGTGATTAGAGCACAAGACTAAGCATTGGATTTAGAAAACCATATGTAGAAAGCTTGACTAGGTCTTGGCATTTAGGTCATCATAATATCCTGACATTACAAATGAGTGTAATAGTATTAATATCAGCAACATTAGGCCTCATCGTTCATAATCATGGTGGTTGGATGTGTCACCTAGATCTAGGTATCATATCTTCAACATAGGTTTCCACATTTCAACTAGTCATACGAGTTCATTATCAAGTTACACTATACATCACAGATTCATCCAGAACTGAGGGTGACGCATCACAACTAAGATTAGGGGTCAAGATAAGGGTCATGATCTGAGAAGAGCAAACATGGGGTTCGGGTCAGATTAAACAACATAAGTATCAACATTAGCATACTAGTCATTTTTAGTCATAATCATACAAGATTGTCACTATTTGATTATAGATGGGATCCACTTGAGTTAAGTGCCATAGACATCACCAAGTTACTGGTTTGAGATCATTATATAACAAGGGTGATCGATAGAACAAGATTTTCAAGAGACTAGAGCTTCAATTATCAACATACATACTAGGTCATATTTCAAATCAAGATTTAGACATCCAGTCTCCTTAGGGAACATACATGATTTACAAGGTCTTTGGGTGCACAAAGCATGATAAGTTACTGATGTAAGAGTTCACACAATCATTTTTGACATAGAAGACCCACATGTGAGCTAGGTTTGTGCTTCAACATCAATGCATCCTTAACATGCACATTTCAAGGTTCAAAGCACATAATCAAATCAAATTAGGATGCTAGCATGGATGCGTTTGAATCTTAGTTCAACATGCATCACAAGTTACTGATAAAAGGCTAATCATCAAGTTTTAGGAGATAAAGGAGCAAGCTTGAGTTTAAAATATTATTAATCACCTCCAAAAGACATAGAAAGCATGTATTTTAGGATATCAATAGAGGTACAAGAAAAATCATACCATGAAACTATTTTTATGAGATGGGGATCATTTTTTGATACAAAAATCATATGTTGCATGACATTTTTAGACAAAGGAGTGATTTATGGCAATTTTCCAATGTTTTACCTTAGCATAGCATATCTGGGCCGTTGAAACTAGATTTGAAGGTCAAGGAAGGCGCTTGGGATGGCAACTGCTCCACAGGGACCCATCGCAACTCAGAACGCTGGTCACCGCTCGATGGCATTTGAAAACATCCATCAACCTCTCCCCACCGACCCTTCCTTATTTTGACTCAGTCAGAAGGGAAGAAACTCAGAGGGTTTTGCCACATGGGTGTCGGCGGTTCGTTGTCCAGTGCTAAGGCAGTTCACTTTCCAGTGCATCAGCTGGCTACACCATGCCTCCCGTCAAACATGCCTGCACGAGCAACAAGCTTCCTCATCTCTACGGCGGTGTTAGCTAGCCGGAGGGGAGAATGAGTGGGGTGTTTACCCAAGAGAACTCCACAAAAATGAGTCGGATGAGGTCCTTTGGTTGCCGCAGGCATGAAGGCACATTGAGAAAGGCAAGAGGAGGCCTGGGAGCGAAGTACAAAAATGGTCAATGGTGTCAAAACTGCCGAGGGAAGGAAAAAGAAGCGAAGACAAAGGGTTTGAGAGTGGGATCTTGGGCACGAAAAAGAGGAAAACCAAGGGGGAAAGGTCAAGAATGATGTTTTATAACACTTTGCAAGCCAAATTTTGCCAAAAAGCATCGAGAAGAGGTGGTATTGGCTGCCCCTAAAGATACTACTACAATAGTATGAACACAGCTTGAAGATGACCGTCGGTCATGGATTTGGGGGATCTATGGGGTCACGATCTAAAGGTCGAGATTTGTTGAAATATTAAGTACGTATACAAATGAGGAAAGGGACGCCCACCTTGAATGGGCCGCGCCCTAGATTGGGACCAATTAGGCTCAAAACAAGCTAGCTTTATGTTAAAACAAGGATAAAAAATAGCAAAGTTAAAATGGCCATAATGACTCTGATCGAGATGATTTTGGGCCATTGGATACATAATTGAACCCTCTACATCATGAAACACATGTGATATCTAGGAGAGTTCATTGAATGGGTTCAATTTTGATTCAAGTTGGTGATATAATGAACATGAACTAAGTTCAAACTCTAGTTAAAGTCATATATAAGTAAAAAATCAAATTTTAACCAAAACTAATTCATCATTTGGGCATGAAGTGACTCAAATTCATAAAAGTGTAGGTGAGGGAGGTTGTTTAGTACATTACAGGATCAAATGAGTCAAGATGTACATTAATTGGATGAGAGAGGAAATTTGATTTATCACAGGATATATTTGGAAAATGATGGAGAAAAAATCTGGATCGGAGGTCAAGTTGGGAGAAAGAAATCCAAATTTGAAATCTCATGTAATGTCGAAATGTTTCTCATTTTGGCTTGAGGAAGAGGATGACCTCTGAGTCATATGATCTGACATCCATTGACTAATATTTGATGTGAGATTTGAAAAATAAATATAACCACATGACAAATAAATACATTCCTAAATCGAATTCAACTAAAGTTCTATTCAAATTATTTTCTTTTTCTCTCTCTTCATTTAAGGGTGCAAACAAACTTCAAATTAAATGAAATTTGACACCTTACCTAATTTGAACATGTAGAATATGACTATGACATTAATTTTTTCTTTTAAGGACTTTTAATATTTCATTTAATTCTTTTATAGAAAAACATATTTTATCTTTCTTATCACATTGGAGACATATAGAAACCATCAATTAATGTGAAACTTCACCCTCAAGCAAACTAAAACATATGGGACATGAACTAGACATTAATTTTATCCTTTGGAATTATTTTGCTCATTATTCAATATTTTGGGCTTTTTCATACTTTCTCTCTCCTAATCTACACATGTATATTAAAGATTGTCCAAATTAGTTGAACATTCATACATAACTTTGTTTTACCGTGTAAATTTTGAATCTAAGACTAGCTTTATATTTTGGAGCCATTAAATGTTTTATTTCATATTCTGGAGTAAAATTGCCTTTTCTTTTCTGAATAAAATTTATATAGTTATTATTATCCCTGAGTTGTGAAACTTGGCCTTCGAGCCAAATCAAACCCAAAAATAATGAATATGAAGGTATATTTAACCAATTATTCTTCCTTCTATGAGTTTTGTTCTATTATCCATTATTACCACAATTTCCTATATTAATAATTCAATATCACTTTATCTTGCTTAAAGGGTTGTTATTTATCTTTTTATCTCCTCATTGTTCCAAAAAGCTATAGAAAATTCTAGAATGAATTTATTTTACCAATATCCCACTTAAGTGGTAAATTTGATTTTTAGACCCTGATTGAAAGATTCACTGAGGTATTTGTGCATAAACCCATGTATTGGCATAAATATCGATCAAATATATTCCAAACCACTAATAATTCCCATTAATCAACATCAATGCCAAAAAGGATACAAAGGAAAGGAAAAACTTAGGAAAAGGGCTAGATTAAGAATATACATAGATATTAGTTCGTTAAAGCACTCCACTCCTTTAAAATGATTTTGTCCCCAAAATCTCAAACAAATAGAGAAGGGTGTACGCAACATATCATATCTAAGCTCCCAGGTTGTTTCTTCCAAAGAATGATACTTCCATAAGAATTTCACTAGCTCAATCTCTTTGTTCTTCAACTGCTCAACACGAGAGCCAAGAATCTACACAAGTAATTCCTCGTAGGTCAAGTTCTCATGAATATCCAAAGGTTCTATTTTGAGTAAATGAGAAGGGCCTCTTACATACTTCCTCAACACAGATACATGAAACACATTGTGGATCATATCATAGGAAGGAGGAAGAGCTAAATGGTATACACAATCTTCAACCTTATCCAAGATCTCAAATGGTCCAACATAGCAGGGACTAAGCTTGCCTTTAACTTTTGATCGTGCAATAGAATGTATAAGCTTGATCTTTAGGAACACATAGTCACCCACTAAGAAACTTAAGTCTGACCTTTACTTATCTACATACATCCTCTATCGATCTTGTGCAACTTTCATACACTTCTTAATCAACTGAACCTTCTCAATCATCATCTGAATATCATCAGTCTTCACCTGAGCACATTCTCCCACGTCATCCCAGTGTAATGGGGAACAACAAGGTCTTCCATATAGAGCTTCATAAGGTGGAATACAATACAAGCTTAATAGACATTGTTGTAAGAGAACTCAGCCAATGAAAGATACTTATCCCATGTACCTCCCCGGTCCATAACACAATCACAAAACAAATATTCTAAAATTTGCACTATTCTCTTGGACTAACCATCAATTTGTGGAAGATAAGTTGTGCTGACATGTAAGTGAGTTCCCATCTCTTTATGAATCTGACTCCATAAACGAGAGGTAAACTTCAGGTAAAGATCATATACTATCAGTTTAGGTACACCATGCAGCCAAACGATCCAATCTACATACAACTGAGCCATATCATCAACCTTATATGTGGATTTGAAAGGCAGGAAGTACACAAACTTAGTAAGTTGATCAATCACTACCCACACGACATCGAAACCCTTCCTGGACTTAGGAAAACCAATGATAAAGTCCATAGCAATCTTCTCCCATTTCCATTATGAAATCTCAAGAGGGTGAAGAAGACCACCAGGTTGTTGATTCTCTATCTTAACTTGTTGACAGGTCAAACACTTTGCAACAAACAAAGCGATATCCTTCTTCATATTCTTCCACCAGAGACTTCGTTGTAGGTCCTTGTACATCTTGGTTGTACCAAGGTGTATCATGTACTTAGACCCATGAGCTTCAATAAAAACTTTCTATCACAGATCACCAACTTCAGTAATCCACAACCTTTCATAGAAATGGATTACACCATCCAGTCCAATAGAGAAATCAGATTGTGTTTTTTCTACTAAGGCCTGCATCTCAACAAGCTTAGGACTTTCCAACTGGGCAGCAACAACTTATGAGATACAAGATGGTATAATGGACATACTAGCCATGTGAACACACAACTTCTCATCATCCTCTTCATCTATAGTAACAACAAGTTGTGGTTTCCAACAAGAAAAATATTCCAGGTTCTTCCACAAACAACAACTCATGGAAACACAAACTACATATTTCTTCCGACTTAAGGCATCAACAACCACATTTGCTTTGCCAGGATGATAAGTGATGGTAAATTTGTAGTCCTTAAGGTACTCCATGCACCTACATTGTCTCAGGTTCAGATCCTTCTTTGTCAATAAATACTTCAAACTTTTATGATCTGAGAAGACTTCAAACTTAACTCCATACAGATCGTGTCTCTAGATCTTTAAAGTATGCATGATGGTGGAAATCTCTAAATCATGTGTAGGTCAGTTCTCTTCATTAGGTTTCAAATGAAAAGAAGCACAAGAGATCACTCATTCATCTTGCTTCAAGACACACCCTAAACCTTTCTTAGAAGTACCAGTGTAGATGATATAGGGTTTGCCTTCAATAGGTAATGGAAGAACAGAAGCAAATGTCAAACATCCTTTCATATTCTGAAAACTATCCCCACATTCTAATGTCCACACAAACTTGACTTCTTTTTGGGTCAACTCTGTCAGAGGGAGAGCTAACTCGGAGAAGCACTTGATAAGCCTCCAGTAGTAACCCACTAAACTGAGGAAACTATGTATCACAAACAGAGACTTTGGAGAATTCCACTTAGTCCCAACTTATACCTTTGCAAGATCAACAACAAATGTCTAGTAGAAATCACATGACCAAGAAACATTACTTCTTTTATCTAGAACTCACACTTTGAGAATTTAGCATAGAGTTGATTTTATCTTAGTGTGTTTAGCACAATTAGCAGATGTTCACAATGTTGTTCCTCAGACTCGGAGTAGACCAAAACATAATTGATGAAAACTTCCACAAACTAGTTGAGATAAGGACAAAACACTTGATTGATCAATTCCATGAAAGCAACAGGGACATTAGTCAATATGAAAGTCATGACCAAAAACTCAAAATGCCCATATCCAGTTCTGAAACTTGTCTTTGAAACATATTCATCTTTCACCTGCATCTGATAGTAGCCACATCATAGATCCATTTTTCGAACATGTTGGCTGACTTTAGCTGGTTGAACATGTCATCGATGCACATCAAAGGGTAATGGTTATTTATCTTCATTTGATTAAGTATACAATAATCCATGCACATCCACAATGAACTATCCTTCTTCTTCACAAAGAAGATAGGGGCTCCCAAGGAGAAACATTGGGGTGAATAAAACCCATGGCAAGAATCTCCTGAAGCTGCTTCTTAAGCTCTGTGAGTTCGACAGGGGCCAAGTGATACTGAGGCTTCGAGATAGGAGAAATTCAGGGTGCAATCTTGATGGAAATCTCCACCTATCGAGTAGGTGGGAACCCAGTTAACTCCTCAGGAAACACGTCTGGAAAGTCCTTCACCACATCTATATGATCTAGAGCATGTGGTGTGGCATTGAGAACAATGGATGCTAGGTATGCTCTACAACCTTTGAGACAAGCCTTTCGACTTTGATAATAGAGATGATGAACTATCGATCCTCTCGCTTCCTACGCTTGAACACATCCTTTCTCCATCATGATGTAACAAACTAACTTTCGACCCTTAATAGAACAAAACTACCTTATACCTCTTCAACCAATCCATCCCCATGATAACATCAAAAGCAGTCATGTTAAGCAGGATGAAATTTGAAGGAAAATCTTCCTAGAGATGCAAAGGTCCAAGGTTGGGAGTTTGAGATAAGAAGAGAAGATTCTACCACTAGTGGTTTTAACATCTAACATGTGATCCATATACTCAAATTCTATCTCTAGCATTGAAGCAAGCTGGGTTGGTATGATGGTATGGGACGAACCAGAATGAAAAAGCACCTTGATAGGATGTATATTAAGATGTAAAGTTCCTTCAATAACTTCATTGTCATCTCTAGCTTCTTCAGCATTCAAATCGAACACTCTACCATTCCACCTTTCCATAGGTGGTCGATGTCCTTGCTGGTTCTAGTTGTTGTTATTCCTTGGAGGAAGCTTATGATGTTGAGGTTGTTGTTGAGCTGGCTGCTGAGTTGGGGCTTGTCCATGCTGAAGCTTAGGACAATTAGGTTGGATATGTCCAACTTGGCCGCACTCATGCAAGATAGGTGTAGGTCGATCATCTCTACAGGGTGGGGCATTTATAGCTTGGCACCTCCCAGGAGGATGAGAACATGAACAATGGTTGCATCAGTCACATCCTTGATTTCCACCTGAGTTCTTCCTCTTATTGTTGTTGTGTCTAGAAGACTAAAATCCAGGATGACTCTATCACAAGAGCCTTGTGCCCCATTTGTTGAAAAGTAAGAGGTATTGACCTAGAGGTTATACATTGTCCATATTTTGATAATAACTCAACCATTCCATTCATATGTATCTAATATGTGTATTCAATATTGGTATCAGGTTTTAGGTACATGAAAAGAATCAATTTACACAAGCCCTAGCTTGTCAAAGTTCAAGTCAAAAGCAATGCAAGTGTGCTAATAAGGAAATCCCTCCAGACGACCTTAGAAGAATTTTGTAATCACTTGTATTGATGATATGACTTGTAACTAAGATGACAAAAATATCTGGGACACTTAGTACCAAGTTTTAATCACTTTTTTATCAAATTAGAAAATTGATCACAAACTATTGATCGGTCAAGTTTCAATCTCGATCGATCCCATGGATCAATTTTTTGATGATGTGCATTGGTCGAGTTGTGAATTCACAGAACTCAACCGAACGACTTACTGACCAAATGTGATTTTAATTGATCGGTTGAATTTCCCAGGACAAACTAGATCAATAGTTTGAAAATTGGGTTTGTCTAAGCTGATCAGTCGAGTTACCTTTATTGAAACTCGACTGAATGCACTGTAAGGAAAATGCAGAAAAAGTGATTCTAACCATTAGTGACTTGTTTGGACGAAAATAAATTTGTTGCCTTGAGCAAAAATGGCTATATTTCAGCCCTAAGTGTTCCCCAACTCAAGGGAGCACCCCCATCTATAAATAGGACCCCATGGAGTTCATTCCAAGTTTGCTCATTCATTACATTCAAGGTCCTTGCTATAGTTGAGTGTGTGCGCCCTCCGGTCTTTGATGGCACCAACTTCCTCTATTGGAAGAGACGGATGCAATTCTACATTCAAGGAATGAACTTTGATATGTGGAAGGTGATGGTCACACATTACAAAGAGACAACCAGAGCTATTGCAACATGGAGTGAAGCTTCTCTCAAGGAGGCTCAACTCAATGCAAAGGCCATTAGCATCCTCTTCACAACCCTTACACCCATAGAGTTCAACCGGATCTCCTCATGAGACACTACCTATGAGATTTGGGACAAGTTGTGCATCACATATGAAGGCACAAAGCAAGTCAAGGAGGCAAATATCTACATGTTGGGAAGCCTCCTAGAGAACTTCAAGATGGGAAAGAAAGAAGGCATTGCAGAGATGTATTCAAGGTTGAATGTCAACATCAATAGGCTGGCTACTTTGGGCAACACTTTGGATAGATGCGTCATCAACTCAAAGATCTTGAGAACTCTTCCAAAGAGATGGGAGTCAAAGGTCACCTCCATTGAAGAAGTGAGGAGCCTTGGTGACATCCCAATTGAAGAACTCATTGGAAATCTTCAAGCCCGTGAGCCTAGACTTGACAAGCAAGAAGAAGAAGCTAAGCAAGAAGAGAATGAAGCCAAGAAGATCAAAGATAGTGCTTTCAAAGCACAAGTGGAGGTTGTTTTCCTTCAACAAAAAATTGCTTTCCGGACTTGTTCCCCCTCCTCTAGTGAAGATGCAGGCCCTAGTGAGCATGAAGCCAACTACACCAAGGGCAATCACTTCAAGGGAAAGCAAGCATCCTCCTCCTCTACTCTGAGATTCTACAAGTGTGGTCAAAAGGGGCACTACAGGAGTGAATGCCCAAAGTTAAGAAAGTCTCACCATAAGAGTAGCACAAGGAAAGAACAAGATTACAAGAAGGAGAGCAAGCAAAAGAGGAAGGAAAAGAAGGAAAAGAGACACAAGAATGCAACTAATGCGGCTTGGGAAGCTTCATCTTCAAGCAGCTCTAGCTCTGAAGAAGATGGAGAGTGCCACCTTACTCTCATGGCCTCTACAAGTGAAGAAATTGGTGAGGTAAGTGAGGTACGTTTACATGAATTGCCTAAAGAATCTATTATTGACATGCTTGTTACTACCCGTTCTGATTTTGCTAAATGTAAATCTAAAAGAAAATGGTTAGGAAAAATCATTGATGATCTTTATGCTAAGCTTGAAATTTTGGAATTGAATGAGAAAACCAACCTTGATAGTATTGATAATTTGAAAGGGAAATACCTTGATCTTGAACTCCACTACAATGGGGTTGAAGTTTAGAATGGTATCTACCTTAAGAACATTGAAAATCTTAAGGAAGAGAACCAAAATTTCCTAAAAGAACTTGAATTGCTTAGAACTAAAAATGTTGAATTTAAGTTGCTTATTGATGCTCATAGAGAAGAGAGAGATGTTTATCTCAAAGAGATTCAAATGTTAAAATCTAAAAATTCTAGGTTGCTTAGTCAAGTAAATGATCTATCTTCTAGACCTTTGTTGCCTAGTGTTAATGTTGCTTTTATCTCTCTTGAAAAGGATTCATATCTTACTAAATCTTTAGGTCTTGAGGCTGATCTTATGCATGCTAGGGATGACATATCTAGTTTATCTTATACTATTGTTTCTTTGAATGATGATAACCATAGGTTGAGAGCATCCCTGTAGAAATTCCTCAAAGGAAAAAAACTCCCTAAATGAAATCCTTGATCATTCTACTAAACAAAGTGGTACTAGTGGTTTGGGATTTATAGGGGGCCTCAAAGGGCAAGAGCAACTCCAAAGGTAAGAAAAAGAGCAAGGAGATATCTTTCTTTGTAGGAGAATCTTCGGGAACTAATAATACTATGGTTTGTTCTTATTGCAAATGTGATGATCATTATTCCACTTATTGTCCTTACAAGCCTAAGGGGACCAACCCAAAGATGAAATGGGTCCCCAAGCTAACTCCGGATCCCAATGTTTGAGTTGGGAACTAACATTCTCCTTTCTTTTAGGGAAAAGATAGATGGATTGTTGATAGTGGTTGTACAAAGCACATGACCGGTGACGTAAGCCATTTCAATAATTTCACAAATAAGAAAGGAGGATCTGTCACCTTTGGGGACTACAAAAAAGGTAAAGTCAATGGTGAGGGTGATGTAGGTGAATTCTTATGCATAAAGAATGTTCTTTTTGTAGATGGCCTACATTACAATTTAATAAAACTACTACAGAACCGACCTTTTGTGTCGGTTATTTAGGGCCTTTGGCGACGGTTAAAAAGTGACACCTATGTGGGTGACACTAAAAGGTGAACCCTTAGGCGTCGGTTTGAAAACTGATGCCAAAAACCTTCACGCCAGTAGGGGCACTATAGGCATCGGTTATTAGTGGGGAAACCGACGCCAGAACCCTTCACGCCACAAAAAGGGCACCAGTAGGGGTACTATAGGCATCAGTTATTAGTAGAGAAACCGACGCTCAAACCCTTCACGCCACAAAAGGGTGTCGTCTAGGACACCATCGGTGTCAGTTATTAGTGGGGAAACTGATGCCAGAACCCTTCACGCCACAAAAAGGGCTCCAGCAGGGGCACTATAGGCGTCAGTTATTAGTAGAGAAACTGACGCCCAAACCCTTCACACCACAAAAGGGCACCATCTAGGACACCATTGGCGTCGATTGCTTAGTAATAACCGATGCCATATCACCTTCCATGGCCATGCTGTCTAGCATAGCCGTGTTGTCTGACCACATTAGACGGAGATTTTTTGCTATTATCTGACATTGTAAGACTTTGTTGTCAGTTTTCGACTAATAACCGACGCATATGTTTTGATTTTTTTTTCTTATCAGTTTGTAGGCCTACTGTGGCTGGTCACAGGATAAAGAAATCTACAGTTCAGTGGAACTGAACTGCAGGTTTACGACATCCATTGATATCAGCCAATAATAGGCCACAAACCTACAAATTTAACAAGATTCATTTTCACACATTTAGCAACCTGCAGTTCCATTCAATTTTCACACATGTAGAAACATTCAGACACATATAGAAACATTCATGTAGCAACCTACAGTTCCTTTCACTATCACATTCACACATGTAGAAACATTTAGACACATGTAGAAACATTCATGTAGCAACCTGTAGTTCCTTTCATTTTTACATTCACACATGCACATGTAGAAACATTCATGTAGCAACCTGCAGTTCCATTCATTTTCACATTCACACATGTATGAACATTCAGACACATGTAGAAACATTTAGACATGTCAAAACATTCACACATATGACAATTCAGAACAATTCATTTATAAAATATCATTCTTTAGTCATTATCGCTATCAACATCCCAATTATATTTTAAAACCCCCACTACTTGTATGAGATTTTTCCCATTCTTCTCTTACATCATTTAATTCTTCTATCGTATAGGAAGCATGTACATCTCATAAGGCCTTACCTATAGTGGGGTCAGTTTTAAACACCTACAAAAAGAATGATGTATAAGAGAATGATGTATATATATAATTAATAATATATAAATAAGATTGATATATTTCATATTATCGAATGAGACTATATATAATACCTTAGGTATAGTATCGATGTCCACTGTGGCATATTTGATAATCATGTGCATAAATCACATCACATAGTATGCACATGCCCAACCGTTGTCTTGTGTATCACACTATAAATTGAAACATACAAAATATTAAAAAATACTACTAAGCACAGTTCACATAAATAATATATACATTGGAGTTGGGAACTTACTTCCACGTTTACCCAAATTATTGGCTGGTTCTTTTTCCTAGGGACCTGTCCTCCAGCCTTTTTGAACTCATGTAAACCCCTACATGTTAATGTAACATAGTAAATTGCATAATTAAATAGTAATGTAATAACAGATGTTAACAGATATAAAAATGAAATATTTCTCACCGGAATAATGCCATTTTAATTGCATGTCCATATTTTGGATTCAATTTAGTCCCCTTAGGATCTAGATTATAAACAGTGAACGTCCCGGGGACAATAACTAGTAAATCCCAATGCGTACCCCTAGAGGTAAAAAAGTTAAAAATTAATAACTCAAAATCCACAATAAAAATGTAATTTTCTTAAGTCCAAATTATAAGCAAAGTAAACTTACTCCACATTGAATGGAGCTATTATCACCATCTTCTTATTTTGACCAAAATTTGTAAAAGCATCACAACAATATTGTTGAACTGACGTAGGGTCTTTAGCTACTAGACTAATCAAAGATGGAATAAAAAATCCTACATGTTCAAATGAAAAATATGCACATATCTTGTCTAAGTATCTACAAAACATGTATTACGTATGCATTAATATATAAGAAACCAAATCACTGGATCCTACACAAGGTATATGGATGTATAAATAAGATCTCACCTTATCCATAGCTCTATCACAGATGTATTCAGCCAATCATAGCGAAACAACTCCAAAATATCTTGTATAAATTGTTTGTTTTTGTACGATTGACCTGCTGCATCTGCATCTATAGAAACATTTATACGGAAATTTATATCATGTTTTCCTAACCATACTGCCATACCCCTACAATTAGGACCTAACGAGGAAGGTAGGTCCTGTGGAACCCAACTTGGTAATGTAGGAGGTGGAGGTGGAGGCCTAGATGCTCTGGGTATCTTCATTTTAACCTGTATATATAATTTCAGATCGATTGACCTCATATATACACACTAACAATTTAACGTAACATACATTTACCATAAAATTTCAGTATAGACGACATCCTCTTTGGGCCACAATATCACTCTGCCTTCTGCCTCGCCAAGCGTTTCACAATCTAGGTGGGCAAAATGGCAATGGAAAATCCATCCAAGTAGGGAATATACATAGCGGGCTCACACGAACCCAACCATCTGGTAATGGAGACCCATGAAACATTCCCCCTAGAATGGATGGGTAAGCCGACGCCTCTGCAATAATGTATTCGTTACTTTTTAGACGGCATGGCTTCAACCCCTACAAATTCATCAAATTTAGGGTACACTAGATCAATCTTCTTCCACTGTGGGGAATCAGATGCATTTCATAGGATCCCATCATTATTTTTCTTAACATCTGCATGCCACCTCAAATTCTTTGCATCTATCAGATTGGCAAACAAGAGTTGAAACTGTGATATTATAGGTAGATACCACATCACCTTGACAGGAGAACCAGTTTTGGACTCCACCGAAGTCGTCAATTTATACCGTGACGCACCCCATTTTAGACAATATTTCAAATCTAGATAGTCCTTTTGAAATATTACACAATCATTCGGGCATGCGTGTATCTTCTTGGCCTCCATTCCCATTGGGCACAACAATTTGTTTACCTGGTATGTTGAGATTGGCAACTCGTTTCCTTCAGGAAGCATTTCTTTCAACAAAGACAACAATGACGTGAAGCTTTTGGCACTCCATCTATTGTTAGCTTTCAGCTTATACAATCTCAACACAGTGCTAAGCTTCATAAACTTAGTACAACCTATGTATAACTGTATCTCAACATCATGCACAATGTTTCTAAACATGGGAGGTGGATCAGTTTCAATGTGCTTTACCTCACAACTATCCAACATCACATCAACAATGTCTACTCGAACTGGTTCATTTACATCTACGTTATCAGAGGCAATTTCTTCTTCCACACAAGCACTACCATTGACATCCACTGGTTTTGAGTTTGGAATCTCTCCATGCCAATGCCATTCTATATAGCCTTATACAATCCCGTCAAACATGACATGACTTTTGATTTTGTCACCAGTGCTGACTTTCAAGTTGTTACCGCAATGCCTACATGGACAGTAGAACCTATCTCCAGGTTGTTTCCTATGTTCCTCGGCAAATCTAATAAACTGATCAAGATCAAAAATAAACTCTGGGGCGCATCGATTGTGAATTGACATCCAATATCTATCCATTCTATGATCAAAGAGAAAACAAGTATATATTACAACAAGATTAGGGTCTATGGTTAATAGATTAGAGTTTATGGTTAACACTTTAGGGTTTAAGGTCTTATATATAATTAATGGTTAAATCATCCTAAGTGAGATTAGGTGTTCAAGAACAGTCCCAAACCGGGGACTATCCAAGATTTACTCCTAATGAGTAAATCTTAGACGGGTTTCTAGGCCAACAAATACATGTGTTGTCATTCTTATATATAATAAATGTGTACCACCTATCCCATTCTTGAACACCGAATATTACTAGTAAGTGTATAATATGTATTGGGTTTTCAAGAAAATTTCAGCAACATTTCCCCGATGTTCTCCAAGTACATATGTACTTAGAGAACAAATAGGGAAATGCTACACAAATTTTCTTGAAAACCCAATACACATTATACACTTACATCCTAAGTGACATTAAGTGTTCAAGAACAGTCCCAAACTGGGGACTATTCAAGATTTACTCCTAATGAGTAAATCTTGGATGGGTTTCTAGGCCAACAAATACATGTGCTATCATTCTTATATATAATAAATGTGTACCACCTATCCCATTCTTGAACACCTAATCCCACTAGTAAGTGTATAATGTGTATTGGGTTTTCAAGAAAATTTTGGCAGCATTTCCCCACTGTTCTCCAAGTACATATGTACTTAGAGAACAAATGGGAAAATGCTACTGAAATTTTCTTGAAAACCCAATACACATTATACACTTACATCCTAAGTGAGATTAGGTGTTCAAGAACAGTCCCAAACCGGGGACTATCCAAGATTTACTCCTAATGAGTAAATCTTGGGCGGGTTTCTAGGCCAACAAATGCATGTGCTATCATTCTTATATATAATAAATGTGTACCACCTATCCCATTCTTAAACACCTAATCTCACTAGTAAGTGTATAATGTGTATTAGGTTTTCAAGAAAATTTCGGCAGCATTTCCCCACTGTTCTCCAAGTACATATGTACTTAGAGAACAAACACGGAAATGCTACCGAAATTTTCTTGAAAACCCAATACACATTATACACTTACATCCTAAGTGAGATTAGGTGTTCAAGAACAGACCCAAACCGGGGTCTATCCAAGATTTACTCCTAATGACTAAATCTTGGATGTGTTTCTAGGCCAACAAATACATGTGATGTCATTCTTATATATAATAAATGTGTATAAACTACAAGAAACATGGTTAATCCTAATCTATAGAGCATTATTAAATAATAAATCAAGAAATCAATAGTTTCAAACATGCAATAATTCACAATGCAATGTTATAAACTACAGGCAACATGATTAATCCCCACACTCTAGTAGACAAACTAACCTTAAATATAGTGATGTATAAGAAATTAAGAAAAAAATTCTTAGGTAAGAGTAAGATGAAGCTCATTTATAATATAGAAAAGGGGGGGAGGGGTGGGGTTGACCTTGGACCCTTAGTTGATATTACATCAATGTACTAATGATTTCCAAGATAGGATAGATGGGACTAGAGTTCATATTAGATGAAAAAATAGCAACTTAGGACAAAGTCCATCACTATAGTCCCAAACTCAACATATATGCACAATTAGCATCAAATATAGGACAAAAGGGTAGATTAGAACCCTAATGTACTCAAACATGTATACAAATTACCCTAATAACAAAAGGGCCAACCAATGGTGGTCGACCAGGAGCATGATATATTGAGGGTGAAGGAAGAAGAGGAGGAAGAAGGCCTTCGTGGTGGCACCGGCGGCAAATAGGCACACATGAGCTATGGTCAGAGCAGCGACCTAGAGATCAGTGAGCAGGAGAGCCGCGGCCTGGAGAGAAGCAGCCGGAGCACCATCAAGTGGCGGTGGCAGAGGTGAGCAGTGAGCAACAACGATGACTAGAGAACCAACAAATAGCAGTAGAGGTAGAGGCGGTGAGCACAGGAGCAGCGGGAAGTGGTGAGTAGAGGAATCTCCGGACCTAACCCTCAATCGAGAATGAATGAAATAGAGAAAGGGGAAGACTCTAGCTTGTGCGGGTGTTGTTAAGTTAATAATAAGCATCGGTTATTAGAACTAATCGATGCTTAAAACTATAGGCGTCAGTTACCAACAAAAAACTGACACTTCTGTTAGTAGATAGTCATCGGTTCCAACTAGAAAAACCGATGTCTAATTATATATGTCGACAAAAATAAATGTTCTCAAATTAAGACTATAGTCGTCAGTTTCCGTATAAAAACTGATGCTAAAGGGAGGTGAAAATATTCATGGTTAAGCACGTGAAAACACATCGATGTCGGTAATTGTAAGACAATCGATGATAAAAATTGGTCAAATTTCTATCTCACGGAAAACCTTTATTTGTCAGCATCTTTGTTAAAAACCGACGTTGTATGTTAAATTTTGGAGGTAATTTTTTTCACTGGGAAATTTGGATTTGGCGGTCAATTTTAGGTTTTGGTGTCTTATTAAGAAACCAACGCTAAATAAAAAGTGATACCCATGTCTGGTCAAACCGACACCTGTAAATGTGACGTTATAAGTCATTTTTGTAGTAGTGTAAGTGTTAGTCAACTTTGTGATAATGGTTACCTTGTACTATTTACTACTTTAGAATGTTTGATTCTAGATTCCCTCACCTACCAAGTTATATATAAGGGAACTAGAAGTGGCAATCTTTAATGTTATTGTTCTTAACTCTATTAAGCATGTGGTTGGTAGATGCCTTGTATCCAACTCGAATGATATTTCTCTTTGGCACCGCCGACTTGGTCATGTAAATATGCATCAATTAAAGAAGTTGAGCAAAAAGGACTTAGTCAAGGGACTTCCTAAATTGGATTTTAAAAGGGATGAAGAATGTCAACCTTGTACACAAGGAAACCAAACCAAGTCCTCCTTCAAATCCAAAGGAGTCCTTAGCACTAAGAGAGCTCTTGAGCTTCTTCATATTGATCTATTTGGGCCAATGAGAACGTAATCACTTTGTGGTTCCAAGTATTGCCTTGTTATTGTTGGGTTTTATGGGAGGCAGAGGAAGCAGTAGAAACAAAAATTTTCTCCCAAAACCCAGTATAAAGGAATCACGTCAACGTCTATACAATAGGAAGGATGGTTTGTAGAGGAATACCTTGTCCCGAGGCTTGCTCGATGACGTTACCTCACGGCTTGTGTGGTCTTCACCTCTGGTCTTAGATGGTGTCTGTGCAACTCCTGGTCTCACCGGGACTGTCGGGATTGAAAACTGTCCTCCGAGCGGCAGAAGTATCCCGTCTCTGTCGTAGTCCACACGGACCACCTAGAACTTCGATCTCCTTGTCCCATAAGGAATCAGAAGGAGTCACACCCTCCTATCAGCGTATTAGTCACCGACACACTCTCCTGCTACCAGTCACTTTTATGCAGTTGTCTTTCCCTTGCTATGCCTCCCTTATCGGGTAGCACTTACTCGTCCTCTCTCAGTTACCACAACCAGAGAGAACGATAACTTTATAGAGAAACTGGTGTTCTATGTTATTGTTCCTGAGAATCCCGCAATACCCCTATATATAGGAGGGTCATGGGATAGGGTTCTCTACCCCGAGAAATGCAGGATTAAAGTAGGAGTAGAAGGATTCGAGATTTTTCACAAAACAACCAACTACGCTAGCTGAACTGATCATTTCAAACATGAACCGGTCGGTTGGGGACCTGAGTCGATCAGTTCACACCTCAACCGATCGGTTGGGGCACCTGAGTCGATCGGTTCACTACCCTGGTTAGTTCCCGATTGACCTTTCCTCTTTTGTTTCGAATTGATCCAAATACCAATCCTTGTTCCAATCAAATTGGACAAGTGAAACGAAGAGAAATTTCTTGCCAACCTGACTTTCCCAACTCGCTCGTTTGGACCAGTTGAGCAAATCGGTTCAACCCTTGAACCGGTCAGTTCAGCCTGTCCTGAGATGATCGGTTCATCATATGAGCCGGTCGGTTGGGAGTGCAGACTGTGCAAAATCAGTCAATTACAGTTTCAATCAATCCAATACTGTAATCAATCGGTCCAACACCTTGAACACTATGATATTGAGCTATCAATTGATTGAGTGTTTAATTGAACTACTAAACTCCTTTAGTAATCAATATAAACATCATTTGTGGATAAACTCCTCTTCCAGGTTAAATCCTATGTGTGTGACCATGTAGGTCCATTTCACATTGGTAGTGAAAGTCCATAACACTTATGACTTCACAAGCAAAGAGAGGTGCCTAGTCACACATCAGTGCTACCCAAGTGAAATAGAAAGTTGGAGAACAACTTTCAATCCTACAATCCGTGAATGGTGTTATAGTGAATGTATAATTCCTTTGTCCCTGATATCCCGAATGAACTCAAGGCATGGAATAGTCATCCTTTCAACTTTCATTCACTTTCCTGGTCTTAGAGTAGATTGGAGGAGATATGTATGACATCAATATCACGTACTGATTCACACATGTGTGTACACCTATCTCAATCCTACTCATCAAGTGGTCATGGATATCAAATTCCCTCGAGAGAGACAAATCCCATATCTATCACTCACCCCTCAAAAGCCCCATGTGTCAAAGTCACACAATCATCACCTTTATAACAACCCATGTTTTAGGGTTGCGTTTGTTGATGTCAAAGTGTACCCAACGACATGTGTTGAGTGTAGTGATTTCAGGTCAAAGAACCACACTCACCACCATCACTATGAGTACTTACTGTGACCTTCATGTCATGATTCCATGTGTCAAACTCACGGTGGGTCTATCCGGTACACTTGTTCTCTAACAAGTACCTATGTGTTTGGTTTGATATCTCCATATCATGACTAACGAGATTTTGTCATCAACCAACACCACAATCTAGTCTTGTGTGTCATTGTTGTCTATCTACCTTCCACAATGACATCTGACTAGGGACATAATAAGAATGTACAAACTCTTAGCATCTATATGATCTCATCGTTCATGTCCTTAACATGAAAGCATAAGTCATTGGGTACTGTCATTCTCTAGACATTCAATCTGTTCTATCATTATCTCATATGACGGAACCAGAAAGAATTGGAAGTTTGCCTTTGATGCTTATCAAATCAATCTTAATGTATCCCACCAATCATCCCATGATTGGCTCTCAGGGCATACATACCAACAGACTCCCACTTGCACTGTGAGCCAATCACCCTTGAATCATATTCTTAGTGATCTTCAAACATGTCCCACATGTTACTGTGCTCTAGTGCTAACATAGTGAGTTATGGCAATACCTTGCCAAAGTCGGTATTAACTGCATGTCTCTCATCTCTTTGTTGTACATCACATGTATGAGATGGAGTTGCCGTAATATGCGATCTAGTATTCCTTTGCTAACCTTTAGCCACATTGCATGACCAAGTACTCCTAACTTGTCATCAATGACCATAATATCTATACGTTCATCCATATAGTATCCACTATTGTTCTCGAACGCACAGATACTCGGCTTTTCCTTTTAAACAACTTTATTGGAACGTTTCCAATTATCAACAAACATTCACTATTATATAGCTCATATATATTTTGCGATTTAATTTTCTATCCTTTTTGGAAGTTCACATCAGTGTAACTCTTTACAGTGAACCCTTCCTTATTTCCATAGAACTAGTACTTCTCAAGTTCTTATGGTATTCCAGTAACCCTTACTAGAACTTGACAGACATCCACTCGTCATGTCCCACATACGAGTTATCAAGATGAGCACATCATATTGTCATGTCCTACATACAAGATGATGAACGTATTTTATTCTTGCGATGCCCATACATGCAAGATAATGGGATAATTACATACATGATAGATCCATATCTATTCTTAGTGTTCCTGTTCGTCATAAGAATTGGACACTTGGCCTTGGGATACTAACTCCATGGACAAGTTTTCTCCCATTGAATCTATACACACTGAACCCTTCAGTATAGATTGCCAATGTATGCTCTCTCTTTTCAAGTCAAGAGGTTTTCGAGAACTATCTCTATAGATCTCTATTCCTATCACATAGGAAATGTCTCTATCTTCCTTAAAGATAATTTCCACTTTGGATTTCCATTCTAGAACATCTCATTCCTCATCAACATGTGAAATGCAAATATGCTCCCACTAAATCATAGATCCCTCCTTTATCCTTGACATATCAGTCAAACCCTTTGACCATATCATCAAAGTAAAGATCCAACTCTGAGTTTCTTGTACTTAATCAATCACATTGATTAGTCCATTGTAACTTATAGACTTCATTTGCATTAATGGATTCATAAACCTTATAGGTTGTGTCACATACACATCCTTGTTTTATTCCTCATAGGAATGTTGTTTCAGTATCCATATGCCAAATCTTTTAGTCATTAAGTTGCAATTAACAAGCATCATCCTTCTCAAAATGTTATCCATCTGTCTTAACGCTTAAGACTCATTTGCACTTATGGATTTCATCCCAATGGGTGCTACCATCAAGTTCATGCCTTATGGTTCACATGGAAGTTATTTAGGATGTAATGGTCATAACCATAACTCAAAATTTGATTCCTCATATTCATCTAGATATTTTACTCATCACATGACCAACTCATCACATAGATAATCGAGGTGCATCTGTCAAGGATATAAGAACTCACAACCCTTTGTGATTTTTAATTTCCTTTATTAGTGTGGGGTATTCTTTATTTAAGAAGAAATTAGTTATTTGATAATCATCCTCTAACTCCTTAAAGTATGACTCCTTGTTGATTTAGACATCACCATGCCTTAATCACGAGCTCACTATGATACACTATCATAACCACTCTTTAAGGATCTCAAACATTTGGTTTAAGTATTTCATTCATCGATCTCATGAAGAATTAACACTTTATCAAATCCGTACTTCATCTATGATATTCTTGAACACTTCAAGATATTCATATTGGTATTTTTATAAACACTATTTGAAGTACTAGCATTAAATCTAATAGGTATGTAAATACATCACATGTATTATACCTAATAGGATAATCATTCTCCCACTACCACTAGTGAATATTGATTAATCATGTCTAAGAGATTCATGTCTCTTACTGGTTCTCTAACCAAAAGAGTCTAGATTTATCCATCATATGGAAACTAGAAATGAATTTCTCATGATTTATGCTAATTTGATTGTTTGAGTTATCAATAACTTTTAGGTACCATTTTATCTTATGCATACCAAGTACCACAAGATAAACAAGGCATTGCCATAAGGAAACATCAACTTTATTAATTGCCATTATTTTCATACAATATGGAAAAAATAATGTGTTTCTATCTATTGGAAAATATGAAATAGTAGTTCATAACTCTATTACATGCCTTTAAGGCTGAAAATAAACTAAAGTACTCCTATCTATGGTGGCAACATTAGCCCCATGTATGCTTTACCCTTTATATCTTGGTATCATATACCTCAAAAAGTGTTACAAGTTTATTTCATGACACCTTCAGGTAGAGATGTCTGTCACCTCCTTCTTCTTTAGTTCTTCCTGATAGAGTGGACAATTCCTTTTCCAATGTCCTGGCTTTTGACAATGGTGGCAATTGCCTCTCTTGGCCACGCCTCCCTTGGCCTTGAGAGTTGAAGATGACTTGGGCTGCTGGCTAGCATCAAAACCTTTCTTAGCCTTGTCGTTGCCCTTGCATTTGGACTTGCCTTTCTTGTTGCTGATCATCATCACAGACTTAGGCTTGTCCTTCTTCATCTGTGCCTTGGCTGTCCTCAACATGCCTAACAACTCTGTCAATGGCTTGTCAAAGTTGTTCATGTTGTAGTTCATCACAAACTGACTGTAGGATTCAGGCAACGATTGCAGTATCATGTCAATAGCCAACTCCTGGCTCAGGGGAAATCCCAGTCTCGTTAGGTTCTCCACATAGCCAATCATCTTGAGCGTGTGAGGACCAAATGGATCTCCTTTTGTCATGAAACACTTGAACAATGCTCTGGAGACATCATATCTCTCTTACCGTGCTTGATCTTCATACATGTTCTTGAGATGCTAAATCATCTCAATGACACCCATGTTCTCATGTTGTCTCTGCAACTCGTGGTTCATGGAGTACAACATCAAACACTTTGCATCAATGGAATCTTTAGAATGCTTCTTGTAAGCATCCATTTCTACCTTTGTTGTAGTAGGAGTAGGTTCCTCTGGAATTGGAGTGTCTAGGACATAGAGATTTCACTCTTGAGTGAGAACAATTCTCAATGTCCTAAACTAGTCGTAGAAGTTAGTCCCTTTCAGCTTGTCCTTTTCAAGGACCGATCATAACAAAAAGTGATTGTTGTTTGTTGTCATTTGCATTACAAAAGGAAATATATGCAATTTAGTCCAAATCAATTTTGACTTATTTGATTGATTTGAAAGGTTGACGATATAATTAGGACTTTAATTAATTATCGCTCCCACTATTTTGCTCAAATTGACAGCCCTCACCATCAATTCGGAAGATTGCAGCGTACAACCTTCTAGTGGGTCAAGATCCTGAAATCCTTTGAGTCATGGACCAGCTAGGGTTGTCACCCACAACTTAGATCTTCCAGGTTGGCAACTTTTGCCAATTGCATCATATGCAACTCTTGAAAGATGTCATATGCAACTCCTTGCCATGATCACCTCTATGCCTCAAGGTGCTAGATCCTATCTAGGTCACCTTGTTAAGTCCAACCCAAAGCCAATACGATGAATATGCACCCTGCTAGGGCAGACCCACATATCCATCCTTCATGCTTCCATGAGATAGACGATGCACCACACTAGGGCATGCCCACACTTGGCCGATTAAGCTTTTCACGTGTGTCGCATTTGGAAGGCATCTAAAACTTTAATATTTAATGAGGGATTTGGTTTTTATAGATACATATACATATCCAATCACCACAATACATAGTACGTATCATATACATGCTATATCCCACAAAAAACATGTGAAATGATAAAAGTGATGATTATGGCCATCCTAATGTGATTCCTCAAGCCAAGAGGAATCATGTTCATCTAGGTCTACATCACATGCAACATATCCATGATGAAGTGCTATAGCCGTCAGAGTTGATCAACTCATCACATGAATGACCTGCTCTCCCTGTCCAGTCATCTGGGTGCCACCAGCCGATCAGCTGGCTCCTCTAACTGATCGGTTTGCCTAGTCATCGTGCATCTCCTCATGGCCACCACCCGCTCATCTCGTTCCTTGAAGCGGTCATCTAGAATGCCAACCGACCGTCTCAGTTATCTTCAGGTTGTCTGTCATTCTTTGACATAATAGGAAATAAAGGTTCTATCCTATTTACATTTGAATTGAGAAACCCCGAGTTACATTCGGGGGGAGCAAAGGTAGGAAAGAAATCTCGAGTTATCTCGAGTTACATCAGGAATAAGGAGGTAGGGAATCAGTGCGCAGATTGAGATGCAAGCAACCACATTCAACCAAGCACACATACATAGGGTTTATTGGCCATAACCACGCTATACATCCACCACAAAACTCATTTAAGGGGGACGTGTATCGAGTGCATTCATATTACATATCATATATGCATATTGGGATTTGTGGATTTAAGATTGGACATGCATAAAGCCAATTTTATTCACATCATATGCAATAAATAAAGGCGACAAACCAAAATCGATCACATCAATAATACTAAAGTATAAAGAAGTTGAAGTGGCTCAGATACCACTGTTGGGTTTTATGGGAGGTAGAGGAGGCAGCGGAAACAAACATTTTCTCCTAAAACCCAGTATAAAGGAATCGCGTCAACGTATATACAATAGGAAGGATGGTTTGTAGAGGCATACCTTGTCCCGAGGCTTGCTTTGCGACGTTACCTCACAACTTGCACGGTTTTCACCTCCAGTCTTGGACGGTGTCTGTGCAGCTCCTGGTCTCACCGGGACTGTCAGGATTGATAGATGTCCTCTGAGTGGAAGAAGTCTCCCACCTCTGAAGTAGTCCACATGGACCACCTGGAACTCTGATCTCCTTGTCCCACAAGGATTCAGAAGGAGTCACACCCTCCTGTCGACGTACTAGTCACTAATACACTCTCCTACCACCAGTCTCTTTTCTACAGTTGTCTTTCCCTTGAGGTGCCTCCCTTATCGGGTAGCACTTGGTCAGGCTCTCTCAATTACCACAATCAGAGAGAACGACAACTTTATAGAGCAACTGGTGTTCTGTGTTGTTCTTCCTGAGAAGCCCCCAATACCCCTATATATATAGGAGGGTCATGGGACAGGGTTCTCTACCCCGAGAAATGCGAGATTAAAGCAGGAGTAGAAGGATTCGAGATTTTCCACAAAACAACCAACTGCGCCAGCTGAACCGATCGTTTCAAGCATGAACCGGTCGGTTGGGGACCTAAGCCAATCGGTTCACAATCAACTGATCGGTTGGGGCACCTAAGCTGATCGGTTCACTTTTGAACTGATCGATTCACTGCCCTAGTCAGTTCCCGATTGACCTTTCCTCTTTTGTTTTGAATTGATCCAAATACCAATCCTTGTTCCAATCAAATTGGACAAGTGAAACGAAGAGAAATTTCTTGCCAACCTGACTTTCCCAACTCACCCATTTGGACCAGTTGAGCCGATTGGTTCAACCCCTGAATCGGTCAGTTCATCCTATCCTGAGCCAATCGGTTCATCATATGAGCCGATCGGTTGGGAGTGCAGACTGTGTAAAATCAGTCAATTGCAATTTCAATCAATCTGATACTCTAATCAATCGGTCCAACAACTTGAACACTATGATATTGATCTATCAATTGATTGAGTGTTTAATTGAACTACTAAACTCCTTTAGTAATCAATCTAAACATCATTTGTGGATAAACTCCTCTTCCAGGTTAAATCCTATGTGTGTGAACCTGTAGGTCCATTTCACGTTGGTAGTGAAAGTCCATAACACTTATGACTTCACAAGAAAAGAGCAGTGCCTAGTCACACATCCGTGCTACCCAAGTGAAATAGAAAGTTGGAGAACAACTTTCAATCCTACAATCCGTGAATGGTGTTACAGTGAATGTATAATTTCTTTTTCCCTGATATCCTGAATGAACTCAAGGCATGGAACAATCATCCTTTCAATGTTCATTCACTTTCTTGATCTCAGAGTAGACTGGAGGAGATATGTATGACATAAATATCACATGCATGCACACCTATCTCAATCCTACTCATCAAGTGGCTATGGATATCAAACTCCCTCAGGAGAGACAAATCCCATATCTATCACTCACCCCTCAAAAGCCCCATGTGTCAAAGTCACCCAATCATCACCTTTATAACAACCCATGTTTCAGGGCTGCGTTTGATGATGTCAAAGTATACCCAATGACATCTGTTGAGTGTAGTGATTTTAGGTCAAAGAATCACACTCACCACCATCACTGTAAGAACTGAATGTGACTACCATGTCATGGTTCCATGTGTCAAACTCACGGTGGGTCTGTCCGATACACTTGTTCTCTAACAAGTACCTATGTGTTTGGTTTGATATCTCCATATCATGACTAATGAGATTCTGTCATCAACCAACACCACAATCTAGTCTTGTGTGTCATTGTTGTCTATCTACCTTCCACAATGACATCCGACTGGGGACATAATAAGAATGTACAAACTCTTAGCATCCGTATGATCTCATCGTTTAGGTCCTTAACCTGAAAGCATACATCATTGAGTACTGTCATTCTCTAGACATTCAATATGTTCTATCATTATCTCATATGACTGAACCAAAAAGATTTGGAAGCTTGCCTTTGATGCTTATCAAATCAATCTTAATGTATCCCACCAATCATCCCATGATTGGCTCTCAGGGCATACATACCAACAGTTATTGTCGATGATTTCTCTAGATATACTTGGACATTCTTTCTCATTTCAAAGAGTGATACGCTTGATGTTTTCTCTGGTTTTTTCAAACAAGTTGAGAATGAAGCTTCTTGTCGGATTGTTTCCATCTGTAGTGACCATGGGGGAGAATTTGAAAATGAGCTTTTGAGCATTTTTGTCAAGAATCAGGCTATGCACACAACTTTTCTTCACCTCGAACACCCCAACAAAATGGGTTTGTAGAGTGGAAGAATAGGACTCTACATAAGATGGCTAGGACCATGCTTCTTGAGTTTGATACTCTTAAGAAGTTGATGTTGTTAGTACCTCTTGTTTTGTGCAAAACTATGTTTTCACTCATCCCTCGCTTAGGAAAACCCCCTATGAACTATGGCGTGGTAGGAAGCCTTCTATCGAGTATTTCCATGTTTTCAGATGTCCTTGTTTTGTTTTGAATATGAAAGATTCTCTCAACAAGATTGATCCAAAATTGTATAAGGCTTTCTTTCTTGGCTATAGAACTACTAGCAAGGCATATAGAGTTTATAATGTTGATCTTGTTAAGGTAGAAGAATCTATTAATGTAAATTTTATTGAGACTAACCCCTCTATTCCCAAAGATATTGTTTCAAATGATGATGTTGCAGATGAAGTAATTCCTATCCTTAAAGAACTCAACATCACCCAATAGGGAAAAGAGGTGGTTGCTCAAGAAGAAGAAAAAGATGATGAAAAGAAGGATCCAACTCCCCGGTTTGCAAAGAATCATCCTAAAGATATGATTTTAGGTGATCCATTTGAGAGAGTGAAGATGCGGGTTGCATTCAACAAAGAACAAGCCAACAATACCTTCATCTCACAATTAGAGCCTAAAGATATCAAGGAAGCTCTTGGTGATGAAGAATGAATCCTATCTATGCAAGAGGAGCTAGAACAATTTGAGAAGAACAAAGTTTGGAGCCTTGTGCCAAGACCAAGTGATAGAAAGATCATTGGCACCAAATGGGTCTACCGTAACAAGCTAGATGAAAGCGGCAAAGTGGTAAGAAACAAAGCAAGCTTTGTGGCTCAAGACTACAATCCATAGGAATGTATTGACTTTGATGAAACTTATGCACATGTAGCTATACTTGAGTCCATTTGTATGTTGCTTTCTTTTGCTAGTCATAAAAACTTTCTTTTGCATCAAATGGATGTTAAAAGTGCATTTTTGAATGGTACAATTGAGGAGGAAGTGTATGTTGCACAACCTCCAGGCTTTGAACATGATAGTCAACCTAACCATGTTTATTTATTGCAAAAAGCTCTCTATGGACTCAAACAAGCACCAAGGGCTTGGTATGATAAATTAACGAACTTTTTGTTAGATCATGGGTATATCATGGGCAAAAGTGGATTCTACCTTGTTTCTAAAGCACACTTCTAACAATTTTATTATTATTCAAATATATGTTGATGATATCATTTTTGGTAGAACTAACCTTGATCTTTGAAAAAAAAATAGTGATCTTATGCAGAGTGAATTCAAGATGAGTATGATGGGCGAGCTCACATTCTTCCTCAGTTTTCAAATCAAACAAATTAAAGATGGGAACTTCATCAACCAAGGCAAGTACACCAATGAACTACTTAAGCGCTTTAGGATGGAGAATACTAAGCCGATGGACACACCCATGTCAAACACCACCAAACTTGATAAAGATGAAGAAGGTGAAAAGGTAGATGAGAAGCTCTATAGAGGTATGATTAGAAGTTTACTTTACTTAACTACCACTAGACCTGACATAATGTTTAGTGTTGGCTTGTGTGCTAGATTTCAATCAAATCCTATGAAATCTCATCTTATAGCTGTTAAGAGGATTCTAAGGTACTTAGCCAAAACTCAAAATGTTAGACTATGGTATCCCAAGTCAAGGGACTTTACTCTTACTACCTATAGTGATGTTGATTATACAAGTTGCTTGATTGATAGAAAGTGCACAAGTGACACTTGTTTCCTCCTAGGACCATGCTTAGTGTCTTGGTTCTCCAAGAAACAGAGTACCGTGGCATTGTCAGCCACCAAGGTTGCGTACATTGCAGCCGGGAGTTGTTGTGCCCAGGTCCTATGGATGAAGCAAATGCTCTTAGACTTTAACATTCATTTTGATGCTTCTCCTATCTATTGTGATAATAGTAGTGAAATTAACTTGTCTTTAAATCCTATATTGCATAGTAGAGATAAACATATAGAGGTTCTCTATCATTTTCTTTGTGATCACATTGCCAAGATGGATATTTATATCACGCGTGTGGACACCGAAAATCAGTTGGCGGACATTTTCACTAAACCTCTATCTAGAGAGAAATTTTATTTTATTAGATCAAAATTGCTTATAACTACTTTGAATGAATCTGATATGCCTTCTAGCTAGTTTTCATCTATCCTATATGTTACACCCCGATCTCACAATCTCCTCAAATCATGAGATTAGGGCGTAAGAAATGATTTATAATTAACACAAAGATCACCCTTAACTTTTTCTTTTCTTTTAAACTCTTGTTTCATCGCATTGAACCACATAACATCTTAACAAGGAATCTGAACATTTCTTTTACTAATCAAACTTTAATAGAAAAGATACATATATAAACATTCATGATGTCTTTCACAACTTGTGCACATAAACCTTGTTAATTAGCATACATATCAAAGAGGAACAACATTACACATTGTATTTACAACTCTCTCTCTTATCTCTTACTGAGGATCTAGAGTGACAAGGACCGACTGACTCAACTAATCTCATACTTGACTCTTGTGGCAGATCTACACTGAAGCTCTGATCATCTTCAAGTCCACGCGGTTAACCCTAAAATGTTTGAGTAGAGGGGTGAGCCTACTCGCTCAGTGAATGAATACTTCATGGAAACAGACTAATGCACTAATGTGATCAAAGATATAATTTGATTAAACAATATGAAATTTATCAACAATAAATACTACACTGAGCAGTTCTAAAACAATATAACTGAGATAGCACATTTCTAAGCATCATCAGACATTTCAAGTAGAAAGCAGTTATATAAATTTACTGTGATCCTATATGATTTCTCATTCATTTTATTATTATGCCCTAAATATATGCAGTGTACTCTGCATATAAGGATCCGCAACAAGTTCATGCTACGGCCCCACCGTACAAGACTCAGCGACACACCCGGGGGATGCTGAGTCTGACTCCAGCCCTGTTCTGCCACAGGACCACAGGCTCTCCGGCCTCAATGCACTACTCTGAGTGCTCTCTCTCGACCCCTCCTTCAACCTGAGCACACAGGCGGAGTGTCACAGGGTTACCTTCGCGACTCCGCACGAATGGTGTTAGATAACCAAGTATTCTGGTGAAACCGCAGTGCCATTGTGACACAAGCACAATTGTTGTTAGACACTGCCCTTTTTCTCTTTCCTCGTTTGTCCGCGACACACGCACGGATGATGTTGCAACACGAGTTTCACCCCTAAATCGCAGACACATGTTAGGGGTTCTACGGTGTTAGGGCATCTAAGTCTATACTTGATTAACAATCAACAATTTAACAGAAATATCACATAGCAACGTCAAAACTCATGTATTCAACATATATCATATCTCAGTAACATCCCTTTCTAGGGCATGTCATATCTCATCACCTGCAATCTACGAGATATATATATTGAAATATAAGAAGCCCTGCAGTATGTATATATCATTTCAGAGAGAACAAGCATATAAAGTTAAATGCACTAGAAACATACAATTCAACAGTTAAGCATCACCACATCTCAACCTTTCATATTACCATAGCATGATTCATTGAACACCCTATCCTTAGGGTTCCATTTACCATATTCATTCATCACATGCCAACACCCTACTCTTAGGGTTTCATTTGCCTCATTCACCTTTTCATTTACCTCATTCACTTAACACATAGCTCTTATAAGGATTTCATAAGATATAACCATTCCCTAAATAAAGATTGTATCCAACAAATCGTATGCAATCAATACAGACATGAAACCATGGAAATTTAACTAAATTTAGGGTTTCATATCATTCACTGAACTATCATGTATCAAGAACAGAATTCAATTAAAATGACCCATGTGGTACATCCTAACCACATATAGGATTGCTAGTCCTTTCCTATCAGGTTGAAACTCTAGCGATATCTCAATTAGGTCAAACCCTAATTACATCAATTGATATAAATCTAAAAGCATCCTCACTAGGAGGTGTTGTATACGTATCTGATATGAATTTACCATTTAGGAGTCATTCAAACAGAGAAGGAATTCATATCATATCAATTTTCAATAACTTAAATCAAATAGACATTTCAGGATTTAGAATTCGCATGCTAAACATTTAGGGATTTGGTTGTTATAATCAAATTCGTCCATTAGAATGTTTGAAGGAAGAACCCACTCACCCTAAGGTGTGAAAACACCTTAAACCTGCAGCCCCACTCAGGGAAATCTCGAATTCCCATCAAAACCCTAGCAAATCTCCCAATTCCTCTTTCATTCAACTCGGAAACCTAGAAAAAGAGGGATTATGAAGAAAGGGTGAGAAAAGAGGGAATTTCGACATCCTCTTGGATCAAATCAGAGCATGGACGGAATCTTGACATAAGAGAGAAGATCCACCATAAAAGTATATGCAAGGAATCCGAACTTACTTGATTTCACCCTTCCTGGAATCGCAAAACCCTAATTCAGCAATTCCCCCACTTTCTTCACTCAAGCCCTAATTCTCCCTCTCTCTCTAGGAGCTCGTTTCTCTGGAATGGATGACGAGAAATGAGAGCTGCTTGAGTGTGTGGTCGTCCATATAAGTCAATTGAGCTGCTTGGGTCAATTGCAAATTGACCCAACACTCAACTTTAACTATATTAGCTGAATATTCAGTTATACAAAAGTTACTGTAATTCGCTTATTTCAGAGATCAAACATTCTCCAAAAATTATGGGAATTTAGCACGTTGTTTATAATTGATCTATAGATCTTCTGTTAAAATTTGGGATCATTTGGAGTTACCAATAATTAATTAAAAATCGAACAGTGCACTGCTATATTGCAGTCAGCAATATATTCGGCCGAGTTTGTCCTGCACAAACTCGACCGACACCCTTACTGTAGGGATTCAAAAGTCATCCAAAAATTATGCCAATTTAACAGAGTGTCTAAAATTGTATTTATCAAATACTGTTAAAATTTGAGATCAATTGGATATACCAATAAAAAGATAAAATTCAATTACCACACTGCTGTGAATTCTGAAATTGTGATCGGTCGAGTTTGAAACTCGGCCGACAAACAGGTCAGGGCATTTTTCAAAAATTCTGATATTTTCCAATATTGTTCACATTTTATATATCTAAATCATATCCAAATTTGAAGCAAATCAGAGTTACACATAAAATACTAAAAATCATTTAGTGAGACATTCCACTTATCAAATTCTGTATTCAAGCATCATCAAAACCCTAATTTTGGGCCGATTAGGGTTTATGCTTCTCAAACCCTAATTCTCAGGACAAAAGAACATTTAGACTTCTTATCATAGTTAAAACATCCTAATCGTGTTATCGTCATTAATTAGATCTCAAGAATGATTATTCCAATTAACCTTTGCAATTGTCTAGGTAAACCCTAGTTTACCAATTAAGCTCAGATGGGGTCGTAACAACTCTCCCCCCCTTAGAATGTTTCGTCCTCGAAACATAAACCTACAAGAAAAAATACATCCAAGGTTATTCTAAGCTTCTAAAGCCTTCCATGTCCTTATATTCTTGTATTTCATACTTGAATGTAGTTTTCAACATTAGATCTTTTAATTCTTTACTAAATCACAACATATTTCAAATAGTTCTCAATGATATCAAGCAAATTCTTTATGCCACAAACAAACATAGAATGCAAAGATAAACCGCCACGCTTTCGCTGCGCAACTCTGATTCTCTGATACAACTATCTCAATTTATACTGCTCAGAGAATTCTATTGGTCTGTATCACCTTTAAGTGACAAAGCAAGTTCACCATGTTGTTTAAAACTTTAATAACATGCTACTCAAATAGCAAAACAATCTTGAATTAAAAGGCTAAATTCAACAATAGATTGCACAATACTACTCTTGGCATCCCCATTGGGTCATGGATGCGTGAGGTGAAGCATTACCACCTCATTCCATACTATCATGTTTCGATCCTGGGACATGTGGGTTATGGGCCCACACACAATTCAAAGTGTAACCATCGTATTATATCATTTTAGGGTTTCAACAACAGTAATAAGGTAATCCACAATTGTATCAGTCATTCAAGCATTAATCATACTCAATTACCATCACTCAGTTATATTAGAGCTAGGTATAACAAGCTACACCTCATTAGGGTTAGTTGTCCAAACAATCTAATTATCATCCCTTTCTGTTAAAATGAGTGAATAAGTATGACTACCTTGTTCAGGGTATCTCTCCATGTGTTCTGACATAACCCAAACCGTATTACCAGATGACCCTACCAAGGTAGTTATTCACCATGTATGATTTATTTTCTCTTATCCTTTCATTTCCATTTTGCTCTCATTAAGAATATATAAAAGAGAAGATGATTTGAAGACTTGGAATACTTGTATTCAAACATCCCCTAATACATTCTCATATGTAGATTTACTTAATTATCAACAGAGATATTTGATTAATTAGCACTTGCTTGAATCTCACAACCTCTTTATTTTATAACTGCTCCATCATATTTCAAACCCTTTCTTACATTTCATAGTCATCTTCCCCTATACTACTCTTTAACCTGTCATCTTTAATTCTAATTTAATAGTCCTTCTATTAGTTTTTACTCATGTTGAATACATTACATATTCTTCATTTTTACATCAAGTGGATCATGCATGGGTCAAACATAGTTTCTGAAAACAGTCTACCTTTGTATGACTTATTCATTTGTTAAACTACACCTATGTTCTTTGCTTAGAAACTAGTTTGTTGTTCTAGTCTTATGAATTACATATTCATACGATTCTCTTTACCTTTACTCCTTTAAAGACTCTTTACTTCTATGGACCTATTGAATGCTCAACCCTATTCTTCTACTTAGCATTTGCTTTAGGGTTCATAAAAGCATTATACTCTATTCTATGATTCATTCTTCATGATTGATTCTTGTTATCTTGAACCATACATACATACATTTCACATATCTCTTCTATATTTCACATGTATAGTTCATGTAATATTAATCAATAAACTGATTATGAACTTCTTATCATGTTCTATTATTCCCAATTATGGGTTTCACATATGAGACCCCAAAATTGAACCTCAGATATCAGTTTCAACTAATTCTTAGTTATTCTGATCTTACCCATATGTTTCAACGTCTTGCTGTATGTACATTCTTACTCTGATGTGGGTCTAATTATTCCAATTCTATTCTTATTATGCTATTGATAGGATTCATTAGATCCTAATAACGCATCCTGCCAACCGGACCAGGCCAAACCTGAAGTCCTGAAGCCAAGAACTACAAGAATTACATTCTTCCTGAACTGCCACTCACAGCTCAGAAACTCGGCCGATTGGTCAGAAACTCGGCCGATTGCTTCACAACTCGGCCGATCCGCTTGGAACTCGGCCGATCAACTAGCTGATTGATTTCCTGAAAAAGGAAACTCGGCCGAATTACACACAACTCGGCCGATCAGTTTGCTGTTCAATTTCCTATTAAGGAAACTCGGCCGATCCACATATAACTCGGCCGAATTGCATACAGACTAAAAACCTAAACAGACGTACTGATGTCAATTTCACTCGAATTAGCGGGAAAAACTATAGAAACAAAAGCTCATTTCAAGATGATTTCTAATCTACATGTTATAAAGAATGAAATCAATAAATGCAACAACTGCATAGTGTGCAACAACTATTAAAGACCCACATTTCAAAGTATTGAATATTTCAATTCAAACATATAAGAGCATTTCTATACATTTCCAACAAAAACAACATTATGAAATGTAAGTTCTATCTCCTTTTACATTTATGCTCTTAATTCTAGTTTCTTTTCTCGTTTTCTAACCCTAACATTTCTAGGGTTCATCTCTAGCCCATTCTTCCACTGTATACCTGGCCAGGGTATACGTGAGAGAATAGACAGAGTAGCTTGTACTGGTTGATCCAAGTACTCAGATATCGGGCCAGGATATCCAAATACTCAAATCCCCAAAGCTAAGATCAGACATCTCCTATCTGCCACACTTAGAACTCTAACTTACTAACTTAATGGTCCTTGACAACTCACCCTAAGCTCTGATACCAAGCTGTTACACCCCGATCTCACAATCTCCTCAAATCATGAGATTAGGGCGTAAGAAATGATTTATAATTAACACAAAGATCACCCTTAACTTTTTCTTTTCTTTTAAACTCTTGTTTCATCGCATTGAACCACATAACATCTTAACAAGGAATCTGAACATTTCTTTTACTAATCAAACTTTAATAGAAAAGATACATATATAAACATTCATGATGTCTTTCACAACTTGTGCACATAAACCTTGTTAATTAGCATACATATCAAAGAGGAACAACATTACACATTGTATTTACAACTCTCTCTCTTATCTCTTACTGAGGATCTAGAGTGACAAGGACCGACTGACTCAACTAATCTCATACTTGACTCTTGTGGCAGATCTACACTGAAGCTCTGATCATCTTCAAGTCCACGCGGTTAACCCTAAAATGTTTGAGTAGAGGGGTGAGCCTACTCGCTCAGTGAATGAATACTTCATGGAAACAGACTAATGCACTAATGTGATCAAAGATATAATTTGATTAAACAATATGAAATTTATCAACAATAAATACTACACTGAGCAGTTCTAAAACAATATAACTGAGATAGCACATTTCTAAGCATCATCAGACATTTCAAGTAGAAAGCAGTTATATAAATTTACTGTGATCCTATATGATTTCTCATTCATTTTATTATTATGCCCTAAATATATGCAGTGTACTCTGCATATAAGGATCCGCAACAAGTTCATGCTACGGCCCCACCGTACAAGACTCAGCGACACACTCGGGGGATGCTGAGTCTGACTCCAGCCCTGTTCTGCCACAGGACCACAGGCTCTCCGGCCTCAATGCACTACTCTGAGTGCTCTCTCTCGACCCCTCCTTCAACCTGAGCACACAGGCGGAGTGTCACAGGGTTACCTTCGCGACTCCGCACGAATGGTGTTAGATAACCAAGTATTCTGGTGAAACCGCAGTGCCATTGTGACACAAGCACAATTGTTGTTAGACACTGCCCTTTTTCTCTTTCCTCGTTTGTCCGCGACACACGCACGGATGATGTTGCAACACGAGTTTCACCCCTAAATCGCAGACACATGTTAGGGGTTCTACGGTGTTAGGGCATCTAAGTCTATACTTGATTAACAATCAACAATTTAACAGAAATATCACATAGCAACGTCAAAACTCATGTATTCAACATATATCATATCTCAGTAACATCCCTTTCTAGGGCATGTCATATCTCATCACCTGCAATCTACGAGATATATATATTGAAATATAAGAAGCCCTGCAGTATGTATATATCATTTCAGAGAGAACAAGCATATAAAGTTAAATGCACTAGAAACATACAATTCAACAGTTAAGCATCACCACATCTCAACCTTTCATATTACCATAGCATGATTCATTGAACACCCTATCCTTAGGGTTCCATTTACCATATTCATTCATCACATGCCAACACCCTACTCTTAGGGTTTCATTTGCCTCATTCACCTTTTCATTTACCTCATTCACTTAACACATAGCTCTTATAAGGATTTCATAAGATATAACCATTCCCTAAATAAAGATTGTATCCAACAAATCGTATGCAATCAATACAGACATGAAACCATGGAAATTTAACTAAATTTAGGGTTTCATATCATTCACTGAACTATCATGTATCAAGAACAGAATTCAATTAAAATGACCCATGTGGTACATCCTAACCACATATAGGATTGCTAGTCCTTTCCTATCAGGTTGAAACTCTAGCGATATCTCAATTAGGTCAAACCCTAATTACATCAATTGATATAAATCTAAAAGCATCCTCACTAGGAGGTGTTGTATACGTATCTGATATGAATTTACCATTTAGGAGTCATTCAAACAGAGAAGGAATTCATATCATATCAATTTTCAATAACTTAAATCAAATAGACATTTCAGGATTTAGAATTCGCATGCTAAACATTTAGGGATTTGGTTGTTATAATCAAATTCGTCCATTAGAATGTTTGAAGGAAGAACCCACTCACCCTAAGGTGTGAAAACACCTTAAACCTGCAGCCCCACTCAGGGAAATCTCGAATTCCCATCAAAACCCTAGCAAATCTCCCAATTCCTCTTTCATTCAACTCGGAAACCTAGAAAAAGAGGGATTATGAAGAAAGGGTGAGAAAAGAGGGAATTTCGACATCCTCTTGGATCAAATCAGAGCATGGACGGAATCTTGACATAAGAGAGAAGATCCACCATAAAAGTATATGCAAGGAATCCGAACTTACTTGATTTCACCCTTCCTGGAATCGCAAAACCCTAATTCAGCAATTCCCCCACTTTCTTCACTCAAGCCCTAATTCTCCCTCTCTCTCTAGGAGCTCGTTTCTCTGGAATGGATGACGAGAAATGAGAGCTGCTTGAGTGTGTGGTCGTCCATATAAGTCAATTGAGCTGCTTGGGTCAATTGCAAATTGACCCAACACTCAACTTTAACTATATTAGCTGAATATTCAGTTATACAAAAGTTACTGTAATTCGCTTATTTCAGAGATCAAACATTCTCCAAAAATTATGGGAATTTAGCACGTTGTTTATAATTGATCTATAGATCTTCTGTTAAAATTTGGGATCATTTGGAGTTACCAATAATTAATTAAAAATCGAACAGTGCACTGCTATATTGCAGTCAGCAATATATTCGGCCGAGTTTGTCCTGCACAAACTCGACCGACACCCTTACTGTAGGGATTCAAAAGTCATCCAAAAATTATGCCAATTTAACAGAGTGTCTAAAATTGTATTTATCAAATACTGTTAAAATTTGAGATCAATTGGATATACCAATAAAAAGATAAAATTCAATTACCACACTGCTGTGAATTCTGAAATTGTGATCGGTCGAGTTTGAAACTCGGCCGACAAACAGGTCAGGGCATTTTTCAAAAATTCTGATATTTTCCAATATTGTTCACATTTTATATATCTAAATCATATCCAAATTTGAAGCAAATCAGAGTTACACATAAAATACTAAAAATCATTTAGTGAGACATTCCACTTATCAAATTCTGTATTCAAGCATCATCAAAACCCTAATTTTGGGCCGATTAGGGTTTATGCTTCTCAAACCCTAATTCTCAGGACAAAAGAACATTTAGACTTCTTATCATAGTTAAAACATCCTAATCGTGTTATCGTCATTAATTAGATCTCAAGAATGATTATTCCAATTAACCTTTGCAATTGTCTAGGTAAACCCTAGTTTACCAATTAAGCTCAGATGGGGTCGTAACAACTCTCCCCCCCTTAGAATGTTTCGTCCTCGAAACATAAACCTACAAGAAAAAATACATCCAAGGTTATTCTAAGCTTCTAAAGCCTTCCATGTCCTTATATTCTTGTATTTCATACTTGAATGTAGTTTTCAACATTAGATCTTTTAATTCTTTACTAAATCACAACATATTTCAAATAGTTCTCAATGATATCAAGCAAATTCTTTATGCCACAAACAAACATAGAATGCAAAGATAAACCGCCACGCTTTCGCTGCGCAACTCTGATTCTCTGATACAACTATCTCAATTTATACTGCTCAGAGAATTCTATTGGTCTGTATCACCTTTAAGTGACAAAGCAAGTTCACCATGTTGTTTAAAACTTTAATAACATGCTACTCAAATAGCAAAACAATCTTGAATTAAAAGGCTAAATTCAACAATAGATTGCACAATACTACTCTTGGCATCCCCATTGGGTCATGGATGCGTGAGGTGAAGCATTACCACCTCATTCCATACTATCATGTTTCGATCCTGGGACATGTGGGTTATGGGCCCACACACAATTCAAAGTGTAACCATCGTATTATATCATTTTAGGGTTTCAACAACAGTAATAAGGTAATCCACAATTGTATCAGTCATTCAAGCATTAATCATACTCAATTACCATCACTCAGTTATATTAGAGCTAGGTATAACAAGCTACACCTCATTAGGGTTAGTTGTCCAAACAATCTAATTATCATCCCTTTCTGTTAAAATGAGTGAATAAGTATGACTACCTTGTTCAGGGTATCTCTCCATGTGTTCTGACATAACCCAAACCGTATTACCAGATGACCCTACCAAGGTAGTTATTCACCATGTATGATTTATTTTCTCTTATCCTTTCATTTCCATTTTGCTCTCATTAAGAATATATAAAAGAGAAGATGATTTGAAGACTTGGAATACTTGTATTCAAACATCCCCTAATACATTCTCATATGTAGATTTACTTAATTATCAACAGAGATATTTGATTAATTAGCACTTGCTTGAATCTCACAACCTCTTTATTTTATAACTGCTCCATCATATTTCAAACCCTTTCTTACATTTCATAGTCATCTTCCCCTATACTACTCTTTAACCTGTCATCTTTAATTCTAATTTAATAGTCCTTCTATTAGTTTTTACTCATGTTGAATACATTACATATTCTTCATTTTTACATCAAGTGGATCATGCATGGGTCAAACATAGTTTCTGAAAACAGTCTACCTTTGTATGACTTATTCATTTGTTAAACTACACCTATGTTCTTTGCTTAGAAACTAGTTTGTTGTTCTAGTCTTATGAATTACATATTCATACGATTCTCTTTACCTTTACTCCTTTAAAGACTCTTTACTTCTATGGACCTATTGAATGCTCAACCCTATTCTTCTACTTAGCATTTGCTTTAGGGTTCATAAAAGCATTATACTCTATTCTATGATTCATTCTTCATGATTGATTCTTGTTATCTTGAACCATACATACATACATTTCACATATCTCTTCTATATTTCACATGTATAGTTCATGTAATATTAATCAATAAACTGATTATGAACTTCTTATCATGTTCTATTATTCCCAATTATGGGTTTCACATATGAGACCCCAAAATTGAACCTCAGATATCAGTTTCAACTAATTCTTAGTTATTCTGATCTTACCCATATGTTTCAACGTCTTGCTGTATGTACATTCTTACTCTGATGTGGGTCTAATTATTCCAATTCTATTCTTATTATGCTATTGATAGGATTCATTAGATCCTAATAACGCATCCTGCCAACCGGACCAGGCCAAACCTGAAGTCCTGAAGCCAAGAACTACAAGAATTACATTCTTCCTGAACTGCCACTCACAGCTCAGAAACTCGGCCGATTGGTCAGAAACTCGGCCGATTGCTTCACAACTCGGCCGATCCGCTTGGAACTCGGCCGATCAACTAGCTGATTGATTTCCTGAAAAAGGAAACTCGGCCGAATTACACACAACTCGGCCGATCAGTTTGCTGTTCAATTTCCTATTAAGGAAACTCGGCCGATCCACATATAACTCGGCCGAATTGCATACAGACTAAAAACCTAAACAGACGTACTGATGTCAATTTCACTCGAATTAGCGGGAAAAACTATAGAAACAAAAGCTCATTTCAAGATGATTTCTAATCTACATGTTATAAAGAATGAAATCAATAAATGCAACAACTGCATAGTGTGCAACAACTATTAAAGACCCACATTTCAAAGTATTGAATATTTCAATTCAAACATATAAGAGCATTTCTATACATTTCCAACAAAAACAACATTATGAAATGTAAGTTCTATCTCCTTTTACATTTATGCTCTTAATTCTAGTTTCTTTTCTCGTTTTCTAACCCTAACATTTCTAGGGTTCATCTCTAGCCCATTCTTCCACTGTATACCTGGCCAGGGTATACGTGAGAGAATAGACAGAGTAGCTTGTACTGGTTGATCCAAGTACTCAGATATCGGGCCAGGATATCCAAATACTCAAATCCCCAAAGCTAAGATCAGACATCTCCTATCTGCCACACTTAGAACTCTAACTTACTAACTTAATGGTCCTTGACAACTCACCCTAAGCTCTGATACCAAGCTGTTACACCCCGATCTCACAATCTCCTCAAATCATGAGATTAGGGCGTAAGAAATGATTTATAATTAACACAAAGATCACCCTTAACTTTTTCTTTTCTTTTAAACTCTTGTTTCATCGCATTGAACCACATAACATCTTAACAAGGAATCTGAACATTTCTTTTACTAATCAAACTTTAATAGAAAAGATACATATATAAACATTCATGATGTCTTTCACAACTTGTGCACATAAACCTTGTTAATTAGCATACATATCAAAGAGGAACAACATTACACATTGTATTTACAACTCTCTCTCTTATCTCTTACTGAGGATCTAGAGTGACAAGGACCGACTGACTCAACTAATCTCATACTTGACTCTTGTGGCAGATCTACACTGAAGCTCTGATCATCTTCAAGTCCACGCGGTTAACCCTAAAATGTTTGAGTAGAGGGGTGAGCCTACTCGCTCAGTGAATGAATACTTCATGGAAACAGACTAATGCACTAATGTGATCAAAGATATAATTTGATTAAACAATATGAAATTTATCAACAATAAATACTACACTGAGCAGTTCTAAAACAATATAACTGAGATAGCACATTTCTAAGCATCATCAGACATTTCAAGTAGAAAGCAGTTATATAAATTTACTGTGATCCTATATGATTTCTCATTCATTTTATTATTATGCCCTAAATATATGCAGTGTACTCTGCATATAAGGATCCGCAACAAGTTCATGCTACGGCCCCACCGTACAAGACTCAGCGACACACCCGGGGGATGCTGAGTCTGACTCCAGCCCTGTTCTGCCACAGGACCACAGGCTCTCCGGCCTCAATGCACTACTCTGAGTGCTCTCTCTCGACCCCTCCTTCAACCTGAGCACACAGGCGGAGTGTCACAGGGTTACCTTCGCGACTCCGCACGAATGGTGTTAGATAACCAAGTATTCTGGTGAAACCGCAGTGCCATTGTGACACAAGCACAATTGTTGTTAGACACTGCCCTTTTTCTCTTTCCTCGTTTGTCCGCGACACACGCACGGATGATGTTGCAACACGAGTTTCACCCCTAAATCGCAGACACATGTTAGGGGTTCTACGGTGTTAGGGCATCTAAGTCTATACTTGATTAACAATCAACAATTTAACAGAAATATCACATAGCAACGTCAAAACTCATGTATTCAACATATATCATATCTCAGTAACATCCCTTTCTAGGGCATGTCATATCTCATCACCTGCAATCTACGAGATATATATATTGAAATATAAGAAGCCCTGCAGTATGTATATATCATTTCAGAGAGAACAAGCATATAAAGTTAAATGCACTAGAAACATACAATTCAACAGTTAAGCATCACCACATCTCAACCTTTCATATTACCATAGCATGATTCATTGAACACCCTATCCTTAGGGTTCCATTTACCATATTCATTCATCACATGCCAACACCCTACTCTTAGGGTTTCATTTGCCTCATTCACCTTTTCATTTACCTCATTCACTTAACACATAGCTCTTATAAGGATTTCATAAGATATAACCATTCCCTAAATAAAGATTGTATCCAACAAATCGTATGCAATCAATACAGACATGAAACCATGGAAATTTAACTAAATTTAGGGTTTCATATCATTCACTGAACTATCATGTATCAAGAACAGAATTCAATTAAAATGACCCATGTGGTACATCCTAACCACATATAGGATTGCTAGTCCTTTCCTATCAGGTTGAAACTCTAGCGATATCTCAATTAGGTCAAACCCTAATTACATCAATTGATATAAATCTAAAAGCATCCTCACTAGGAGGTGTTGTATACGTATCTGATATGAATTTACCATTTAGGAGTCATTCAAACAGAGAAGGAATTCATATCATATCAATTTTCAATAACTTAAATCAAATAGACATTTCAGGATTTAGAATTCGCATGCTAAACATTTAGGGATTTGGTTGTTATAATCAAATTCGTCCATTAGAATGTTTGAAGGAAGAACCCACTCACCCTAAGGTGTGAAAACACCTTAAACCTGCAGCCCCACTCAGGGAAATCTCGAATTCCCATCAAAACCCTAGCAAATCTCCCAATTCCTCTTTCATTCAACTCGGAAACCTAGAAAAAGAGGGATTATGAAGAAAGGGTGAGAAAAGAGGGAATTTCGACATCCTCTTGGATCAAATCAGAGCATGGACGGAATCTTGACATAAGAGAGAAGATCCACCATAAAAGTATATGCAAGGAATCCGAACTTACTTGATTTCACCCTTCCTGGAATCGCAAAACCCTAATTCAGCAATTCCCCCACTTTCTTCACTCAAGCCCTAATTCTCCCTCTCTCTCTAGGAGCTCGTTTCTCTGGAATGGATGACGAGAAATGAGAGCTGCTTGAGTGTGTGGTCGTCCATATAAGTCAATTGAGCTGCTTGGGTCAATTGCAAATTGACCCAACACTCAACTTTAACTATATTAGCTGAATATTCAGTTATACAAAAGTTACTGTAATTCGCTTATTTCAGAGATCAAACATTCTCCAAAAATTATGGGAATTTAGCACGTTGTTTATAATTGATCTATAGATCTTCTGTTAAAATTTGGGATCATTTGGAGTTACCAATAATTAATTAAAAATCGAACAGTGCACTGCTATATTGCAGTCAGCAATATATTCGGCCGAGTTTGTCCTGCACAAACTCGACCGACACCCTTACTGTAGGGATTCAAAAGTCATCCAAAAATTATGCCAATTTAACAGAGTGTCTAAAATTGTATTTATCAAATACTGTTAAAATTTGAGATCAATTGGATATACCAATAAAAAGATAAAATTCAATTACCACACTGCTGTGAATTCTGAAATTGTGATCGGTCGAGTTTGAAACTCGGCCGACAAACAGGTCAGGGCATTTTTCAAAAATTCTGATATTTTCCAATATTGTTCACATTTTATATATCTAAATCATATCCAAATTTGAAGCAAATCAGAGTTACACATAAAATACTAAAAATCATTTAGTGAGACATTCCACTTATCAAATTCTGTATTCAAGCATCATCAAAACCCTAATTTTGGGCCGATTAGGGTTTATGCTTCTCAAACCCTAATTCTCAGGACAAAAGAACATTTAGACTTCTTATCATAGTTAAAACATCCTAATCGTGTTATCGTCATTAATTAGATCTCAAGAATGATTATTCCAATTAACCTTTGCAATTGTCTAGGTAAACCCTAGTTTACCAATTAAGCTCAGATGGGGTCGTAACAACTCTCCCCCCCTTAGAATGTTTCGTCCTCGAAACATAAACCTACAAGAAAAAATACATCCAAGGTTATTCTAAGCTTCTAAAGCCTTCCATGTCCTTATATTCTTGTATTTCATACTTGAATGTAGTTTTCAACATTAGATCTTTTAATTCTTTACTAAATCACAACATATTTCAAATAGTTCTCAATGATATCAAGCAAATTCTTTATGCCACAAACAAACATAGAATGCAAAGATAAACCGCCACGCTTTCGCTGCGCAACTCTGATTCTCTGATACAACTATCTCAATTTATACTGCTCAGAGAATTCTATTGGTCTGTATCACCTTTAAGTGACAAAGCAAGTTCACCATGTTGTTTAAAACTTTAATAACATGCTACTCAAATAGCAAAACAATCTTGAATTAAAAGGCTAAATTCAACAATAGATTGCACAATACTACTCTTGGCATCCCCATTGGGTCATGGATGCGTGAGGTGAAGCATTACCACCTCATTCCATACTATCATGTTTCGATCCTGGGACATGTGGGTTATGGGCCCACACACAATTCAAAGTGTAACCATCGTATTATATCATTTTAGGGTTTCAACAACAGTAATAAGGTAATCCACAATTGTATCAGTCATTCAAGCATTAATCATACTCAATTACCATCACTCAGTTATATTAGAGCTAGGTATAACAAGCTACACCTCATTAGGGTTAGTTGTCCAAACAATCTAATTATCATCCCTTTCTGTTAAAATGAGTGAATAAGTATGACTACCTTGTTCAGGGTATCTCTCCATGTGTTCTGACATAACCCAAACCGTATTACCAGATGACCCTACCAAGGTAGTTATTCACCATGTATGATTTATTTTCTCTTATCCTTTCATTTCCATTTTGCTCTCATTAAGAATATATAAAAGAGAAGATGATTTGAAGACTTGGAATACTTGTATTCAAACATCCCCTAATACATTCTCATATGTAGATTTACTTAATTATCAACAGAGATATTTGATTAATTAGCACTTGCTTGAATCTCACAACCTCTTTATTTTATAACTGCTCCATCATATTTCAAACCCTTTCTTACATTTCATAGTCATCTTCCCCTATACTACTCTTTAACCTGTCATCTTTAATTCTAATTTAATAGTCCTTCTATTAGTTTTTACTCATGTTGAATACATTACATATTCTTCATTTTTACATCAAGTGGATCATGCATGGGTCAAACATAGTTTCTGAAAACAGTCTACCTTTGTATGACTTATTCATTTGTTAAACTACACCTATGTTCTTTGCTTAGAAACTAGTTTGTTGTTCTAGTCTTATGAATTACATATTCATACGATTCTCTTTACCTTTACTCCTTTAAAGACTCTTTACTTCTATGGACCTATTGAATGCTCAACCCTATTCTTCTACTTAGCATTTGCTTTAGGGTTCATAAAAGCATTATACTCTATTCTATGATTCATTCTTCATGATTGATTCTTGTTATCTTGAACCATACATACATACATTTCACATATCTCTTCTATATTTCACATGTATAGTTCATGTAATATTAATCAATAAACTGATTATGAACTTCTTATCATGTTCTATTATTCCCAATTATGGGTTTCACATATGAGACCCCAAAATTGAACCTCAGATATCAGTTTCAACTAATTCTTAGTTATTCTGATCTTACCCATATGTTTCAACGTCTTGCTGTATGTACATTCTTACTCTGATGTGGGTCTAATTATTCCAATTCTATTCTTATTATGCTATTGATAGGATTCATTAGATCCTAATAACGCATCCTGCCAACCGGACCAGGCCAAACCTGAAGTCCTGAAGCCAAGAACTACAAGAATTACATTCTTCCTGAACTGCCACTCACAGCTCAGAAACTCGGCCGATTGGTCAGAAACTCGGCCGATTGCTTCACAACTCGGCCGATCCGCTTGGAACTCGGCCGATCAACTAGCTGATTGATTTCCTGAAAAAGGAAACTCGGCCGAATTACACACAACTCGGCCGATCAGTTTGCTGTTCAATTTCCTATTAAGGAAACTCGGCCGATCCACATATAACTCGGCCGAATTGCATACAGACTAAAAACCTAAACAGACGTACTGATGTCAATTTCACTCGAATTAGCGGGAAAAACTATAGAAACAAAAGCTCATTTCAAGATGATTTCTAATCTACATGTTATAAAGAATGAAATCAATAAATGCAACAACTGCATAGTGTGCAACAACTATTAAAGACCCACATTTCAAAGTATTGAATATTTCAATTCAAACATATAAGAGCATTTCTATACATTTCCAACAAAAACAACATTATGAAATGTAAGTTCTATCTCCTTTTACATTTATGCTCTTAATTCTAGTTTCTTTTCTCGTTTTCTAACCCTAACATTTCTAGGGTTCATCTCTAGCCCATTCTTCCACTGTATACCTGGCCAGGGTATACGTGAGAGAATAGACAGAGTAGCTTGTACTGGTTGATCCAAGTACTCAGATATCGGGCCAGGATATCCAAATACTCAAATCCCCAAAGCTAAGATCAGACATCTCCTATCTGCCACACTTAGAACTCTAACTTACTAACTTAATGGTCCTTGACAACTCACCCTAAGCTCTGATACCAAGCTGTTACACCCCGATCTCACAATCTCCTCAAATCATGAGATTAGGGCGTAAGAAATGATTTATAATTAACACAAAGATCACCCTTAACTTTTTCTTTTCTTTTAAACTCTTGTTTCATCGCATTGAACCACATAACATCTTAACAAGGAATCTGAACATTTCTTTTACTAATCAAACTTTAATAGAAAAGATACATATATAAACATTCATGATGTCTTTCACAACTTGTGCACATAAACCTTGTTAATTAGCATACATATCAAAGAGGAACAACATTACACATTGTATTTACAACTCTCTCTCTTATCTCTTACTGAGGATCTAGAGTGACAAGGACCGACTGACTCAACTAATCTCATACTTGACTCTTGTGGCAGATCTACACTGAAGCTCTGATCATCTTCAAGTCCACGCGGTTAACCCTAAAATGTTTGAGTAGAGGGGTGAGCCTACTCGCTCAGTGAATGAATACTTCATGGAAACAGACTAATGCACTAATGTGATCAAAGATATAATTTGATTAAACAATATGAAATTTATCAACAATAAATACTACACTGAGCAGTTCTAAAACAATATAACTGAGATAGCACATTTCTAAGCATCATCAGACATTTCAAGTAGAAAGCAGTTATATAAATTTACTGTGATCCTATATGATTTCTCATTCATTTTATTATTATGCCCTAAATATATGCAGTGTACTCTGCATATAAGGATCCGCAACAAGTTCATGCTACGGCCCCACCGTACAAGACTCAGCGACACACTCGGGGGATGCTGAGTCTGACTCCAGCCCTGTTCTGCCACAGGACCACAGGCTCTCCGGCCTCAATGCACTACTCTGAGTGCTCTCTCTCGACCCCTCCTTCAACCTGAGCACACAGGCGGAGTGTCACAGGGTTACCTTCGTGACTCCGCACGAATGGTGTTAGATAACCAAGTATTCTGGTGAAACCGCAGTGCCATTGTGACACAAGCACAATTGTTGTTAGACACTGCCCTTTTTCTCTTTCCTCGTTTGTCCGCGACACACGCACGGATGATGTTGCAACACGAGTTTCACCCCTAAATCGCAGACACATGTTAGGGGTTCTACGGTGTTAGGGCATCTAAGTCTATACTTGATTAACAATCAACAATTTAACAGAAATATCACATAGCAACGTCAAAACTCATGTATTCAACATATATCATATCTCAGTAACATCCCTTTCTAGGGCATGTCATATCTCATCACCTGCAATCTACGAGATATATATATTGAAATATAAGAAGCCCTGCAGTATGTATATATCATTTCAGAGAGAACAAGCATATAAAGTTAAATGCACTAGAAACATACAATTCAACAGTTAAGCATCACCACATCTCAACCTTTCATATTACCATAGCATGATTCATTGAACACCCTATCCTTAGGGTTCCATTTACCATATTCATTCATCACATGCCAACACCCTACTCTTAGGGTTTCATTTGCCTCATTCACCTTTTCATTTACCTCATTCACTTAACACATAGCTCTTATAAGGATTTCATAAGATATAACCATTCCCTAAATAAAGATTGTATCCAACAAATCGTATGCAATCAATACAGACATGAAACCATGGAAATTTAACTAAATTTAGGGTTTCATATCATTCACTGAACTATCATGTATCAAGAACAGAATTCAATTAAAATGACCCATGTGGTACATCCTAACCACATATAGGATTGCTAGTCCTTTCCTATCAGGTTGAAACTCTAGCGATATCTCAATTAGGTCAAACCCTAATTACATCAATTGATATAAATCTAAAAGCATCCTCACTAGGAGGTGTTGTATACGTATCTGATATGAATTTACCATTTAGGAGTCATTCAAACAGAGAAGGAATTCATATCATATCAATTTTCAATAACTTAAATCAAATAGACATTTCAGGATTTAGAATTCGCATGCTAAACATTTAGGGATTTGGTTGTTATAATCAAATTCGTCCATTAGAATGTTTGAAGGAAGAACCCACTCACCCTAAGGTGTGAAAACACCTTAAACCTGCAGCCCCACTCAGGGAAATCTCGAATTCCCATCAAAACCCTAGCAAATCTCCCAATTCCTCTTTCATTCAACTCGGAAACCTAGAAAAAGAGGGATTATGAAGAAAGGGTGAGAAAAGAGGGAATTTCGACATCCTCTTGGATCAAATCAGAGCATGGACGGAATCTTGACATAAGAGAGAAGATCCACCATAAAAGTATATGCAAGGAATCCGAACTTACTTGATTTCACCCTTCCTGGAATCGCAAAACCCTAATTCAGCAATTCCCCCACTTTCTTCACTCAAGCCCTAATTCTCCCTCTCTCTCTAGGAGCTCGTTTCTCTGGAATGGATGACGAGAAATGAGAGATTCTTGAGTGTGTGGTCGTCCATATAAGTCAATTGAGCTGCTTGGGTCAATTGCAAATTGACCCAACACTCAACTTTAACTATATTAGCTGAATATTCAGTTATACAAAAGTTACTGTAATTCGCTTATTTCAGAGATCAAACATTCTCCAAAAATTATGGGAATTTAGCACGTTGTTTATAATTGATCTATAGATCTTCTGTTAAAATTTGGGATCATTTGGAGTTACCAATAATTAATTAAAAATCGAACAGTGCACTGCTATATTGCAGTCAGCAATATATTCGGCCGAGTTTGTCCTGCACAAACTCGACCGACACCCTTACTGTAGGGATTCAAAAGTCATCCAAAAATTATGCCAATTTAACAGAGTGTCTAAAATTGTATTTATCAAATACTGTTAAAATTTGAGATCAATTGGATATACCAATAAAAAGATAAAATTCAATTACCACACTGCTGTGAATTCTGAAATTGTGATCGGTCGAGTTTGAAACTCGGCCGACAAACAGGTCAGGGCATTTTTCAAAAATTCTGATATTTTCCAATATTGTTCACATTTTATATATCTAAATCATATCCAAATTTGAAGCAAATCAGAGTTACACATAAAATACTAAAAATCATTTAGTGAGACATTCCACTTATCAAATTCTGTATTCAAGCATCATCAAAACCCTAATTTTGGGCCGATTAGGGTTTATGCTTCTCAAACCCTAATTCTCAGGACAAAAGAACATTTAGACTTCTTATCATAGTTAAAACATCCTAATCGTGTTATCGTCATTAATTAGATCTCAAGAATGATTATTCCAATTAACCTTTGCAATTGTCTAGGTAAACCCTAGTTTACCAATTAAGCTCAGATGGGGTCGTAACACTATATGTTTTGCATCTATCTTGATCATCTTTGAGTGCTAATATGCTTAAAATTAGTTTTTCATGTTCATATTGCCTTGTTTTTCTCTTTTTTTGGTATTTTTCACAAACGCTTGTTTTATCGCAAAATAGTATCCAATGATGAGTGATATGTGTCTAAGTATGTTTAATATACATAATGGACTTGAAAAATAAATTTAATTAGCATTCAAATGGCTAGAAATTAAGTTTGATGGTTTTATGTTAGGTTGACCATCGGTCGAGTTTCCCCAGGACAAACTCGACCGATCCATGGCCGAGAGCTTTTTTTGAAACGGAACAATCATTCAAGTTTCCACCTCACAGAACTCGACCGATCGGCAGGCAGAAACCAACTTAAGTTGGGTTCGGCCAACTACTCTCCCTCTCAACTAGAGAATAGTCGATGGATTCCTCTCCTTCTAGCCCTAAGCTCTCAACCCTTGACCTTCCCTTCCCTAAACTATCCCTAATCTGGCCTAGGGAGACCTTCCCCCTAGCTCAACCAAGGTGTGTGAGCATTTTTGTTGGAGTGGTTTGTGCATTTGATCTCTTCTTCTCTTTCATTTTGTCTCCATGGCTTCTTATAGAAGAAAGAAAGCCGCCCCTAGAAAAGCACTATCCTCCTCCTCATTTTCCTGCTTGATTCCTTTCGATGAGACCCTCTTTGTCTCAATTTAGGCTGTAAATCGGTATAAGGACCTTCTTCCTAGGAGTCCTTTTCCTTTTAGAGCCCTTTTTGAGCCTAGCCCTAGGTGTCAAACTATCATCGATTAAGTGTGAAGATTGCTTTCTGTTCATCATCTATCAGCCTTGGGTGTCGAGCATGAGTGCTTTCACAATTCTATGTCAAGAACAAAAGTCGTTCACAAATTATACGCAAATTTGCGTTGGAATCATGACTCCCTTGTACCCCCTCTAAATACTCAAGTTATCCTTACTTCTATGATCGTCGGGAAGAAATTCCAAATCTCAGAGGATATCCTAAACATCTTCTTTTTAGGACCGACGAGAATGATACCTGGCGTAAGGATTATGGTAAGTATTTTGTCCTATTAGATCCTAAAGGTTTCTACAAGAAAATGAGATCACTCTTCCTGATATCCATCACTATCTGAAGAAACCTGATGTTCCCTACAAGAAGAAGAGCACATTACACTCCTTTTTAGATCTCAATAAGCGTATATTAGCCCTAGTGGTCAACTAAAACATCCATCCAAAGAAAAACCAAATGGATATTGTAGAGAACACTGCAGTGATAATGTATTACATCTTAGAGAATGTCAGATTCAAGTGGTCTAGATATATCCTCCACCACATGACTTGCTTTGACTTTGGCAAGAACAGTTGTGGCACCCATCCTCCTTATCTTGTCCTGATATGTGGTCTTTTTCTAGTTCGCCACTGAGAAATCACTCTTCTCTGACTTCCACTACAAGCCTGCCAGGAAGGGAGTGTGTATTAGTGAGACCACCATTCAGAACTTTGTGCCTATCCTTTCCTCCACCACACCTAGTGCCTCACCCTCTTCCTCTGCCTCAGCTACACCTGCCTCTACCTCAACCCGAGATCCTCCATATCCTCATCCTACCCAACCTAGCCATTCCTCCTTTTGTGTGTCCAATGAAGCCCTCATGGGTTATATGGCACACCAACAGGCATACAACCTCCAGGTCTAGGAGCATCTATACCATGATTTATGTTCAATCATGTCTAACATGAACTTATCATGTACACACCCTTACCCCACCTACCAGCCATACCCTGGTAGTGATTATACAACATAGGCATACAATCACTTCTACCTTGCACCTGAGCCTTCCACTATACTCCCACACCCTCTGCTACTGGTGGACCTGCTCCTATCTTCCTACCATTACCTATTGGCCCCTTGGCCTCTCTGCTTGCCAGTCTCAGTGATTCTACTCCCTCCTTCCCTCAGGCCAATGAGCTTTATGCTCTTGGTATGACTTGGTATGAGTAGAATGCTCTTTGGCCTGATCATCACTTCGGTCCTTCTATGGATGAGGAGATGCATGACCAGGCTAACAACGAGACTACTGATGCTAGTGAGGATGTTGGTGATGGTGAGGATGATGGTGATGGCTCTGATGGCTTCACTGGTGACTCTGGTGATGAAGGTGTTGCTGCTGCACCTTCAGACAGAGATGATGACTACGAGACTGATGCTGAGGATGTTGATGATGATGTTGTGGACATAGATAGCTTAGATGTCTAGATGTTCTTAGTTTTTAGTCTAGTTTGCTGATCATATATATCTTTCTAGGCTATTTTGTATTAAAAACATCTGGGCACATGATTTGAGATGTACTATTTTATCTTTAGCTTTCATTGATTCTTGCTTGTAGTTGTTGTTATGAGAACATACTTCATGAGTTGTAATCTATCTTTTGTACACTCTTACTCTTTGATCAGTTATATTTTAAGAGTTGGTGCCATATTTCACCATATTTTGATTATGACCTAGCTTGTGTGTTTCTCTCATCTCTGTTTGATATATGATTATGAGATTGTATGTTTGAATATCTGCTTAGTTGTGTTTGAGAAGACTTGCTTGTATTCTCTTCTACCCCCCCTTCCTTTTTTTTAATGTCAAAAGGGGGAGAGAAATTCAATGTTTTGAAACTCAATCATATTGCTATTATTTCTTATGTGATCCTTTTCTTGTTCATTATATGTTTTATCATGTGACTTGCTAAAGGACCATATAGTCCATGCATGTTATATTGCTTTTTATAGAAAGACTAACTATGCAGGTTAAAGTAAGCATTAATTGACGGGGAGCAAATTCACATTGTTCAAATCTTGAATCCCCCTGACTCATAAGGCAAAGGTATAACTTCAATATTCTTTTCAAGATGTTTGAGGAATGGCTTTTCATTATCAAAAAGGGGGAGAGTGTTGACCTAGAGGTTATACATTGTCCATATTTTGATAATGACTCAACCATTCCATTCATATGTATCTAATATGTGTATTCAAGATTGATCTCGGGTTTTAGGTACATGAAAAGAATCAATTTACACAAAGCCCTAGCTTGTCAAAGCTCAAGTCAAAAGCAATGCAAGTGTGCTAATCAGGAAATCCCTTCAAATGACCTTAGAAGAATTTTGTAATCACTTGTATTGATGATATGACTTGTAACTAAGATGAGAAAAGTATGTGGGACACTTAGTACCAAGTTTTAATCACTTTTTTATGAAATTAGAAAATTGATCACAGACTACTGATTGGTCGAGTTTCAATCTGGACCGGTCGCATGGATCAATTTTCTGATGATGTGCATCGATCAAGTTGTGCATTCACAGAAATCGACCGAATGGCTTACCGACAAAATGTGATTTTAACTGATCGGTCAAGTTTCCCAGGACAAACTCGACTGATAGTTTGAAAATTGGGTTTGTCTTTTAGCCGATCGGTTGAGTTACCTTTATTGAAACTCGACCCAACGCACTGTACAGAAAATGTAGAAAAAGTTATTCTAACCATTGGTGACTTGTTTGGATAAAAATAGATCTGTTTCCTTGAGAAAAAATGGCTATATTTCGGCCCTAAGTGTTCCCCAAACCAAGGGAGCATCCCCAGCTATAAATAGGACCCCTTGGAGTTCATTCCAAGTTTGCTCATTCACTACATCCAAGGTCCTTTCTATAGTTGAGTGTGCTACTACTCCTTGAGCCCCTTTCTCTCTCTAGTTTAAACATCATTTCGTGATTTGTGAGTGAGTTAGGATTATTGTAAGAGAGCTCCACCTTTTTGCATGTAAAGCTCTCAATTAATCTTCCACTACTTCCCTATCCCCTTCTCTCATGAAGAAAAGCTAAAGCAAGCTCCATCGAGTGAAGAAGGAGTTGTAGCTGGTCCTCTTCAAGGATGTTGAAGAGGTGGTGATCTTCTCTAAGTGAAGGAGAAGGAAAAGGTTGAAGATCCAAGAGGAGAAGAAAAGTCCTTCAAGTAGGAAGACTTGATCTTGAGTGGGTAAGACCTAGGTGAAGGCTGAAGACTCAAGCTAAGTGGGTAAGTTTGTTTTTAAGGTGGAGATCTCCTTGTGGTTGGATGGGTAAGTCCTTTGGTGGTCTATTGTTGTAAATCTCTGTGGTGATATAATAGAGAAAAGCACTTGCAAAGTCCTAGAGGTTGACCTCTCTAGGTAGTGGACTGACTCACTTCTAGTTTGAAGTGTAGAACCACCCTACATCCCTTTGTCAAGTGCTTGCTATCAATATCTCTCATCCTTTATATGCTTGTTAGATAGGACTTCAAATTTCCATTAAGCTTTTTCTCCTAATTGATATAATTTGAAGGTCTAATCTATTTTGTGAGAAATTTTATAGCTCTATTCACCCCCTATAGAGACTTTAGATCCAATAAGAGGCAGCTGGGGAATAAAATTGTGCCTGCCTCTATAGCTGAGTCCTTCTAGGAAAAGGGTTGATCTACGCTCTGCTCCAAGGTCAGTAGCATGGCATTCTAATAGCAGGAAACATCGAACACATTTAGAAATGCTCATGCTACCCTATTGTAGGCTGTAAAAGTTATCTTCCATTCACCCCAGATAAGCAAGAAAGATATACTTCTCACATAAAATATAGGGAAAATAATAACATGTCATGCTCATGGTGTCATGGGTACGAGCCATACCATTCCACCAAACCTGTGCTGGCTCATCCAACAAATAAGTTGCAAAGTTAACCTTCTGATGAGGAGGATATGCCACGCCCTCGAAAGTGCTCTCTAGGGCCAACACCCAGTCATCATCCTTATACACCATGTTTGATTCACTCTTTCTCTTGAAGTATGGTGGTTGCATCTTGATGATGTTCATCAAGGTGATCTCCTTGGGCTCGCTCGTAGCTACTACAACATTGGAGAGTTGTCCCACTAAGATACTCAAGAGTAGTTGGTGCAACATGGTCAACTCTTGTTCAGAGGTTAGAACTGATGTTCCTACAGGAGGAGTAGGGGTAGTCATGTTGTTTTGGGGAGTCATTGGGGTGTTTGGTTGTCAGTGTTGTTATAGGAGGCTCCCTTGGAAGTGTTGTTCATGTCCCCAAACAAATCACCCCTATTGAAAGATAAAGGCATAACATAAGATTTCCAGAAGTACTCAATAGAGATATCTAAGGCTACTATTGCCTATAGGCATGCTATTTCATACACACCAGAATCAACTTAGGCTGGGAAGGTATCATACAGATCCAGGAGTCCTCATAAACCAAGCTAGTGGCGTGGAGGAAAATCTTGCCAGCACCTGAATCCTGATCTTTTCTAGACACCTTTAGTTTTAACTTTTACCCTAATGGCTACCTATCAAGATTTGATACCATGTTGTAAGGAGATGAGATCACCCCTTACTAAACTTTAACAAAAAATACACAATATCCATATTTTTTTCTGAAAAACATAGAGTATGAAGGATGCATGCATATAATTCCATTTCAATAAGTATGAACCAGATACAAAAATGTCAACAGTAGCAACAAAAAGAAAAACTAAGTTATTATATGGATTTTGATCCAAGTTTTACTACATGATTTTCATAGAATCAAACTAGAAATCTAAACTAAGTATCTAGCTATAGCAACCTAGACATCTCAGCAAAGCTTTCTTTGAATGTACTCCCTGACTGGTCCTCCTTGCTCTTGTTCCACTCCTTGTTCTAGGCATGGGCGGTTGGGATCACCCAGCAAAAGAGAGAAAATAAGGTATGTGTCAAAATAAAGAACAAGAACAAGATAATATCAATAATAACGGGTCTAAGTTCATCAAGAACAAAGAAAGTCAAGAATATGATGCACATATCAAATAAGAGTCTTACCATGTCAAATAATAAGAAATTCCACATCAATGATTAAATTGAACTAAATTAACTAAGTATGGTTGATGCACCTACCGGACCCCAACCAGTGGTAGGGGAGATTAAACACATTCACAATCACCAACAAAATATTTATATATGGGGGAGAGTAGACACATTCCCTGGGGTGAAATAACACATGCCCAAACTATGGGTGGTTGTACATAAGTACCACTACATTAGCTAATAAGTCAAAACAAACCATTATGCTAAAATAAATATGATGGCAAGCTGATATAATAGAAATATTGCATGTGGGGTTCAAAACCCAAGAAAATAATGTAGCTTTGGCCAAAAAGATCAACAATATAAATAAAGGTTTTAGTCCAAACTGCATTGCGAAATCAGAATTGGATAAAAAATATGTCCAACCTAAGGGGTAAGATGCACATACCTCAACTCAAAGACCTAGCTAATTATTTTTCACCAAATTATCTAATTCCAAGTTTTTCTTTTCCTAATTCAAGTTATTCACATAGATTAGGATTTTGTAATGCATAATGTATAACTAAACTCTAATTTTGGACCTATTTGAAAAACCTTGGATTTTTGTGATAAAATATAGACCAAATGATTCCTTATGTTTTTCTGATCAAGAAAACATATTTATTTATCAAATTTGGAGTTTGTATGATAAAGTTACATTTTTTAGGGATTTTATATCATTTATATGATTCTCAAAAATCAACTTTCAATGACATGGAAATCAGACTCTCAAACCTTTTTTTTAGAAAGATCACATTTTTATGATTCCAAAACATATTGTTACTATTTTTTTGGACAAATAGATTAAAAGATATGGTTTTTACAAATCAACCAATCAAAATATTCCAAAAATCAACATAAGCAGATAATCTCGCTAGAGAGAATAAGAGAGGAACCAGGCCCATGTGATTTGTCCCAATCACTGGCAGCCAGGTCACCGGTCAACGTCCATGTGGCTTTGGCCAAAGAGAAAAACAAAATGGGTTAAATACCCTCACGCGAGAAACAAAGAAAAGAAGAAAAGAAGAGGGGTAGGAGAGTAAAAGCACTGAGGGGATCACTTCCTCCTCATACTCATGCCATGAACAATAGAAGTGAGCTGCTTATTCTCATGAGAATTGGGTAAACTTGATCAAGGCAATAATTCAAGAAACCAATGCAATAAATGGAAAGAGGAGAAGGAGACGAACTCACAACTAAGTGGAGTTGTTCAGAGGTGATGGTGAGAGGGTGCACGAGATACCACAAACCATAGATCCAATCACAATCACCAGTATCCAAACACATAAGCAACAAAGCAATTGGCATGAGAGGGAGTTCACAAATAAACCCATGATGATCGGGGTAGGGGTATTTATAGATGTGGGTTAGGTTCAATCCTTCGGGAATAGTTGGGTTCAAGAAACTTTGGAAAGAAGTCGGGGGTTTCCTAAATTCATGATGATAGGTATGCAATTAGGTATGTATGTGTGCAAAATTGTATTTGGAACTTGATGGAGAAAAATCTCGATCAAAGGTCAAGTAGGGAGAGAGAAATCCCGATTTGAAATCTCGTGTAAACTCGAACTGTTTCCCATTTCATCTTGAGGAAGAGGATACCATTTGAATCATCTAATCTGACATCCAACAATCGATATTTGAAGCGAGATTTGAAAAATAAAATAATAGCATGATAAATAAATACATTCCTAAATCGAATTGGACTAAAGTTCTATTTAAATTATTTTTCTTTTCCTCTCTCTTCATTTAAGGGTGCAAACAAACTCCAAATTAAATGAAATTTGACACCTAGCCTAGTTTGAACATGTAAAATCCGAATATGGTATTAGTTTTCACTTTTGATGACTTATAATATTTTATTTAATTCTTTTAAATAAAATCATATTTTCTATTTCTTATCACATTGGAGACATCTAGAAACCATAAATTAATGTGAAAATTCACCCTAAAGCAAACTAAAACACATGGGACATGAATTAGCCATTAATTTTATCCTTTGGGGTTATTTTTCTTATTATCTAATATTTTGGGCTTTTTCATACTCTCTCTCCTAATCTACACATGTATATTAAAGATTGTCCAAATTAGTTGAAAATTCACACATAACTTTATTTTAACATGTAGATTTCAAATCTAAGACTAGTTTTCACTTTTGGTGTCATTAAATGTTTTCTTTCATATTTTGGAGAAAAATTACCTTTTCTTTTCTAAATAAAATTGAATATAATTATGTGAAAGTTTGCCTCCAAGCCAAATCAAACCCAAATAAAACGAATATGAAGTTATTTTAAACCAATTAGTCTTCCTTCTATGAGTTTTGGTGTATTATCCATTATTACCACAATTCCATTATTAATAATTCAATATTACCTTATCTTGCTTAAAGAGTTATTATTTATCTTTTTATCTCCTCCTTATTACAAAAGGCTATAGAAAATTCTAGAGCTAATTTATTTACCATTATCCCACTTAAATGGTAAATTTTCATTTTAGACCCTGATTGTAACATTCACTGAGGTATTTGTGCATAAACCTGTATATTGGCATAAATATCGATCAAATATATTCCAAACCACTAATAAATCCCATTAATCAACATCAAGGCCAAAAATGATACAAAGGAAAGGAAAAACTTAGGAAAAGGGCTACATTAAGAATATACATATATTTCAGTTCGTTACAAGTAAGTTTAGTCAAACTTAAGTAAAGGGATCAACATCCAATATGTATCATGTGGGGTTAGAGGACCCATAAACAACTATATGATCATTTCTACAATAGTAGTGCATCATAATACCACAATAGCTCATCACATAGGAAAATAAGATTCCATTTCACAAGTAGTGTCAATCTTGTTCCAAATCTACAAATAGGTCACAAGATGAATTAGGATGAAAACCATATAACTTTAGATTCAACAAGCATATCTAATAGATTAATATTATCTAAAAAACCATATCATCATGTAGCTACTCACATGAGTCAAACTCTCAGAAGTCAGAGAAGTGCATATAGAGTAATATGTCCCAAAGGACCAAGAGAGTGAAAAATAGGTGATAAATCAATATAATTAATAGGGATGAAACATACCTCATGTTCAACCTACCAAGATTCAAGCTAAACCCTAAATTCACATCAGGGTTCCAAGGAACTAATTTAATTCATATATGAGATTAGGGTTAAGTTATTGTTAATCACATAAACCCTATAATCACCTTTAATTAGGCTATCAAAACCACACATTAAGTTTTCTTAGTCCATAGCATATTTTACTTTATTCTTCTAACTTATAGATTATTAAATATGAATTATATAAATTCCAACCAATTAGAAAAAATGTTAAAATAATATATTTATTATATTAGAATCATGTTATAAACTATATACCATTGAATTGTGAAAAATCTTAGGATTCTAAAACATATTTTCTTCTATTTTTTCACTATAAATATTTACTGTGAATTTAGAACTACTATCCAATTAGAAACTCTGATAAGCCACATATATAGCATTATTAATTTTAAAAGCCAAACTAAGATGGCTAGATAAGGGTATGTCAACTGGCCTACGTGTACATTAAGGAAATTACATGACATGGACCAAGGAACAATGTCATCTGAGAAACACTGGGAAGAAAAGATGATAATAGCCATATTCTACAAACCAATAAAAAGAAAGAAGAGGGGGCAAAAAGAGAAATCATGTGAAAGTTTGTTCCCTTAATTCTCACCATGGATAGAAAATAAAAGATTGCATACTAAAGAAAAAGCGGCTATTTCACCAATCCTTTCCACTGGAGGATGACTCTGGTAAATTCAAAAGGTCATGCTGGGGACACAGAGCATAGACTCAGCAAGGAAACATGTTAGGAGCCTCACAGAGACCTTCCACCATAGATGAAAATAGAGGGGACCTCATAACCTAAATAGAAAACTCAAAACATAGACAACTGAGTGGATTTCAATCATAGATGAGTTTGGAGGATCTCTTTGAGGCCAGGTAGACCACCATTGATAAAATAAAGCTCAAATTGGCAAACCTGAAAAATAAAAATCGTGGAGAAACTATCGATGAAACAGGAAGAAGATCACAAATTAAAGATGAGGAGACTACTAGAATTCAAGAAAACCAAGTTTGTAAAAAGCTTATGGAGTCTATCATGAGCCTTGATGAATCCTCCCACGATCACATGAGCATCTAGGGAATCCTACCATAGTAACATCAAAGAGGGATAGGGATCCGAGTTGGTAAGACCAACTAGAAAGCATGGGCATATACGTAGGTGATGTTGAGAAATTTTATAGGTAAAGGATTGGAGAACCTTGTGGTGTGCAAGAAATGTGAATTCATAATTTTAGTATATGGAGGCGGGGTTTGTTTATATTTCTTGGACTCTAAGAAAATGAATTAGGATATTAGTAACGTTTCCTAGAACTCTATGAAGTTTTTTGATGTGTTATATGTATATAGGATACATCTTATATGTCAGACTGCAACCTTCAATTGCATGGAAGATGTTACATAGAATTAGGGGTTTCTACTATAATAGGTACTTGGGTTTTTATTAAGTATATATCGATGTGGAGAAGTTTGAGGAAGAAAAAGGAAACTATGTCATGCTCTGAGAAGCAGAGGAGAGAGATCTAGAGACATGAGAAATTAGTGAAGGAGATAGAGTTACTATGTGTTTGTTTCCTCAAGAGAACCAATGTTGAAGACACAACCTCCTCCATACAATTTAGAATCAATGGCTTCCAAAAGTTGCAAGAAACATAAAGGGACTTGAGGAAGGGGAAAATCCATTGTGACACCAACTTAGGAAAAGAATTTGAATCATTTTCATGAATAAACCTTATGTAAATAATATTTGGTAAAGTTAACATATTTCTTTATTTAGTTTATTTGGACTAGAAACAAGGTTCAAATAAAGTAAATTTTGATACTAAAACTAATTTAGATATGTAGAATCCTAATTTTTTATTCAATTTATCTTTTAAGGTCACTCAATGTATCATTTAATATTTTAGATCTTAACACATATTTTTTTCCTAATTGAAATTGAGTAATCTAGAACTATTCATTTAATTTCAACTTGTACCCAGTCTAATTGAGACACAAGGAATATAACTTTTGAGTTTCCTTTGATGAATTATAATGCAAATAGGGTTTAGTCTCTTTATCTTTATATTTAATATAATAGTACATCATTATCATCAATATTCATTACTAATAATATTATTAATTTTGCATTGATATCAATAGGGTTATCTTACATTATATGCACAAATAAGGTTATTTTATTTAGTTACTCATTAAGTCCATTAATATCAACATTAATTTATATAAGGGCACATTATTCCTATCCATTTATATGAAAATTCGAATTGTTATTCCAATTCATATATTAAACACATTATACCTCTCATTAGTCATATTTTGGTCATTGTGTATGCATTAGTGAACAACGAAGCATATATGCCTTAATAAAAAAGATTACTTACATTTATTTTATACTAATATATATTTTGTTATTACGACACATGATGATGATTATGTCTTATACACCTTTTGTCTTCATATGATGGTTCATTGATCTAGAGTATGATTATGGTTTCATGTAACCTTATTTGGGGTTTATACATAAGTTACTCACCATATATGCAATTAATGTCCCTTAGGGTACAAATGAGTGTATTAGGGTTGGTGTGTATCTTGTTTGACTAAAACAAAGGGTCAAGCATACAAGCCTCACATCCAATGGATTATGTTTATAGAGTCAAGATGTTAGGAGTTACATTTTATTTATTTTAAATCATAATATATATAGTTGAGCTTAGGGTGAATACACACATCAACGCTGACAAATCTCTGGTTGTGTTTGACTTTAGAAGACTTAAAATCTATATAACCAATCTTAGGAAAATGTTCGGTGGAGTTGTTGCTTCCTTTAAGAATGACTCTTAAAATGCATAGCAGTGTGCATGTTTTAACCAACTATGAAACATAATATACTTAGTAGTTAAAGTTTAGTCATAGAGGGTTTCTTTTAGATTTCAGCTATATTATAGAAGTTCACACAAGTATTTGTGAGTTTTATTTTGGCAAACAATATTTTTGAGAGAATTACCCTTTGTTTATTTCATTCTCTATTTCCTTAATTATGTGATTTATTTTGGATTTATCAAAATAAATCTCTCAGTATGTTAGGATGCCTCAGTTGCATACATCACTGCACTTCCACTTGACACCTATCTAAAAATATGCTAAGAAATATTTCATAGAAAAAGAAATGATTCAATGAAGTTTTTAGAGTTATGAACTTAAAAATATCTTATATGTAGCATAGATTTTTTAACTGATCAATGACTTTGATCGATTGTTGTGCACAATCTCCTCAGTTGGATGGAGATGAAAAACCCACATTCATGACACTATAAGAATAATAGTTGGTCGATGCAGACCAAGGATGGCCACTTCGATCATCATGAGCATCTAAAATGGGGACTATACAAGTCAAAGCCTCCATCCTGTATGTTGCTACCACTCAGATATGTTGATGGAGCCCATTTCTTGGACTATTTGCATTTTTTGAAAGTAGCTTATTATGAACTCCCTTCCATCCTATAACCTACAGTACCTCATTTCAGTGATGAATAATTTAGTGTGTGATATTACATCAGAAAATTCACTTGGGGTAAAATACCTAGAGTTTACCTTTACCAATGTAAAATAATCACCACTCGCAAGAAGATGGATCTTATTATAGTACAGTTTTGGATTGAGCCCAAAGGATAACATTTTAAGAACTATTCTGACCAAGGTAACCAGATAGGAACTAGTAATTATCACATGATTATGGGTTGTTGATTATGCTAAGTTGCTAATAATAAAAGGCTAAAAAAGGGTTGATTAATCAATGGATGGAAACACTAGGGTGGAATGTGTTTCACCACTACTATGTATCATTCTCTCTCTCACAACACCATATTAAGCATATATATATATATATATATATATATATATATATATATATATATATGTTGAGGCTAGGAAAATTCCCTTTTCGAAATTAGGATTAAAACCACACAGATATCCATCTATGCTCGCCACCACATTACCTAGTAATCATACATTTTTTGCCCCAGGAAACACCTATCTGAATTTATCATTAAGGGTTTAACATGAATAAATTACTATCCTAGAACCTAGGTTCGAATTTCTCTAAAACCAAGATCTGATTTACATAAAAATTGATTATCAGGCAAGAATATAAGCATAAAATGATTGATTCAAAACATAGACAGTTCATACAAAAGTAGATACAATAAAGAGAACAAAAATGGGTAATGGGGCTAGTCCCCGCATCCTAGTGAGAGGACTACTCACTTGTGATAGTAGTAACAATAACAACACTAGAAAAATGGGGGGGAAACCATGATCGTACAAGAAGATAAGAACAAATTTGTGGTGTGTGGAAGATTGTCTTCATGTTGGAGATCGATGGTGGATGAAGCAACAATAAGCCCATACGTTTGTTAGAGGTGGATCTACATGTTGTTCTCCTTCTTTGAAGTTGGATCTAATCATTGTGAGGAGAGATCGACTAGGGGATGACAATGGTAAAAATTGTCAATTGTTTTATAAGGGTGTTGTGAGACAATCATCTTTCAAGGATGGACCTTGGTACCTTAGAGGCAGTGGAGGAAGATGCACCTTTGATTGATGTTCGTCAACAAATGGAGAGGGTCGAAGGTTGCTAGAGGTCAAAGGTGAATGTATGCAATAGTAGACTGGCAGTGATGAATGTTGGATTCCTTATCTGTAGTTATTTGTCTTCTATTTATAGGCCAAGGGTATGGTTTGGTACACTCCTAGATGTCATGGAGGTGAAGGGTAAGTGACTATGGAGGTGAAGGGTCAGCGGCGTATGAGGAATATGATACTTCATTGATCTATAGGTCTTCCATCGAAAGATGAATGGTCACATTGCACTCAAAAAATCCATCAAAAGACTAAACAGCCACTCCATCGATTGTAGTGGGTAGAATTGTCTTTGAAAGGCAAAATCATAGTGACCATCAAAATAATGAGGCAAATGAACCATTGAATGTTGGCTTTGGAGATTCCTTCAAAAGTCAGAGAAAAAATGTCTTAGGAAGGAAAGCTTAGGAGAGACATTGATAGGAACAAGAAAACCTCCCACAGATATAGACACAAGAAATTCCTTTGATCATTGGGTGTAGGTCGAGCATCGGTTGATGATTGTAGTGGGACCATCAGAAGGTGGAGTTTGGCCTACCATAAGAAGGCAAACTTGTACAACTCGATGGGCTAAAAGACAAGATGCATATTGAAGGTAGATCAAGGGGAAGTAAAATGAAGGAGATCCTCCATCGATCATTAACCAATGGAATGACTGAGCAAGGCAATCCCACCCCACAAGCGGGGGCTATTGGTGCAAGGTAGATGGTCCACACTGATGGAGATTCAACCAAAGGAATGGTGATGGATGGGAGGGAAAACCATTAGAAATTGATGGCTTGGTAGGTGATCTACAAACCGCGGTGGCATCAACAACCAATGAAGGAATGGGTCATTGAAAAGGTGATCTATTTCATTAAAAAATTATTGAATACCACCTCCTACACACCTCACATGCAATGTGGTGCAAACCTACCATGGAAACCAAATAAATGGATCAAAATATTATAAAATTGTTGGTATGTATGCCCTCAGAGCCAATCATGGGATGATTGGTGGGATACATTAAGATTGATTTGATAAACATCAAAGGCAAGCTTCCAATTCTTTCTGGTTCAGTCATATGAGATAGTGATATAACAGATTGAATGTCTAGAGAATGACAGTACTCAATGACGTATGCCTTCAGGTTCAGGACCTGAACGATGAGATCATACGGATGCTAAGAGTTTGTACATTCTTTTTATGTCCCTAGTCGGATGTCATTGTGGAAGGTAGATAGACAAAAATGACACACAAGGCTAGATTGTGGTGTTGGTTGATGAGAGAATTTTATTAGTCATGATATAGAGATATCAAACCAAACACATAGGTACTTGTTAGAGAACAAGTGTACCGTACAGACCCACCGTGAGTTTGACACATGGAACTATGACATGGTAGTCACAGTCAGTACTCACATTGATGGTGGTGAGTGTGATTCTGTGACCTGAAATCACTACACTCAACACATGTCGTTGGGCACACTTTGACATCATCAAACGCAGTCCTGAAGCATGGGTTGTTATAAAGGTGATGATTGGGTGGCTTTGACACACGGGGCTTTTGAGGGGTGAGTGATAGATATGGGATTTGTCCCTCCTGAGGGAGTATGATATCCAAGGCCACTTGATGAGTAGGATTGAAATAGGCGTGCACACGCATGTGTGAATCAGTATGTGATATTGATGTCATACATATCTCTTCCAATCTACTCTGAGACCAAGAAAGTGAATGAACGTTGACAGGATGATTGTTGCATGCCTCGAGTTCATTCGGGATATCAGTGACAAAGGAATTATACATTCGTTGTAACACCATTCACGGATTGTAGGATTGAAAGTTGTTCTGCAACTTTCCACTTTCACTTGGGTAGCATTGATGTGTGACTAGGCACCGCTCTTTGCTTGTGAAGTCATAAGTTTTATGGACTTTCATTGCCAACGTGAAAAGGACCTGTAGGGTCACACACATAGGATTTAACTTGGAAGAGGAGTTTTGTCCACAAACAATGTTTAGATTGATTACTAAAGGAGTTTAGTAGTTCGATTAAACACTCAATCAATTGATAGCTCAATATCATAATGTTCAAGGTGTTGGACACATTGATTGGAGTATCGGATTGATTGAAACCACAATTGACTGATTCTGCACAATCTGCCCTCCCAACTGATCGGCTGAGCTTGGTGAACCGGTCGGCTCAAGTGTTGAGTCGATCAGCTCATGGTCAGGGTGAAACGATTGCTTCAAGTGTTGAAACGATCGATTCAACTGGTGCAACTGAGCAAGTTGGGAAAGTAGGATTGGTGAGAATTTTCCTTTCGTTTCACTTGCCCAATTTGATTGGGAAATAGGAGTGGTATTCGATACCAATTAGAAACAAAAGAAGGAAAGTCAATCGGGAACTGATCAGGACCACGAACCAACCAGTTCAGAAGTGAACCGATCGGCTCATGGGTCCCAACCGATCGGTTGAGGTGTCAACTGACCGGCTCAGGTCCCCAACTGACCGTTTCAGTTGTGAAATGATCGGTTCAGGTTGCGAGTTGGTTTTTTTGTGGAAAATCCCGAACCCTTCTACTCCTGCTTTTAGTCCCGCATTGCCCAGGATGGAGAACCCTGTCCCATGACCCTCCTATATATATAGGGGTATTGGGGGCTTCTCAAAGTACAACTCAGTGAAAACCAGTTGCTCTGCAAATTTGTCATTTTCTCTGGTTTTGGTAACCAAGAGAGAGCCCGAGCAAGTGCTACACGATAAGGGAGGCACAGCAAGGGAAAGACAACTACAGTTGCGACTGGTGGTAGGAGAGTGTGTTGGCGACTAGTACGTTGACAGGAGGGTGCGACTCCTTCCAATTCCTTGTGGGACAAGGAGATTGGAGTTTCAGGTGGTCCGTGTGGACTACATCAGAGGAGGGAGGTTTCTGTCGCTTAGGAGGACAACTGTCAATCCCGACAGTCCCGGTGAGACCAGGAGTCGTCAGTCCCGGTGCGACCAGGAGCTGCACAGACATCGTCCAAGATCGAAGGTGAAGACCGCACAAGGCGCGAGGTATTGTCACCGAGCAAGCCTCGGGACAAGGTATGATTCCACAAACCATCCTTTCCTATTGTATAGACGTTGACGCGTTTCCTTGTTCTGGGTTTAGGGGAGAAAATTTTTGTTTCCGCTGCCTTCTCTGCCTCCCCTAAAACCCAATAGTGTTATCAGGTCCACGTCAACTGCTCTATACTTTGGGAATATCGATATGATCGATTTTGGTTTGTCGCCTTTATTTATTGCATACGATGCGAATAAAATTGGCTTTATGCATGTCCAATCCTAAATCCACAAATCCCAATTTACATATATGATATGTATTATTAATGCACTCGATACGCGTCACCTTTAAACGAGTTTTGTGGTGGATGTATAGCGTGGTTATGGCCAATAAACCGTATCTGTGTATGGTTGTATGTGGTCGCTTGCATCTCGGTCTGCGCACTGATCTTCCTTCTCCTATTCCTGATGTAACTCGAAATAATTCGAGATTTCTTTCGTACCTTTGCTCCCCTCGAATGTAACTCGAGGTTTCTCTTTTTACAATGTAAAATAGGATAGAATTTTATTTCATGTTATGTCAAAGAACGACGGACATCCAGACGACAGCTGAGACGATCGGTTCAAGGCGTGAACCAATCGGTTGACGTTCCAGATGATCGGTTCAAGGAGTGAGCCGATCGGTTGATGATCGGTTCGAGGAGCGATATGAGCAGGTGGTGGCCATGATGAGATGCACTACGACCAGGCAAACCGATCGGTTGGAGGAGCCAACCGATCGGCTGGTGGCACCCAGCCGACCAGTCTGATGGCGAGCTGATCATTCATGTGAAGAGTTGATCAAACCCAGAAAGGAAAAGCACAGAGTTCATCTTGTACAGGTTGCATGTGATGTAGACCTAGATGACCGTGATTCCTCTTGGCTCGAGGAATCACATTAGGATGGCCATAATCATCGCTTTTATTGTTTCACATTTTTTCTGTGGGATATAGCATGTATATGATACGTACTATGTATTGTGGTGATTGGATATGTATATGTATATGGAAACCAAATCCCTAATCAAATATTAAGTTTTAGATGCCTTCCAAATGCGACACACGTGAAAAGCTTGATCAATCAAGTGTGGGCACGCCCTAGCATGGTGCACCGTCTATCTCGTGGATGCGTGAAGGATGAATGTGTGGGTCTGCCCTAGCAGGGTGCATATTCATCGTGTTTGCTTTGGGTCGGACTTAACAAGGTGATCTAGATGGGATCTAGTACCTTGAGGCATGGAGATGATCATGGCAAGGAGTTGCATATGACAGCTTATCAAGAGTTGCATATAATGCAATTGGCAAGAGTTGCCTACCTGAGAGATCTAAGTTGTGGGTGACAGCCCAAGCTGGTCCATGACTTAGAGGATTTCAGGATCTTGCCCACTAGAAGGTTGTACGCTGCAATCTTCCAAATTGATGGTGAGGGCTATCAATTTGAAGTTAAATAGTGGGAGCGATAATTAATTAAAGGCCTAATTATATCGTCAACTTTTCAAATCAATCAAATAAGTCAAAAATGAGTTTTTGGACTAAAATTGCATATTTCCTTTTGTAGTACAAATGACAACAAACAACAATCACTTTTCTTTGTGATCGGTCCTTGAAAAGGACAAGCTAAATGGGACAAACTTCCACGACTGGTATAGGACATTGAGAATTGTTCTCACTCAAGAGCGAAAGCTCTATGTCCTGGATACTCCAATTCTAGAGGAACCTACTCCTTATGCACCAAAGGAAGAAAGGGATGCTTACAAGAAGCATTCTAATGATGCCATTGATGCAAAGTGCTTGATGTTGTGCTCTATGAACCACGAGTTGCAGAGACAACATGAGAACATGGGTGTTATTGAGATGATTCTGCATCTCAGGAACATGTATGAAGATCAAGCACGGCAAGAGAGATACAATGTCTCAAGGGCACTGTTCAAGTGCGTCATGACAGAAGGAGATCCAGTTGGTCCTCACACACTCAATATGATTGGGTATGTGGAGAACCTGCAAAGACAGGGATTTCCACTGAGCCAAGAGTTGGCTACTGACGTGATACTGCAATCGTTGCCAGAATCTTACAGTCAGTTTGTGATGAACTACAACATGAACAACTTTGATAGGCCACTTTCAAAGTTGTTGGGCATGTTGAGGACAGCTGAGATACAGATGAAGAAGGACAAGTCTAAGTCTGTGATGGTGATCATGAGAAAGAAAGGCAAGTCCAAGCGCAAGGGAAAGGGAAAAGCTAAGAAAGGTTCTGATGTTTGCCAGGAGCCCAAGTTGTCTTCAGCTCTCAAGGCCAAGGGAGTCGTGACCAAGAAAGGCAATTTCCACCATTGTCAAAAGCCAAGACATTGGAAAAGGAATTGTCCTCTCTATTTGGAAGAACAAAAGAAGAAGGAGGCAACAGATGTCTCTACTTAAAGGTGTCCTGAAAGTAAACTTGTAACACTTTTGAGGTATATGATACCAAGATGTAAAGTGTAAAACACTCAATAAATGGGGCAAATGTTGTCGCCATATATAGGAGTACTTTAGTTTATTTTCAGCCTAAAAGGCATGTAATACAGTTATGAACTGCTATTTCATATTTGCCAATAGATAGAAACACTTTATTTTTGCATATTTTATGACAATGATGGCAATCAATAAAGAGATGTTTCAATTTATAAAGATATGATCTTTGTGGAAATGCCTTGTTTATCTTGTGGTATTTGATATGCATAAGATAAAATGATACCTAAAAGTTATAGATAACTCAAACAATCAAATTAGCATCAATCATGAGAAATTCATTTCTAGTTTCCATATGATGGATAAATCTAGACTCTTTTGGTTAGAGAACCAATAAGAGACATGAATATCTTGGACATGATTAATGAATCTTCACTAATGGTAGTGGGAGAATGATTGTCCTATAAGGTATAATGCATGTGATGTATTTACATACCTATTGGAGCAAATGTTGATACTTCAAATGGTGTTTAGAGAAATACCAATATGAATATCTTGAAGTGTTCAAGATTATCATAGATGAAGTATGAATTTGGTAAAGTGTTAATTCTTGATGAGATCAATGAATGAAATACTTGGACTAAATGTTTGAGATCCTTATGAGTGATTATGATAGTGTATCATAGTGAACTCATGATTAAGGCATGGTGATGTCTAAATCAAGAAGGAATCATACTCTAAGGAGTTAGAGAATGATTATCAAATAACTGAATTCTTCTTAATAAAAGAATACCCCACACTAATAAAGGACATTGAGAATCACAAGGAGTTGTGAGTTCTTATATCCTTGATAGATACACCTCAATTATCTATGTGATGAGTTGTTCATGTGATGAGTCAACTATCTAGATGAATATGAGGAATCGAATCTTGAGTTATGGTTTATGACCATTACATCCTAAATGACATACATGTGAACCATAAGGTATGACCTTGATGCTAGCACCTATTGGAATAAAATCCATAAGTGCGGATAAGTCTTAAGTGTTAAGACACATGGATAACATTTTGAGAAGGATGATGCTTGTTGATTGCAACTTAATGACTAAGACATTTGGCATATGGATACTAAAACCGCATTCCTATGAGGAATAAAACAAGGATGTGTACGTGACACAACCCATAAGGTTTATGAATCCACTAATGCCAATGAAGTCTATAAGTTACAATGGACTAATCAATGTGATTGATTGAGTACAAGAAACTCAAAATTGGATCTTTACTTTGATGATATAGTCAAAGGGTTTGACTGATATGTCAAAGATAAAGAAGGATCTGTGATTTAGTGGGAGCGTGTACACATTCCACATGTTGATGTGATATGGAAATGTTCTAGAATGGAAATCCAAAAGTGGAAATTGTCTTTAAGGAAGATAGAGATGTTTCCTATGTGATAGGAATAGAGATCTATAGAGATAGTTCTTGAAAACCTCTTGACCTGAAATGAGAAAGCATACATTGGCAATCTGTACTGAAGGGTTCAGTATGCACAGATTCAGTGGGAGAAAACTTGTCCATGTTACATGGAGTTAGTATCCCAAGGCCAAGTGTCTAATTCTTATGAAGAATGGGAACACTAATAATAGATATGGATCTATCATGTATGTAATCATCCCATTATCTTGCATGTATCAACATGGCAAGAACAAAATGCATTCATCATCTTGTATGTAGGACATGGAAATATGGTGTGCTCATCCTGATAACTCATATGTGGGACATAACGAGTGGATGTCTGTCTACTTCCAGTAAGGGTTACTGGAAACCATAAGAACTTGATAAGTACTTGAGAAGTACTAGTTCTATGGAGATAAGGAAGAGTTCAATGTAAAGAGTTACATTGATGCGAACTTCCGAAAGGACAGAAAATTAATTGCAAAATATATATAGGATATATAAAAGTGAAAGTTTGTTGATAATTGGAAGTGTTCCAATAAAACCATTTAAAAGTGAAATGACGAGTATCCGTGTGTTAGAGAACATCAGTGGATACTATATGGATCTAGAAGTTCATGAGATGAACTTATAGATATTCTGGTCATTGATGACAAGTATGGAATCCTTGATCATGCAATGTGGCTAAAGGTCAGCAAAGGAATACTGGATCACATATTATGGCAACTCCATCTCATACGTGTGATGTACAGTGAAGAGATGTGAGACATGCAATTAATACTAACTTTGGCAAGGTGTTGTGATAACTCACTATGTTGGCACAAGAGCATAGTAACATGTGGGACATGTTTGAAGATCACTATGAATATGATTTAAGGGTGATTGGCTCGCAGTGCAAGTGGGAGTCTTTTGGTATGTATGCCCTGAGAGCCAATCATGGGATGATTGGTGGGATACATTAAGATTGATTTGATAAACATCAAACGCAAGCTTCCAATTCTTTCTGGTTCAGTCATATGCGATAGTAATAGAACAGATTGAATGTATAGAGAATGACAATACTCAATGACGCATGCCTTCAGGTTCAGGACCTGAACGATGAGATCATACAGATGCTAAGAGTTTGTACATTCTTGTTATGTACCTAGTCGGATGTCATTGTGGAAGGTAGATAGACAGCAATGACACACAAGGATAGATTGTGGTGTTGGTTGATGACAGAATCTCATTAGTCATGATATAGAGATATCAAACCAAACACCTAGGTACTTGTTAGAGAACAAGTGTACCAGACAGACCCACCGTGAGTTTGACACATGGAACCATGACATGGTAGTCATAGTTAGTACTCACAGTGATGGTGGTGAGTGTGATTCTTTGACCTGAAATCACTACACTCAACACATGTCGTTGGGCACACTTTGACATCATCAAACGCAGTCCTGAAACATGGGTTGTTATAAAGGTGATGTTTGGGTGGCTTTGACACATGGGGCTTTTGAGGGGTGAGTGATAGATATGGGATTTGTCCCTCCTGAGGGAGTATGATATCCAAGGCTACTTGATGAGTAGGATTGAAATAGGCGTGGACATACATGTGTGAATCAATATGTGATATTGATGTCATACATATCTCTTCCAATCTACTCTGAGATCAAGAAAGTGAATGAATGTTGATAGGATGACTGTTCCATGCCTCAAGTTCATTCAGGAAATCAGTGACAAATGAATTATACATTCGCTGTAACACCATTCACGGATTGTAGGATTGAAAGTTGTTCTCCAACTTTCTACTTTCACTTGGGTAGCACTGATGTGTGACTAGGCACTGCTCTTTGCTTGTGAAGTCATAAGTGTTATGGACTTTCACTGCCAACGTGAAAAGGACCTGCAGGGTCACACACATAGGATTTAACCTGGAAGAGGAGTTTTGTCCACAAACAATGTTTAGATTGATTACTAAAGGAGTTTAGTAGTTCGATTAAAACTCAATCAATTGATAGCTCAATATCATAATGTTCAAGGTGTTGGACACATTGATTGGAGTATCGGATTGATTGAAACCGCAATTGACTGATTCTGCACAATCTGCACTCCCAACCGATCGGCTCATGTGATGAACCGATCGACTGAGCTTGGTGAACCGGTCAGCTCAAGGGTTGATTCGATCGGCTCATGGTCATGGTGAAATGATTGCTTTAAGTGTTGAAACGATCGATTCAACTGGTGCAACCGAGCAAGTTGGGAAAGTAGGATTGGTGAGAATTTTCCTTTGGTTTCACTTTCCCAATTTTATTGGGAAATAGGATTGGTATTCGATACCAATTAGAAACAAAAGAAGGAAAGTCAATCGGGAACTAATCAGGACCACGAACCGACCGGTTCAGAAGTGAACCAATCGGCTCATGGGTCCCAACCGATCGGTTGACGTGTCAACCGACCGGCTCAGGTACCCAACCGACCATTTCAGTTGTGAAACGATCAGTTCAAGTTGTGAGTTGGTTGTTTTTGTGGAAAATATCGAACCCTTCTACTCCTGCTTTTAGTCCCGCATTGCCCGGGATGGAGAACCCTGTCCCATGACCCTCCTATATATATAGGGGTATTGGGGGCATCTCAAAGTACAACTCAGTGCAAACCAGTTGCTCTGCAAAGTTGTCATTTTCTCTGGTTTTGGTAACCAAGAGAGAGCCCGAGCAAGTGCTACCCGATAAGGGAGGCACAGCAAGGGAAAGACAACTGCAGTTGTGACTGGTGGTAGGAGAGTGTGTTGGCAACTAGTACGCTGACTGGAGGGTGCGACTCCTTCCAATTCCTTGTGGGACAAGGAGATTGGAGTTTCAGGTGGTCCGTGTGGACTACTTTAGAGGCGGGAAGTTTCTGTCGCTTAGGAGGACAACTGTCAATCCTGACAGTCCCGGTGAGACCAGGAGTCGTCAGTCCCAGTCCGACCAGGAGCTGCACAGACACCGTCCAAGATTGGAGGTGAAGACCACGCAAGGCACGAGGTATTGTCACTGAGAAAGCCTCGGGACAAGGTATGATTCCACAAACCATCCTTTCCTATTGTATAAACGTTGACGCGTTTCCTTGTTCCGGGTTTGGGGGAGAAAAATTTTGTTTCCGCTGCCTTCTCTGCCTCCCCTAAAACCCAATAAAAATAACATAAAATTGGGAGAACCTAAATGCAAACTAGTTCTAAGATAAAATGATGGAGATGAATGCAAAAATCCACTGAAAAATGTGAGTAAAAGTAAGATGAATATGCGCGAAAAATGTGACTAAAACTAGGATGAATATACATTCATAAAAGTTATAACCTAGATCTAGAAAAGGAATTTTATGAATTTATCATGCATATTCTAATTTTTTAATACTAATGAAAGTCCATGCTATCAATCATATCTCAATACAATAGTGCTTGAATTTATGTATATTTCATCATATTTTCTCATCTTTTCCACTATTATTTCTCCACTCTACTTTATTGGATAGATTTATCTATGCTCATAGGTAGACTTATCTCTTCTCTATTTAAAATTTTCTCCTTTTATTCTTCTTTATCCTAGTTGGAGCTAGTGCATACAAGGGTGGAGATTTAGATCTTGAAACATAGAGTTTTTGGATTAGGGTTTTCAGCTCCTACCTATGGGAGACTTATTCCCCTAAAGAAAAGGACTTAGCTTGTATTTTATAATTATTGAGTTGTAATTCTTACATATAAAATCCAAACTACTAACTACAACAAAAACAGCAAAAAATGGAACTTTAAAGGTGGTTTCTACTAAAAATATAGTAACTTTGGGATTATCTACTATTGTAATATACCTTACCTTTCTTTAATTAAAAAGGAATTGTTTCATTGTCATGTTGTTAAAAATATATCATGCAAAATCTATTTTTTCTATCCTCTAGTATATTGTTCTCTCTCATCAAGTGGCCTCTTACTCAACTTAATTTCAATTCCATAGTTGGAATGTTATTTTACTCTAATATGGTCATATCTATGATCAATTTTACAATCTATGTCATCAATATACATATTGAGCTAAGTGTCATGCTTTAATGAGTCACCATCTTGAAACTAAAATTAAACCTCATCATTTTGATTCTCTATATCTCCGATGTATGTATGTGGTATAGGGTTCCATTGTGAATCCAATGGTGCACAAATTGCCTCAACTGGACCTTTAGATCCCAACTTATGAGCACATGAACATAAGTAAGTGAAACTTGATTTACAATTGATTTAATTCATTCTCTACGAGACCCATCATGGGCTTGCGGCCCAACAACCACTGCTCTTTCTTGGGCTAAAACCTAATGTGGCTCTAATCGTATCTGTTGGCTTTTAAACTGAGGATCCAACAACTCCAGACTCTTCCTCTACCACCATATAGTAGGTTGATGCCATTGGTACTCAGATCAGCTATAGCTATACCAATCATACTTCTTCTTGTCAGCTTTAGCCAAGTAAAAGTTTCATAACGAAAAAACCTAATGTGGCTCTAATCTTATCTGTTGGCTTTTAAACTGAGGATCCAACAACTCCAGACTCTTCCTCTACCACCATATAGTAGGTTGATGCCATTCGTCTTTCTTGTCTCTGCTCTGAGAGATGATCAATGTACCTTGATAAGTTTTGTATCAGGGACTTGTTCTTTCAGGGGCACTATGTACCTCATGTTTTGGTTTTCAAGCAACAGATTTTTAGACCGACCAAAAAAAGTTTCATAACGACCCCTCCCCATGTTATCCCCTATTCAGGCGGACCGAGAGGGCAAGGGCCATTATCTTCAATACAGGATCAAGGTTTATCAGATAAACAAAAATAGTTAATAAATTTCATTAAATGGGAATGAATTTGTACAAGATTAAATCTGCCCAAAGGAATTACATAATATGGATTATTAAAGTTGTAACATGAAAAAAAACTAACTAAATCCTCCATAGATTACATTTCTTCTTGCTCATTTGGTTCCTTCTTCATGAGTGTCCACTTTCCATTATACTTGTAGAAATAATAGCAAATCATCCTAAAATGCTGAGAAATCAAAAATCAGTTAGTATAACAAGTTATATTGGTATGTGGGGGAAACAAAAGATTGCATCAAAGTGTAACAACATAATAACAACAATTATTGTTACGTAACCAAAATTATTATTTTCTTTATAACTTTTCAAAGAATTTTTACTCAACCTTCACGATGCCCTCTCTTAAGGGTTTGTCCCTGTAATGGACTTTATGCCACCTCTTAGTCTAGAGCTAGGTGCCATGTTGAACACCTCAAATTCTAGAGCTAGGTGCCATGTTGGTCTCCCCAATATGGGGCCTGACCTCATATGACTTTCCCAGTCTGGGGCCTGATCTGACCTTTCCAATCTGGGGTCTGGTCTTTAGTCATCACCATGACTTTTCATTTCTTTCCATTCTCAAACTTCCAGAGGTGGTATGTGGGGTTTGAGCAAGTTATAGGCATAATTTATGATACAACTTTATAGATTGTGGGAAATAAATAATCATGCAAGCATTTAAGCAATCCAGAATACTTTGGTAAAACACCGTGAAACTAATGTAGCTAGTCATAGGCGTAACCATATACCTTGATCAGGTGTGCTTCATGCCCAAGCAAGAGCAAACAGAAATAACCTAACAAGTAACTAAGAAATTATCCTGAAAGTTAAAGCATAACATCCATGTATCATTATTCTATCCAAATATCACTAAGACTAACTTGGGTCTCAAGTAAGGGTTTTGGGTTAGCTTAGGATTTCATTAGGGTTTGGCTTCCTAAACCCTAATTATCACTTTTCCTGCTCTTTTAGGTTACAAACCCTAATCTTAACATTATTTGTACTTTTAATCTCAAGGAAACCCTAATTTATCAAATTATGGGTTGTTAAGTTCAAATAAGTTCCATGTTGCTCTTTTTATCCATAAAAGATCAATCTTTTGTTATCAATATCATTTGGACACATTAGGATCATCAAAAGTTAAAACTTAGGGTTTTTATACATTATCCACATTAAAGTTGCTACCTTTAGGTATTTTTGAAGTAGAAGCAGATCTAGGCAGTGCACATATTTTTATTGAATTGCTCATATTTTTTGAGTAAAAATCATATATTAATTGTTAGATTTGGACTTCCCAAATATTTTCTAGAGTTTTTGAAAATTAAATCCATGTAGACCAACTAGGGCTCACCACATAGGCGGCCAACTAAAATTTTGATTGCACTGTTAGGAAGAGCCAAGCCAATTGAATTACGCAATGATGTCACCCATGCCAACATGGCTAGCCAAATAAAAAGGTGTGAAATAGCCAAAAGAATCTTCACATTACAACACAGGACGCAATGGCAGAAGCGTCTTTGCGTCAGGGGTTATCTTCAACCTCTATTCGTGAGTTGCATGCCTTGCATGAGTTAACTAGATAGTTGACTATTAGGTTTTTACTTCCCTAGCCATGGACAAAGTTGTTGTCATCTTCGGCCTACCCTGACGAACTGGTTGACAGCTTCAACAGGTGAGGACCAAGGGGATATTGCTCGGTAAGGTACATAGATGAGACGAGGGAGAAAATAAGGAAATAGGTAAAAATTGAAGGTACATAAATAGACTCTGGGTCACGTGGAGTCTTGTAGGTGAGTTTGCGATCACATAGGGGATTTTGATACTCCTTTTATAGGTGGGATTATAGACATTAGTCTACTGCTTTCGATGGTTTGGGAGAAACCCCTAGAGATCTTCAAACGAGATAAAACCTAGGATGGTTAGGTGCATTTATTACTCTCGAATTCAATAGAATCCTTTCCTAACCCGGTCGTCAATTGAAGAGAGAGATACATGGCAAACATTCATGCTGCTACATCTCTATTTCCTAATATGACCGAGGGTAGGGGATGAGTGTACCACCTTTGGATCTCAGATCTAATGGTTCATAGGTTGTGCACCAAAATAATAGGCTGAAAATGATAATTCTAATTGAAATCTAATTTGTGACATTTAATTTCATTCCAAGTTAGATCATACACTTTAGGGATTTTTTTAAATCCATAACTCTTATTTTATAAACCCTTTTAATCTCAAATTTTAAGGGAGAGACTTAAATGACTTTATCTAGATATGAGCAATGCTTGGGGCCAAGATTTGAAAAGGAAGGTCCTTTTTCTTAATATGCAAGTATTCTCTATGTAATACATATTTCAAACATTAAAACACATCTTCTTTCTCTTTCTTTATTTTCTATTATCTTTATTTTGACTATTCTTCTTATTAGAAACCATGTGTAAATGAAAACTAATTAATTATGTCCATCTATACTACTTATTAGAGAATTCTACTCAATTTTATCAAGTACACATAGTTATTATCTATTTTCCTTTGCTTTTTGTTTATCATGGGATTTTATTCTCTCCCTTTTCATTTTTATCCATTATTGGATTCATAATATAGTAGAAATCATGAAATCAATCATCCAAGGGAAAGTTTGCAACGAAAACCATTATTTAATATGTCCCTCTTATTAAAAGCACTACAATTAAATTAAGAACAATAAAAGTGAAATTGAGGTTATAACATCATTCCCCACTTATAGGAATTTTGTCCTCAAAATTTGACAAATCATACAAACAATTCAGGATAAGACTGTTTCCTGTCTATCTATAGCTCTCATGTGGTTTCATCCTCTCCATGGTGCTTCCAGAGAACCTTTACCATTTCTATCTTTTTATTCCTGAGCTCTTTCACCTTGGTATCCACTACCCTCATAGGTGACTCAAGCTATGTCAGCCTCCCTTAGAGTTCAATAGGTTCAATGCTTAGTACATGGATCATATCCTTCACATAGCGCTTTAGAATGGACACATGGAAAACAACATGCATCATACTATATTGAGGGCGTAACACTAAACAATAAGTGGCTTCACCAATCCATTCTAGGATCTTAAATGAACCCATGTATTGAGGACTTAGCTTTCCTTTATTCTTATCTATAGTTCATAGGGGTCATATTTTTAGAAACACTTGTTCACCCGTAGTGAAGTGCAAGTCAGTCTGATTGGCATCAACATATGACTTCTGTCAATATTGGGCTCTCTTTAGCCTTTTCTTGATCAAAGAGACTTTATCAACATACAACTGTAGTTCTTCTGACCTCAATAAGGGTTTGTCACTGACATCATCCCAGTGAAGTGATGAGTGACACGTCCTCCCATAAAGATCTTTGTATGGAGGCATCCCGATATTGGCTTGGTAACTATTATTATAAGCAAACTCATCTAAGGGAAAGCATTGCTCCCATGATCCACCCTAATCAATCACACATGCTCTCAATGGATCTTCCAAAGTCTAGATCGTTCATTTTAATGACACATCAGTCTGGGGTGATAGGTTGTGTCGAATTTTAATCTTTTATCGAGTTCCTCATGCACTTGCTTCCACAACTTAGAAGTGAACTAAGGGTCACAGTCAGAAATAATTGAACACTAAATACCATACAGACGTATTATTTCTCTAATATATAGATCAGCTAAGTCTGACACCTTGACAATGATCTTTAATGCAAGGAAATGTGTTGACTTGATTAGGTGATCCACCACAACCCATATTGCATCATGACCTTTCCTTGTCTTAGGGAGACCCACCATAAAGTCCATAGTGATCTTCTCCCATTTCGACACTGAAATCTCAATGGATTATAGTAATCCATGGGGTCACTAGTGTTCATACTTCACTATCTGTCACGTTAGACAACTGGCCACATATGGTTTAATGTCCTTCTTCATTCCAGGCCACCAAAAGTATCGATGCAAGTCTTTAAACATCTTGGTGGTGTTGGGGTGTATCGTATACTTAGAACCATGAGCTTCTTGAAAGATATGATTCTTTAAGGGTGAATACATAGGAACCCAAATATGACTCTTGTATAAAATTCTACCATCTACTCCCACTGAGAGATGTGTTTGAGGTTTCTCCAACACAACTTTCATCTTGTCTAGCTCTAGGCTAGCTAACTGGGCAACTACTAACTTGGTCAATAGGTCTGGTTTTATTTAATTGTTAGCCACATAGATCCATACTTCTAATGGCTATGGAATCCACCTAGCAAACTCTTCTAGTTCTCTCCACTGGGTGGATAAGATAGGTACACACTTGAGCTATTTCTGACTAAGCACGTCTGTTACTACGTTAGCTTTTCTAGGGTGTTAGGTGATGGTGAAATCATAGTCTTTCATATACTTCATCCATCATATTTGTCTGAGGTTTAGGTCCCTCTAAGTCAGGAGGTACTTCAAGGTTTTATGGTCTGTGAAGATTTCAAAGGTAGCTCCATATAGGTATTGTCTCTAGATCTTTAGGGCATGAATAATTGAAGCCAATTCTAAATCATGTGTTGGGTAGTTCACTTCATTCAGATTGAGTTGTCTAGAGGCATAAGCAACAACATGTATATTTTTCTCTAACATGCATTTGAGCCCCATCTTTGATGCATCGGTGAAGATCATAAAACCTTCATTTCCTGATGGTAGAGTCAACACGGGAGTTGTGGTCAACTTCCTTTTGGGTGAGTTTCATGAGGGGAAGAGTGGTCTTTGAGAAATCCTTAATGAAGAGAAGATAATAATTGGAGAACCCAATGAATCTATAAATCTTGGAAGGATTCTTTGATGTTGGCCAATCATGCATGACTGACACTTTAGTAGGATCCATTAAGATTGTTCCTGCATATATAATGCATCTAAGGAACACGACACGGTCTATCTAAAACTCATAGTTTAAGAATTTTCCGAAGAACTTCTACTTTCTCAGGATATCAAGGACTCTAACAAGGTGGTCACGACGTTTCTCTAAGTCATCAGAGTAAACCAGAATGTCATCTATGAGCACGATGATAAAAAAGTCTCAGGAAGGTTGGAACACATTCTTCATGAGATTCATAAACACATTCGGGGCATTAGACAACCCAAATGGCATGACTACAAACTCATAATGGTCATAGCATGTTTGAAAAGTAGCTTTTGGGATATCCTCACTCTTGACTCACAATTGATGATACTCAGATCAGATGTCAATCTTTGAAATGACTCAGGCCGACTTGAGTTGGTCAAACAGGTCATCTATACGGGTAAAGGATGTATATTGTATAATTGATCTTAATTGGTTTCGTAGACCTAGTGAACCATACGATGATGTTACTATGAGTCCTCCATCCTTAACTAAAGAGCTTAGCCCTAAACTCTCCAACAATGTGGTTCTTGATGATAGCCTGATTCTTCATTCTATAGTCTATGCTCATATGGAGCGATCCATCCCTCTTCTTTACCAAGAGGATTGGTTCTCCCCATGTAGAAGTGTTAGGTAGGATGAAGCCTTTGTCTATCCATTCCTGTAGTTGATTTTTAACTCAAACAACTTAGCAGGGGTCGCCCTATAACGTTTTCTAGAAATAAGGTTTGCCTTGGCAGCTAACTCTATAGAAAAGTCCACCTCTCTCTAAGGAGGTATCCCATGAAAATCATTCAAGAACACATCTTCATAGTCCATGACTACTTCTATCTCCTCTAAAGGCTGCACCTAGGGCTCCGGCTTGGAAACTACTGCTAGAAATTCCTGACAACTTTGTCTATCATCTGCTCTGCCTTCAAGGTTGACACATACAGGCTAATGGTAGCATCCTTTCTACCTCTAATGGTGAATGGTGGGTGACCCGGTCTCTCTATTCTTATTTTCTTTTCCCTACAATCTATCTTTTCCCTATAAGTATAGAGAAAATCCATACCAATTATCACATCAAAGATATTCATGTCAAGAAGAATAAATTATGTAGGGAGCTCATTATTCAGGTATTTAACAGGTGTAATTGGGGTTTTCAAGAGAGGTGTAAATATTCAACCACTCAGGGAATTGACATCCAAAAGATATCCTAAATCCTTGATATCCAAACAAAGAATAGTTGCAAGATTTCTCAAAAAAAAAGTATTAGAAGAACCAGAGGCAAATAGAACTTTTACATTATTCCCCGTGATCTCAAGCATGCCTACATTATTTTCATAATAGTCAAACTATTGCATTTCTTAACTAAAGATAGGAAAAAGAACTCTAAGAGTGATTACCTTCTATCAAATGGTTAACATTGGCTTGTGCCTCTTCATTGTCGATGGAGTAAACTCAGGTTTGCCTTCACTCTCTTGTAGGTGGGGCTACAACTAGTGCAACTACTGCTACTGGTGGTGTTGCTGCCATAGGCTGGGCTGCCATTGGGCCTGATCCTCTCAGGTCAAGAAGAGTATAGTTGGCCTCAAAATGCCCTTCTTGCTGGAAAAGAAAGCACACCTTTTTCTCAAAGTGGTACTTGTTTGGGTGCGAATTTCCACAATTACGACACCTTGGGTGGCGATTCTTATTGTAGGGTTTTCCCTTTTCTCTATGTCTCCCTTTGGTATGGTTGTGTCCTTTTCCTTTTCTATGTTTACTTCTTGGGCCAAAGGTACCTTCAGTGAATCCCAGGTACCCCTTTGGTGGGTTTGGTGCATGTATCACCATCTTCTCCATGTCTAGGGCAATGTTGTAGGCATCAGTGAAGTTTTTCGGACTACTCTCCATCACATGGGGTTAAATCGTAGGGTGCATGCATTCCACAAGATGATCCACCCACCTTTCCTTAGTCAGCATGTAACCAAACCGCTCCAATAGGCAAACCTTGCGAGTGAAGTCTTCCACAGACAGGTTGTCCTGAATGAGGAAGGTGAACTCCTTCTCTTTGTCTTTCTTGGCTAAGAAGGGTATGAATATGAGAGAGAAGATGGTTCTAAAGTCAATCTAGGCCATTGGGTCTTCATTCAAATCTTGGCCCATGATATGGTTCTCCCACCAGATCTTATTTGCTCCATCCAGAAGATGAGCGATGAAGGAGAATTTCTTATTCAGCTGTACTTCCAACATACGGAAGTCATTCTCCAATTCCAGGATCCAATCATCATCTTTGTCAACTACCTCAATCTTATCTTCTCCCTAAAAATTTTTAATATCCAACTTGATGAATTCCAGTATGGCGGCTCCTAGACAAGGGAGGACAAGCATAGGCTCACCATTCTCATCTTTGGCTATATCCTCGAGGTCCAGGGCAATGATGGCCTCAGTCAATTTCTTCTTTTATTCTATCTAGAGAGCATAGAGAATGTGGACCACTACTTGCTTGGTTGTGTGTCCAGGGCCATCAATATGGTTCTCTTTGGGCTTGACCTCATCTTCTGACATTGGTTCACCATTTGGGTCATTCTATGGGTTTAGGTTGCTGAAGGGAACAAGTTTAGGGTCAGGGCCTTCCTCAGAGACTCCTTCAGATCTTTCCTGCTTCTTGGATGACTCTTCCTCCATAGCCCTTCTTTTCTTCTCTAGGGACCTCCTCTTTCTGTGTGAGGGCCTACCCTATGAATGATCTTGGGGAGTATCATAGGGAATGGTGACAGTCTTGCTATAGGCCATGTTGATTCACATAAGCATATGATTAATCTCAATCTATGTTTTTAGAACATTGAAGGATCATAAATTATGTTTGTGACATCTTTTTTTTAGAGCAAATAGATTCAATCATTACCCAATACATACGTCATCTACATGCAGAGAGAAAACTCCAAAGGAACAAACAACAGTCAAGAACACATCTCTAAAACCACTACAGCTCATATTGGAATGAGAACATCACACTTCTGTATAGATATCTCTTCTATAAGGCTAACTTAAGCAGCTTTTCATGAGAGATGCCTTCAACTTGAGCATGATGCAGTGGCATAAGGGATAAATCAGACCAATATTCCAAAAAGAAGATGACTCTACCATCAATGTCGATTATTCGAGCAATAAAGAAACTGAGCAAAAATTGAGACCTACCTGAGATCTCTTCACTCTCACAACCAAAGAGACTACCAAACCCCTAAGGGACAAACAAGCACCGAAGAAATGGCGACTAACTGGCAGAGAACTACCTTGAAACTAAGAAACAATGAAAGCAGGAAGCAAAAAACTGAGAAGAAAAAACATGGTAAACAGGACATCCAGAAACGCCAGCCCCCCAGCAGATCCACGCCAAAAGCATCGTCGCGGCTGCCTCTACAACTCCACATAGTAGTTGTTGTGACAGAGATGTAGCCACCGCACAAAAGCAGCCACCCGTTGACCCTGAAGCCCAGATCTATGATTGAGGGGACCAGACCCGTCAACCAGAAATGGGCGAAGACGAAGGCGTTGGAGGAGAGAGCCAACCGACCGAAACCTAGGGATCATTTGATCTGCGGAGTGGAAAGGCACTGACGGAAGCCCAGGGGGAGAGGGTGGCTACGCACCGACATCCGACCTTATCCCCTGAGCTGCAAATGAGCACTCAAGAGCCCTATTTCACCTCTGTAATTGCCAGACTTGTCTCTGTACCCAACCTTTGGGTTATGTTTGTGACATCTTGGTTACATGGTTTTTATTGTTTTCTAGAGGATGCCATAACCCCAATTTCTCATAACCCTAGTACTCAGAATGGGATACAGAGACCAGTTATATGTACCTAGGGTTTAGTGAGTGAAGGGGGGTAAAGATATGATGAAAAATATGAGAAATCCAAGAGGTATGTTATTTTGAGTAAAGTCCTCTAACTTTGGCCAAGCCGGGAGCACAGGTGTGGGAGTCCTCGTAAGATGACTAGCAATGTAGAGGAAAATATTGCCAACCCTCGGATTGTGGTCCTTGCTAGACCATAATCTTTAGAAAACAGTCTAATAATTCCCTTTGGGCTCTACAAAATTCTTAAAATTTAATAATTATTAGAGGTAAAATACTAAACTGACTCTAATACCAAATATAAAACCCCCCTCCCCCTGCTATCCCCTATTTAGGTGGATTGAGAGGGCAAGGGCATTACCTTCAATACATGATCGATGTTTATTAAATAACCAGACATAATTAAAAAAAATTCACCAAATAGGAATGAGTTTGTACAAGATTAACTTGTGACAAAGGAATTACATAATATGGATTTCTACAATTTGAACATGAAAAAAAACTAACAAAATCCTCCGGAGATTACACTTCTTATTTTTGTTGGGTGCCATCTTCATGAGTGTCCACCTTCCATTATACTTGTAGAAATAATAGCAGATTATCCTAAAATACCAATTAAATCAAAACTCGATCAGTATAACAAGTTATATTGGTATGTGGGGAAAATAAAAGATTGAATCTAAGTGTAACAACATAATCACTACAATTGTTGTTATAGAATCAAAATTATAATTTTCTTCACAACTTATCAACCCATTTTTACTCAACCTCTAGGGTATCCTCTCTTAGGAGTTTGTCCCTACAATTGCCTATAGGCCACCTCTCAATCTAGAGCTAGGTGCCATGTTGGCCACCTCTCAATCTAGATCTAGGTGCCATGTTGATCTTCCTAATCTAGGTCTTGACCTCGTATGACCTTCCCAATCTAGGGCTTGGTCTTTAGTCATCACCATGACTTTTCATTTCTTTCCATACTCAAACTTCCAGAGGTGGTATGCGAGGTTTTGGCAAGTCATAAGCATAAATTGTGATAGTTGTAGTGACTTTATAGATTGCAAGAAAGAAATAAACATGCAAGCATTTAATTTAAAGAAATCTATCAAACTTCGGCAAAACATAATGAAACTAATGCAGTTAGTCATAGGAATGACCACATTCCTTGATCAGGTGTACTTGATGTCCAAGCAAGTTCAATTAGGAATAACCAAACAAGTAACCAAGCAGTTATCCTGAACGTTAAAGCATAACACCCATGTGTCATTATTCTATCCAAATTTATCACTAAGACTGACTTGTCTCTCAAGTAAGGGTTTTGGGTCAACTTAGGGTTTCATTAGGGATTTGGATTTCTAAGCCCTAATTATCACTTTTCATCTTTTTTAGGTTACAAACTATAATCTTAACATTAATTGCACTTTTAATCTCAAGAAAACCCTAATTAGTCAAATTATGGGTTGTTAAGCTCACAGAAGTTTCAAGTTCCTCTTTTTATCCATAAAAGATCAATATTTTATATTAATAGCAATTGGTCACATTACGATCATCAAAACTTGAAACTTAGGGTTCTTATACATTATCACATTAAAGGTGATACCTTTAGGTATTTTTTGAACTAGAAGAAGATGTAGGTAGTGCACATATTTTTATTGAATTACTCATATTTTTCTGAGTAAAAATCATATATTAATTATTATATTTGGACTTACCAATTATTTTCTAGAGTTTTTGAAAATTAAATCCATGTGGACCAACCAGGGCTCACCATATAGACGTCCAAGTGGGATTTCAATTTCACTATTGGTTTGGGCCAAGCCAATCGGCTTACACCATGACGGAACCAGGGCCAATGTGGCTAGTGGAAGTTAAAGGTGTGAAAAGGAAAATACAACCCTCACCTTATAACAAAGGACGTGGGGCAGAAGTGTTTTTGTGTTTGAGGTTGTCTTCAACCTTTTTTCACGAGATGCAAGCCTTGTGCGAGTCAACTGGATGGTTGACTCTAAGTTTTTGGCTTCCCCGGCCACTGACAAAGTCATTGTTGTGCTAAGTCTTGCGAGCGAGTTTGCAAAGGGGAGTTTGCTACTCCTTCTATAGGTGGGATATAGGGGTTAGTCTATTGCTTCAGATGGTTTGGGTGAAACCCATAGAGATATCCAAACTAGGTGAAACCTAAGATGGTTTGATGAGTTTCTCACTCTAGAATTTGATGGAATCCTTTCCTAATTCGATCACTCATTGACGAGGGAGATACGAGGCAAAGATTCAATGCTTCTACCTCTCTATTTCCTAAATTGACCGAGGGTAGGTGATGAGTGCACTAATGTTGGATCTCAGATCTAATGGTCCACAGGCTGTGTGCCAAAATAATAGGCCGAAAATGATAATTCTAATTGGATTCTAATTCGTGGCATTTAATGTCATTCCAAGTTAGATCATACACTTTATGGATTTTTGTAAAATTCATAACTCTTATTCTATAAACCCTTTTAGTCTCAAATTTTAAGGGAAAGTATTAAATTACTTTATCTAGATGTGACAAAAGATTGGGACCAAAATTTGAAAGAAATATGCATTTTCTTAACATGAAAGTATTCCCTTTATAAGACATATTTCAAGCATTTAAACATATCTTTTTCTCTTTATTTCTTCTCTATTATCTTTATTTTGACTATTCTTCTTATTAAAAACCATGTACAAATGAAAACTAATTAATAGTGGCCATATATAGCACTTTCTATAGAATTCTACATAGTTCTCTCAAGTAAACATAGTTATTATCTATTTTCCTTTGCTTTTGGCTTATTATGGGATTTTCTTCTCTACCTCTTCCCTTTTATCCATTATTGGATTAATAATATAATATAAATCACAAAATCAATCATCCAATGGAAAATTTGCAAAGAAAACCATTCTTTAAAAGAAATGCACACAAATTTCTAGTATGTCCCTTTTATTCAAAGCATTGTAATTCAATTAAGAACAATACAAGTGAAACTGAGGTTATAACAAGTTCACACTCTCCTCATTTCTTATTTCCCTTGATTTTCCCCAATTTTCCCTCTTGTTCATGCCCTAAGTCATGCCCTTGATCTTCTTCTACTTCAGGCAAGAGCCTTGGCATCCTCCCCGTTGGCCTTTTTTCAGGTTTCCTTATCTAGCCTTTTGTGGATCACTCCTTTATGACCACCAACTTCAAGCTTCTGATAGGGATCAAATGTTCATTTTCCAAGCCTTGACAATTCATTTATCTTACTCTTTGGATCTTCTCTGGTGAGTAGTTCTCCACCCCCCGCCGCAACAGGTCTAGTGATGTGCCCAATTAGGAGAGCAACATAAGACCATGTGGGCATGGGCCAGCATACTCCAGGGACTGAGGCCCATTTACAACCTGGGTCCAAGCTTCCCACCCATGAGCATGCCCTGTAAGCCACAAGATCCTAGTTCCACGGTCCTTGCCAACCTCCAAATGATACGATAACAATATATCAACCTTTTTTAAAATTTTTGATGTAAATATTATAAAAATCATAACTTCTTACGCCCATGCACAAACCTAATGGAATTATATATAATTTCAGATTGTATCAAAAAGACATAGAACTTGGGTATGGTTTTAGACTCTAAAACCTCTTCTAATCTTCCTGTTTTGTGAAAAAGATGAACTTTAACTATTTTGACCATATTTGAGGTATGTTGATGATAAAAGTTGAACCTTTATCACTCAATCTTCCTACTACTCATCAAATCTATATCCCTTTTGTAATTTTGAAATTAATACAATCATTAAGCAACATTCTTGAACTGGTTTCACCTTTATGTACATATTTGACTAATGTTGAGACTTTGATGTTGTACCTTGCCTTAAATTGCTAAGCATGTCCCATAATTATATACAATGTTGGTTTAACTTCTAAATTAGTGTCTTGTACCTCTCCATGACACAATATTGCCTCATGTACCATTTTTCTCTTGCCTTGTCATCTATATATTTTTATGCATGTATGGGGCTCCATGTGATTATACTTGTTATACCTTGATTTGATTGATAACTTTGACCTCCTTGATGCATAAAACTGATTATAGCTCGAAATTAAGTATATTTATTATTAGATGTGACCTTGTGGCTAGGGCCAACACATTTTGAGATGTAATGGTATATGCAAACCTATTTCACCCATTCTAAGATCTTACATGACATATGTGACTTTAATTTGCTCTTGTTCTCTATTCCTCGAAGTGGGTTTCAATATTTTTGTCTTATCCTCTCAAATCAGGGATTACTCCCATGATATCATTTTTTGATGTGTATGTCCCACTTAGGTCATATGATGGACCCATAATAAATTGAGTCTTATATGTTGTGTATTGAATGTATATCAGCATGTTGATACCTAATGTTGGTTATATGATGCTTTGACTCTGGGGAACATCCACCTAATATTGATATGTCCTTCTTATGTCCTAATATTGCTAATTTGAACCATATTTAATGATTATTCCCCACATCTACATGAATCTTCACCTTGTTGCTCTCTTATGATCTTTTGACCCTAAAATGTGCATACATGACACAAACCTTGAAATAATTATATAAAATGAATGGAAGCTCAGAATGACATTAAACTTGAACCCCACCATAATGGACTCAAAATCAATATAAGATCATCAAACATGTAATTAGACAACTTCAAACCTAACTTGACCTAAACCCTAAAATGGATTTAGTTAGGGTTAATAATGAGAATCTAATACATGCATGTAGTCTTGGATTGGGGTTTATGAATCTATAAATTAAGTATGGTCTTTAAATAGTTATATGATTATGGATTTATTGCTTGAAGTTTGATATGTATGTATGCCTATTTACTTGCTCAAATATGACCGTGTAGTATTGTAGGATTGTACATTGATGCTTTGTCTTGTCATTTTTATGAAACACACATATATGTAAAACTCTACTATAGAAATTAAAAAAGGGTTTTGCTCTATGACTTTGGGTCATTGAGGTCTCTCACATGGGTTTTGCTCAATGACTTTGGCCATTGAGGCCTCTCATTTACAAGCATGGTTAGATAATCTTCAACATAAAGGCCTTATGATACATGAAATTTTTGGTGTAAATTGAGTAAAATTACATAATACATGGGCTCTTGTTTTCCTTAGCACTTAACTTGTTCATTTACTTATGCAATATTTTCAAATTATGTAAATCTTATACATATGTATCATATTGTCTTGTACTCAACCCCTCGTGTGTTGGCCCACTTGTTTCATGTATGTAGGTTCATAGGTGGCTAAAGAGTTTCTGGCTTGGTGAGCTATGTTCAGGTGTACTTGTTGTAAGATCCTAGATAGCATACATGAGCATACTTGTATAGATGCACTCTCCATCTATAATTGTAATCTTGTAATAAAGAAAATTACTATTATTACACTTGGCTATTGTTGAGATTATTTTGGTGCCTTTATTTGGTTATTCATTCTTGTATGTTAATCTTTTATGCTTCTACACTTGTGATTTAATAATTTCATGCTAGGGAAGGATGCCATATCCTATTACCATTGACTTTGTAGTTATTTAGAGTTAGGATTTAGGTAAATACCAAAAGGAGTAATCCCTTATGTAGTCCCTAAAACTTTTCTTTTCTCCTCCTTTCGTAATGTAACATGGTATGTAGGTTCAAGATAATGAGAAAAGGGAGATCCTTTTATAATCATAGACATATGAACCAAGATTGTTCTTAGGGTAGGTGCACAAGTGTACACCATGTTCTTGTTAGTTTTCTAGGTGTCATGGTACTATACTCCCTAACGAGTGTGGTAACTCATTTTGTTTTTGGTCTTAAATAGAATAGATTACGGTGGTTTCCATCACATGTTTTAACATTGGAGAAATCATATTTCAAGTATTAGTATATGAACATATGTAAAATGTTACCACATGCAAAAAGGCAATCAGTGTCCATGCAATCTAACAGAAAGAGATGTAACATCAAACTAGATGAAAGTGCTTACAAGATAGTTGTAGTCTCTAAATTTTTCTAGAGCCATAGTAAAGGTTAGGCTAGTAAGTATCCTAAATGATCTATGTTAATGATGATGATGATGGTGGTGGTGGTGGTGGTGATGATCGTGATGTAGATATTGATGTTTATGTTTATCATATGAGATGTGTTTGACCATGAAACCCTAGCTAAACCTAGAACCTTGTATGGTACATGTGACTTGGTTGATGTACTAAACATATCTAGAGGGTTGACATGCTTGCTTGTGCCAAGTCTTATTTAAATTTAAATATGGATAGTGAGATTTAGTTTGAGGCTAACATGGGCCTCAATCTCTTTGCAAAGGAGGACCTCTAGCATGGGACATACAATAAGGGTGATGTATCGATAAAAGTTGACTCAATACAGGATAAGGTCAGAGTACCTAACCTCCAAAATATATGTGAAATGTTGAAAAACATGAATGGTGAATTACATAATAACAATTATGTAGCTAGACTACTTCTAAGTATATGATCTAACTCACCTAGTATGTGGTTCCCTTGAAAATGTTGAACCCTAGATTTCCTATGAAAATATGTAACCTTGAGAAACAAGAATTTGATATATATATATATATATATATATATATGTTTTCCATCTAGGTGAGGGAGATGTCTCAAACCCTAAGATTATGTATATGATGTGTGATATCCATGATGAGTCTCATAATCAGGTTATTGGATGTATGTAAAGTAATCTATTAGTTTCCCCTATTTTTGAAAGTTGGGTAGAAATTTTGTTATGGGTAGATGGTTGTGGTTGGAATGTCTTGTTGGACATAGGTATGTCTTAGTGTAAGAGACTTGAGCTTGTAGAGCCCTTTTGAAATACAAGTGTGATAATTATGAAACCTCGATGTTGAATGATAATGTTGTTCCTCTAGATAATAAATGATGTAAAAATAACTCACTTGTGTTAAAGGCTTGATATGTGTATGATAAGTCATTTTCATAAGATACACCTAATATGAAATGACACCATAAATGAAATATGTAGATTTGAAATCACAAACATGATATGATAATGTCATGAGATCTTAGCTTGAATGATCATGAATAGAATGCTTAATATTAGACCCATGATGGAAAGAAATGAACATAATTTATTAGAGTTGGTAGAATTTTGGAGGAAAGCTAAACCATGCATGAGATCTAGTATAATGTTGAAATACACATTCAATGATAATCTCATTTGAAAGTCATAATGAAGAAGATGTTCATTTGAGAAATTGATAATATAGATTTAGATGACACACCATAAGGTTGTATGGATATATGAATAAAACCCTAGTTTGGTAGGGATAAGTGATATGAACCCTAAGATTTGAAAGTTGTCAAGCTTTGACAATAAGCTAAATAATGCTTAAATCCACTAATGGGTATGAGTATACACTGGATGATAAAAACTATGTGTTCACCGCATGATGGGGGATACCTTGACACATATGGGTTGGTTAAATAAATGTGATGAATGTTGACTTTGATTTTGAGTGTTGATTTGGGACTAATTTTGATGATGAAATTTCTTTTAAGGAAGGAAGAAAGTGACACCTTGACTTTTCACTTTCCTATACTACACACTTTCCTCTCATCAAATGGCCTATTACTCAACATAATGTCTATTCCATACTTGGGCTGTTATTATACTCCAATATGGTCACATCAATCATCAATTTTATAGTGTGTGACATTATTTTACATATTTGAAGTAAGTGTCACAATTAAATGAGCCACCATCTTGCAACTTAAATTAAACTTCATCAGTGTGATTGTCCTCCTCTCAAATGTAATCCTTATCTTGGTGAGGTTCAATTGTGAATCCAACAACGTAAAAATAGCCTCAATGAACCTTTAGAACCCAAGTTATGAGCACATAAATATGGGTCGATTAACTTAATTCACAATTCATTTAATAAATTCAAATCCTTAATGGGCCCAATCATGAGTGCGTCACCCAACAACCACAACCCTACAAACCCTAATACAGATCTAATCTCAATTGTTGGTTTTTGGATCAGGAATCTGATTGATCCTGACCATCCTCTACATCTATATGGTAGGATGGAGCCATTGCCATTGATCTCACCGTAGCTCCACTAATTGGACTTCTTATCACATCTTCTACCAAATAAGACATTCCACTCTCCTCAATTCTTCTTTTCATTACTTTTACTGTCTATAAACCCTCTTGTTCACGCACTAAGTCATGCACTTATTCTTCTTATTCTTTGGTAAATAGCCATGGCAATGACCTCCTTGGCCTTATCTTTTTGTACCACTTTTCACCCCCTTTCTCCCTGTGGATTGACCCTTATCTTGCCTCTTGCCAATACTATAACAAGAACCCATGTTCTTACGACTAAATTGTGTTAGTCTAAGTGAGTGTGATAGTGTAGGTCCTTACAAATATTGAAAGAACCTAGGGTGTGTAAAATGCACGAGACATACATGATCAATCCATTATATTATCACAGAGAAAATGAGAATTGAATCAGGTATTTAGATATTAATATTTAGAGAATAGGGTTTAGAGATTAGGGTTTTTTGTTTAGGGTTTAGGGTTTAGGCTTTATAGATCAGGGTATAGGGGATAAAAATTAGGGTCTACGGTTTTGTAGTGAATGTGTACAACCTATCTGATTCTTGAACACCAAATCTCACCAGTGAGTGTATATTGAGTATTTAATTTTCAAAAATATCTTGACAACATTTCAACCACAGTTCTCCAAGTACACAAATGTAGATGGGCACATACGCACCTACATGTCTACTTAGAGAACAAATGAGAAAGTACTAACAAAACATCTTGAGAACCAAATGCACGTTATACACATACATCCTAAGTGAGATTGTGTTCAAGTACAATATGAATTAATAGATTATCTTAGGTTTACTCCTAATGAGTAAATCTTAGAAAGGTTTCTAAGACAACACCATGATTTAGAAATTAGGGTTTACATATTAAGGTCGATCTCTATGCCACACATTTGTTGGTCATTTACTGGAATTTATATCATCATTAATATGATTGGGGGTTGGTATCATAAATAATTCTAGACATATATAATTTACATACCAAATATGCATGATGATACCAAATATAAATTTGAAAGTTTATATGAAAATTTCTATACAAACCAAACAGACAACTACACATGTATTTTAAAAATTATAGCTGAACAAACCAAACAAACAAACAAACAAAAAATTATAGATAAGAAAATTTAGAAGAAAAAAAAAGAAAGCACACCTTAAGTAGCAGTAGAAGAAGAGATGGCAGAAACAAGCACCTCAAGTAGCAACAATGGTGGTGGAAACTTGAGCAACAATGACAGTAGCGGCTCGAGCACCAGGAGCAGTAGTGAAGGAGGTGCTTACATCGATAGCGATGAAGGAAGAAGAGTAGAGACAAATGCATTCAATCTAGTAGTAGAATAGGAGGAAGAAGAGGATAGGCTAAGACAATGGCAAGAGCGGTGATAAGGCAATAGTGGTGGCAGTGATGAGACAATACTAGTGTCAGTAGAGAGAAGCAACAACAACTGACCAGATTGCCAAAACATGATGAAATCACGTAATGAAACAAAGAATGGGGGAAATCAAGTTTCTCCAGTGCTTTTAAGTAGAACTTAGTTGTCAGTTGTTCAAAAAACTAAGGACAGAGGACTATGTTGTCAGCTTGATAAGCAAAGTTGACGACAGAGGACTATATTATCATGTTGATAAGAGAAATTGATGACAAAGTAAACATTATGTCATTAATTTGATAATTGGAAATCAATGATAGAGGTCCTTCTGTCTAGTTGTGATGGAGTGGACTTTTAGAACCCTAAATGTCCAATGACACAAGTGAAGTCACACATGTTGAGTTGTTTTGAGAATCCCAAATGTTTTAATAAGTTTGAGTGTTGATGATGTTAATATAATGTTTTGGATCCATAATTTTATGCCTTCTTGAGGAATTTATTTGATAAGTCAAATAGATGAGTTTTTGCACCAAAATCGAATGGATTGTACCTTGAAGTATGGTGAAGCAATGGTTAAATTTTGGTGGCAATTGGGGGACCCTAGAAGAAGTTATTTAGGTTTAAAGATGAGGAAATAATGTACTTTTGATGTATTTGATTAGCAAGGTTTGGATCATCTAGCTTAAGCTAAATGTGTTGCGCTCCCTTTTGGTTTTTGAATGAACTGCGTGGCCAGATCCTAGACATAGATATCTAATCAAGCGACAGTTATGGCTGCTTTGAGTGAGCCACGGATAGGCTCATGTGGAGGACCATTTCAGACCATTAGATTTGAGATGAAGGGTCCCTGTGTCATCCCCTACCTTGTGGTTAGAGCAAGGTAGTGGGGCAGCACGTTCCCAGCCACCATACATCGTGGTTGTGGACCGAAGGGGGAAGTGAGGTGGACAGTTGTACTTTGCTTGGATAGAGGAATGAGAAGACCCCATAAACGATATCTGCAGCCACTCCAATAGGAAGAACGGACTCCCTTCTTTCTGTACTTCTCCAATGGGGTTCGCGGACAGTGTGAGATGGAACAAGATGAGGTACATCCAAGCTTTGAGGAAGATGAATGGGGGAAAAGCAAGAGAGCAGCGAGGGGAGTTTAGTGCAATTGCTTAGATGGATGCCACATGGTTCTTTCCTTGCCGCCCAACCCTACTTTTCCAGAGCTAGAAGATGAAGTCGGCGGAGCCTATGGAGTGCAGACCACCGCGGATCGAGTTCACGGAGACGTTGTCAACCTTTTCGAAGCATTAGATGAGTCTAAGGAGGAGGAGAGGCAAGGTGCCTCTTTGCTCCGCCGCAGCCAAGCCTGGCGGCGGCGCCCTACGGAGAATGAGCTACATCCAACGCCGAAGCTCTTGGAGTAGCCGAGATGGTGCATGAAGGTTACTAGAACCTTTGGATGTTGTTTACAGTTTGCGAGGAGAGGAGGAGCAGCTAACATCGCTCACCGGAGATCCTTCCCACGGCGGTGGCGGCATGGAATAGAGCCCGCTTGTGGCGCTCTGTTTCACAGAGGAAACAGAGGACCAAGAGACTCGAGAGAACCGGAGAGCCGAGCGACGCGGGTAACCGGATCCCCTGACCCACAGACCCAACCATAGATCCAGATCGGGCAGAACTAGTAAAGGAGGTGCCCCCACCCTGGCCACGTGGCGGGCTCTCATTGGCCCGAAAAGGTAAATGATTTAGTAAATGCTTAGATCTTCTTTAATTCACAATAATTAGTCTGCTCATCAGAAAAATACAAGTAAGGTATCGAAATTCTCAGAATAATGTGTAGAACAACCTGGAACTATAATATCAGGCTTTTGATGCACGAGTAATAGTGATATGAGGTCATATGTGTAATGCTTAGTTCTTGAGTATTAAATATCAAACGATGTTCTAAAATCATGGAAAAATGTCAGTAGATTCATAAATATGTTTATAATGCACCTGATGTCATTGATGATCATGTTGATGCATGAAATCTTATATTTGCTCCATATGTCTAATTAGGGCTAATTACCCTAAATAAAATGCAATAAATGCACACATGCTCAATAAATGATAGAAATTACAGAGTAAGCTCATATCAGTAATTAGAAGACAATACGTAACTCTGAGATCAGTTGTATATATGGAATTAATAGAAACATGATAATGACTCTTCATGTGATATAAAACCCTAATATGCTAAATGAATATGATCTAGAGTTAATATGTACACATAATCATATGTAATCAAATAATCAGATTATTGATCATAATATGGAATACAACATCAGTAATGTCAATCCAAGATAACAAGAAGAGATAGATAAGAAATAATAATGAGAATTTCCTAAAGAGACTAAGTAAAAACCCTAATGAGCACGATTAGGGTTAAGATGAGATATAAAAGGATGAGAACCTGATGATAGTATATGGTCTTGTCTTGATCATGTTTGACCAAGGTTAGATTTGACCTCAGGAGTATATGTGATTAAGATGTCTCTTTGGAAGGTACGCCATTACCTCTTACTTGGCTTATTATACAATATGCTTGTGTTATATGTGTAGTAAAATACTTGGCATATGATATTGGATGATATGATTGTTCTTGTATGATATGTTGCATGATTCTCCATACTTATTGCTATGAACACATCAAACATAATATAAATTTTCCATCATAAGATAGCTCATAAACCACTCGGTGGTAGAGCGCATGCATAATGATCACAAACCACTTGGTGGTAGATCATATGATGTTTGTATAATGATCACAAACCACTTGGTGGTATATCATAAGGCCTAAAGACGTCAAAGCCACTTGGTGGTAGACGCACGAGATGTATGATGGAAATGTGCTTAAAATATGTGTTCTCTTTTGCTAATGAATATCTTTGTGCAAGTATATGCTTTTCTTATATTCTTTTGTTACTGCCAAGTATTAGTTTTATCTTATTGCCAAGATATGATGAGAGGTATATAAAAAGACACGTAGGCGTACTCAGTACAATATTCATGAAATATTGTGCTGACATGTACCGCATGTAATCTTTTTGTTTAGGTTGGTTATGCTCTCGAAGATCCAGGATAGTGAGAGTTGTGTGGCGAGCTGATGTACAGGTGGACCTGTTGTCTTAAGATCATGTTGTTTAGATGTAGTACATGTATATGTTATAGTTTGCTGTTCAATATGTAATATCAGATGTTGTAACAATTCACGTTGTAATTATATGTTGAATGGTGAACATGTGTGTATGGTTTTATTATTGTTCATGTACATGTGCTACTGTGTTTCCTTCTGACTTCCTCTGATTTTCTTCTTCTTAGCCTCATGTGCGATGTTTAAATTGGGATTCTCGCTGAGGTGAGGGTTTCAATTTGGACGTCACACATCAGATTAAGCTTTATGATAATCTGGGGACGTCACAGGTGGTATCAGAGCATGAACAATAGCAAAGCCTGGCATTTGCTCATTATGCAACTCAAAACCAAAGAACCTTGAACCTAATAATCTCTTAGGGTTAGATTAGTCATCTTTTAGAGACTAGATCTGACCTAGCCTCTAGGTTAGCACCTAGATGTCCGAGAACTAGGTCTAGACTGGTGCTTGTTGAGTAGCAAGTCCTTAGATGTCGTTATTTCCTTTTAGTACAGTGGTATGGGACGTTGTACTATTTGGAAATGACGTGCATCAAGGGAAGAGAAACCCTAGACATATGGCGCTCGTTGTCTAGAGTAGCTACACTAGTATACCCCTTGTTCTCACCCTTTTCACTAGTTTTCATGACACTGTACTCTCTACTATGTGTGGGACACTCGTTTCTGGATTTGGTTTTTGATTCCAAACGAATCGAACCTCGATAGTTTTCTTTGACGCTTGTTTTATCGGAGAAAAACTATATAGTATTTTATTATGTATATGTATTACAAAAATGTGTCCCCACACATGTACGAGTAGGAGGTGATCATGCAACGTAAGTGAAAGAGAATGACATCAGTCTAGAAGAGAGAGTAGTTATAGATTAGATGTCTAGAGCCTTGCTTGGAATATGTGATAAATAGAATAAGATTAGATGATGATCTAAGTTGTATAGATATGACATAAGATGGTTATGATGATCTATTTTTTTCTTTGAGGACTTAAGTTCGGTTTTTAGGCTTTCTGATAAGCTTTGATGATGTAAGTAAATAGGCTTTTATGAGATAAGATATGCTAAGTTAAGACCAAGTTGTGAGTCAGCATGAGCCTCAAGCTCTTTTACAAAGGAGGACCTCTAGTGTTAGGACCAGTTTTGGGGTTAGATCAAGAGAGAGAGAGACACACAGGGAGAAGGTCAGAGAACCTAGACTCCACGATATGAGAAGTATGAGATATGTGATATGATATGTCCTAAACTAGACCACTCCTGAGTGATTGAGTTGAGTTTCTTTATGCATGATTCCTATAGTCTTCTTGAACCCTAGATGTCCTTGGGAGGACTAAACCCAAGATACAGAGAGAGGCTAACTATATATACACATGTGAATAAGGAAATATGAGAACCTGCCATCTGGGTGAGGGAGAGAGTCCAAGACCCTGGAGGAGGTAGCTATGTTAGTTTCTGTGAAGCCTCATGCTCGGGTTGGTGGTTTCCCACATAGGAATCTAGTGGTGTATATAAGAGAGTTTTTGGTAAGCATATTTCATGGGTAGAAGACCTATGAAGAGTATGTCATAGCATGTTTTAGTTTGTGCCTATGTGGCTATAGCTTGTGAAGCAATCGCTAGTGCCAATGAGGTATACCTGAGAACCCTAGACCGAGAGGGAAGATATAGTATATGTTCATGAGACACTCATATAGATGAGTCAGCTCAGAGAGACTAAGCATGTCACTACCCTCATGTTATGTGTCAGGAGAACCTCAGTTGGACTAGGTAAAGTTTTAATACATGTCTAATGAGCCACTTGTATAAGTTTGTTTAGAACAACCATGATGTAATACAAGTAAAAATATGTTTTGATCTTGACATGTGATATATAGATGCGACATAATGGAAAACTTAAAGATGTTTTAAAGCTCTTTATCAATATATGGTTAACCATGTAAATGAATTATGATGACAATGTGAAATTGTTGGTTAATCTTGTGATGAAATCACTACTAAATGTATCAATTTATCATGAGCAATAAAGCAAGATCATATGAATGAAATATGATACATGCGGTGTTAATCTTAGTGCTTAATAAAGATGAAAAATATAGTTTGGCTATTAACACAACATAACAATTATGATACCTTGATATGATCTAGATGGATAAAGTGAGTTAATTATAGTTAACGCCCTCCTAAAAGGCGTATGTTAATGTTGAACATGTTCTAACAATTATCTCAATAAAATGTTGATGACACCTTGATAATGGGATAACCTCAGTTAACTTCTTTGGAACATGTTGAATAATAATGCATGGGTAAGAATAAATATGCAACCCTAGCATGTGAGATATGTAGTGACTTAACCAAAGCTTCTAAACCTTGAGTTCCACCCTGAATGGAGTGTTTGTGCACCCAAGATGGTTGTAAACCTCCTAACAGTGCTTGGATACATGGTACTAGGTAACCTTTGCAGATATGCTACACATAAAATAGTGCCTACACGTGGATGAAGACATGGTAGTTTTCCTTGGAGTACGAGTATGGTTGACTTTCGAGGACAAAAGTTCTTTTAAGATGTATATGATGTGACAAAGTGGGTTTTCTGGCTTAATTCCGAGGACAGAATTTCTTTTAAGGAGTGTAGGATGTGATGGAGTGGACTTTTAGAACCCTAAATGTCCAATGACACAAGTGAAGTCATACATGTTGAGTTGTTTTGAGAATCCCAAATGTTTTAATAAGTTTGAGTGTTGATGATGTTAATATAATGTTTTGGATCCATAATTTTATGCCTTCTTGAGGAATTTATTTGATAAGTCAAATAGATGAGTTTTTGCACAAAAATCGAATGGATTGTACCTTGAAGTATGGTGAAGCTATGGTTAAATTTTGGTGGCAATTGGGGGACCCTAGAAGAATTTATTTAGGTTTAAAGATGAGGAAATAATGTACTTTTGATGTATTTGATTAGCAAGGTTTGGATCATCTAGCTTAAGCTAAATGTGTTGCGCTCCCTTTTGGTTTTTGAATGAACTGCGTGGCCAGATCCTAGACATAGATATCTAATCAAGCGACAGTTATGGCTGCTTTGAGTGAGCCACGGATAGGCTCATGTGGAGGACCATTTCAGACCATCAGATTTGAGATGAAGGGTCCCTGTGTCATCCCCTACCTTGCGGTTAGAGCAAGGTAGTGGGGCAGCACGTTCCCAGCCACCATACATCGTGGTTGTGGACCGAAGGGGGAAGTGAGGTGGACAGTTGTACTTTGCTTGGATAGAGGAATGAGAAGACCCCATAAACGATATCTGCAGCCACTCCAATAGGAAGAACGGACTCCCTTCTTTCTGTACTTCTCCAATGGGGTTCGCGGACAGTGTGAGATGGAACAAGATGAGGTACATCCAAGCTTTGAGGAAGATGAATGGGGGAAAAGCAAGAGAGCAGCGAGGGGAGTTCAGTGCAATTGCTTAGATGGATGCCACATGGTTCTTTCCTTGCCGCCCAACCCTAGTTTTCCAGAGCTAGAAGATTAAGTCGGTGGCGCCTATGGAGTGCAGACCACCGCGGATCGAGGCAAGGATCGAGTTCACAGAGACGCTGTGAACCTTTCCAAAGCATTGGATGAGTCTAAGGAGGAGGAGAGGCAAGGTTCCTCTTTGCTCCGCCGCAGCCAAGCCTGGCGGCGGCGCCCTACGGAGAATGAGCTACAGCCAACGCCGAAGCTCTTGGAGTAGCCGAGATGGTGCATGAAGGTTACTAGAACCTTTGGATGTTGTTTACAGTTTGTGAGGAGAGGAGGAGCAGCTAACATCGCTCACCGGAGATCCTTCCCACGGCGGTGGCGGCATGGAATAGAGCCCGCTTGCGGCGCTCTGTTTCACAGAGGAAACAGAGGACCACGAGACTCGAGAGAACCGGAGAGCCGAGCGACGCGGGTAACCGGATCCCCTGACCCACAGACCCAACCACAGATCCATATTAGGCAGAACTAGTAAAGGAGGCACCCCCACCCTGGCCACGTGGCGGGCACTCATTGGCGCGAAAAGGTAAATGATTTAGTAAATGCTTAGATCTTCTTTAATTCACAATAATTAGCCTGCTCATCAGAAAAATACAAGTAAGGTATCCAAATTCTCAGAATAATGTGTAGAACAACCTGGAACTATAATATTAGGCTTTTGATGCACGAGTAACAGTGATATGAGGTAATATGTGTAATGCTCAGTTCTTGAATATTAAATATCAAACGATGTTCTAAAATCATGGGAAAATGTCAGTAGATTCATAAATATGTTTATAATGCACCTGATGTCATTGATGATCATGTTGATGCACGAAATCTTATATTTGCTCCATATGTCTAATTAGGGCTAATTACCCTAAATAAAATGCAATCAATGCACACATGCTCAATAAATGATAGAAATTACAGAGTAAGCTCATATCAGTAATTAGAAGACAATATGTAACTCTGAGATCAGTTGTATATATGGAATTAATAGAAACATGATAATGACTCTTCATGTGATATAAAACCCTAATATGCTAAATGAATATGATCTATAGTTCATATGTACACATAATCATATGTAATCAAATAATCAGATTATTGATCATAATATGGAATACAACATCAGTAATGTCAATCCTAGATAACAAGAAGAGATAGATAAGAAATAATAATGAGAATATCCTAAAGAGACTAAGTAAAAACCCTAATGAGCACGATTAGGGTTAAGATGAGATATAAAAGGATGAGAACCTGATGATAGTATATGGTCTTGTCTTGATCAGGTTTGACCAAGGTTAGAGTTGACCTCAGGAGTATATGTGATTAAGATGTCTCTTTGGAAGGTACGCCATTACCTCTTACTTGGCTTATTATACAATATGCTTGTGTTATATGTGTAGTAAAATACTTGGCATATGATATTGGATGAGATGATTGTTCTTGTATGATATGTTGCATGATTCTCCATACTTATTGCTATGAACACATCAAACATAATATAAATGTTCCATCATAAGATAGCTCATAAACCACTCGGTGGTAGAGCGCATGCATAATGATCACAAACCACTTGGTGGTAGATCATATGATGTTTGTATAATGATCACAAACCACTTGGTGGTAGATCATAAGGCCTAAAGACGTCAAAGCCACTTGGTGGCAGACGCACGAGATGTATGATGGAAATGTGCTTAAAATATGTGTTCTCTTTTGCTAATGAATATCTTTGTGCAAGTATATGCTTTTCTTATATTCTTTTGTTACTGCCAAGTATTAGTTTTATCTTATTGCCAAGATATGATGAGAGGTATATAAAAAGACACGTAGGCGTACTCAGTACAATATTCATGAAATATTGTGCTGACATGTACCGCATGTAATCTTTTTGTTTAGGTTGGTTATGCTCTCGAAGATCCAGGATAGTGAGAGTTGTGTGGCGAGCTGATGTACAGGTGGACCTGTTGTCTTAAGATCTTGTTGTTTAGATGTAGTACATGTATATGTTATTGTTTGTTGTTCAATATGTAATATCAGATGTTGTAACAATTCACGTTGTAATTTTATGTTGAATGGTGAACATGTGTGTATGGTTTTATTATTGTTCATGTACATGTGCTACTGTGTTTCCTTCTGACTTCCTCTGATTTTCTTCTTCTTAGCCTCATGTGCGATGTTTAAATTGGGATTCTTGCTGAGGTGAGGGTTTCAATTTGGACGTCACACATCAGATTAAGTTTTATGAAAATATGGGGACGTCACACTAGTCAAACATGCCAACCACACTAAGGACTTAGTCATCAGATTCGAGAACCAAAACTGATGACGCAACCCAATTTGGCTGGAAATATTTTTTCATGGTCCATTTGGTTGAACCCTCTATCGTCAGTTCAATACTTGGATACTAACAAGAAAGGTCCTTATCCCTAATAAAAAATGCCAACCTCACTAAGGAATTAGTCACTGGTTATAAGAAGGAAAATTGACAATAAAGGACATACTATGTTGTTAGTTAGATACATGGAAACCGATAATAAACACCCTTATCCCTAATAAAAAATGTCAACCTCAGTAAGGACTTACTCGTCCAATTATAGAGCCAAAATTGATGGCATAATATAATTTTGGGCGAAATATTTTTGTGGGGCTTGTGGCGGGAACCCTCTCTCATTGGTTCCTTACTAAGAAACCAACACCACATGATTTTTTGAGATAATTTTTTTTTTGTGGATGTGACCTTCAATATCAGTTTGTTCAAAGCAAAGACGGTGATAGAGGTATTTTGAAGGAAAAAATTATTTCACAGGAAGGGGTGTGTTGTTGATTTATGTACAACCAACACTATATTTCACAGGTTGCCTGTGATGTTAGTTCTTCTACCAGTAACCAACATTATAATAAAAGTTTTACACATATTTTCTTCTTAATCCACATGATTTCACCAATATAGATTTTGAAGCTCTAGAATTGACGATATAGGTCTTTAGTGTCAATTTCATTTGAAACCGACACTACGAAAAAGTGACACCAGTGGTCAAAAATATACTAGTGGTGTGAGTGTGAGTGTGAGTGTGAGAGTGTGTGTGTGCGCGTGTGTGTGTCCCATTATGTTGATGTGACCAAGTTAACCATGTCAACATGATGGATGAACTAGAGTCCCATAACTCAAACATTGTACCAATACTACATTGGTTTAGGTTTCAACCTTGCATATGACATTTGTTCAGCATATACTAATAGGTTATGAACAAACATAATGAATAAGTGCTTCTTAAAAGTTTATTGGAATAGTTTTCAATATTCTTAGTTAAATTCTACCAAATGTTTCGTCAATTTTCATCATAATCCCAATCATTGTAAGGAGTTTCACTTCATTCAAGAAAAGCCTATCATATTTTAAAATATTTATATGGTTGATAGGTGGAGACATCCACTTGTTCGTACAAATAGATTATATGGTTTTCTTTTGTTTATTGCATTTTGTGAGATTTTATTTTTTGCCAAATGTAATGCAGGAAGTGGTGCATTTGTTTTGATGATGGACTTTACAACTAACTAGGATAGATTTAATTCCTAGTGACCATATTTGATAAGATGACAACAAAACAAATATATATGATGAAATAGTAAGTATTATACCTTATATATACATATGTGGGAGTGTGTATTATAATGTTCCTTGCATTCCACCTTACCAACCATTTACAAATTTGGTTCTTCAACTAACTAAATCAAAGGAAGTAGATTACTAATATATCCACAACACAATTCTTACTATAGTTATACCTCATTGAAATAGTAACTAAATTTAAAATAGATTACATTGACTTTTAGGTTGCTAACAAAAGAGACTTTTCCGCACCCTTCCCAAAAAAGATATGGAGAATTTTCTATCCTCTTAGTACTCATTTGGCGGTCGCATGGGAAGCAAAATACATGTGTTTGGATTCGCCTCCACTTTTTATATAGAATAGGGAAAAACATGATGATTTATTGAAGCTACAGTGTGAAATTGAGTTGTCATTCAAGTCAAATGGATAAAATAAAAAGAAATCTGAACTCAAGAAATTGGGTTCGACGATCTTTTTACCAGTGGTTAAGGATTAGAACCACTATCTCACCCAATAAACTTCTGTCAATCCTCTTGTAGGTGGTTGATAAGAAAAGGAGCAATTTAGGATTGTAGAAAATGAAAATTAAAATCAAAATGGTAAACGAGAAATTTTTATTGGTGGGTGGGCTTTTAGTGTTGGAGATGTCTGTGTTCTTCCAATAATTTACCTAAAAATCCTATTTATTAGGTAAGTTGGGGTCCTAACCACCTCAAGATCTCCTACATCGGAGAGCCCGCACGAGTGATTAGGACTGACACGTAGGATCAAAGGCTGATTATCATATCTAATCTAATAATAGGATCTAATTTTCAGACAAGAAGAATAGTAACATAGTATATTAGAGATGTAGATCATAGCAATAGATCCGAGTAGTTATAACAATTATAGATTAGATAGCAGTTATAGTAGAGCATATTACCATTTTAGCTATCCACATCTGCTAACAAAGCAGGGGGTGTCGGAGGAAGGATCCTTTATTCACGAGCAATGAAGAAACAAAGGATAAAGATAGTGTGACCCTCTAGCTTCATAGGTCTGAAATGGTCTAGGAACACAGATGGTATGGGGAAATATTTAAGGTTTAAGGTTCTAGGATGAACTTTATATCAGAGGCGATTGATCGTCACACTGCACAATGTTTGTGAGGCACGTAGATCGAGGCAATCTACCACATGACATGTGGTGGATAGCTGGTATCATCTAGGTGTCTTAATTAGTTGAAAACGAGTTTATTGATTCCTTGATAATTTTAAAATTGTTCTCAAGAATACTAGAGAAAATTTTGGAGAAAGATAATTTGAGATTATCGCTTGGATTTGTCATGGAAAATAGTTGAATATACTTGGGAAAATATTTTTTTATTTAGGATAATTAAATTGGGAAATTTATGAAAAAGAGCTCATATAAAAAATAATTGAGGATAAATTGCACTTTCGGTCTGAAAAGAAGGTTTCTTTACATAAAGCCCCAAATTGGGTAAAAGTGAATTAAATATGTGGGAAAATGTGGAAAATAGTGTAAAAATAAGAAATGTGGAAAAATGGGTAGAATGTGGATTGGACTCCATTAATCTTGAATTTCTATCGAGTGACAGAAAATGGGGTGTTGCCAGTTTGCCCAAGTCAAGGCAAGGTTCGAGATAGGAGTGAGTATTGCAAGCATCATCCAAGTAAAATCCTAGTTTTTTATCACAAGCAGTCAAAAAGATTGGCCTCATAAAAAATGTTCTGACTAACCTTATGGAGGGTGGAGAGTGTATGTGATATCTTTTCCTTCTAAGAATGAATCAATAAGGATAAGATTGAACATACATTGATTTCTCTAGAGTAAGGATAGCTTTTGACTTATGCAGTTACATATATCTGACCAATCATTCATTCCCCTAAATTTCTAATGAGTCTTAAGAGGTTTATTGGCCACAAAAGTGACTCTCATCATCGTTTCCAATTCTTAAATTAGTGCATGTCTGATTGTCTCACTAACTCATGCCTTAGTGAGAAAAGGAGGATGTGAAAAGAGGATGGGTTTTGTAATAATTCAAAAGTTGATATGATCAAGAGTCGATAGTCATTGATAATCATAGGAAACTTCTGCATCTATAAGAAGATCTTCGAGATAGAGTTATCATCGTACTTTTCCTATGAATCTTTAGTTTTTCTTATTATTTTTCTAGTGGGCCAATTCAAAGTTAGGAACATAGATCTTGAAAAATCTCTATAAGGGGATTTTTCCTGTCTGAATAGGGCTTGGATCATTCAGATTGGTAGTTGAGTATTATAAAAGCTTCCAAATTTAAGGTAGCCTTTTGTCCAGTGACTGTATTGATCATATTTTCATTCTCTTAAATTATCTATGGAAACTGATACTAGGCTTTTAGGTGATTGTCCAATGAAAGGTCGTCTTCAAAACATGTTCCTCCATTGATTCAACACCGTCTCCTCGAACGTCAATGAGAGATGATCATTGAGTTTCTAATTCTTAGTTTAGGAGGCATGGGATTTAAGTCATAACAAAGAGTTATAAAGAAATACTGGCAGTTTGATTCATTTTTAAGTCATGATCCGAGATTGTCAAGGGACATGTATGCAAAGAAAAACTGATTTGTTAGTCATGATCCAGGGTCATTTAAAAGATACAAATGAGATGGCATTATAGACTTGCAAATATGATCACGAGATTGGTATAGTTTTAGATCATAGTCAAAGACCCAACATATACAATATGAATATTTGAATTAGCTTGATTTTAGTTCTTGATCTAGGATCCAAAAAGATTGGAAGATGCATGATGATTTGCGTTCCGTTTATGATTGTCGTCTTGGGCCTAAAAAGATGTGAATATATGTGTATGGGAATGGTCTAGTTTTAGGTCATGGACCGGGACCCAAAATTATTGGAAAGATTGAATATGGTTAGTCTAGTTTTAGGTCATGCCCTAGGACCCTAAAATATGTGGCAAAATGAGTATGAGAGTGATCTAGTTTAAGGTTGTAGCTCAAGACCCAAAAATATTGAAAAGATTGAATGTGGTTGGTCCAGTTTTAGGTCATGGCCTAGGACTAAGAAATGTGGCAATATCAAATGTGGTTGTTCTAGCTTTAGGCCATTGCTCAGGACCCCAAAAGATTGGAAAGATTGAATGTGGTTGGTCCAGTTTTAGATCATGTCCTAGGATCCAAAAATATGTGAAGGATCTAATGAATTATTGTTTTGTAAGAATAGGGAAATTTTGGATTTTTATGACAACATTTGAGATTTTTTTATAGTTTTTGTTGCATTTTACTTGTACTTTTCTAATTTTTCAATGATTTTTATTATTTCTAAGGGTTTTTGGAAATTCCACTTAAACTCAAGGGACTTTTTTACAATTTATACAAAAGTGTTTGTTTGTAAAAGAAGGGAAATGGGAGGAGATTCAAGAACCCTTCACATCTCTTCACCCTCACGTGAAGCAGTAGCAACAGAGACTAACTCAGACGTGATTGGGGTAATAGAGGCAAAGAGAAGAGAGAGGGAGAGATACAATAGATTGAGATGATTTGGCGGCCTCATACAGATTTGGCGGCCTCATACATCCATATTGGTATATTCTACAACATTTCCCTAGCTTTACTACATGCAGTAGTATTACGACGGCAAAGGAGATTCACATTGCCCTCTCTAGTGGTGTTTTTGTGCATGTTTTAGCTACATACATCTCAGGGAAGGTATATCTTTCATTTTTGCACTTTAGTGTGGCCATTTTAGCCCTTGATGAAAAAGTCCAATTTTTGGCTTCCCAACATTCTTCACAATCTAGAGGTTGAAGATGACCTGGATGCATGTACTAATTTGTGATTGAGCGGGTTTCCTATTTTGATGTTTTCTAGTCTGTTCATCATCCAATTGATCTGATTTTTGTTGCTGTAGAAAGCTCATGTTATTGTTGTTGTACTTGTGTAGATGAAAGTTTGTGACTAGCATGAGGAGAAACACGTCATGGATGAGTAGGATGTGGATGATGATGTGGGGATTGAGGCACTTCCACAATATCCAAGGTAACTTCCTTTATGGAGTTCTCATTTGTCTTATGAGTTCTCTGATTGGTATATGATCTGGGATGGAATTACGGTAGTGTGAGTAGGATCATGGGGAAACTTCTCCCAACTCAGTGGTTTTTTTCTTTATCAAGGCATGTTGTTTATGAATCTAAGTCACCAAGGTTGTCGAGTGGTCGATGAGGTATAACTTGGAAATTTTTATATGTGTTCTTTTATTTCTCATTTTCCGAGCATGAATTGATCTTTTCTTCTTGTAGATAAAATATTGATTTTGTCTTCCTCTTTGTTTCTCAAGGGTCTTAGATTACCAAATGTGTATTGGCAGACCCATTGGAATGACCTAGGGTTACTATATGATAGTTTAGTCGCTGAGGAGATAGATCTACTTGAGAGGACCAATTTCGGTAGTATTTTCTAGTAGGGTATAATTGATAGGCCATATCTCATTCCTATGATTGACTACTTTTACCATAAGACTAGTACGTTTCATTTTTATTTTGGTGAGATAACCAACACCCATAGTGATTTTTTTGGGATCAATAAATTAGTTTCTGGTTGAACCCCTATCTACTTTATTTTTGATCGACAGGAGTGGGGACGTCACCATTTTTATGGGATCCTATGGGTGGACCCTTAGGATATTGAGATGATATCTATTAGTAAGGTATGCCAATAGATCCAATCATGTGATGATTGATGTGGAATATACCTTAAAGGATTTGATTAATACTTATACATGCAAGCTTCCAATTCATCTGTTTCACTCAGTTATGAGATAATGAGGAAACACTATGAATGTCTAGAGAATAATATTACTCAACGACATATGTATTCAAGTATTAGCCTTATGGAAATGAGATCATAAGTATTAGCCTTATGGAAATGAGATCATACATATATTAAGAGTACATATACATATTCTCATTATGTCCCTAGTCGGTTGTTACTATGGAAGGTAGATAGACACCATTAACACACAAGACTAGAGTGTGAGTTGGTTGATGACTAAATCTCACTAAGTCATGAAATGGCAATATCAAACCAAGCACACAGATACATGTTAGAGAATAGTGTATCAGACAGACCCACCTTGAGAGTGACACATGGTTGTGGTGGTTACAATCATCTCTTATAGTGAAGGTGGTGATTGTGATTCTTAGACTTGAAATCACTACACTCATCACATGTCGTTGGGTACGCTTTGACATCATCAAATGCAGTCTGGAAACATGGGTTGTTGTAATAGTGATGATAGGGGGCTTTAACACATGGAAATAGATTGTCAGTTATAGATATTGGATTTGTCCCTCCTATTGGATTATGATATCCTAGCCACTTGATAAGCAAGACTGAGAAATGCATGCGCATGCACATGTGAATCAGTATGTGATGTTGAGGTTACATTATCTCAAACACTCTACTCTTGGTTCAAGGAACATGAGTTGAACTTTGAAGGGTGACTTTTGATGCCTTGAGCTCACTCTAGATATCAAAGACAGAGAACTATACAATCACTACAACACCTTACACAAATTGTAGGTTGAAGTTGTTCTCCAACTTTCCATTTCACTTGGGTAGCACTGATGTGAAACTAGGCACCACTCTTTGCTTGTGATGTCATAATGTAGTTATGGAAATTCACTGCCAATGTGATATGGGACCTATAGGGTCACACACATATGAACTCATCTAGAAGAGGAGTTTGATCTTAAATGACAATTGGATTGATTACTAAAGTGTTTTAAGTATTCAATTCATGCAATAGATGGACTGATTGGCTGACTGGTAAGCAAATGACCATCTCACTGAGTGAGATGACCATTTGGGCATGCCAGACTGGTGTCTCAAGTGTTGAGATGACTGTTTGGGTAGCCAGGTTAATCAAGGATCGAATTGTCTAAGTTTTGCACTTAAACTGACCGGTTCAATATGATTGAACCGACCGGCTCATACCGACTCACCAGATGGGCATCTGGGTGAGCGATACGAGAGTCTCTCCTAGGTGAGATGGATCAGTTGGGCCGAACAAAGGTTCAGGATGTTTTTCAAACAATTTTGATTGTACTTTACTTGGGTTACAAGGAAAATAATATATGATATTAATTGGAATCAAAATTGCCAAATTCGTATCCAATTGGAAAACTACCAAATGGACGTTTGGTAGTGTGAGACGACTGTCTCATACACCAGACGGTCGCCTGGGTGTGCCAAACAACCACTTGGCATCTCACAAGTTGCAAAGTTCAAGATCTTCCGGTCCTTTCCACTCCCACGCAATCCTGTACAGACTGGGAACCCTGAACCTTAACTCGCCTATAAAAGGAGGGGTTTCGGGGGCTTCCTAAAACACAACACAAACAACTGAGAACCAGTTCCTCTGAAAACTATTGTCCTCTCTAGTTATGGTAACTGAGAAAGCCCAGGAAAGTCCTACCTGGCAGGTAGGGATAGCTAGCGGGAGAGAACAACTAAGAAGTTGTTGGTAACTAGTACACCAACGAGAGGGACAACTCCTTCCTGACCATTCTTGGTGGATAAAAAGAGTTTTAGTTGGTACATGTGGACTATTCTAGAGGTAGGAGTCCTTTAGTTGTTGTTGGAACAACAAAGTCAACCTGAAGTTTGTGGCAAGACCACCGGAGTCACTGTATAGGTTACGCAGACAACTTTTTGTGGTGAAGACTAGGAGTTACACAACCACCATCTAAGAGCAACTTCTCAAAAATTGCAAAGAAACAAGTTTGGTCATCATACTTGCTCCAGGACCAGATACAACTCGCTAAAACCATCCTTCATGTTGTTATGGAAATATAAATTAATAAATTTTGTATTTCCCCTACTATACCATTTGCCCATGTTTCCCAACAGTGGTATCAAATCCATGTCAATTTACTATATTTTAGGATAATTGATATGATCAGATTATGGTTTTACCATTTATTCATTGCATACGTTGCGAATATTTAAACTTCTCTCATACATGTATCTGATCAAAGACCACATATTCCCAAACTAATATATATATATATATATATATATATATATATATATATATGTGTGTGTGTGTGTGTGTGTGTGTGTGTGTGTGTGTGTGTTGAGTTTTAGGGGAGGCAGAGAAGGTAGTGAAAACAAAAATTTTCTCCCCCAAACCCGGAATAAGGAAACACATCAATGTCTATACAATAGGAAATGATGGTTTGTGGAATCATACCTTGTCCCAAGGCTTGCTCGGCGACAATACCTCGCTCTTTGTGCGGTATTCACCTCCAGTCTTGGACGGTGTCTATGCAGCTCCTGGTCGCACCGGGACTGACGACTCCTGGTCTCACCGGGACTCTCGAGATTGATAGTTGTCCTCCTAAGAGGCAGAAACCTCCCACCTCTGAAGTAGTCCACACGGACCACCTGGAACTCCAATCTCCTTGTCCCACAAGGAATTGGAAGGAGTCACACCCTCCTGTTGACGTACTAGTCGCAAACACACTCTCTTGCTACCAGTCACAACTGCAGTTGTCTTTCCCTTGTTGTGCCTCCCTTATCGGGTAGCACTTGCTCGGGCTCTCTCGGTTACCAAAACCATAGAAAATGACAACTTTGCAGAGCAACTGGTTTGCACTGAGTTGTACTTTGAGAAACCCCAATACCCCTATATATATAGGAGGGTCATGGGACAGGGTTCTCCATCCCGGGAAATATGGGACTAAAAGCAGGAGTAGAAGGGTTCGAGATTTTCCACAAAAACAACCAACTCGCAACCTGAACCGATCGTTTCACAACTGAAATGGTCAGTTGGGGATCTGAGTTGGTCGGTTGACACCTCAACCGATCGGTTGGGACCCATGAACCGGTCGGTTTGTGGTCCTGATCAGTTCCCGATTGACTTTCTTTCTTTTGTTTCTAATTGGTATCAAATACCAATCCTTGTTCCAATCAAATTGGGCAAGTGAAACGAAAGGAAATTTCTCACCAATCTTACTTTCCCAACTTTCCCGGTTACAATAGTTGAACCGATCATTTCAACACTTGAAGAAATCATTCACCCTGTCCATGAGTCGATCGACTCACCAGTTGATCCGATCGGTTCACCAAGCTCAGCCGATTGGTTCATCACATGAGCCGATCGGTTGGGAGTACAGATTGTGCAGAATCAGTCAATTGCGGTTTCAATCAATCTGATACTCCAATCAAGCTGTCCAACACCTTGAACACTATGATACTGAGCTATCAATTGATTGAGTGTTTAATTGACCTACTAAACTCCTTTAGTAATCAATCTAAACATTGTTTGTGGACAAAACTCCTCTTCCAGGTTAAATCCTATGTGTGTGACCCTACAGGTCCATTTCACATTGGCAGTGAAAGTCCATAACACTTATGACTTCAAAAGCAAAGAGCGGTGCCTAGTCACACATCAGTGCTACCTAAGTGAAAAAGAAAGTTGGAGAACAACTTTCAATCCTGCAATCCATGAATGGTGTTATAGTGAATGTATAATTCCTTTGTCACTAATATCCCGAATGAACTCGAGGCATGGAACAGTCATCCTGTCAACGTTCATTCACTTTCTTGATCTCAGAGTAGATTGGAAGAGATATCTATGACATCAATATCACATATTGATTCACACATGTGTGCGTATTCCTATTTCAATCCTACTCATTAAGTGGCCTTGGATATCAAACTCCCTCAGGAGGGACAAATCCCATATCTATCACTCACCCCTCAAAAGCCCCATGTGTCAAAGCCACCCAATCATCACCTTTATAACAACCCATGTTTCAGGACTGCATTTGATGATGTCAAAATGTGCTCAACGACATGTGTTGAGTGTAGTGATTTCAGGTCAAAGAATCACACTCACCACCATCACTGTGAGTATTGACTGTGACTACCATGTCATGGTTCCATGTGTCAAACTCACGGTGGGTCTGTCTGGTACACTTGTTCTCTAACAAGTACCTATGTGTTTGGTTTGATATCTCTATATCATGACTAATGAGATTCTGTCATCAACCAAAACCATAATCTAGTCTTGTGTGTCATTGCTATCTATCAACCTTCCACAATGACATCCGACTAGGGACATAACAAGAATGTACAAACTCTTAGCATCTGTATGATCTCATCGTTCAGGTCCTCAACCTGAAAGCATACGTCATTGAGTACTATCATTCTCTAGACATTCAATATGTTCTATCACTATCTCATATGACTGAACCAGAAAGAATTGGAAGCTTGCCTTTGATGTTTATCAAATCAATCTTAATGTATCCCTTCAATCATCCCATGATTGGCTCTCAGGGCATACATACCAACAGACTCCCACTTGCACTGTGAGCCAATCACTCTTGAATCATATTCATAGTGATCTTCAAACATGTCCCACATGTTACTGTGCTCTAGTGCGAACATAGTGAGTTATGGCAACACCTTGCCAAAGTCAGTATAAATTGCATGTCTCTCATCTCTTCGATGTACGTCACACGTATGAGATGGAGTTGTTGTAATATGTGATATAGTATTCCTTTGCTAACCTTTAGCCACATTGCATGATCAAGGATTCCATACTTGTCATCAATGAGCAGAATATCTATAAGTTCATCTCATGAACTTCCAGATCCATATAGTATCCACTGCTGTTCTCCAACACATAGATACTCGGCATTTCCTTTTAAATGGTTTTATTGGAACACTTCCAATTATCAACAAACTTTCACTTTTATATATCCCATATATATTTTGTGATTAATTTTCTATCCTTTCGGAAGTTCGCATCAATGTAACTCTTTACATTGAACTCTTCCTTATCACCATAGAACTAGTACTTCTCAAGTACTTATCAAGTTCTCATGGTATTCCTATAACCCTTACTGGAAGTAGACAGACATCCACTCGTCATGTCTCACATACGAGTTATCAGGATGAGCACATCATATTGCCATGTCCTACATACAAGATGATGAATGCATTTTGTTCTTGCCATGTTGATACATGCAAGATAATGGGATGGTTACATACATGATAGATCCATATCTATTCTTAGTGTTCCCATTCTTCATAAGAATTGGACACTTGGTCTCGGGATACTAACTCCATGTAACATGGACAAGTTTTCTCCCACTGAATCTGTGCATACTGAACCCTTCAGTACATATTGCCAATGTATGCTTTCTCTTTTCAAGTCAAGAGGTTTTCGAGAACTATCTATATAGATATATATTCCTATCACATAGGAAACATCTCTATCTTCCTTAAAGATAATTTCCACTTTTTGGATTTCCATTCTAGAACATTTCCATTTCACATCAACATGTGGAATGTGAACACGCTCCCACTAAATCACAGATCCCTTCTTTATCTTTGACATATCAGTCAAACCCTTTGACTATATCATCAAAGTAAAGATCCAATTCTTAGTTGTTTGTACTCAATCAATCACATTGATTAGTCCATTGTAACTTATAGACTTCATTTGCATTATTGGATTCATAAACCTTATGGGTTGTGTTATGTACACATCCTTGTTTTATTCCTCATAGGAATGCGGTTTTAGTATCCATATGACAAATATCTTAGTCATTAAGTTGCAATCAACAAGCATCATCCTTCTCAAAATGTTATCCATGTGTCTTAACACTTAAGACTCATTCTCACTTATGGATTTCATCCAATGAGTGCTACCATCAAGGTCATACCTTATGGTTTACATGGAAGTCATTTAGGATGTAATGGTCATAAACCCTAACTCAAAATTCGGTTCCTCATATTCATCTAGATAGTTGACTCATCACATGAACAACTCATCCCATAGATAATTTAGGTGTAAGGATATAAGAATTCACAACCCTTGTGATTCTTAATTTCTTTTATTAGTGTGGGGTATTATTTTATTAAGAAGAATTCAATTATTTGATAATCATTCTCAAACTCCTTAGAGTATGATTCCTTCTTGATTTAGACATCACCATGCCTTAATCATGAGTTCATTATGATACACTATCATAATCACTCATAAGGATCTCAAACATTTTAGTCTAAGTATTTCATTCATTGATCTTATCAAGAATTAACACTTTACCAAATTTGTACTTCATCTATGATATTCTTGAACACTTCAAGATATTCATATTGGTATTTTTCTAAACACCTTTTGAAGTATTAGCATTTACTCCAATAGGTATGTAAATACATCACATGTATTATACCTAATTGGATAATCATTCTCCCACTACCATTAGTGAAGATTGTTTAATCATGTACAAGAGATTCAAGTCTCTTACTAGTTCTCTAACCAAAAGAGTCTAGATTTATCCATCACATGGAAACTAGAAATGAATTTCTCATGATTGATGCTAATTTGATTGTTTGAGTTATCAATAACTTTAGGTATCATTTTATCTGATGCATACCATGTATCACAAGATAGACAAGGCATTTCCACAAAGATCATATCTTTAAGATTGAAACATCAACTTTCTTAATTGCCATCATTGTCATACAATATGCAAAATAAAGTGTTTCTATCTATTGGAAATACATGAAATAGCACTTCTCAACTCTATTTCGTGCCCTTTAGGCTGAAATAAACTGAAAGATACACCTATCTATGGAAGCAACACTTGCTCCAATGATGGGTACTTCTTTCTTGGTCCTTTTCGAAGGCCATCACTTCTTTGTGGATCTTGCATATCATATATGACATATCCATATCTTGGTATCATATACCTCAGATAAAGAAGCGGTTCGTTTCATGATACCTTAGGTGGAGATTTCCATCCCCTCCTGCATCTTCTTTTGTTCTTCCAGATATAGAGGGCAATCCCTCATACACCCTTTCCCCATGTGCCTTGAGGCTGAAGACGGCTTGGATTGCTGGTTAGCATCAGAACACTTCTTTGCTTTGCCCTTATCCTTGCCCTTAAGAATTACCTTTTACTTTGATCACATCAAAGATTATGGTTTGTCTTTCTTCATCTTTGCCTCTATTATCCTCAACATGTCCAACAACTCTGTCAACGCTTATCAAAGTTGTTCATCTTCTAGCTTATCATGAATTGTATGATTCTCACAACATTTGCAGTATCATACCAATAGCCAACTCTTGGCTCAGAGGGAATCCTTCTTAGTCAGGTTCTCCACATACCCAATCACATTGAGTGTGTGAATACCTTATTGGATCTCCTTCAGTCATGACATATTAGGACAGTGTCCTTGAGACATCATATGTCTCATGTTGTCTCTGCAACTCATAGTTCAGAGAACACAACATCAAGCACTCCTCATCAATGTCATCCTCGGTATGCTTCCATAAGCATACTTTTAGCCATTGATGTGGTGGGATTGAGTTCATCTGGTCTTGGTATAACTAGGACTCAGAGCTTTTGCTCTTTGAGAACACTTATCATCATCCTAACCAATCGTGGAATTATTCCCATTTAATTTGTTGGTCTCAAAGACCGATCGCAAATAAAGTGATTATTGTTGATTACCCATTTATTTTAACAAAAGGAAATATATGCAATTTTAGTCCAAAACTCTTTTGACTTATTTGATTGATTTGAAAAGATGACGATAAAAACTAGGCCTTTAATTAATTATCGCTCCCACTATTTTAGTTCAAATTGATAGCCCTCACCATCAATTCGGAAGATTGCAGCGTACAACCTTCTAGTGGGCAAGATCCTGAAATCCTCTAAGTCATGGACCAGCTAGGGTTGTCATCCACAACTTAGATATCTCAGGTAGGCAACTCTTGCCAATTGCATCACATGCAACTCTTGATAAGATGTCATATGCAACTCCTTGCCATGATCATCTCCATGCCTCAAGGTACTAGATCCCATCTAGATCACCTTGTTAAGTCCGACCCAAAGCAAACACGATGAATATGCACCCTGCTAGGACAGACCCACATATCCATCCTTCACGCTTCCACGAGATAGACGGTGCACCACGCTAGGGCGTGCCCACACTTGGTCGATCAAGCTTTTCACATGTGTCGCATTTGGAAGGCATCTAAAACTTAATATTTAATGAGGGATTTGGTTTTATATACATATACATATCCAATCACCACAATACATAGTACGTATCATACACATACTATATCCCACAGAAAACATGCAAAATGATAAAAGAGATGATTATGGCCATCCTAATGTGATTCCTCGAGCCAAGAGGAATCACGATCATCTAGGTCTACATCACATGCAACCTGTACAAGATGAACTATGTGCCTTGCCTTTCTGGGTTTGATCAACTCATCACATGAATGATCGGCTCACCATCAGGCCGATCGGTTGGGTGCCACCAGTCGATCGGTTGGCTCCTCCAATTGATCAGTTCGCTTGGTCGTCGTGCATCTCATCATGGCTGCCACCCGCTCGTCTCGCTCCTCGAACCGGTCATTAACCGATCGGTTCACTCCTTGAACCGATCGTCTGGAACGTCAACCGATCGGTTCACGCCTTGAACCGATCGTCTCATCTGTCGTCAGGATGTACTCCATTCTTTGACATAACAGGAAATAAAAAATCTATCCTATTTTACATTGTAAAAGGAGAAACCTCGAGTTACATTTGAGGGGAGAAAAGGTAGGAAAGAAATCTCAAATTATTTTGAGTTACATCAGGAAAGGAGGATCGGTGTGCAGACCGAGATGCAAGCAACCACATATAACCATACACAGATAGGGTTTATTGGCCATAACCACGCTATACATCCACCACAAAACTCGTTTAAGGGCGACGCGTATCGAGTGCATTTATAATACATATCATATATGTAAATTGGGATTTGTGGATTTAGGATTGGACATGCATAAAGCCAATATTATTCGCATCGTATGCAATAAATAAAGGTGGCAAACCAAAATCGATCATATCAATAATCCTAAAGTATAGAGAAGTTGACGTGGCTCTGATACCACTGTTGGGTTTTAGGGGAGGCAGAGAAGGCAGCGGAAACAAAAATTTTCTCCCCCAAACCCGGAACAAGGAAACACGTCAACGTCTATACAATAGGAAATGATGCTTTGTGGAATCATACCTTCTCCCGAGGCTTACTCGGAGACAATACCTCACGCTTTGCACGGTCTTCACCTCTGGTCTTGGATGGTGTCTGTGCAGCTCCTGGTTGTACCGGGACTGATGACTCCTAGTCTCATCGGGACTGTCGAGATTGACAGTTGTCCTCCTAAGCGGAATAAACCTCCCACCTCTGAAGTAGTCCACACGGACCACCTCGAACTCCAATCTCCTTGTCCCACAAGGAATTGGAAGGAGTCGCACCCTCCTATTGGCATACTAGTCGCCAACACACTCTCCTGCTACCAGTCACAACTACAGTTGTCTTTCCCTTCCTGTGCCTCCCTTATCGGGTAGCACTTGCTTGGGCTCTCTCGGTTACCAAAACCAGAGAAAATGACAACTTTGCTGAGCAACTAGTTTGCACTGAGTTGTACTTTGAGAAGCCCCCAATACCCCTATATATATAGGAGGGTCATGGGGCAGGGTTCTCCATCCCGGGCAATATGGGACTAAAAGCAGGAGTTGAAGGGTTCAAGATTTTCCACAAAAACAACAAATTCGCAACCTGAACCGGTCGTTTCATAACTGAAATCATCAGTTGGGGATCTGATCCGGTCGGTTGACACCTCAACCGGTTGGTTGGGACCCATGAACCGGTCGGTTTGTGGTCCTGGTCATTTCCCGATTGACTTTCTTTCTTTTGTTTCTAATTGGTGTCAAATACCAATCCTTGTTCCAATCAAATTAGGCAAGTGAAACGAAAGGAAATTTCTCACCAATCTTACTTTCCCAACTTGCCCGGTTACAACAGTTAAACCGATCGTTTCAACACTTGAAGCAATCATTCACCCTGTCCATGAGCCAATCGACTCACTAGTTGAGCTGATCGGTTCACCAAGCTCAGCCGATCGGTTCATCACATGAGCCGATCAGTTGGGAGTACAGATTGTGCAAAATTAGTCAATTGCGGTTTCAATCAATCCGATACGCCAATCAAGCTGTCCAACACCTTGAACACTATGATATTGAGCTATCAATTGATTGAGTGTTTAATTGAACTACTAAACTCTTTTAGTAATCAATCTAAACATTGTTTGTGGACAAAACTCCTCTTCCAGGTTAAATCTTATGTGTGTGACCCTGTAGGTCCATTTCACGTTGGCAGTGACAGTCCATAACACTTATGACTTCACAAGAAAAGAGCGGTGCCTAGTCACACATCAGTGCTACCCAAGTGAAAAAGAAAGTTGGAGAACAACTTTCAATCCTACAATCCGTGAATGGTGTTACAGTGAATGTATAATTCCTTTGTCACTGATATCCTGAATGAACTAGAGGCATGGAACAGTCATCCTATCAACGTTCATTCACTTTCTTGATCTCAGAGTAGATTGGAAGAGATATGTATGACATCAATATCACATACTGATTCACAAATGCGTGCGCACGCCTATTTCAATCCTACTCATCAAGTGGCCTTGGATATCAAACTCCCTCAGGAGGGAAAAATCCCATATCTATCACTCACCCCTCAAAAGCCCCATGTGTCAAAGCCACCCAATCATCACCTTTATAACAACCCATGTTTCAGGATTGTGTTTGATGATGTCAAAGTGTGCCCAACGACATGTGTTGAGTGTAGTGATTTTAGGTCAAAGAATCACGCTCACCACCATCACTGTGAGTACTGACTGTGACTACCATGTCATGGTTCCATGTGTCAAACTCACGGTGAGTCTGTTCGGTACACTTGTTCTCTAACAAGTACCTATGTGTTTGGTTTGATATCTCTATATCATGACTAATGAGATTCTGTCATAAACCAACACCACAATCTAGTCTTGTGTGTCATTGTTTTCTATCAACCTTCCACAATGACATCCGACTAGGGACATAACAAGAATGTACAAACTCTTAGCATCTGTATGATCTCATCGTTCAGGTCCTCAACCTGAAAGCATACGTCATTGAGTACTGTCATTCTCTAGACATTCAATATGTTCTATCACTATCTCATATGACTGAACCAGAAAGAATTGGAAGCTTGCCTTTGATGCTTATCAAATCAATCTTAATGTATCCCTTCAATCATCCCATGATTGGCTCTCAGGGCATACATACCAACAATATATATATATATGCAATTTATATGTATCACCCTAAAAGTGGTTTGGATGGTGGATGTGAAGCGTGATTATGGCCTAAACCCTATATCTATGTGTGGTTGAATGGTTTGTCTCTTGTTTATCTCGGTCTATGCACCAAGACTCTACCTCCCTCTTCCCAATGTAAAGTTAATGATTTCCTACCTTTGGTCCCCTCGAATGTAACTCGAGGTTTCTCTTATTCAATGTAATAAAATAGTAATAGGATAGTTTCTTTTATTGCAGCGATGTTGAATATGGTCATCGCCGAGAGAGACGACCAGTTCGTGAGACGCGTTGACCGTCTAGAGGACCAAGGAGTTAGAATGAGGGAACTAGACAACTGCATGGTAGACCCAACCAGACGTTTGGAAGGAGTTCAAACATCGATTAAATTGGAGGTCGGACAGTCATCCCAGTGGGCCCAACTGACATTTGGTAGGAGTCCAAACATCGATTGGACCAGAGGACCAACAAATCGACTGAGAGGAAAGATGACTAGTTCAAGGGTTGAACCGATCTACCCAGATTGGCAAGCACGTGTCTACACCAATTATAAATTCATGCATGTGATGTGATGATTGACCTAGCTGGTTCTAATTCCTTGTGTCTCTAAGGAATTACAAGTAGATATGGTCATAACCATCGCTTTTTGTTTCATATTGCATGTTTACATTGTGTGATATAGCATGTATATGATACATACTATATATGTGGTGATTGGATACATTATATGTATATATATGTGTGTGTATATATATATACATATATGTATATGATATATATAAAACCCCTCAATCAAACATATTAAGTCTAAGACGCTTTCCAATAATAATACAAATGAAAAAATGGTTTGACTAAGAGTAGGTTATGCCTCCGCATGTTGTGTCATCTACCTTGTGGAAGTGTGATGGTAATAATGTAGGTTCTGCCTCCACGGGGTGCATCATTATTGTATTGGCTATTAGGTCAAGCTTAACTGGTGATTCTCAGAGCATGTGGGTCCAGAAGTATGCAGATGATTATGGCAAGGAGTTGTGTGTATCATCCAGAATTACATATGATGCAATTGGCAAAAGGTGCCTACCTTGATGATTGATTGTGTTTACGGTGTTGATCGGGCCAAAATTGAATTATCTTGGGTTTGGCTCATTAGAAAATTGGATGCTGCAATTTTCCGAATTGATACATGAGGGTTATCAATTTGAAAAAAATAATAAGAACAATAAAAAATTAAAGACCTAATTATCACTCAAATTTTAATCAAATCAAATCAAATAAAAAAGGAATTTTTGACAAAATTGCAAATTATTTTGTAGAATCAAATGGCAACAACAAACAATAACTTTTCTCTACGATCGGTCCTTGAGAATGAAAAGCTTACTGGGAACAACTTCCACGATCGATTCAGGAGACTAAAAATCATTCTCCTGCAATAGCGCAAGCTCTATATCCTGAAAATGCCAGAACCAGAGGAACTAGCTCAAAATGCTCCAAGGGCTGACAAGGATGCTTATAAGAAGCATACTGAAGACACCATGGATGTCAAGTGTCTGATGCTATGTTCCATGAGCCATGAGTTCAAAGGCAGCATGAGAACATGGGGGTGATTGAGATGGTCACATATCTCAAGAACATGTACCAAGATCAGGCAAGATAGGAGAGATACGATGTCTCAAAGGTGTTGTTCAAGTGCAGCATGGTAGAAGGAGGTCCAGTTGGTTGTCATGTACTCAAGCTCATTGGGTATGTGGAGAACCTAGCTAGATAGGGATTCCCCCTAGGCCAAGGGTTCACAACTGACGTGATTTTGCAATCCCTGTCAGAGTCATATAGTCATATTTTCATGAACTACAACATGAACGACTTTGACAAGCCATTGAGAGAGTTGTCGAGCATGTTGAGAATAGTTGAGACACCAATGAAGAAAGACAATCCCAATTTTGTGATGATGACCAACAAGACAAAGGGGAAGTTTAAAGGTAAAGGCAAAGATAATAGGAGTTCTAAAGCTTACCAGAAGCCCAAGTCTTCATATCTCAAGGCAAAAGGTGGAGTAAAGAAAAAAAGAGGTGATTGTCACCATTGTCACCAATCTAGATATTGGAAGAGAAATTGTCCACTCTTCTTAGAGGTCCTAAATAAGAAGGAGGATGGAACTGAGGCTTCCACTTCAGGTATAAGCAATATAAAGATAAATTTGATTACTTCTTAAATATTGGTATGTGATACCACATAGAGTTCTGACATACTGATGTGCAAGATCTGAAAAGAAGTAAAAGTCCTCATAGAATGACAAAGATGGACAAGGCGGAGCAAGTGTTGTGGAAGCCATAGTCTACATTTAAATTTATCTTAGCCCAATGACATGTAATAGAGTTATTAGAAGTACTATTTCATTATGCCATTAGAATAGAAACATTTTCTTTATTCATCTTGTATGGACAGGGATGATTATAATTAAAGAATTATTAGTTCTTCTATTTCAAAGAGTAATGATCTTGCATGGCATTTGGCCCAAAACATCTTGCGATACTTATGTGAAATGATATGAAGATGAATGTTTATACCAAAGGATTATAATTGATAACTCAACACTATCATTAGCATTAGTCATCTTGTGCAAATATGATAATTTCATGCCTAGAATACGTATTTATGTTGATCTAGATTCCCTTGGTTATTGAACCTAAGGAAACATGCAAAGTCTTGTTTACGCACAAAGTGACGTGTCATCCTTCACCACATGTAGTGGGAGGATAAGTCATCCATAAGACCTCATATGTGTGATGCGTGAAGATCTTAATGAATGAATGCTAGTTACTTCATTTCATTTACTGGTAATATGATTATATGTACCAAGTAAAAGGAAGCATTAATCTCTTGAAGTGTTCCAAGAGATTATAAATGAAGTATAACTTTAATGAAAGCATTAAGAAACTTTGATGATATCAAATGTTGAAATACCTTCCTTTGATTACCTTCATGAATGAACTATGATAAGGTATCACAAGTCAAATCCATCGAAACATAATGATGTGTCAGATTGAAAGAATTGTACCATGATGAGTAATTATATAATTATCAATTAAATCTAGTCCTTTTATATCCTCACTAATATATACCTATCACTAAATAATGTACCATCTAAATGATTTGTAGCACGTCACATATGATATGATTTGGGAATGTCCCAATATGTCTAAAGGATTAAAACCTACATTAAGAAAGTAATTTCTTAAATAAGGTTTATCCATAAACCATGATTGTTGAAGACTACTATTAATCCCAATCCAATAACAAAAGTGTTTTGTTGAAAGGATAACTGGTTTTCAAAAGAATAATTGGGAGTAAAAGTAGAACTAGAAGTTTTCGAGATCAACAACGAGATATAATAAGAACTAAGAGAATCACAAGTTGTTTTGGAATATCAAGTTCATCGTGTAACACAGAATAAAATAGTCCTAGTAGAACATGTCTAAGATTGGAGGATTGTGAATCCAACAATTTAGATACGTTGGTCATAATAGGATGAGCCAACTAATCAACTAGAAGCTATTGAATACCATGATCTAAATAAGTGGCTTAAGGCCATCATGGGATCCATGTAAACGAGCAAGGTAGGACCTTGGTAGTGCCACCTAATGGGTAATACGTAAAAGGTGTAATAGGGTTTTGAAGTAAATACCTACATGGATAACATAATAGGATAAATTAGTTGGATAAGTTTCAAAATAGTTCAAGTTGTTGAAGTTGATAGAAATTCCTTTACCAATTGTCATGCTTGTTATCGTAGTTAAGATAGACTAAGAGATTTGGCATATGAAGATAAAATTGAATTCCTTAAATGGAATACCTCAGAGGATGTGTATGTGACACAACTTAAAAGGTTTTATAATTTCAAAATTGAAAACAGAGTCTATAAACTACAAAGTTCAGTCTCGGATTGAAACAAACATCTCAGAGATGGAAACTTTTGATTTGACAAGACAGTCAAAGAGTTTGACTTGAATCAAGACAAAAGGTGGAATCCGTTATGACAAAAGACTTAGTGGGAGCATATATCAATATTCCACTTATGATGAAGAATGACATCTCAATATTGTGAATATTGAGATCTCGCATGAAAATTCCTTCAACCTGAAGGATTAAGTGAAACATCTTATGAGATATGGATCAAGACCTATGGGATAGTTCTTGAAAGTTTAAAAAAAGAAGTTTGAGCACTTAAAATAGCAATATATTGAAAGAGTTCAACACAAACAAATTCAATGAGAGAGAGTCTAGATTGGTCTCTCATAATCCTCAAGTTCCAATTCTTGTGAAGAATGGAAATGACATGATAAGACACCATAGGTTGTAACAATGGATCTATCATGAATGCTATTATCCCATATAGTCTTGTATGTATTCGACATGACAAGATGATTCCAATAAGGGTTATTGGAATGTCATAAAGACATCCATGAGTACTTTTGAAGTACTTAAGGATAAATTATTAGTCAATAAGGATAGCAATGAAAGGAAGAGTTGGATGTAAAGAGTTACATCGACGTAATGACAAAATGATCACAATAAAATATGTTGATTTAAAAGGAGAAATGTTGTTAGTTGGAAGGGTTCCAAACTAATAGCCATTAATTCTATTCTACAATAGAAGCTGAGTATGTTTGTGTTGTGAACACAGAGTGAAACATATGCATCTAAAGGTTCCTATCAACTAATAGATGTTCCAACCACTGATGACTCAGTAGAAATATTGTGATAACAATGGATCTAATTGTTAGGTAAGGAATATTAGATATCATATTATGGAAACTCCATCATGAGAAATCATACATTAAAGAGATTAGGAGCATGTAATATATCAATTATTAGTGAAGTGTTGCTAACCCACTAAATCAGCACTAGCGCAGCAAAAGCATGTTGGACATGTTTAGGTCACTAAGGATGAGATCCTTTGGTGATTGGCTCTAAGTGCATGTAGGAGTCTGTTGGTAAGGTATGCCCATAGATCCAAACATGTGATGATTGAGATGGCATATACCTTAAAGCATTCGATTAATACTTATAAAGGAAAGCTTCCAATTCATCTGTTTCACTCAGTTATGAGATAATGAGGAAACCCTATGAATGTCTAGAGAATAATATTACTCAATGGTGTATGTCTTCAAGTATTAGCCTTGTGGAAATGAGATCATACAGATATTAAGAGTATATATACATATTCTCATTATGTCCCTAGTCGGTTGTTACTTGGAAAATAGATAGACACTAGTAACACACAAGACTAGAGTGTGAGTTGGTTGATGATCAAATCTCACTAAGTCATGATATAGAAATATCAAACCAAGAAGACAGATACATGTTAGAGAATAGTGTATTAGACATAACCACCTTGAGAGTGACACATGATTTTGGTGGTCATAGTCATCTCTCATAGTGAGGGTGGTGATTGTGATTCTTAGACCTGAAATCACTACACTCGTCACATGTCGTTGGGTACGCTTTGACATCATCAAATGCAGTCATGAAATATGGGTTGTTATAATGGTGATGATTGGTTGAATTTGACACATGGATATATATTGTGAGTGATATATATGGGATCGGTCCCTCCTATTGGAGTATGATATCCTGGCCACTTGATAAGCGAGACTTAGAAACGCATGTGCGTGCACATGTGAATCGGTATGTGATATTGAGGTCACATTTTCTCAGACATTCTGCTTTTGGTTCAAGGAACATGAGTTGAACATTGAAAGGGTGACTTTCCATGCCTTCTGAGTTAACTCTGGATATCAAAGACAAAAGAATTATACAATCACTGCAACACCTTGTGTATATTGTAGGTTGAAGTTGTGCTCCAACTTTCCATTTCACTTGGGTAGCATTGATGTGTGACTAGGCATCACTCTTTGCTTGTGATCTCATAAGCTAGTTATGTACATTCACTTTTAATGTGATATGGGACCTATAGGGTCACACACATAGGAACTCATATAGAAGAGGAGTTTGATCTTGAATTACAATTGGATTGATTACTGATGTGTTTTGGTATTCAATTCATGTAACATATCGACTTATTGGTTGACTATTCTGCCAAATGACCATGTCACTAAGTGAGACAGACATTTGCACATGCCAGATAGGTGTCTCAAGTGTTGAGAGGACCGTTTGGGTAGTCATGTTAATCATGGATAGAATTGGATAAGTTATGCACTTGAACCGACCGATTCAAAATGATAAAACTGACTGACTCATATCAATTCACTATATGGGTGTCTGGGTGAGTGAGACGAGCTTCTCACCTAGGTGAGATGGATCGGTTGGAAAGAACTAAGGTTTGGGATGTTTCCCAAATAGTTTTGATTGTACTTTACTTGGGGTACAAGGAAATTAATATATGATATTAATTGGAATCAAAATTGCTAAATTCGTATCCAATAGGGTAACTGCCAAATGGCCATTTGGCAGTGTGAGAGGATCGTCTTGCATACCAGACGACCGTATGGGTGTGCCAAATGATCTCATAGGTTGCGAACATTCATGATCTTCTAGTCTTTTCCACTCCCATGCAATTCCATTCATACTGGGAACCCTGCCCCTAACCTCAAATATACAACGAGGGGTATTGGGAACTTCCCAAACACAACATAGACAACTGAGAACTAGTTCCTCTGACAACTATTGTCCTCTCTAGTTATGGTAAGCGAGGGAGACCTGGCAAATCCTACCTGATAGAGAGGACTAGCTAATGGGAGAGAACAACTGAGAAGTTGTCATTGTGGGAGAGTAGGTTTGTAACTAATACACCAATGGGAGGGACAACTCCTTCATGACCATTCTTGGTGAGAAATAGGAGTTCTAGTTGGTCTGTGTGGACTAATCTAGAGGAAGGAGTCCTTTGGTTGCTACTTGGAAAACAAAGTCCACCTGCAGTCCATGGAAAGACCATTGGAGTCATTGTAGAGGTTGTGTAGAGAGTTGTTCACGGTGAAGACCATGAGCTGCACAACCACCATCCAAGAGCAAATTGTCAGTAGTTGCAAAGAAGCGAGTTTTGTCCTTGGTCATGCTCTAGGACCAGGTATAACTTGCTAAATCCATCCATCCTATTTCATAGTAGTTGACGTGATCTTGCTATTTTGGGAATACAGATAGATAAAATTTTTGTTTCCGCTGCTATACTCTATGCTCGTATTTCCAAACAACCTCTAGCTATGAGGTCAAGTTCACTTAGTGGAGATTTGCCTTCATTCATGAGGGTGAATAAAGGGGTACCAATGATCATTTTTGTGAACCATGAGGGTCAAGTTGTTCTTGTTTGTCTTGATCATTGGTTGTTTATTTAGAAATAACATAGAGAATAGAGGAGACATCAATTGATTCTCCTTCCTTGAAGATTTCGACGCAATTCCTTCCTTTCACTAGGGAGGAGATTTTTATGCCCGCTTGTTCACACATCTGAGGAGGTTTCTTGTAGGAAACTTCAAATGGGAGATGGTTTGATCTATGAAGGGTTGTGGTGGCTCTCCATGTTGTTTTTTATTTTAGCTTTGAAACATCTACATTAGCTTAATTCATTGATCCTTCCATTGTATTTGTGGGCCTATAAGTACTTGTCACTTCACCGTACCATCACTCTGAGCAGTCCAGAGGGCTATCTAAATGAATCCCTACCTACATGTCATCATTGGACTGGTTGTACTAGAAGAGTGCGGTATGAGAAGTGGACAGTGTACTACAATGACCATTGTTGGGGTATGCATAGTACATTATTAGGTTGAATTCAGGATCTTCTCTAAGATCCAATGTGGTGATGCGTGTACGTCATGTGCAGCCTTCTTTTGGGCATTGACTCTGGATGTTTTCCACATCCAGTTTGAGTCACCCTATGGGGGTGTGTTGTATATGGGAAAGCATGCATCTTGTTAGTGGGCTAGTGGATGGAACATTCCATAAACCTATTGGTTGAGTTAATTGATATTGGTCCCTGAATTCTTCAACTTTCTCAAAAGGTGATGTATGGTCATATGACACATGACACACACCTAGAGTGGTTCATGTTCATGAACAACAAATAATTTTCTCTAGAGAGGCATATGATCAATTTTGACATCACCATTGGTAAGAATTTTGAGTATGATTTTTTCTTCATTTTCTTGAATTTCATTGACATGTGTTTTCGATAGGTGGTCGACTATGATTCTGCTGAGGAGCAGGATGATTACGAGTATGCATTCCATCAACCACCTCCTATTGAGGAAGTTCCTTCTTCCTTCTCTACTTGATGATGCTCATGGCTTTGACAACTTCTCCAAGTTGTGGCCTCACTATGACTTTGGCATGGGAGGCTCGTGTTACTATCCTAGTGACTTTGACTAGACCTCACCCTTCTAGGGGAGGATGTGGATTCTGATGTGTAGGGTGGACACTTTGGCTCAGCATCCCACCTAGATATGAGAATAGTCAATGCTTTGTGGATTTACTGGGCATTGATGACTCTTCTTCTAACATCCTATATCAAGCTATAGATCCACAATTAACTAGCATTGGAGAGTGTTCCTCTCATCAGAGAGATTCTACTCTATTTGTGGTGGTGCCTTCCAATAGCTCATCTTTAGATCACTGGTGGTCTACTAGCGATATTCATTTCTACATGAGCGGGGAGCGTCATTCTTCAGCGTCTTCCTCTACCGATCATCAGCCTTTAGCAAAACATTTGATGGGGTGGATGAAGAATAAGTTGAAGAAGCAGCAGTCATTTTAGCCTTTCTATTTCATGATGTATCTGCAAGGAAAATTGTGTATTAGATAGATGGACGTTTGTAAGAATAGTTTTGAAGTTAAAATAAAAGTCTATGTTCAGGTTAAATCATATTCTGAGGTTTTTTTATCTTCAATTTTGAATCAAATTTTAGGAGTTCGATTTTTGGAAGATCTCTTGTAGACTTACTGGATTGCCTCGATCTATTTTCCAATTGTAAGTGATAGATTGCAACAATATTCCAGCCTACAGGGCATGGAGCCCTTATATTTAGGGATGTGTGTGTACAATACCCGTTGATGTAGATGCATGTGGCAGATTGCACTATTCTTCTTAGAGATAGGAAAAGGAGTCATGTTTTCTCTAGAAGGTGAATCACCTTGTTAGGGGCCTATAAATAAGGTTGTATGCCTTTGTCTTCTCTACACATCTTTATTTTTAAGATCCAATGTCATTGTAGAGAGGATATTTATGAAATCCTACTACTTCGACATCCTCCCATTGATCTAATAATGGTGTGTGATTACATTGTTGATCTCTCTGAACTTGAAGAAATCAAACTGGTGAGACTTGTGTGACCTGTCATCTTTGTCATATGGCTTATGTCCCTATCTCGAGAGAGTTGATGTCGGTGGTGATCAGCTTATGGGATCCTTTCATTCACATGTTATATTTTGGAGACATCATTTAGTCTCCAACTTTGGATGACATGGCAATAATTATTCATGTTCCTTTCATGATTTTGGCCTATTGTTTTGAAGAAGTTGAGTTCAGACACCAAGATGGGGGTCTCCTTGGCATGATGAAGTCCTACGCTTCTCGATGGCTGATAGAAAACAATTTCTTTATTGAGATTTCTCCCTTGTGGAGTCATTTAAGAGAAAAGTGTGTAGTGATGTCGACTCTCCTGGCATGCCTCCTTTGTATGCATATACATTGGTCATCATGGCAGACCTATTATTTGGAGAGACTTTTGGGAGAGTGACGAATATTGTTGCTAGAGTTGTGTATGCACTTTGGAGGAAATAGATAGTCATTCCCTTGATATTGGATAAATTTTACAAGTGGTTAGATGAGGCCCAGTCAACAGGGAAGATGAAGGGACCCATCAAGGTCCTATAGATTTATTTGAGTATATGCATCAACACTTCCTAGTTGATAGATGGTTCAAACCCTCATCATAGCATTGCAAAGGAGTTCTTGTCAAAGTATATTCAGTTCAATGAACCCCTCTAGTTGTGTGGTGATCAAGATCACTAGCGTGCTAATCTGAAGTCTGTGGATATGCACTGGGGATGGATGGAGTTTTTCCTTGATAACTAAGACTGTGGAATTAACATGCTTGGCTTTTAGTGGAGATCATCTTGCCAGGTCTAGAAAGTTGTGATACATATTATCCTATGTCAGTGTTGAGGCCGTTTAGTCATCTCTAGTGTGTATCAAGTCAAATCATTTCCTCTGTCTTCAAGAAATGGTGATAGATACTAGTAAGGCCCATGAGAAGGTGGAAGAGATGTAGCTAATCTAGAAGAAGTTTGTGTTTGATTCTTTCCTCATGGTTTGAGCCTACTATCCTAAATATTTGGAGTGTCTTGCATTGATACCCATGGTGATAGTGATGTGTGCCTCTTTTAGAAAACCAGAATGATATTATTTTTTATGTTTGTATTTTTTGTTTGTAGGCATAAGGAACCCACATTCTTTTGTAATATATTAATTTTTGATATAAAGCTTTTCATCCATGGCATGTGGAACTGCATATAGGTTGTAATACTCATGACCTAGCTTTATGCTTAATTGTAATTATCATGCATTATGAGATGCTTTGACTTTAGACTAATCTCATGGGATGTCTTAATATGACGTGACAAGCTTATATTTTCATTTTGGTTCAATTTGATTTATGTTTGATCTAACTTGTAATATATGTGCTTATTTTGGACTAGTTTGTAATTTACCCATAAGGGTTATCTTGCAAAATTTCTCATGAAGAGAGTGTTTCTTATTCTTTAACATGATGATAGAGAAGATGATACTATGGGGCACCTTGTTTGAATTATGTTTGGTGATATGACATCTCATCATGATTCTAGGGTTTGCTTGATATGGTGACTAAGCTAGGGTGTGATTTTATGACCACTACATTACTTGTGGTGAGGGTCATGACCAAAATTCATGCATTGGATGTGTGGTCATGACCGAGACAACCTTGTGAGGCATGGGTCAAAACACTTTTTCATGTAGTGTCTCGACCATGTATAATGGTGAGCTAGGGTTTCAACCTAGACATGAAGTGTCTCGACCGAGACAAATAGATGGAGTGTCTTGACCGAGACATGAGGGAAGATGAACTAGTTGGTCATGACAATATTGTTGGATAAACTCAAATATTTCATATTTTTCATGTGAGTGGAAGAAAGGTTATTTCCTTGAAGGGCATGTATCCCTTGATGATCTAATATGTTGACACATCCTTTGGGTATATAACCCTTCTCCCCACACATGGGAAATATTTTTGTCCCTACAATCCTTATCCTTCCTTTGGATCATCCTTGGATCTTTGGGAGCAAGGAAGATCAGATCTTGAAGCTAGGGTGGCCGATTCACCTTGCATGTTGAAGATGTAGTTCTAGATCAACTCTTCGATGGTGGTTTCTTGGAGATTCTTTTCTTGGTAGGTGGTCTTCTTCTTTGGATCACATTTTCTTTTATGAAATCCCCAACATATTTTTCTTCCTAAGTCTTGGTCTATGGATCACGCATGATGGCTGTTTGAGAGGAACTCCTCCTTATAAAGTGTCATAGACCATGTTTGATGTGATGAACCTAAGTGAAAGGATGATTCTTTGTATTTTCCCTTTCTTTCTTGGTGCAGCCAAAGAAGTGTTTTCCATCTTTTGAACTCCTTTGTGACCATGGTTTTATTCTCTTTTGAGGTGATCCCTTGGTCAAAGTGTTGGATCTTGGTTGAAGATCTTGGAGCTAATAACCTTGGGAGGTTGATTCTCTCCAAATCAGGCGGGTTTTATAACTCTTCCCACATATGTTGTTTGCATATTAAACCTGATCTTATTGTTGTTGTTCCAGATCTTAAAAGTATGTTCTTAATGATAGGAGAATGACTAAGTTTAGGGTTTTATCTTGTAGCATTCTTAAAATAATTATTTTTGTTATAAACCCTAAAATATTAGCACTTGATTCGTGTGGTGATTGATTTATTAATGTGTCCCTTTGGAATGTTATTTATAGATCTGAGGTGCTCAATATATGGTTTGTTAATCATGAATAACAATAGATTTTGAAGATGATAAAATGTATAAAAATTGTTTTCATCTATCTATAAACTTTTTCCTTTTGATGATCTTCCATGACCCATAGCTTAGGGTGGATGAACACCATGCTCTAGGGTGTTACTCACTCTGTGACGGTTGCTATTCCTTGAGGATGATCAGCTATATTGACCTATTTGAATATGTTCATATGTTGTTCATAGGGCTAAAGTGGGGCCAAGACATCCCTTGGTCTCCTCTTAGGTCGATACCATGCTTAGATGGTGATTTCAAACCTTAACAACACCAAGTATTATTGTTACACACTAAACTTGTCATAACACAACATTGCGACCCTACATTCATCGCGGTCAAGACGTTGTGTGCATCGTAGACAAAGATAGGTGCTACATCTGTTGCAATCAAGAGAGAAAGACTATGCACACATTGTGACCCTACACACATCACGGTCGTGACATTGTGTGTGTCGCGGTCAAAACATGCACGTGTCACGGGTAAGTCACCATGCACGCGTTGCAGACTGTGATAGGGGTTGTACGTGTCATGGGACGCAACACACCCTGCATGCGTTGCAGGTCACTACACCATGTTGTGTGAGTGAGCAATGTTGATACAGATAGTTGTGTATGTGGATAATACATAGTATAATGGCTCACATAAGGTGTTGTAATTATAAATGGCTAATCATTAATGATGGTGCTTAATCCTAGTGCTCTTCGAACATGTGGGAGATTATGGGAGTAGGATTTAGTCATTGAATAACGTTATGAAAACCCTAAATGATCTATGAATAACCCTAACCCTAATCATGTGATAATATGACATATGTGCTCACTATAATGGAAGATTGTATCCCATAATAGTGTTTTCTCTCTCTTCTGTCTATGTAACCCTAACCTTGTAAGTGTGACGAATGGCATAGCTACATAAATGTTATGGTGAGCCTTGTAAAATACAAGGTGGAGATTATGAGCATTTATGAGATATAATGTGTTACCACTGGGCAAGAATTACATCAATGAGTCTAATAACTTAATAAGTGCCTTATATATATATATATATATATATATATATATATATATATATATATATATATATATATATATATATTGAAGTGTAACCCTTTAGAGGTGTGATTTAGGGATTGGCATCCCATTGTGATGTGATATGGTTAATGACTTTGAGGGAGGTAGTAATACAAGTGTTATGAAATAATGAGGCACCTTGTTAACAGTGAGTCTCAATACCATGTTGGTGCATGGTTGATATATTTAGATGATGCATGATTGTGACACATGCATGACATAATAAGATGGTACACTTACATATGTAAATAATGATGATACATAGTGTTGTAGATATCATGACCAACTCATGTCCAACTAAAAATTTTAAACCCTAATCATGTCCTTTAACCCTAATATGCTCCATGATAGAGGGAAGTGATTCCATTAGGGTTTGGTGCAATAATCATTATATAAACCCTAAATGTCTATGTGAGTGAACCCTAACCCTAAACCAAGGGTATGATATACTTATTAAATGTGCATGGATGAATAGCATGTGATTGTTCTCTCTCTCTCCTACTTATATGGTTCTATCTTGTAGGTTATTTGAGTGACATGTCTAGTGCATGCTATGAAGATGATTATATGGTAATAAATAATGGTCATGAACCTTGACAAAGTGCACTAAGATTGTAAATATGTGAATGTGCACACTTAGTTATAATTTATAGTGATTAATCCTAATACACTCCAAACTTATTAAAGGTGATGAAATTAGATATTGTTAATTAAATAGTTTCATCGAACCCTATTTGGTTAATCATGAATTTCTAACCCTAAATTGAAGGGGCATACAATGCATTGCTTACACTGCTTAATTGTGTTTAATATGGTGAGATAACAATAACTACTCTCTCCCTTTTTATATAGCATTGATTTTTCATGTGAGATAATTATCATAGCTAATGATTGCTATAGTGTATATGTGATGTGATATATGTGATGCCACATGCCTGGTGTGGTATGATGAGATAATAATGAGTTACAAGAATAATGTTATTGGTCTTATGACCTAGGAAAGGCTTAATGCCTAGTGTGAGGTTATATCCTCAGTGATGTGATAAGCGATTATTATTCCCAGTAATGTGATAATAGTGATCATCCTGATATGGTAGTGTTAACAAGTGGTGATGTTGATGGCCTTGTTTAAGGCAGTGAGACAGTGTTTCTCAAAGATGATGTGACAAGTTCACACCTTATACATTTTTTTTATCTTATGAAGTTGTTTCATAGTTGCACATGCTAGATTGAATTAGGGCTTTGTACGCCCACTTGTATGATGGATCCTTAATTCACCTGATTGACATAAATAATAAAGTGAAACCTTAATCATGTAGTTTCCCTGTACCATAGATCCATCTTCAGTGACAATATTAAGTTGGATGGTGAAATGAGCAACTCCTATGGGAAACTCAAAGCGTATATTGTTGAATATGCGGGGTATCAGTGGAGGTATCTCCCTATATCCTTAATTTGTTGAAATAGTGATATTATGTTTATTATAGAATGACCATGTGTGAGCCTGTTCTCTAGCCTTCTGCCATGTACCAAGGCAGGATAGTTGTTTTACAGGACCATAGCTTTAACTATGAGTTGTTGTCTTTATAGGACTATAGCTTTGAATGTAAGTTGTTGTCTTTGTAGTTTGACTATATGTCACTACATTGCAGATTCGTGCTGATGATCATGGAGTCCGACTCTTCTATTGATCTTGTATGGTACTGTTTTAGACTTAGTAATGGTCAGTTGAATTTGAGTGGTACGCCTCAAATCCTCAGGGCATAATAAATAAAGATGTAACATAGCCGTGTAGTATTATTACATAGGGTTACATACAAATGATATTGGATGACCCCTTGCTGTGTTTCTTATGTTGTTTCTTCATATTCCTTCTCAAGGCATAAGATGATCTACTATTTAGTGTAGATGCTCTAATTGCTTAAACTGTGATAATTGTCCTACTTACATGATTGTGCTGAATCTACTTATCAGTTAATAGTATAACTTCCTATGTTATTTATTTGTGCTTATAATAGATGTTGACAGAGAGTTATATCTATCACTGGGACTTTTGGTCTCACCCTGTGGGTTGTACATCTTTTAGGTGGACGTGCACGATGAGATAGAGTTTGTGTTGCTGAGGCTAATAAAAAAAAGAAGTTGTAGATGTTGAACCATGGATATATAGCTAGTATCTAATAATAGAGAACTATGTGTCATCCATGTACACTTAGGTCCTTGGGAGTGTTTTGTAAATATTGTACATCAATTTGAGTTTGTGGCTTTATGCCATGATAGTACATACATGATTTATTTACAAGAATAAGTGATTATATATAACAGGTTGTGGCTAGATACACAGTGGATATTGATATGAAACCTCTTTAGGCAATGAATGAAATGCAAGTGGCACAAGTTATAGCTTCAATTGTGGTTATTGAGCTTGATATCATGTCATGATATCAATTTTAATTTACATTGTTTGTTGCTAATATTGTTTTTAGTGATAATTACACGCTTTGTTTTGAGTAATCTCACTTTGTATGGCAAAGGGTGTCACATAGGTATTCCCTCCAGAATGTCTAGAAGTGTTCAATGGATTTAAGTCCTTGAGGTGCATATCACTATGAGCTCCTTCTTGATGAATTAGTCAATTGGGATCAAAATAGACCTCATATCTATGTTCTTTAGGACACCACAAATGGTTATAGATTTTGCTAGCTTATGTTGGAATCACCTCCTTCAAATCTACCTCTTTTAACAAAGTCATGAGGTTGAGATACGAAGCATTTTTAAGCTTCTGTCTCTCTTGATCTTCTAATGGTAGGCATTTCCTTCCTTCAAACGTTCATGGCCCATTCAGTCATGAGGGGATCCTTCATTCTAGGGGGGAGATAGAATAAGAGATGTGGTGGACCCGAGTGTCATTATAAGAGATAAAGTCATATCGTGTAGTGGGTGTGTAAACAACAACTCCCTACTCATTTGGGCTAAGGTATTGGGTGTTAGAGACACCTCAATAGGCTTCACTGCTGACATGCTTTGGTGTAGTGATCTACCACAAGCATGGGACTTCTTCTAAGGGCTTTTTGGGTATTTCTAGTGGGATTCCCACTTATCGTGGGTCTTTTCATTGAAGCCTTTGATTGCATTGATTTTGTGGTCCATAGTATGAGAGTCTAGCATTATGTTGGGAAGGAATGGGGGTTACCTAGTGAAAGATTATTCCCTTATTTCCCACGGGTTTGTTATGTAGAGTTGATCATACCTCTTTTCAGATGTGATGAGGATAGTCACAAGGAGTTTCACTATTCATATTTCCTATGGTCCTTCCCCTTCAGGTTGACCCCATTAAATGCTAACCTTATGGCATCTTCTTGGGTATTGGTGCCAGGTTGTTGATTGTGTGGATCAGATTGAACTTGCCTCTAGGGACTCCATAGTTTCTTCCATCCTCCTATGAAATTGATCATGAGGACTTCCCCTCACCTTTACCGCAATCATGAACATTTTCAGTGTACTAAAGTTGTCCTATTTTAAGGAGTTATTTCTTAGGTTGGCAACCTATTGGGGCCTTTTGATATTGATCATGCTCCTTCTGTCATAGGCCCTAGTTTTTTACTTTTATCATTGCAATTCAGGATGCATGGGGTGACACTGTCAGGTACCTAACTGGATTTTAGGCATTTTTTATAGGGACATGAGCTTTTTGGTTCCCTTACAAGGATCCTTGCCAAAGGCTTTCTTGTCATTGAAACTCGTGTGACGAAGATTTATATATCCATCCATGTCATGTAGGTGCAAGTTGCTACAATTGTAGAAGTTGTGGATGATGTAGGGCCCATTTCATTTATGTTTGAACTTGCCCTTAGAATTGCTAATCTAGATGACATGCATCACTAGGTTTCCTTTTTCAAAAAATGTGGGTCGGACCCTCTTCTTGAATGTATCAGAATGTATGCCTAGAGAGCCAATCATATGATGATCGTAATGGCATAACATGCAAATGATTTGATTATTAATAAAGGAAAGCTTCCAATTTATTCTGTTTATTTAGTTTTGAGATAATGAAATACATAATAATTCTCTAGAGAATGATGTTACTCGATGACGTATGTCTTCAGTTTGAGGACCTGAGCAATGAGATCATACATATGTTAAGAGAATATGCATTCTTGTTATGTCCCTGATCGATTGTTATTGTGGAAGGTAAATAGATAGTAATGGCACATAAGATCAGAGTGTGAGTTGGTTGATGACAAAATCTCATTATTCATGATATGGTGATATCAAACTAAGCACATAGATACATGTTAGAGAAAAGTGTATCATGCAGACCCACTATGAGATTAATACATGGAAACCATTACTAGAGTAGTCATAGTCAGTTCTCATAGTGATGGTGGTGTTTATGGTTCTTAGACCTAAAATCACTACACTCATCACATCATTCAGTACACTTAGGCATCATCAAATGCAATACTGAAACATGGGTTGTTATGAAGGTGATGATTGGGTGACTGTGACACACAGGGACTGACTGTGAGTGATAGAGATGGGATTTGTTCATCCTAAGAGAGTATGATATCCAAGGCATCTTGATTAGCGATATTGGGAAATGTGTGCCCACACACATGGAAGTCAATATGTGATATTGAGCTTACATATATCTTAGACAGTCTTCTCTGGTTCAAGGAACAAGATTGAATAATAATGTAGATGACTGCTCCTCTACAGAAAATAGACTCGTATGTCATCAACTGCAGCAGCTCCTCTCATCACATATTGTTGGATGACATCATCCTCCTTAGTGACGGGAAAAGGTTGTCTCGCCTCTAGAGAAGTCCACATAGACCAAATAGAACTCATGTCATCTTACTAGAACAGATAGGAAGGATTTATCCCTCCCATTGGTGTACTAGTCACCAACCTACTCTCCCACAATAATGATCCTCAGTTGTTTCTTTCCAGTAGCTATCCCTCCCTAGTCGGGTAGGACTTGCTTGGGCTCTCTTGGTTAGCACAACCAGAGAGAACAACAATTGTCAGAGAAACTAATTCTCAATTATCTATGTTGTGTTCTGGGAAACCCAATACCCCTATATTTATAGGTGGAGTTTGGACTAGGGTTCTCAGTATATGCAGGAGTGGAACGAACTGGAAGATCTCAAATTTTTGCAACAATTATGGAAACTTCACATTCTAAAACAGTCGAAATAGATGTCTGGAATGCGAGACGGTCGTCTCACACTGCGAGATGGTCATTTTGTAGTTTCCTAGTTTTATACATATGTCAAAAATTCATTTTCAATTAATGCATGACATGACATCAACACCAATCCTTGATGCAATCAAATTGCATCTCCAGAATGGTTGTTTGGTGAAGATGAGATGGCCGTCTTGCACCACTTGATATGGGCATCTAGTACAAGCAAGACGGGCGTCTTATAGGTCGGGTCAGGCTAAATTCTAACTAATGTACAATACAATCAGCCTGGCATTCCAAATGAATGTCTCAACACTTGAATTGATCTTTTGGCAGACTAGTCAGCTAATTTGTTGTGTGATTTGAATATATGAACACTTTAGTAATCAATTCAATCATCATTCAAGATGAAACTCCTCTTCTAGATGAGTTCCTATGTGTGTGACCCTATAGGTCCCATATTGTGTGGCAGTGAATGTCCATAACAACTTACGACATCACAAGCAATGAGCGATGTCTGGTCACACATCATTGATATCCAAGTAAATAGTAAGTTGGAGAAAAACTTCAACCTACAATCTGTGTATAGTGTTACAGTGTTTGTATAGTTCCTTTGTCACTAATATCCAGATTGAACTAGAGGCAAGGAGCAATCATCCTCAATATTATTCAATCTTGTTCCTTGAACCAGACAGACTGTTTGAGATATATGTAAGAACAATATCACATATTGACTCACCATTTGGATGGTCATGATGGAGGCAAGACATGTCAATGTTAGCTTTGACAATTCTAACATTAGCAACTGTCAAGGTAGCATTTTTGTTTTAGTTTGTAAAGTTAGTGGCCAACTAAGGCCTTGGTATGATAAATATGATCAACTTATTTGTCAATCATATTATTAAAAATCTCACTTCAGTTCTATGACAACTATATGCTTTCAAGTCACTGAGATAGATAAGGGGCATCCATACCCAAGATAGAAAGAGAGAGTTTGTTCAATGACTCACATATTGAGAATACTTTTCTAATTCTTTATGTGAAATAAGAAAATGTGTTTTGGAGGGGTACTTGGGAATGAAACATCATTCATAGATCTTAAACATTGTTTTAATCACTTTGTGGTGTTTGTTGTTCTTTAGATGAGATTTCTTCCATATAGCCTAGAAAGTGACTTAAGAAGACACACAATATCTTGTTGGAATCCACCTTTACAATTTTCAACATCTACAATATGTGTAAGTTTAATACACAAAGTGAACAAATGTCTTAGTGTAAAGTGTTTGGCACAAAGCCCAATCTAAGAATCACTTCATGATATGAAAGTGTTTACAGGAAACTATCTACCTTATATTGATTCTACACTTGATGATAGGTGTGAGATCTCTTGTATACATTATAGATTCTACCAAAACATTGTTGACTATCACCTTTGAATATATGGAAATGTGTAGGTCATATGGAAGGATTTGCTTTTGAGGGGTCATGGGAAGTTGGGTTGGATAGTCCATCATCAAGGCTACTGTTCTACTAAAGGAACATAGCTTCATTGTGTGGAAAACTATCAAATGCTAGTTTTTGAGTTTGAAGAATCAATCACTTCTTCTCTCATGTTTTTTTAAATGTCCTTATACTAGATATTTCCATTGGAAAAATAATTATGTATATTCTTCGGTATGCTTTACATCTTTTGATCTATTTGTATGTTGAATTGTAATTCAAGAAACATCTTTAAATATCCTTCAACATGATTGTAGTAATTTATTATGACAACATTTGCACTTAAATTCTTTGTGCCTTTTTTTATCTCAACTGATAACTTTGTAGATATGTGTAACATACCAAATTTTGGTACTAAATATGATTTTGAGATATTCCTCTCAAATTGAAAAACCTCTTGCTAAGTTTCCATTCACATTTGTACTTTATTGAATTATCTTCAAATTTGAGCATCAAAATGTAATTTTGCCTCCTTTTAGCTGGACATCTCAATTGGGATTCACAATTGAACATTTGACCATATTTATGAATTCTTGGCTTTGGAATCACATAGGAAGATACTACTAAATTTTAAATATTAATCTTTTGATTAATTTCAAGAGTAATTATTTTTCTATTATAGATTCATTAATTAAAGAGGTTAGTATTTTTAGTATATATATTAATGACAAATGAAGTAGTGTTGAAAATTTCAAGTCAAGGGGACATGGGGTTTGGGAGATACAAATTTGTGAAAGAAAGATATATTCCATAATTAAAAAAAGGGATTTATAATCACTTTGAAAAGAAGGAAACCCCATGATCAAGATCTTAAGACTTTTGGGGTCTCCATTTAGATGTTATAAAATAACGGAACAATTAAAAAAATAAGAGTAAGTGCCTTTGACTAATACACTTTCCCTTTGTAACACCTGCATTATAGAGAAAGCGACCCTCTTCCTCCCGACGCCCTTTCCTTTGGGCTTGAAACCCTGGTAAAATAGGATACTGAACAAATTCAGCCAGAAATGGCACCCCTACGAGCCCAATCCCTGACCTCCAGTGTTGTACATCTAGGATCTGGTAACTTGTAGTGCCACCACTGCCTCCCCCTATGCTATGCCAATCTGTAGTCCAGGGCCGCATGCCTTCCACCATCACCTCATCCAACCACCTACAACCAATCCCCTCTCTGTCACCCAACCCTCATGATCTGAACCACAGAGGATCAGAACAAACTCTGAACACCAACGCTGCTTGCAGCCTACCTCACCTTGTCAGTTCCCCCTCTGCGTCCTTTCTATATCATCTCTACAGTCATGAAATGGTTCATCCTCCCTTCACCCAATGTAGTGATAAGGGAACATGTCACCTACTACAACGTTGGACGCCAACCCAGTGATCGTCAGACCTGCAACTCCACTATCGCTAGCTTTCAGACCTCTGACCACCTTCCAAGATCAATAGTGATTGATGAGGAGTACCCCTCTGTCCTCGAGGTGTCTCTCCAACAACTGTTGTACATTTAGACATCTGCAAAACTAAGAGGCTCTCTTGCATCTTCAACCTCGCCAGCCTCAACACCCACCCTGCCTTTAATAAATCATAGACATCCTACAAAATCTTCAACTGGTGTTAGACATTCCCAACATATGTAGGATCACCACCAGGGCACGAAGATGCCAATCAGCGAACAAAGCAACCACAAGGCTCCTCAACTGCATAACCCCATCCACTCGTTGAACCCCCACCCTCTCACTCTTCACGGACGTGTTGTGTTGTCGACTAGACTGGACTGCTACCACCAACCATGAACCACAGCGCTGCCGCCACCACCCCATCACTATAAAGACCAGTAGGGGAGACAATTATGTCTTCATTCAAGCAAGCCACCAAATCATAGATCAATTTGGATAAACTCAGAATGAGCATGTACCTAACCCCTCCCTTTCATTCACATATCGCTTTACAAACAACCAACAAATTGTGAACCTAAATCATGGTATTAGGATGTAGAAAATATAATGAATCAGTGCTATGATAAGTGAAAGAGGTAATCAATTATAAATGCAAAATAATGTAGACCATGACATATATTACACCTCCCCTAAATTTTTGGACTTACAATTGAATGAATTAATACATAGGTATATATGTATGGCCCTAAGATTAATATATTGCCATATTCATGTCATGTCCAAGATTTATTTTGGTCTTATTTAACACATATATGTATCATTAAGAGCTAAAAGCAAATTAATGGAACCCATGGTTTTAGATTGTATCATTCAATGGTTAGCCTCAAATTGACTATTCTTACAAAAGATGTATATGAGGGATATTTTCCACCTCCTAGAGGGTTAAATGAATAAAAAAATGATGCAAAGGGATGAGTTGGGAACTTAAGTTGGTATTTCTAGATAATTGTAACCAATAAAGGTTAGTAAACTATACCTTAATAAATGTGTAATACTTTTTATAACACCAATGTGTACATTATATATATGGCCTATACTAGTGTATTACATAACAGACATATAACACATGAATACATGAATCATGAGAATGAGTAAGGATTTGAATATCATATGTGATCACATGTAGGAAGATGAATACTATACTAATGAACTCAATAGCTGATACTATAGTAACCAAAAGTGACTATTCAATATAATACACCTAAAGGGCAAAATGGTGATTTCACCTAATAATAACCTTGGAAGTGATTTCCCAGTAAAGAAACATCAAATAATCATATTTTGTTCTCTCTCTTGATAGATTCGTGACATTTTGGCATCCTTGATCCTTGTGGGCATTCTGATTGAAATTTCTAAATAGTAACAAGTACTATTTTTTTTTATTTTGTTGAACTATTTTCCTACCTCTTGAGTTTCATATATAAAAATTTTGCAAACTAGTGAACAAATATTATTGTTAGCCTTTCCCTTTTTGTTGAAGTTCACCGTGACTAGATTTTTAATATTTAACATTATTGAGAAATTGAAATATTGTTAGATTTTAATATTGGCACAAAAATTCAAAATATCGGTTAAGAGCTTTCGCTCACTAGCTTCGATGGGTCACGATCCCCAACCCTGCGTAGTGGATAATGGACAATTAGAGGTTTACCCCCACAGGAGAAGTGCCATTCCCTAATAGAGGGGAGATCACTAGGTACCTAGCCACTGGCGAAGACAAACTATTAGATTGATTGTGCCAATGAATAAATCTTTGCATTCTGAATAATTGGATATCTTGATATTAGTTTTGAGAAAAATGGTTCCATTGATATTGCTATCTCTTTATTGTTTTCTAGTTGCCTCTTTGAATTATTGTATCTTTTTGTAATTAGCATGGTAGCTAGACTATTCTATTGTCATCCCCATAATCCACCAAGCAATCTTACCTAGATTTAATATCATAACTCTTTATTTTTAAAAATAGTTCAATAATGGATTTAGTACCAGCCTAGCTGACCTTTACTTTCTCTTCAATGGGGTCCATGTGTGGTTTTGTTCCTCCAGGAACTCACGGGCAGGTGATACAAGGAAGAAATAGCAGAGATATGCATGAGTTGTCCTCTGTTGAAGATTAGATAGGAACCAGTTCTTATTTTCAATCTTGTAATATTATGTTTAAAGATTCTGCAACTCTAATGTAAAAGCACGATTGTAATAAAGAGTGTCTATTATTTTGATATTATTTTGTAAATATTTGATCGTAAAGATCGAGTCTTTATAATATGTTAAACAAATATAATGTATTACTCTTAGAATATGAAACTCATATATAAATAGTTTATGATGTTTCATTTGTTATGTGCTTATTCTTTTTTCTTATTATCTTTTTTGGATAATGTAGTTTGATATGGATGCTTTGAATGTTGAAGAAGATCAAGCCATGAATTATGTCATTACAAGGCACCAAGTTTGAGTTTATCATGATATCATATGTTCCATTTATCATATCTAGAGTAGTCCATGCATTTGTGGTTAATATTTATTCTTATTGGGGTACTTGTTATGTAAAGCACAACTACATATTTTCCATATTTTCCTCTTAAGGTGTATTTCTAGTTGTATAATGAGACTTCAATAAAAAAATTGATCTTTTCACTCTTTTTTGCTATGATTATACGCTTGGGATTTTATTTCATATTTCATGGTAAATTTTATATTTATGCCAAAAACAATTGTTTGATTTCTACACCATTCTCACCACATTTTTCATGCTTTTTAGTGTGGATAAGAATTTGACATAGAATAAACAAGAAAATATTTCCACATTACTAACTATGGGTAATTAGATAGCACACAAAAATACATGGAAAACTATCCACACAATAAATTTCGAATAGTTAGACGCCACACAATTACTTTGAAAAGACATTTTCACACAAAATTATGCTTCCATACTACCATTTACTTTTAGTAAGCGTGAATACATAGGATGTCATTCTTTTAAGGGTGGGCAACACTTTTGTTCAAGCTAATGCTGATATATTTTATAGTGATAATAGGATTAAAAAAAGTTCCATCATGAACATTATTATGAACACAATAAACCATGCATGTTTTGGATGATAATTTATTTTATTGAATACGACTACATATAATGCCTTATTATGTTTTGTTCTAAGGAAAACTTTATTATGCAAAGAAAAATATTGGGACCAACTAAAATCCCCAATTTATTTGCATGAGGTATGCAATGAAACTCAGGTGTCTTTTACTCGGCATATATAGAACTGCACGCTAAATTGAGCTCGACTCTGTCCGTTCTAATAGAAAGAGGCCACCGCCGGTCACAGAAGCACTTGATACGTTCCAATGCCTCGCTCAGCACGTCAGCAGTGACCCCGAAGAACACCCTGACCTAGTTCTTGATCCCAACGAAAGAACCTAAAAATCAAACAGATACAGAGTGAACAACAGCACAATGTCATTTTTTGTATATATATCAATATCAAAATATCAAATGCTTGAGCTCAGGTGGCGTCGTTGCTAATGATGTGCACACTTACCGGGTACCACCTGAAGTTGCCGATCCCTGAAAACAATGAACTAAACTTAAATACAAGTGTTGAATGTAAGATACATGCCGCTCGTTCATGCCATCCCACGATCCGCTCATCTCGGCCTCTATTGCAACTACAAATGAGAAAACATCGTGGCAGGGGAGCAGGAAGCTCATGCCGCTAAACTAGCAAACCAAGTCCACAAGTGAATCGGTCCGCAACTAACTGAAACGTGCAGGCATCAAGCGAAGGCTAACATTCTCCCCCCTAACGTTGATGTCCTGCACTGAGATCCTTGACGCCGAGCCTCTCTCACATTTGAATGAACTTGTTTCGCCCCCAGCGCCTTGGTCAGAATATCCGCAAGCTACTCATCATTCCCGACGTGGTCGACGTCAGCCTGTCCGGCTTCAATGCAACTGCGAATGAAATGGAACTTCATATCGATGTGCTTACTCCGATCATGATGAACCGGATTTTTGCACAACGCTATCACAAATTTGTTATCCACCAGCACCTTAAACTTGCTCGGTTCCCATCCAGCGAGCTCACCCAAGAGACGACACAGCCAGACGCCTTGGCATGCCGATGCCGCCGCCGCGATGTATTCAGCTTCGCATGAAGATTGGGCAATCACCCTCTACTTCTGCGATAGCCAGCTGACGATGTTCGTGTCGAGAAAGAAGACAACGCCAGTAGTGCTTTCACTGTCGTCCAGATCACCAGTGTGATCACTGTCACTGTAGTCGACCAACACCGGATCACCCTTGCCTTGCTTGTAGCTGCACCTGTATCCAATGGTACACTTCACGTACCGGAGGATTTGCTTGATCGCTGCCCAATGATGCATTCTTGTCTTCTCCATGTAGCAGCTAGCAATCCCAACAGCGTGAGCTATGTCCGGTCGTGTGTTGACAAGATAGCATAGACTTCCGATCACACTCCGATATAGCATTGCATCAACTGCTGTACCATCATCTTCTTTGTGAAGCTTCAACCTGCACTCCATTGGCGTATGACAGGCATTGCAAGCACTCATGCCAGCGGCTTCTAGAATCTTAATTGCGTAGCTCCTTTGACTCAGCGTGATCTCACCATGATCCTGCTTGACCTCGATCCCGAGATAGTAACTCAAGGGACCAAGATCGCTCATCTTGAATAGCTTCTTTATCTGCTCCTTGATCTCGAGAATGTCAGTATTGCACGTGCCAGTGATGACGAGATCATCAACATAAACTCTGACTAATAGGAATTGTACTGTGTCTCCCTGTCGATACACTGCGTGCTCCAAGGGGCTTCGCATGAACCCAAGCGATGCCAATGAAGCATCCAACTTCGCATACCACACTCTTGGAGCTTGACGTAACCCGTAGAGGGCCTTGCACAGTTTCAATATTGCATCTTCTCTGTCGGCTACGATGTACCATGGCAGCTGGCTAACGTAGACCTCTTCGGTGAGATTGTCATTCAGGAACGCGGACTTGACATCCATATGGTGCACCTGCCAGCCAGAGTGTGTGGCGAGAGCTAGCAGGAGGCGCACCATCTCCATCCTCGCCACTGGTGCAAAAACTTCATCGAAATTCATGCCTTGTCGCTGCGAGTAGCCTTTAGCGACGAGCCTCGCCTTGTGCAGCACAATGTTGCCGTCAGAGTCCTTTTTTACCTTGAACACCCACTTGAGCCCTATGCCTCGATGACTGCTCGGGAGCGTGTTGAGCTGCCAAGTGTCGTTGTCGATGATCACTGCCATCTCTTCGTCCATTGTTGCCTTCCTCACCTGATGTGTAAGTGTCTCGTGCACACTTCTTGGCTCCTCAGCGGTGAGCAGGCAGAGACCAACTTGTCCTACCTCCTCTTTGTTGGTGTCATCATAAAAGTCAGCTAGACGCCGATAGCGATGAATCAGTGCTAGTCGGTGTCCAAGTTGTCATCATGGTTGGGCGGCGTTGTCCCATTGATGCCTGGAACCACCGCACTCGCCGGCGTGTGCAGCGAGCCTCCAGAAGGCACAACCGGAGATGGAGTGGACGGAGTCAACGACGTCCCTGCCGGCTGTGGTGATGCTGGTGTCTGTGGTGAGCCTGATGCGTGCACCATGTCCGACATCACACCATGACCTGCATCGGTGATCACAGACCCGTTCTCGGCGGTGTATGTCACCGTGAACGTGCCATCTGAGCCGCCTCTGATGCCCGTGTCCGCCACCTCCCAGTTCCACGGTCTGCCTTCCTCGAAGACCACGTCGCGTGTGACCTGCAACTTCTTTGCCACTAGATCGTACACGCGGTACGACTTGCCCTCGTAGCCCATCATCACCATGTTCGTCAACCTGTCAGATAGTATAGTAATACCTGGACCCAGCTTCTTGACATGAGCCACACACCTGAACACACGCAGGTGTTGGACGGAAGGCTTCCGCTTGTGCCACGCCTGGTACGGCGTGATGCCCTTAAGGCTTCTTGTCGGCGAGTGATTTAGCAAATAAACGGCGGCCTTGACCGCCTCTCCCCAGAACACCATCGGCACCGCCATGTATTTGAGCATGCATCAGGCCATCTCCACCACTGTTTGGTTGCGCCTTTCCACTACCCCATTTTGCTGAGGCGAATATGGGGCGGTGGTGTAGTTCTTAACTCCCAAGTCACTACAGTACCCATGAAACTTGATGGAGTTGAACTCCCCACCATGATCGGAGTGAAAAGCTCACAGCTTGCATCTCCCTTCCACCTCCGCGGCATTCTTGATCTTCTTGAAGTGTACAAATGCTTCGTCCTTCGTCTTTATGACTTCCAGCCACATATAGCGACTATAATCATCAACGACAAGAAGGAAGTATCTGTTACCTGCTGGAGTCAGTGGCGAGATCGGTCCGCAAAGATCAGTGTGGATGAGGTTGAGTCCATGCTCTGCGCGGTATGACATGGCCTGCAAAAACAGAAGCCGATGTTGCTTCCCGATTGTGCAACCGTCACAAAACTCCTCCACTCACTCAATGTTGGGGATGTCGTCAACCATCTTCTTCTGTGACAGGGCTCGCAAGGCGTGAAAGTGCAGATGCCCAAATCGGGCATGCCACCTCCATGCCACATCATCGGTCTTCATCAGCAAGCAAGTGGGCACGGCGAGGTTCAGGCTGAGAGTGTATAGCCTGTTTCTTGTACGCCTCACGTGCGCCAACACCTTCCGCTCAATATCAAAAATAGTGAGGATGTCGCCTTCGATGCCGATCTTTAATCCGCCTTCATCCAACTGACCAGGCGAGATAATATTGTTGCGAAGGCTAGGTATGAAGTATACCTCAGACAAGACTCGTTGGTCGCCAGTGATGCAGGTGAACTGGACGGTTCCTTTTCCACGGATAGCGATGAGCGAGCCATCACCGAATTTAACAGTGCCATGTATTGTCTCATACAGTGTGCTAAACATCTGCCGCCCGCCTGTCATATGGTTGCTCGTGTCGGTATCCAAATACCAGACACCGTCCTCCGCCTCCGTCGGAAACACCTTTTCTTCGTTGAGGAAGACAGCCTGTGGCGTGACGCTGTCAACGACCACGGCTGTGCACTCCTACACCATGAGAAGGGTAGGCTCCTCGTGCTCCCCACCCCACATCAGATTCGCACTTTGCTGCTGCTCCTCATCGCGCAACCTCTTTGGTGCATTCCTTCTTCTAGTGGCCTTCCATGCCACAGTAGCGGCAACGCCCTTTCTTTTTCTTGTCGCGCAAACTGTCGGAAGGTTTCTCAGCACTTGGTGCCTTGGATTTGCCGTTGTCCTTGTTCTTGTTGTCGTCGGTGCCCGAGCCGGCGGAGCCGCCTCGCTCGCGACTCCTCTTCGGTCAGGAGCAGACGCCCGCCTGTCGACGAACTGTCATCGAGCTCGTAGTCATCCTCAAAAACCACTAGCCGCCCGCACAGCTCTTCAACCGTCATGACCTTGAGATCACACAACGATTGAATTGCCATGGCAATGGCCTTGTACCGCCTCGGCACCACACGAAGAAATTTTTGGATGGCTTTGTATTCTGTCATTGGATCACCAAGCAGTTGGAGGTCATTCATAATTGCAGTCAAATGCAATGTGAATTCCTCGATCGATTCACCATCCTTGAACTTGAGATCATCGAATTCACGCCGCCGCGTCTGCGCCCTTGCCTCCTGCACGCTCTCATCTCTGACGTGAAGACGCTTGATGGTGTCCCAAGCAAGTTTCGCGGTGTCCTTCACCACCAGCGTCCGCAACAACTCCGGGGGAACACCCTTTAATATTGCGGAGAGGGCGCGGCGGTCCTCGCGGTAGTCGTCAGTGTCATGCTCAACGACGTCCCACAGCCCGGCCGCCTGCAGTTGGACTCTCATAACGACAGCCCAATCGGCGTAATTTGCGTGTGTCAGTTGCATCCACTGACCTCCACTGCCGACGTCGCGTTCGATGACGCGCTCAATGACTCGGAGCTCCCCTCTGCCTCCGGTGCTGATGCCCCTGGGCAGTGTCTCTTCCTTCTTCAACAGATCACCGTCGACCTTGTCTTCAGGTTTCGACATCACCGGAACGGATCGAACACCGTCTTCCGTCACCTATGGATCGAACACCGCAAGCTCTGATACCAACTGAAGTTGTCGATCCCTGAAAACAATGAAACACACATACGCGATAGTGGAAGAAGTTTTTTTGGTGCTGCTAATGGCACAACGTTTTCTGTTATATTGCTAAACTTAAATACAAGTGTTGAATGTAAGATACATGCCGCTATGCGCGTCGTTCGTGCCATCCCATGATCCGCTCATCTCAGCCTCTACTACAACTACAAATGAGAAAACATCGTGGCAGGGGAGCAGGAAGCTCATGCCGCTAAACTAGCAAACCAAGTCCACAAGAGAATCGGTCTGCAACTAACTGAAACGTGCAGGCATCGAGCGAAGGCTAACATTCTCCCCCCTAAGCTTGATGTCCTGCGCTGAGATCCTTGACGCCGAGCCTCTCTCGCATTTGAATGAACTTGTTTCGCCCCAGCGCCTTGGTCAGAATATCCGCAAGCTGCTCATCAGTCCCGACGTGGTCAGCGTCAGCCTGTCCGGCTTCAATGCAACTGCAAATGAAATGGAACTTGATATCGATGTGCTTACTCCGATCGTGATGAACCAGATTTTTGCACAATGCTATCACAGATTTGTTATCCACCAGCACCTTAAACTTGCTCGGTGTCCATCCAGCGAGCTCTCCTAAGAGACGACACAGCCAGACGCCTTGGCATGCCGCGGCGGCCGCCGCGATGTATTCAGCTTCACATGAAGATTGGGCAATCACCCTCTGCTTCTACGACAACCAACTGACGATGTTTGTGTCGAGAAAGAAGACAACGCTAGTAGTGCTTTTCCTATCGTCTAGATCACCAGCGTGATCACTGTCGATGTAGCCGACCAACACCGAATCACCCTTCCCTTGCTTGTAGCTGCACCCGTATCCAATGGTACCCTTCATGTACCAGAGGATTTGCTTGATCGCTGCCCAATGATGCGTTCTTGGCTTCTCCATGTAGCGGCTAGCAATCCCAACAACGTGAGCTATGTCGGGTCGTGTGTTGACAAGATAGCGTAGACTTCTGATCACACTTCGATACAGCGTTGCATCAACTGCTGTACCATCATCTTCTTTGTGAAGCTTCAACCTGCACTCCATAGGCGTATGACAGGCATTGCAAGCACCCATGTCGGCGGCTTCTAGAATCTTAATTGCGTAGCTCCTTTGACTCAGCGTGATCTCACCATGTTCCTGCTTGACCTCGATCCCCAGATAGTAACTCAAGGGACCAAGATCTCTCATCTTGAGCAGCTTCTTCATCTGCTCATTGAACCTGAGAATGTCAACATTGCACATGCCAGTGATGACGAGATCATCAACATAAACTCTGACGAGCAGGAATAGTACTGCGTCTCCCCGTCGATACACCGCGTGCTCCAAGGGACTTTGCGAGAACCCAAGCGATGCCAATGAAGCATCCAACTTCACATACCACACTCTTGGAGCTTGACGTAACCCGTAGAGGGCCTCGTGCAGTTTCAATATTGCATCTTCTCTGCAGGCTACGATGTACCCTGGCGGCTGGCTGACGTAGACCTCTTCGGTGAGATCACCGTTTAGGAACGCGGACTTGACGTCCATATAGCGCACCTGCCAGCCAGAGTTTACGGTGAGAGCTAGCAGGAGGCGCACCGTCTCCATCCTCGCCACCACTGCAAAAACTTCATCGAAATCCACGCCTTGTCGCTGCGAGTAGCCTTTAGCGACGAGCCTCACCTTGTACCGCACAATGTTGCCGTCAGAGTCTTTTTTACCTTGAACACCCACTTGAGCCCTATGGCTCGATGACTGCTTGGGAGCGTGCTGAGCTGCCAAGTGTCATTCTCGATGATCGCTGCCATCTCTTCGTCCATTGCAACCTTCCACACCTGATCTGTAAGTGCCTCGTGCACACTTCTCAGCTCCTCAGCGGTGAGCAGGCAGAAACCAGCTTGTCCTACCTCCTCTTCGTTGGTGTCGTCGTAAAAGTCAGCTAGATGCCGATAGCGATGAATCGGTGCGGAGTCAGTGTCCAAGTTGTCATCATGGTTGGGCAGCGTTGTCCAGTTGATTCCTGGAACCACCGCACTCACCGGCGTGTGCGGCGAGCCTCCGGAAGGTACATCCGGTGATGGAGTGGATGGAGTCAACGACGTCCCTGCCGGTTGTGGTGATGCTGGTGTTCGTGGTGAGCCAGATGCATGCACCATGTCCGAAATCACACCATGACCTGCATCGGTGATCACTGACTCGTTCTCGGCGGGGTATGTCAACGTGAACATGCCATATGAGCCGCCTCCGATGCCGGTGTCCGCCGCCTCCCTGTTTCACGGTCTGCCTTCCTCGAAAACCATGTCGCGTGTGACCTACAACTTCTTTGCCACGGGATCGTACACGCAGTATGACTTGCCCTCGTAGCCCACCATCACCATGGTCGTCGACCTGTCAGATAGTTTAGTAATACCTGGACCCAGCTTCTTGACATGAGCCACGCACCCGAACACACGTAGGTGCTGGACGGAAGGCTTCCGCTTGTGCCACACCTGGTACGGCGTGATGTCCTTAAGGCTTCTTGTCGGCGAGTGATTCAGCACGTAGACGGCAGCCTTGACCGCCTTTCCCTAGAACACCAGCGGCACCGCCATGGATTTGAGCTTTCATCGGGCCATCTCCACCACTATTTTGTTGCGCCTTTCCACTACCCCATTTTGCTGAGGCGAATATGGGGCGGTGGTGTAGTGCTTAACTCCCAAGTCACTACAGTACTCACGAAACTTGATGGAGTTGAACTCCCCGCCACGATCGGAGTGAAAAGCTCGCAGCTTGCATCTCTGTTCCACCTCCGTGGCATTCTTGATCTTCTTGAAGTGTGCAAATGCTTCGTCCTTCGTCTTTATGAATTCCAGCCACAAATAGCGACTATAATCATCAACGACAAGAAGGAAGTATTTGTTACCTGCTGGAGTCAGTGGCGAGATCGGTCTGCAAAGATCAGTGTGGACGAGGTCGAGTCCATGCTCCGCGCGGTATGACGAGGCCTACGAAAACGGAAGTCGATGTTGCTTCCCGATTGCGCAGCCGTCACAAAACTCCTCCACTCGCTCGATGTTAGGGATGTCGTCGAGCATCTTCTATGATAGGGCTCGCAAGGCGTGAAAGTACAGATGCCGAAATCGGGCATGCCACCTCCATGCCACATCATCAGTCTTCATCAGCAAGCAAGCGGGCACGACGAAGGTTCAGGCTGAGAGTGTATAGCATGTTTCTTTTACGCCTCACGTGTGCCAACACCTTCCGCTCCGTATAAAAAATAGTGAGGATGCCGCCTTCGATGCCGATCTTGCATCTGCCTTCATCCAACTGACCAAGCGAGATAATATTGCTGCGAAGGCTAGGTATGAAGTATACCTCAGACAAGACTCACTGGTCGCCAGTGATGCAGGTGAACTGGACGGTTCCTTTTCCACGGATCGCGACGAGCGAGCCATCACCGAATTTAACAGTGCCATGTACTGTCTCATCCAGTGTGCTAAACATCTGCCGCCCGCCCGTCATATGGCTGCTCGCGCTGGTATCCAAATACCAGACACTGTCCTCCGCCTCCGTCAGAAACACCTTTTCTTCGTTGAGGAAGACAGCCTGTGGCGCGACGCTGTCATCGACCACGGCTGTGCACTCCTGCACCATGAGTAGGGCAGGCTCCTCGTGCTCCCCGCCCGCATCAGATTCGCACGCTGCTGCTGCTCCTCATCGCGCAACCTCTTCCTGCATTCCTTCTTCCAGTGGCCTTCAATGCCACAGTAGCGGCTACACCCTTTCTTTTTCTTGTCGCGCAAACTGTCGGAAGGTTTCTCAGCGCTTGGTGCCTTGGATTTGTCGTTGTCCTTGTTCTTGTTGTCATCGGTGCCCGAGCCGACGGAGCTGCCTCACTTGCGACTCCTCTGGCGAGCCGCCCACTCCTCTTCAGTCAGGAGCAGACGCCCGCCTGTCGACGAACTGTCGTCGAGCTCGTAGTTGTCCTCGACAGCCACTAGCCGCCCACACAACTCTTCAACCGTCATGACCTTGAGATCACACAACGATTGAATTGCCATGGCAATGGCCTTGTACCCCCTCGGCACCACGCGAAGAAATTTCTGGATGGCTTTGTATTCCATCGTTGGATCACCAAGCAGTTGGAGGTCATTCATAATTGCAGTCAAACACAATGTGAATTCCTCGATCGATTCACCATCCTTGAACTTGAGATCATCGAATTCACACCGCCGTGTCTGCGCCCTTGCCTCCTACACGCGCTCATCTCCGACTCGAAGACACTTGATGGTGTCCCAAGCAAGTTTCGCGGTGTCCTTCACCGCCAGCGTCCGCAACAACTCCGGGGGAACACCCTTTAATATTGCGGAGAGGGCGCGGCGGTCCTCGCGGTAGTCGTCGGTGCCATGCTCAACGGCGTCCTACAGCCCGGCCGCCTGCAGTTGGACTCTCATAATGAGAGCCCAATCGGCGTAATTTGCGCGTGTCAGTTGCATCCACTGACCGCCACTGCCGACGTCGCGTTCAATGACGCGCTCATCGACCCGGAGCTCCCCTCCGCCTCCGGCGCTGCTGCCCCCGGGCAGTGTCTCTTCCTTCTTCAACGGATCACCGCCGACCTTGTCTTCAGGTTTCGACATCACCGGAACGGATCAAACACCGTCTGCCGTCACCTTTGGATCGAACACCACAAGCTCTGATACCAACTGAAGTTGTCGATCCCTGAAAACAATGAAACGCACATACGCGATAGTGGAAGAAGTTTTTTTTGGTGCTGCTAATGGCACAGCGTTTTCTGTTATATTGCTAAACTTAAATACAAGTGCTGAATGTAAGATACATGCCGCTATGCGCGTCGTTCGTGCCATCCCACGATCTGCTCATCTCGGCCTCTACTGCAATGAGAAAACATCGTGGCAGGGGAGCAGGAAGCTCATGCCGCTAAACTAGCAAACCAAGTCCACAAGCGAATCGGTCCGCAACTAACTGAAACGTGCAGGCATCGAGCGAAGGCTAACACCACCATTACAGATTCCTCTTTCATTAGCTCCCTTGTGAAGTCGAGGTCGTCCCTTATGCCGGTCAGGAGTGAGGTGTCGATCTCAACTATCATGAACATAGATCCCTGCGACCTGGAATGGCACCGGAGCGCGTCGATCGCCTGAAGCCGCCGGAACAGCTCGCTCTCCGACGTCTCCAGCTGCCTAACTACGTTGTGGTGGAACTCCTCGTTGGAATCCGAGAGCAATTTCGGGAGCGCTGCCTGTTGGTTAGTTATCCATCACGTCATCGTCGTGTAATTAGAAGTCTGATAGCAGATCGACCTGATCGATCGGACTATGTACATATGTCGAGTTAATTAAGCTAGCTCACCTGTATCATAAGAGCTGGTCCTGCCGTAACATTCATAAGCCTCTCCATTGCCAACCTCATCTAAACAACAACAACAACAGCAAGGTAAGAGAATCAATATAAGAATTGCATTGCTAAATGATGTCAACGCTGTAACAACGGATACACTTAATTACCTGCTTGAGCTCCCCACAGCGGTCAGCGAAGCCAACCCAACCGAGGCGCCACCCAGGCACGAGCCATCGCTACGAAAGCGCGCCAATGGTAATAACGGGCACCACAGAAGCCATCGATGCCATGGGCACGAAGTTTCCCCCTCGAAACACCAGATGCCCATAGATTTCATCAGCCAATACAGGCACCCCGAGCTCCGCCGCCATCTCGGCAACCGGGCCTTCAGGTGTGCGCGGGAGTAGGCACCGCCAGTTGGGTTGTTGGGGTTGATGACCACGATGGCGGCTGTGCGGGCGTCAGCTATGCGTCGCACCTGGTCCAGGTCGGCCTCCCTGCCGGAATCAGGGATCAGGTCGTAGTACCGGGATTCCAGTCCACACAGCTCGCAAAGCGGATTCGTATATTGGGAATCCTGGGCGTGGGAGGAGCACGTTGGCTCCCGGGGAAGCCATGACGGTCAGGATCACGTGTATGGCATGCGTTCCACCGCCGGTGAGGAAGACGTCCTTCTCGTCGAATGCAGGCGTCACTCCCCAAGAAAGATGCTCCGCCACTACCCTGCATGGAATAATTACTGCAAAAGTCAACGCAGAGATGCTTCCGTAACAGAAATTGTTCTCAGCAAAGTACAGGTTCCCTGCTCCTGTTTGGAAAAGAAGTAGTGCCCTACAAAGTGTTATTTTTTTCCACGTGCATAAATAATTAAAATTGTTTAATTGGATTAAATTCTTCTGACACGTGACATTAATCTAACAATAGAGGGTGCAAGTTCCTCACGGACTAACACATCTTGCAACCCATTGGTTGTGTGAGCTGGAGAAGTTAACACGTTTTTGTGCCATCTATTTTGGGTGTGGTTAATTACTTAAACAATTCGTGTATATCCGGTATCATACACTAAACTCAGCATTCAGTGAACCTGGCATAATAATATGGACATCTTAGTGACATGTAGTTTCTCGGGCATTTATGTTTAAAACCTCAGCTAAGATGGAGAGGTGTTGGTGAACTCCATGACAGGGTCACACTAGACTGATTCTAGCATAGTGAACTTCGGACCAGATATGTGGTGATAAATCACTTCTGAGACACGTCCACTAGCGTGAACTGCTGTCATAAGATTAACTCCTAACCAGCGTGTCTGCCACACATTTTCGCCTAAAATTTATCCCCAAGGAGATTCCGACCCAGGACCTCCTGTCTAACAAACCCAAGGCCTCCATATCTATATGGTTTATCATATAAATTGTTTTATTTGTCATGGAATGAATGACAAGAACCAACACCAATTTCCACAGTATGCAATCGAGATGGTCTACATCCACCAAATGGAAGAAGTTTAATTCACTTCATCAAAGATATCATTTGTGCCACTGACTTCCGTGTAGAACTTGTCGCAAACGTTTGTGCCACACTTCAAGATGTGTAAACCTTAGGGAATAATATTGACGAATGTAGTTTGTATTATGTTATTTCCGTTGTTATTGGATTTATTTCAATTTTAGCAATATGTATTAAACTTATTATCACATAATCCGTCCATATTCTTGTGTAGTCAATGCAATAAGTTTTTATGTAGACTTCACAAAAACTGATTCATCTGGAACATATATCACTATTATCATCAACTTCTGGGCTTCACAACCTCCAAATCAACCCTCACGTGGTTAGATATGACATGCTTTTACCATAGCACGATGTGTCCCAACGTATGAGTGATTTGAGCTTTTCCAATATCACTCACATCGTCCCCCAGCCTATGCATGTCGTCTCCGGCCAAGGGCGGAACCAGGGGGTGGGCAGGGGCCATGGCCCCAAAAAAAAATAAAAAAATAAACATACATATACATATATTTGTAACTTATATTTATAATATATATCATGTATGACGCATAAAATACACGAATGTGAAAGTAGTGTATTGGTTTGCAGCTGCACTCATGTACCAAAGGACTGAGTTCCATTCTTGGTGTGGGCATTATATGTTTTTTGACAATAAATGTAGAATACAATTACTATTAATACAATTTTTCACATATAACGGCAAAAAACTGAACATGGTGTAGCGGTTGATATGTTATTTAATGTACCAAAGGTCATGGGTTCAAACCTTATCATGAACATTTAGTTTTTGCCCCCCCAACCTATGGGTCCTGGTTCCGCCACTGTCTCCGGCCATAGGACTTCAACCTAAATATGACAATGAAGGACATGGCGTGCTTTTTTGAAGCATAGTGTGTTCTATTAAACGAGGACTTGGTGAAGTCCACCCAGAAATGCACAACGCGTCCGCACAACAATACGTTATTCCACCTCATCACCAACTGCTCAAAATGACCATCGACATGACGTGTCAAGCCCTCGACATATTGTGTTGACGGTTATCGGCCGCAACGCTTGGCAACTCACATTATGTGCTTTTTCGATGTACATCAAGTCCTACCTAGACACGACATGTCATCTCAGATTTCTACAAAAGTAATCATGATAGTAGTTTTGAAGAGGTATTTTTGAATTTATCTGGTTCTTATTTTAGGAAGCAAGCAGGAGGCAATCTAGATGGTGATTCCTTTCAAAATGAAATTTAGAAGAAGAAGAAGAAGAAGAAAGGATGAGTTTTCTCCTCCCTTGGTAGAATAAGATTATTGTGTATCTCAGTTGTAGATAATTCAAGGTGTATCTCATTTCTTTCTCTTTTCTCCTCCTTTTAATTCTTACTCAATAAAACTTGATCATATTTACAGCCTTATTTGTGAATCACCATGAGAAAAGGAGTAATTTTCTTTATATTTGTTCATTTTCCACAGACATTGGCCATGTGATGAACAATTGTTAGTTTAATTAAGAATTTCTCTTCTTTGTTTCTCTATTTGTTTTTAATGTTGATGGGAATCTTGACTAATGTATGTTAGACTCCCTGAGCTTGGCATACTCAGAAGAGATATAGATATAGTTAATTGGAGCACTAATCATCTAGTACATAGAAATGAACATGGGTTATTGCTTAATATTGTGGCATGCATGTAAATAAGATTGGTAATTATTTTCTATAAATAAATTTAAGAAACACTTGTTAAATATGTGGTTGTTAGTTGGAATAAAGAATTATCACTGTCTAGTTGGTTAATAGGCATAAGTCATTAATCAAATCTTTGAGGGATAGGAAAAAGAAGAGAATTATATATATTTTGTTAAAGATCATCATATGAATAATGAGTGTCATGGATTAATATGCTTCCTTCCTTGTTAAAGATCAATGGGACGACAGATAGCACTCTCTATATCTTCAACTTCCCATTCTCTCTATGTGTAAAAGCCAAGAAATGGATCTAAGTCGTGGAAAAGGGTCAGTTCAGGCCTAGAACGCTTTGTTGACCATATTCTTGCAAAAGTTCTATTCACCAAGCAAGACTAATTAGATGTTGAAGAAACTTTCTAACTTTGAGAAAAAAATTGGAGAGACATTAATCAATGCTTGGGACAAGTATAAATTGTGCTTCCTTAGGTATCCACAACATAAACTATCCAAGTAGAAATCGATGAGAAAATTTTATTATGGATTATCCTATGATACCATCTCAACTCTTGGTACAACAGTTAGAGGATGTTTCTTGTTAAAAAATGCAAGTGAAGATAGAATCTTATTAAAATTAAGCCAATGAATCAATCTTCAAGGGAAGAACATCGGAGAACTAATGTAGAGGCAATTTCTTCTCTCAATGCAAAGCTTGACAAACCTTGACAATCATATCCAGAAACCCAAGTCAATTAGTACCAACTGATTATGCCAAGCCATGGAGAGATTTTTTAATGCTCCCCCTCACAATGAGAAATGTAATGCCTCCATATAGATGTAGTCATTATTAGGTAAAAAATTCTAGACAACACCCAAGAAATGATCTTTTTTCAAATTCCTACAATCCATAATGTAGGAATCACCCTAACTTTAGTTGGAAGGACAGTGATCAACAACACCAACCCCAAGAATGTCAGGACAACCACTAGTCACAACTGGAAAAGAATGACCATTTTGAAGGCATATTCCCTTAATTCATGAATGAATCCTCAACACTTATGCAAAATCAAACAACATCCATCAAAGGGCTTCAGCAACAAATGGGGCAACTAGCTTCAGCAGTCAGTGGACTCAAAAGCAATAGAGGAGCAATCCTGAACAAAGTAAATCCTCATGAGGGTGTGAAATCCATATGAGTCTATTATCCAAACCAAGTTTGCAAGGAGAAAGAATCAAATAATCAGCATTTGATTGTGATCCCATTGGTTTTCTTTGAATAACTTCGACCTAATCCTATTAAACAATGGAAGATAAAAGACATAATGATGAGCTAGAAGAACAAAATGAAGCCCTCTATGTGCTACCTCATTTGAGAAGAAAGGTTGAATAAATGCAACCCTCTAGGAAATTGTTGAATGTAGAGAACAAGAAAGAATGATACAAAAAACATTCAATGCAACCCTCTATGTAGTTTATGAAAATTGTCACTCAACAAGAAGAGATGGTAGAAGAGCTCACTCTAGAAATCCTTTATGTGGGACTTCATCCGATGGAAAGGTATGTGAATTGCAATACATGGTGCTTACTCCCAAGGTAAGAAACTCAATACTCTCATACCTTTATATAAAACATTCAAATTCTAGAGCCTTGTACATCTTAGGTGACAAGGTAATACGAATTTTACTACTAGCATTGTGATAAAGAAGCTACTTAAAATGTTATACCTCTAACTACAACCAACCAGCTAGGTTTGAATAAACACACAATAGAATACTAATCTTTAGATGGCATATCTATCAAGAGTAGGTTCCATAGCCATCATGGAAAATGTTCTCATATGGAATTTTGTGCTAGTGTATTTTATGATAGTAGAAGATAAGAGTGATTCGTCTATGAATGTTGTAACATCCCTGACCTGGGTTATGCCTTAACTCTAGGTGTTTTTCTTAATAGATATAATTATATGATTGATTTTATCTTTTGAAAAGTAATTAAGTCTCAAGAGGAACTTATGTTTCAATTTTAGTCCTTTTTGAATAATGTTGAAACAATGTTTTGTCTATCTTGGACTAAAGTCCAAATTATCCAAGTTGAGGGGTTAAATTGCAAATGTTACATGATAAGATGTTCCTCATATGTTTAAGCATCATGCAAATGAATATGATACAGAGATATGACTTGTGGTAGCCTGAGTACCAAGAAAGAGCTGATAAAGCAATGTTTGTGCATTAAAACCTAGTTTTGGTGTAATGTGCAATTTAGCCAAAACCTAGGGTTCAATATGCAAATTACCACTTCAAAATAGTCCCTAATGTTTCTTGGAATCATGTAGAGAAAATAAAATGAGAGGGGCGCCTCATTTGTATCTCTTTGGAGGAGAGAGAATCTTGATATTAAAATAATCAAGATTTAAGCATAATTGGAACTTTACTTCCAACTTAATGCAAAAATAAATATATTAATTAAAGGTCTCTTCAACCAAAAGGTGAGGGATGAGTTTACAAGAGAGTGTACTACCATGTGCCTTGAAAAGGCACGAAAATATCTAAAGGAAGTGGATAACTCACTCACCTTATTATAAGAAAAAGAAATATCCACTCACTTATGGATATTAGTATAATATGATTTAAGGTGCTTAATTTGCTTTTCTTTAAATCTTGGATAATTGAGAGGAATAAGAGGCAAGGAAGATATCCTCGTGACCAAGGAAGGAAATGGGGAAAGTGGCAAGGAAATGGAGGAGATAATCCCTACTTTCTCTATCTTAAAATGAATTTTTAATAAATGCATATATGCTCCCTTATCCATAGCTTGGATGGGTAATTTCGAAACCCCTTTCACTTCTTTCTTGCAAAAACGACCAATGGAGATTGGATCCACAGGAGGACGACCCCCAACCTGTTGGTAGGCTTCTGGACCTTCTTTCACCATGATTTCATGGTGGAAATCGAAAATAAATGATGGATTTCTTCTTTTCTCCATGCAATCTTCTATCCTAGCCATTCCTTTTCACTCAAAGCTTGAGGACGAACCTGGGGATGGTGAAAGGAGTTTCATCCACCATTGTTGACGTGAGATTGGATCTTTGAAGCTCAATTGGAGGGGGGTTTTATAACTTGAACCCTTAATATTGTTATTACATTCAATTCCTTATAAAATTGTTGATCCTTTATTTTTATTCTCAAAATTTTATTTGGTTGGTTGATGCAATCACCATGAAATCACAGAAAGATTCGTGGGTTTTGAGATTGATGATGATGACATCATCATAAGCACACACCTCCCCAAATATCTTGTACAAACGATTTCAACATTTGGGTCCATTCGGTTTCACCAAACCATTTGGTGACCAAACGGTTTGCAAACTGTTTGGAGGTTTAGATCCCAAATCGTTTAAGAAGGTTGACCATTTGAAAGGGTTGACCATTTGAGGTCAGAACCCTAGAACATGTTGGATAAGGATCAAATGGTTCCAATTGATTAAATCAATGAATAGACAATCATCTAATTGGAAACCCTAATCGGATTAAGTGTTGATTTTGCAATTGATTAATGTAATTCTTTGGGTTTATTAACCCAAACGGTCTCAAGACCGTTTGGAGATCACCCAAATGGTCTCACGATCGTTTGGAGGTCACCCAAGACCATTTGAAGGTCTAGGGTTGAGTATGATTGAGTAGTTGAAGATCCAAAGATATCAAGTTGTAATGCAATCAATAACTAGATTGATGAGCAATCCAATGATGCAAATCCTATTTGAACTTCACCAATTTTGATGATGGATTGGGCAAATGATCTCAAGACCGTTTGGAGGTCATCCAAACGACCTCAAGACCGTTTGAGGTAAGGTCATGCCCAAATTGAATGATGGACCAATGATTTTAAAGCAAATAGTTTCACAATGTCTAATATTGAAGGTCCATCGATTTCAACCCTAATTCAATTGGGTTCAAACCCTAATTAGTGATCAATTGAAGATTGAATCAATTGAAGATTGAATCAATTGAAGGATGATTCATTAATCTCACTTGAATCATGATGCTTAAGTTAAATTGATTAGTGATTACATGGATTCAATTGATGAAGGAGTTAACCATAGAAACCCTAATTGAAGGTGATGCCATGAGAAACCCTAATTGAGGGTAATGCCATGAGAAACCCTAATTGAGGGTAATGCCATGTGAAACCCTAATTGAGGATAATTCCATGAGAAACCCTAATTGAGGGTGATGCCATATCCTATGCAAATGATATGATGAGGAGCCCTAATACAGGGTGAAGGTATGTGAAACTCTAATTTTGAGTTATAATACATAAAGCCCTAATTCTTGGGCAATATGATGATAAACCAAAACCCTAAGTACTAGGTAATAGTATCAAAGAGCCCTAATGCTAGAATAGTGAGTAATGCCTTATAAAGGTGAATTATCCCAAATAAGTTGATTATAGACAATTTTAAGTAAGCAATGCAGTAACCTAAAATGAGTCAATATCATTGAAGATAGATGGACCATTCTTGTGTGTGACCTATGCACTTCATGGTAAAAGTGATAGTTTGGTGGATGAAAGGATTAAGATGGGAAATACCTTAATCCAAGATAAGTTAATAACTCAAGAAAGTTGGAAGTGATAAGGAAGGTGATACATCAAAATACAATAGATATCACTTTTAGCATTCCAGGGTTGATATACCTTGATGCACCTCAAATCCAATATATCTGGATAAGAAATACATGAAGTGTGTTATGTAAATTATTACAATGAAATGTAATAAGTTTGATATACTTTGATAAGTATAGGCTAAAATACCTTGAGAATGGGGTTAAGCCAAACTAACCACAACCATACGTTGGACTTTAACCAACCCTGATTACACATCTCGACATTGGAATTTAACCAACCCTGATTACACAGCCAGGCATTGGACTTTAACCAACCATGATTATACAGCCAGGCATTGGACTTTAACCAATCCTGATTACACAGCCAGGCATAGGACTCTTACCAATCCTGATTACATGGATCATGGAATATAAATTCCTTTGACCCATCATTAATCATCACATCCTTCCCCAGGCTCAGAACCCTGAGGTTAGCCTTCATAGCTTTTCACATTCTTCACTAGATGCAATTGTTCCTTTCATTAAGTTTATTAAAACATTATCATTTCTTACAATAAACTTTTATAATTATCTTGGTGCCTCTCACTAGACCACAATTGTTCTCATGGCTCATAAGGCCCGTAAAGCATCTTGTCACCTCTCACTAGGCAACATCTAACCATATGGCTCACAAGGCCATTAAACATCTTATTACCTATCACTAGGCAACATCTAACCATATGGCTCACCAGGCCGTCACTCATCTTGAGTATTCAATCATGTTTATTACTCTTATCATTTATCATTAAATGATTCTCAATACAAGGTATGAGTTCATTTCTCATCCTTATCATGGTATGATTACATCATACATGATTGGTTAGAGTCCAATATCTGGCTATGTAATCAGGATTGGATAAAGTCCAATGCCTGGCTGTGTAATCAGGGTTGGTTAAATTCCAATGCATGGCTCTATAATCAAGGTTGGTTAAAGTCCAACGCATGGCTGTATAATCAAGATTGGTTAGAGTCCAATGCCTGGCTATGTAATTAGGATTGGTTAGAGTCCATTGCCTGGTTGTGTAATCAGGGTTGGTTAAAGTCCAATGCCTGGCTGTGAAATCAGGATTGGTTAGAGTCCAATGCCTGGCTGTGAAGTCAGGATTGGTTAGAGTCCAATGCCTGGCTGTAAAATTAGGATTGGTAGTGTCCAATGTCTGGCGGTGTAATCAGGTTTGGAAGAGTCCAATACCTGGCAGAGGATCAATGCATGTAATGGTGACATAGGATTGGTAATAACCCAATGCCTGTAATGATGACATAGGATTGGTAATAACCCAATGCATGTGTTGTTGATATATGAGTACATGGTAAATATAATTCCATATACGTTTAGTAGATTGGATAAGGCTAACAGATGAAACAAGAATGTTTTATGGGTGACATATTAAGAGAATGAATGTCACAAGAGAAGTTTGACATGATGGTATATTCATGATGGATAAATGATATACATGTCCTTCCTATTCCTTATTAAGAGAATAGTTGACCTATTGTTCTATTATAAATGGTTACAATGCTTTAAGATAAGAATGCTTTAAATTGCTTATCCTCTGCCCAGTTTTATATTATTAAACTGCAATAATAATGTTTTTGGTGGAGAGTTATATCTCCCGCTGGGGCAATTACAATTGTCTCACCCCCGTGGGATCCAACATTTTTAGGTGGACAAGCACGGAGGAGAGTGAGAACATCTTGTAGAGGAAGAACTTCAGCAACAGCAGGAACAACAGTGACAGCTTAGGTTGAGTGTACTTTCTGTCGTGTCATGTAGATAGAAGCCCTATGTGTCGTCTCAGTACTCTCAGGTCCTCAGAGTTAATAGTTAGTGCTTTTAACAAATCGTTTTGAGATTTTGTCTTGATGCCTCAACATTCTTATGTTGTCTGTGTTTAGCTTTTAACAAGGCAGTCGATGTTGTAAATCTCGAGGAGAGATGATACAAGATATGTACTTATGAACCAGGATGTAAATGTAATACATTAGTTCTCGTTGAAAGAGTTTTCCTATGATTGGATCTCTTTGAAAAAGGTTTTAATTTTTAGTGATTTTCTATAATCTGTTGCAAATGATACGCTTCCGCATTAATTAATCTTGTTTTTTTGAGTTGGATGCTACTATTTAGTGGTATCAGAGCTCTAGGTTTGCTGAGTCTACAGAGACATAGGACTAAGGTATCGAGTCTGTTCTAAGTATACCTCAGTGTATCTTATAGTGCCTTCTACTTATGCAGAAGAAGATATATAACTCCAAGATGTCTGGAGAACACGAGGAACACGTTGCTGAGAGCAATGTTGTTGCACCAGTGGAAGGTGCAAGGGATCAGACAAGGGAGGAACCAGTGCCTGAAAATCCCCATGTTGATGAAGTCATGAGAGGAAAACCAGATGATCATAATCTTTTTGGGCAACTCATGACCACACTGAGGTATATGACAGACCGGATGTCAGCACCTGCACCTAGGGCACCAGCTCCCAATGAGGGATATGGGTCTGGTAAGACCTTTAAATGTCTATGTCGTGTAGCAGTCATAGAATATGCTGGAACATCTGACCTAGTAGATGCTGATTTATGGCTCACTGAGTTAGAGAAAGATTTTAAGATCCTTAGTATCCCAGAGGCTGACAAAGTCAAACATGCAGTGTACCTTTTGAAGGGAAGTGCTGGACATTGGTGGGCTATAGAAGAAATAAAAAGGAATGATGAAGAGGTTGGATGGGAGGAATTTCGTCGAGAATTCGTCAATAAGTATTTTCCAAGGACTTATTTAGATGAAAATATCTCACAGTTTGAGAAGATTCGATAGGGATCCATGTCAATACGTGAATATGAGGTTAAGTTCATGGAACTTTTATGATTTTGTCCTCAGATGGCTGCTACTGAGGAGGAAAAGATTCGACATTTTGAGAATGGATTGAATGTTGAGATGTCTATTCCGGCATCTGCCCTAGCAAGTAGAGAGAGGTTTGCCACATTTGTGGAGTCAATTCGAAGGATAGAAGGGTCTATGACAAAGAAATATGAGATAGACCTTAAAAGGAAGTCTAAACAGTCACAGGAACAAGGAATTAGTGGTACTAAACAATCAAAGATTTCAGTAGTACCGATTCAAGTATAATATAGTGCACCTGAGTAGCAGTCACCTAAAAAGCTTCGAGCTTGCTATAGATGTTGCCAAATAGGACATCTGAGGTGGCAATGTCCAAATAGAAAGTGATGAGGTGACTCCACAGACAAGACACTAGATAACCTGTAATAAGTAGACATATCAAGATAGAACTTTCAATTTTGAATTATCTTGCACTCTCTACTATAAGAAGGGTAGTTGTTGTTTAGTTCATCTGTAAAATCCTTTGAGAAAATGAGGAAGAGATAAGTAGAATGAAAACTTGTGTTTAGTTTGAATATTCTCTTATATGTTTTGAAATTTCTCTTTCTTTATTAAGGAAGGGAAGAAATGAAAGAAGAACTCAGAGAAAAATCTGAGACATTAAGTATATCAAATTTAAAGAAATGAAAACATAAAATAAAATAAAAGCATACTACCTAAATTCATCTCTTGAATACCCTGGTCAGGTATTCATTTACTGAAGATAACGTAAGTATGACATACCTAGATTGTTATCTTTTTTATTACTCTAATCAAGTAATAATTCTGAAACAATCCAAAGAAGCCTAATGGAGAAGGAGATGTGGCATGGACATTTCTACCACATTATAAATGATATACAAAGGAATTTGATTTAATTATAGATCAACTTATAAACAAAAGAAGAATATGATTCTTTGTTTTCTTTCCTTTCAGGGACATGGCAATCAAGTGGGTCTTCGGACACTTGATGTGCACAATTAAAAATGCTTATTGATGGATACTTAGAAAAAGTATCAGTTTGTCTTGAACTTGGGTTACAAGAAAAAGATGTGTGTAACAAGTAATGTCCCAGGATGAAACAAAGATGAATATGTGATGTGTTTCCAGCACATGTAATGGATACCAAGGTAAGGGATTCTGGTATCATATAAAGTATGCTGACCACCTGGAGTGGTTAACTGTGAAATTAGATTGGTTATATAATATAGCATGGACATCATATGTTAGGGGTTTATGCCTTGCATAAACATGACATTGAGGTGTTATGAGACTTGATGAGATGATATATGAATAATACTTGTCTTTCTTTATCTGGGATTTCAAGGATGAAATCCTTGTTAGGGGTTTATAATATGTAACATCCCTGACCTGGGTTATGCATTAAACCTAGGTGTTTTGCTTAATAGAGATAATTATATGATTGGTTTTATATTTTGAAAAGTAATTAAGGCTCAAGAGGAACTTATGTTTCAATTTTAGTCCTTTTTGAATAATGTTGAAACGATGTTTTGTCTATCTTGGACTAAAGTGCAAATTACCCAAGTTGAGGGGTTAAATTGCAAATGTTACATGATAAGATGTTCCTCTTATGTTGAAGCATCATGAGAATGAATATGATGCATAGGTATGGCTTGTGGTATCCTGAGTACCAAGAAAGACCTGATAAAGTAATGTTTGTGCATTCAAACCTAGTTTTTGTGTAATAAGCAATTTACCCAAAACCTAGAGTCCAATATGCAAATTACCACTTCTAAATAGTCCCTAATGTTTCTTGTCATCATGTAGAAAAATAAAATGATAGGGGAGCCTCATTTGTATCTCTTTGGAGGAGAGAGAATCTTGATATTAAAATAATCATAATTTAAGCATAATTGGAACTTTACTTCCAACTTAATGCAAAAATAAATATATTAATTAAAGGTCCCTTCAACCAAAAGGTGAGGGATGAGTTTGAAATAGAGTGTAAGATCATGTGCCTTGCAAAGGCACGAAAATATCTAAAGGAAGTGGATAACTCACTCACCTTATTATAAGAAAAAGAAATATCCACTCACTTATGGATATTAGTATAATATGATTTAAGGTGCTTAATTTGCTTTTCTTTAAATCTTGGATAATTGAGAGGAATAAGAGGCAGGGAAGATATCCTCGTGACCAAGTAAGGAAAGGGGGAAAGTGGCAAGGAAATGGAGGAGATAATCCCTACTTTCTCTCTCCTAAAATGAATTTTTAATAAATGCATATATGCTCCCTTATCCATAGCTTGGATGGGTAATTTCGAAACCCCTTTCACTTCTTGCTTGCAAAAACGACCAAGGGAGCTTGGAGAAACTGGAGGACGACCCACAACCTATTGGTAATCTTCTTGACCTTCTTTCACCATGATTTCATGGTGGAAATCGAAAATAAATGATGGATTCCTTCTTTTCTCCATGCAATCTTCTATCCTAGCCATTCCTTTTCACTCAAAGCTTGAGGACGAACCTAAGGATGGTGAAAGGAATTACATCCATCATTGTTGACGTGATCTTGGAGCTTTGAAGCTCAATTGGAGGCGGGTTTTATAACTTGAACCCTTAATATTGTTATTACATTCAATTCCTTATCAAATTGTTGATCCTTTATTTTTATTCTCAAAATTTTATTTGGTTGGTTGACGCAATCACCATGAAATCACAGAAAGATTCGTGGGTTTTGAGCTTGATTATGATGACATCATCATAAGCACACACCTCCCCAAATATCTTGTACAAACGATTTCAACATTTGGGTCCATTCGGTTTCACCAAACCATTTGGTGACCAAACGGTTTGCAAACTGTTTGGAGGTTTGGATCCCAAACCGCTTAAGAAGGTTGACCATTTGAAAGGGTTGACCATTTGAGGTCAGAACCCTAGAACATGTTGGATAAGGATCAAATGGTTCCAATTGATTAAATCAATGAATAGACAATCATCTAATTGGAAACCCTAATCGGAATAAGTGTTGATTTTGCAATTGATTAATGTAATTCTTTGGGTTTATTAACCCAAACGGTCTCAAGACCGTTTGGAGATCACCCAAATGGTCTCACGATCGTTTGGAGGTCACCCAAGACCATTTGAAGGTCTAGGGTTGAGTATGATTGAGTAGTTGAAGATCCAAAGATATCAAGTTGTAATGCAATCAATAACTAGATTGATGAGCAATCCAATGATGCAAATCCTATTTGAAATTCACCAATTTTGATGATGGATTGGGAAAATGGTCTCAAGACCATTTGGAGGTCAACCAAATGACCTCAAGACCGTTTGAGGTCAGGTCATGCCCAAATTGAATGATGGACCAATGATTTTAAAGCAAATAGTTCCACAATGTCTAATATTGAAGGTCCATCGATTTCAACCCTAATTGAATTGGGTTCAAACCCTAATTAGTGATCAATTGAAGATTGAATCAGTTGAAGGATGATTCATTAATATCACTTGAAGCATGATGCTTAAGTTCAATTTATTAGTGATTACATGGATTCAATTGATGAAGGAGTTAACCTTAGAAACCCTAATTGAAGGTGATGCCATGAGAAACCCTAATTGAGGATAATGCCATGAGAAACCCTAATTGAGGGTAATGCCATGTGAAACCCCAATTGAGGATGATTCCATGAGAAACCCTAATTGAGGGTGATTTCATATCCTATGCAAATGATACGATGAGGAGCCCTAATACAGGGTGAAGGTATGTGAAACTCTAATTTTGAGTTATAATACATAAAGCCCTAATTCTTGGGTAATATGATGATAAACCAAAACCCTAAGTACTAGGTAATAGTATGAAAGAGACCTAATGCTAGAATAGTGAGTAATGCCTTATAAAGGTGAATTATCCCAAATAAGTTGATTATAGACAATTTTAAGTAAGCAATGCAGTAACCTGAAATGAGTCCATATCATTGAAGATAGCTGGACCATTCTTGTGTGTGACCTATGCACTTCATAGTAAAAGTGATAGGTTGGTGGATGAAAGGATTAAGATGGGAAATACCTTAATCCGAGATAAGTTAATAACTCAAGAAAGTTGGAAGTGATAAGGAAGGTGATACATCAAGATACAATAGATATCACTTTTAGCATTCAAGGGTTGATATACCTTGATGCACCTCAAATCCAATATATCTGGATAAGAAATACATGAAGTGTGTTATGTAAATTATTACAATGAAATGTAATAAGTTTGATATGCTTTGATAAGTATAGGCTAAAATACCTTGAGAATGGGGTTAAGCCAAACTAATGAGTATGATGTAATCATACCATGATAAGGATGAGAAATGAACTCATACCTTGTATTGAGAATCATTTAATGATAAATGATAAGAGTAATAAACATGATTGAATACTCAAGATGAGTGACGTCCTGGTGAGCCATATGGTTAGATGTTGCCTAGTGATAGGTAACAAGATGTTTAATGGCATGGTGAGCCATATGGTTAGATGTTGCCTAGTGAGAGGTGACAAGATGCTTTATGGGCCTTATGAACCATGAGAACAATTATGGTCTAGTGAGAGGCACCAAGATAATTATAAAAGTTTGTTGTAAGAAATGATAATGTTTTAATAAACTTAATAAAAGGAACAATTACATCCAGTGAAGAATGTGAAAAGCTATGAAGGCTAACCTCAGGGTTTTGAGCCTAGGGAAGGATGTTATGATTAATGATGGGTCAAAGGAATTTATATTCCATGATCCATGTAATCAGGATTGGTTAGAGTCTAATGTCTGGCTGTGTAATCAGGATTGGTTAAAGACCAATGCCTGGCTGTGTAATCAGGGTTGGTTAAAGTCCAATTCCTGGTTGTGTAATCAGGGTTGGTTAAAGTACAATGAATGGTTGTGTAATCAGGGTTGGTTAAAGTCCAACACCTAGATGTGTAATCATGATTGGTTAGAGTCCAATGCCTGGCTATGTAATTAGGATTGGTTAGAGTCCAATGTCTGGTTGTGTAATCAGGGTTGGTTAAAGTCCAATGCCTGGATGTGTAATCAGGGTTGGTTAAAGTCCAACGCCTGGCTGTGTAATAAGGAGTGGTTAGTGTCCAATGTCTGGCTATATAATCAGGATTGGTTAGAGTCAAATGCCTGGCTGTGTAATCAGGGTTGGATAAAGTCCAATGCCTGGCTGTGAAATCAGGAAATGTTAGAGTCCAATGCCTGGCTGTGAAATCAGAATTGGTAGTGTCCAATGTCTGGTGGTGTAATCAGGTTTGGAAGAGTCCAATACCTAGCAGAGGCTCAATGCATGTAATGGTGACACAGGATTGGTAATAACCCAATGTCTGTAATGATGACATAGGATTGGTAATAACTCAATGCATGTGTCGTTGATATATGAGTACATGGTAAATATAATTCCATATCTGTTTAGTAGATTGGCTAAGGCCAACAGATGAAACAAGAATGTTTCATGGGTGACATATTAAGAGAATGAATGTCACAAGAGAAGTTTGACATGATGGTATATTCATGATGGATAAATGATATACATGTCCTTCCTATTCCTTATTAAGAGAATAGTTGACCTATTGTTCTATCATAAATGGTTACAATGCTTTAAGATAAGAATGCTTTAAATTGCTTATCCTCTGCCCAGTTTTATATTATTAAACTGCAATAATAATGTTTTTGGCAGAGAGTTATATCTCCCACTTGGGCAATTACAATTGTCTCACCCCCGTGGGATCCAAAATTTTTAGGTGGACAAGCACGGAGGAGAGTGAGAACATCTTGCAGAGGAAGAACTTCAGTAGCAGCAGGAACAGCAGTGACAGATCAGGTTGAGTGTATTGTCTGTCGTGTCATGTAGATAGAAGTCATATGTTTTGTCTCTGTACTCTCAAGTCCTCAGAGTTAATAGTTAGTGCTTTTAACGAATCGTTTTGAGATTTTGGCTTGATGCCTCAAGATTCTTATGTTGTCTATGTTTAGCTTTTAACAAGACAGTTGATGTTGTAAATCTCAAGGAGAGATGATACAAGATATGTACTTATGAACCAGGATGTAAATGTAATACATTGGTTCTCGTTGAAAGAGTTTTCCTATGATTGGATCTCTTTGAAAAATGTTTTAATTTTTAGTGATTTTCAGTAATCCACTGCAAACTATATGCTTCTGCATTAATTAATCTTGTTTTTGTGAGTTGGATGCTACAAATGTTATATTAGGGGTGCCCTTTCTTAGAAAGTGACAAAGATGTGATTGATGAGGACATAGGAAAGATGAGTTTTGAGATTTGTGAAAAAAGGATTAGTTTCTCCATGAAGCTTCCAAATCAATATTTTCCAATACATGATATGGATAGGGAAGGAGAACCCAGTGATCCACCTAATGTTGTTGACCAAAATGGTCCTTTTAACCCACCTCGAATAGAAATGCAATGTCTGGATGAGGAGTTATAAACCCAACCATCTGTGGGAGGCATCCCATAATTTCCCTCCTTTTCATATAAATCTCATAATTTTCTTATACACTTAAAATTCAAGCACACATGTTAATATTTGTTTCTATAATTTTCTTTTCTTCATTTTTAGTTCATTCAAGATGCATGTCATGTTTATAAGTGATGCCAAACTGAATGCAAGGTCCAATCATAAGAAATGGATGTGATTCACTATTACATGACGTGTCACACCACCCATATGACGTGCATAGATTCATAACGGTAATGTTAGAATTTTGGTAACATTAAGTGTGACTTGTCCCTGATTGAAAGGTTGTGACCAACAATCCTTTAAAAAGTGGTGTTACTGGGCCTAAACATGGCGTACATCTTTATCTACATGTTGTATCCTCATCTATAAAAAAGATAGACACATTTTTTAGTTCTCAATGATGTGCACACAAAGGAACATGGCATGTGTCAAGCACCATCATAAAAATGAAGGCCCTGGTCTTGAGCATGCAGTGCACCACAAGGAACTCACCAGGCATGGAGGATCCAAAATTGAGATCTCCTTGGAGCATAACAGGGATTGCAAATCCTAAAGCATGTTTTGCATCCATGTTCATGAATTCTCTAGAAGGTAGTGTACATAAATCTTTGGAATATGTCTTTCTATGGTAGTTCAAAAATAATAAGGAGAGTGTGTCAACTTTAGGCAAACAAATTATGCCTAGTTGAAACTCCATCATCTACATTAGAGAACCCATTCGATAATAAATTTTAGCCACCTTGAACTCATCTTCTCCTCTCCTTCACATAGGAAACAACCAATGTAGCCAATGCCGACATTTCCTTCTCTTTGTACCCAGTTGTTACCGATGATCTTTTCCATCATGCACCTATACACATATTCTCCTGAGGCTTCCCTTGACAAATAAGATGTTCCTTCTTATCCCTCTTGGCCACATAAATAGCAGGAGTCCTTGGTCGCTGAAGCCACAAAATGAGTGCCCAGTTGTGTCTTGTCACAATCTTATTCTTTGTAGGTGAACATTATGTTGAATAACATTTATGTGGGTGAGTAACTGGACTTTGTCTCATTTATTTGATGTATTTTTCATTTGTATTCTTACTAGTCTTTATATTGTATGAATCATTTCTATTTTCTATGTCATGTTTTCATCTCATGTTTGAAATTTTATTTTATAATTCAATTTTTTGCATTTAATGCAGGAATATTTTTTTGTTAATTGCAAGTTGAAATGTAGCAAAAATACACATATTACAGGGAAATTAATATCATCATCTAAAAGAGATGTGATGTGAACTATGACTATGACTATGACTTGGATTTTGTATCTATCTCTCAAAAATTACTAAGCCTTCTCTATAAGGAAGGTAGATAGGGTTTTATACTACTAGAGGCATAAGATCATGCATTTTTTCTTCTTTTATTAATAATTGTAAAAGAAAAAAAATATTTTATGTAATGGAGTTTTAGTTTGATATCATAAGTTCTACTTTTACAATTAATCCCCTATTGTAGGTTTATGAATCAAGGGACTATTTAAGATAAATATTGGTCACAGTAGTTCTATTTGTCTAGTTATTGCATCATAAAGCTAAGAATTTGAAATGAGTTTTAATTTTATTAGTAGTCTAATATCCTTTTAATCAATTTAATTAAGTATAACCTAATGAGATAGTTATACAAATATGAGTTTTCTAATTATATACCATCTTTTTTCTATGGAAAGAGGAGAGTAATAAATAAATATTCCTATAGATTAGAGTAAATAGACTCTCCTAGTAGCCCAAAGAAAATCTAGAAGATATACACTTTTTCTCTTTAAGATGAATTTTGAAGTTTGGTAAGTTGTCAATTAATCAAGTATTTTATTCATCATGGACTATGGGTGTGGTCCAAGACCCAACCCCTTAACCAGTCATGTGCCCTACCATCCACTGGATCTAGGATCGACAATTCAAAAATTGTATGTTACCTAGTGACAGGTAAGGAAACACATCCTCTCCCTCTATAATTGACTAGCTCTCACAAAAATCAATCTACTAACTTTGGGAGATCATTAACTTTCCAATAAGTTGTAGATTAGACTATATTGCAAAGAAATTATGAAAATCTTAAAACCCTTGGCCTCTTACCCTTGCTGAGTAATCAACATCAATCCTTCGATCCTCAATATATATATAAGGAATCCTAAAACATCACCTACACCCTCATAGTCAAAACCCAACACCAATTGATTGAAAAATAGCACCTCTATTGATCCTTAAGCTCCAATTCTCAGGTGACCCCACCTTCCCCCAATTACTTCAACTACCTTTGACCGTTTAACTTTGTCAGGTGACATGTGAGATCACCATGGAGCTAACTTCTACATCGGTTCAAATTGTGATTTAGAATAGGCCCTCCTCAAATTTGAGAATGGTGTCCATCATCTCTATCATAGGAAATGACCACCAAGTTTCCCCATGCATAGACAAAATCATTGATTGACTCCCAGAGGCCATGCTAAGCTTTACTAAGCTTGGATTGGCCCCAATAAGAGGTAAAATCATTTCTTTTTATTCTTCCTCCTCTCTTCAACCAGACATGTATCCCCCTCACTGTATTTGGCCATATGATGTCCTGAGAAAGTGCTTTTTAACCTCGGTATGACATGGAGAACCCATATAAGGCCTCAATGGTAGCCCCTAAAACAAAAACTAGGGAGTCAACCCTCAGATTGATCATTGTGTTTCTGATGTTTGGGATCCATGGAAAGGAAGAATCCCTTCATGGATTTACCTAGATGCCCCAAACCCGTGTGACTAAGCCTATCACTATGAGAGGGTAGATGCTCAAAAATAAAAAGAAAAAGGTGGGTGTGGCGGTCTACCATTGGTCTTGTAAAATTAGTTTAGAAGAAAAAAAACATCTTGTTATTCCCTGCTTCAAGACTGGTCAATATTTATATATTAATCTAATAAAAAATATACGTAGAATTTAACGTAGGTGGTTTTAGTAGAGTTTAATGGACCTTGTTTTAATACTTGATTTCACCTCTAATTCCAACGGTACTTCTGGCACCTTCCCCCTAAAATGGACATTACATTGTAAACCCTGGTTTGGATAATTTTAAAGGATTTGACGCATCCCTAAATATTAGGAATAATTATGTGGTCAAGTATTGATGTCCATAGTGTTACATTCTTTCCCCAAATGTGAATGAGGAAAAACTAGTATATAAATGACATTAGAGAAACTTAGAGTATAAGATGAGAAATGTGTTTCTACCCTAAAATCAAGGTTCCTTGTGAGAAAACTCTAATTGTTGAATCTAACTCTATATCATGCCATCCCTAAACCTAAGATCCTTTCCTAACCTCAAAATACTCAGTAAGTACTTCTGAATAGTTAGTAACACATTAATGTTGAATACTAGTTTTCTAATTATAGCTTGATTGGGCATAAGTCTTGAGTTGATTTGACATAATTTTTTCTCTAAATCGGGTATGTGGGTTAATTATGTTTAGTCTCTCTTAATTGTGTTTTATTTCTGAAGTTTCTAAGAATTTATTCTAAATTTATTCATAATGAAAAATGTCTTTGTTGCTTTACTACTTGCAAATTATAAGGACTTATGTGTATCAACTAAAATTTAAGATATTTTAACCCAATAAGTGAATGTTGTAATGTGGGTTACAGATATATCACTTATGAAGTTTAATAAATGATCATCAGAAGAGATATTTGAAACCAATGTGGGAGGGTGAACAAAGTTCTTTGCTGGAACAATCACCGTAAACTCCATTTCTAGATGAAACCCTTTAAAGTCCATTACTGGAATAGATATTGGTACACCCAAATAGATAAAATTACTATGATTTTAAAATATAAGATGAAAATATAGAGTTCATCACTTTCTAATATCTGAAATTTACTGCTATATTTGTTGTCAATATTTCATGTACACATTTTGGTTGCACCCACATACTCAAAATAGTAATATGTATGTTTGTATTTGGTGTGTGGTATTTTAGGTTAGTTGCATATCTAAAGAATGAAGAAATTGACTCCTAGACAAATAATTGACAAGGCATAGCGTCGATGATACTTAGAGGATTAGATGGTTTACTTTTTGTATTGTCCTTTCAAAGTCATTAGTAATTTTCTATTTTTTTGGAAAATTATGTAAATCCTTAGAGGATATGTTCTCTTCACCATACTTGTCAACAACTTATGGTTTAAAAGTATATGTTATTTTTGCTAATTGTAGATCTTGTAGATGTTTAGTAATCACTCCTTCCGCAATGGTACATATTTATGGGGGATTATGGGAGTGTGGGTCTTTACAAGTGGTATTAGAGACTAGATTTGTATAAATGAGTTTAATAAATAATAGTTTCAACCGGAACTATTAGGTCATTTTTGATAAGTGGTGGTGTCTAGGATTGAGTCACAACCCAAGGGCTGACAAAATCTTCCTCTACACAAGTAGTTGGTTTATGAGAACTCCCAGGCCACTATTATACCTACCTGGTCAAAGCCTTAGGATTTCCCTTGAAATGACATATCACATAAATCTTCTATCTCAACTTTGATTATTTCTCTTTTTTATTCTTTCAAACCTACAAAGTCATCTCTTTCTGATCCCTAGAAATTACTTCTTTATCATCTGGGATAGGGTTTCAAGGTAAATTTGTTTAAGATATCCAACATCAACTAAATCATATGAAATGCCAATTTAAGATTTAAAAACAAATATATGTAAAATAGGTTTCATGTAATGTATGCTTCTCCTATAAGGATCAACCCAAGATACTGTAAGAACTTAGGAACAGTTAAGTTAACCCATCTTGTTTATGCAAGACCTGAGTAGGATGGAGGAAAGAGAAAACCTTGTGAGGAAGAAGTTCATCCTTAAACCCTGATAAAAATAATGATATTTTGTATACATAATTACTGAAGGAAAATAATACACATATACGAGCAAACCCTAGTGAAAGTTGAAGAAAGAAAATAACGATGTTATAATATGTGTCTTTGAACCCTAATAAAAAACCATGATCCAAGGAAAATAGAATGAATAATTGAATGTGGTACATAGGTATGTGCAAACCATATTGGTGATGAAATATAGTCATGATGTTTATTGGTATACCATCTCTAATTCCAAGGAGGGACCTAGTATCCCTGATTTTGTTAAACTATAGACCTATAACTCTCAAGGATTGGATCCTAACCATAGAAACACCATGGGAATCTAGAACACACCTAAGAATATGGAGTGATGTGTGTTGCCTACATGATACAATGAATAGCTAGGTTATGTTGAGAAAATAATCATATAGACATGAACATCCTTTTCATCCATATCCTAGTTGGGGTGGAGGGCATAACCATTCACACATATATGCCTAACTCGCATAGGAAGGAAATAAGAGAAACTATAATGAAACTGGATGCATATATGAATATTAGGCATTCTAAGAAAATAAGTGTTGACTTTTGGAAAAGTCCTTATACCCTCAAAGAAGAAAGAATGATTAACTAGACCATCTTTTCCCTAACCTTAAACCCTTAATTCAAATTTATAGACCTCACAACTATGAGAAGGTTGATAACTTTGCAATGTAGTAGGAATATACCTTAGGGTTATAAATGCAATATGTGATGGAATTATAAGGTTTTTTTGGGGTTTAGTAAATAAGAACAATTCCAAGGAGTCTAAAAATAATATCAATGGTAAAGCCAAAAGTAAGAGAACTGTCTCAAGAAAGTAACGATGAAAATAACACCAAGAATTATAAAATTTGTAGAGCTATGGATGCCACTCCAGTGGAGTAGGGTACTATGATAGGCCAATGTTCTTCAAATATAGGATGATGTATCATGAAAACTTACCTAAGTTTTCATGAGAACCTAAAGGATAAGGAAACTACCCTAAAATAAAATTAATTTTCTTATTTTAACTTGGAGTATTACCCTTCCAGATGTATATATTTTAAGTTTTGAACGACTTGATCATCTCTTGTGGATAAGATGGGTTGTACCTAGATGATGGATGTATGGGATCATAATGAAGGTAAATCTAGGAAATGTCTTGGAAGGACTAACCATAGCATACATTGATTAGCCTAGCCTAGAATGTGAATCATTTCCAGCATTTGATGATGCTCTTTGATAAGTAAATCACATGAAAGTAATAGTACTACAAAAACCCAAAAATAAGTGTGGAAACCTATGTTAGTTAAAAATTTTACTTACAATTACATTTACATGCATGAAAGTATGTAAGCCATGCAAGTACATAAGGTACACATAAATTATTATCCAAGTACGCAAAACACAAAAGAACAATATATAAGGAAATATGTGAGACTCAAACTCTCTATTAAGGAGTTGTCTTCAAAATGTTGTCAATCTTTCCAACTAAAGGGAGAGATCCCAGGGAGGAAGAGTATTCCAAATCTCGTGGGGCCAAGATACGTGGTTAGAGATCATGATCTTGTTTTTTATGAGAAACAGGCGAGCAACTAGACTAGACTAGACTACTACAACAATGATTTGAACCACGTTGTCCTATTTTAACTTTGAGATCACTCTAGATTTCCTAGAAGGACCTAAACTTAAAATATGAAATGTATTGATACACTAATAATATGTATGTAGTATATTGACGCATGCAAGTCCTTAAAATTGCCTAAACCACGTATGGATATGGAAAAATGGTTTTTTTGATGTGTATATATATATATATATTTATATATATATATATATATATATGAATCTTTATGAATGAATATTGTAAATAAACATATAATGAAAATTTAATGCATTAAAGGAAGTTATAAAATAGTACATGTACGATTAAGGGCTGACTTTTTCAGGATGAGATAATGAAACATAGTATCCTGAGAATGTTATAAATCCTTACTTTGAAATTAAACTTTAAATGATATAGACACAAAATAAACTTTATGATTTTTCAATCCTATACATGGTAGAGTCCTAGGTCAACCCTAGGTTAATGTAGGGAATCTAAATGGGCACATGATACTTTGAGGGAATCAAAGAGAATCACTTCATAAGTACATATATCCCTGGAGACCCTAAGGGAATGGCTATTTGCCAATGATATAAATGGAAAATATGAAGAATAGAATAACTTATGTAATAATGATTTGTTTAAGTCAAGAAAATGTAGATAGATATGTCTAGAGGAATGACTATAGATTATATTGAAAGAATATTGTAACGACCCTGCCTCCCGGTAACCCCCAATTAAGGGAGACCAATAGGTCAGAGTCGTTATCCCAATTTCTCGGATCAAAGGTTCGACAAATAATCTGTAATAATTATTAAATTCTATCGAGACTATGTTGAAAGTTGGCAAAAATAAAATTTTGCATACCTTTTTCAAATACTTGGATATCTAACTTCTATCCACATCAGGACTCTATTCTAACTAATCCTCCTTACTCTTTATTTCTTAATTCACAATATGCCACTTTACTATTTGTCCTTTTCAATTTGTACCTAAAACACTGACAAACAAAACGTCGGTCAACATAAATGAATATGCCGGTATGTAGGGGAAATAATAATCATGCAATTAATTGTACAACATATTGCAGTCAATTATGATTTAACAAATAACTTTACGTTTTAAACATAAATGCTCAATCCATCCATACCCTAGCCTCTGCGCTGTCCCTATAGTAGACCTGGATGCTACCTTCCTTATGGTAGATCCCCAATAAAACCCTCATGATCCTACCTAAAAGGTGAATCAATTTCTAGGGTTGATTCACATGGCATTACCCATAGGTAACCCACTCCCTAACTCATGGTGTGCTAAAGAGTCTCATGGAACTACACGTGGGTAGCCCAATTTCTAACTCACGATAACCTGATGTCCTACTTAACAAGTAGGCCATGTACTAGGTTACCCTTTTCATCATTAGCAAAGCCACAGAGGAGGATCGGGATCTGATCCAGTCATGTATATATATTTATGGTGATAATCATAGTCACTTTATAGTTGCATGAAATAAAAGTCATACAAGCAGTTATTTTCTGACAACCGATAAAACATCCGGGAATCGTTGTGAAACTAAAGAGATTAACCATAAGCATAACCACATACCTGATCCAGAGAAACTTGATGTCCAAGCAATAATATTCAAGAACAATAAATTAAGCAATCATCAATATCCTAAAATTAACACATAACATCCAAGTGTCAATGTTTTATCCAAAACATTCTCAAGATCGACTTGGATTCCACCTTATGATTTCTAGGCCAACTTTAGGGTTTTATTAGGGTTTTAGCCTTCATTATGCATTTATCACTTTTAATGCTCTTTTAGTCCACAAACCCTAATTTCAACATCATAAGCACAATTAAAAGTCAATTAAGTCCATTATGCCTCTTTTACACTACCGTCTTTATCCTTTTAAGTCATGACACAATCATTAAGGCCAATTATCATCTTAGGCTTCTTTCAAATTAACAACTTATCTTTCATATAGTCTAAATCACATATGAACTCTTTTTATCACTAATTCCACATTTATCCATTAGAAAATCCTAATTACCATATTATGGGTATTTATCCACAAATAGAAATTTTTATACTTGAAATAGCTTAAAATCATCATATCTCAGCTTTATTCAACAATTCGAGCAATTAAAGTCATTAAGAATCATAATTACCGAGATTAGGGTTTCAAGGTCCTTTAAAGCACATTCATGTACATGGAATCTTAAATTAATCAAACTATGCATAAAGATCACCCTTTTAGATCAAATGTGCCCTTTTTATAATCAATAGGTTAATATCAACTTTAAACATCCATTTAACCCTTCCCAAACCATTAATCATCATGGATTAGGGTTTCTTAATCATTAAAGCATTAAAGTTGATAACTTCAACTACTTTTCGAATTGTAAGAGGAATTAGGCTGCACATATAATTTCTTTGTGTTCCTCTCGTTCTGAGGATAAATTTTCATATAGGACTTGTCTCAATCCGAGTATCCTAGAATTAGTTATGATTTTTGCAAATAAAATAATATTGGACCAATAGTAATGTGCCACGTGGGCAACTTATACATACCTTTCAGGATTGAGCCTACGTTATAACAAAAGGACTATTTTACCCTCCTATTGCGGGTTGGTCCTTCACACGCTAGGGGGCATTTTGGTCCAAACTATTTGAGTCGTCTTCCTCCTCTCGACGACGTGTTGCTGCCGCCGCAACATTGGGTTTCCACCGTGACCAGGTTACCCTCCAGGGCGGGGTGGACCGTGCGAGGGTTCCTACCCCTCTGTAGCCTCCTACTGCACATGACCATGCCATAGTTTGGGGCCAAGACAGCCTGGTCGATGAGGACCAGAGCCAAGAACATTTCTCATTTGCAGAGAAAACCTCCTTGGCAGAGGTCATAGCCAATGGAGGAAGAAGGGGAGGGAGGAGATTTCATCAACCCCGAAGCTTCTCTAGGAACTAAAAATTTCCTGTGGACACCTCTCCAGGAAAGGGCAGGTCTTTCACCTAAGGATAGGTATGCGATGGTCTAGCAACTGTAGATCTTTCTTCCTTCCGGTAGAGTTGGCGTCAGCCTTGTTACTCAATGCATCCTTGGCATCATCAGGTGATGTATCCAGGGTTGGCAAGGTTACGAGGACCATGTCCAGGGATTGGCTTTCTACATACAACCATAGTTGACTTTCATGTCTCCCCATAGCGGAGTATTGTTGGGGTCCTTTTATATCTGTAAACTATGTGGAACCCTAGTGGGTAATACGAGATAGAGAAAGTGGGGGCATTGTTAACCACCGATATCCTTATTACTCAAAAGGCAACATGTACCCTTCCATCCATGTATATAACTCTTTAAGTGTTATCCTCTTGATTTTTCGATTTCACCACAAAAAGTTACTATTTTCCTAATCAAATTTGGCAACTAAAAGTCGTTAAGGGAAGTCTTGTATTTGTGGATTCCTTATTGTATGAAGAAATCTAGATTATTCCCTAATTTCTTAGGATTTCCTCTCTCTCTTTCTTTGTTTGTTTCTATTTTCATTATTTTGATTTCCTCTCTTAATATAAATTATGTGGAACGGAAAATCCTTTCATTGTGGTCACCCATGCCACTTTTTAGAAACTTCTACACAGTTTTCATATATGCACATACTTATCTTTAATTTCACTTTTCTTATCCTATTCATGGATTTCTTTTCTTTTAATATATTGGACTTATTACCTCAGTAGGGTCCACAAAAACACATGTACAACAGAAATAATGCAACGGAATTTCATTCAATACATATAATTCATTCAATTCCCACAATCATACATTTATTGGGAAATTTGCATTTTCCACCATAAGAACTCAAAAATTGGGTTTGTAACAAATATAGTCCCTTAAATTTGGTATGACTTAGTCAGAGTGTTAAGAGCTCAAAAAAGATCACCCTATATATAACTCATAAAGTAAAAGAATGAAACCTAAGAGAGGTTATGCACAAATTGAAGGGCCATGATACACACTTTTGTTTGGGATAATAACATCTGATAACACATTGAGAAGCAATCCACATATGATGAGATGATCATTTAGCAACTTAACCTAATTACATAAATATAATATAATATATGAATTAATTATCTCTACATTGGAAATGAGGTGCATTTTATATTTGGACTTCAACCAAATATTCATTTCATCTTAGTGTAGGTGTAAGAGACGGGGTAGCCACCATTATACACACAACTTGTATATGTTATATTGAACTTGAATGGTTCATTGTAATTTATAAAATTACGAACTTAACATCTTACAATTAAGGTAGAAAATAATTCTTATACATAACAAATTAGTTCATGTATGTAGGAAAGACCAAAGTAAATTGTTTTCCATTATATAATGCAATCAATATGTGGAACCACTACTACAGAAATGCCTTTTAGCGTCGGTTGTTTAACCCCCTTTGGCATCAGTTTCCGAGCGACGCCTATGTGGGCGCCGCTAAAGGTCGAACACTTCGGCATCGGTTTTTTAACCGATGCCTATTTAACATAAAGGCGTCGGTTGTTTAGTTGATCACCGACGCCAAAAGGGTTCGCGCCACAGAAAACGACGTCATCTAGGACACATTCTGCGTTGGTGTTTAATTGGTAACCGACGCAGAAAGTGTCCTAGGTGATGCCTTTTTTTGTGGCGCGAACCCTTTTGGCGTCGGTGATCAACTAAACAACCGACGCTATATGTATTATAGGCGTGGCCATTTCCAGCATGGTCGTGGCCACATGAGGCGTCAGTTTGTTTTCAAAAAACCGACGTCGTAGGTCTTTGCTGACGGTTTTCTGTAAATAACCGACGCCTATATCTTTTTTTTCATATCAGTTTGCAGGCCTGCTGTGGCTGGTCAGCAGGATGAGAACCTGTAGTTCAGTTTTCTGAACTGTAGGTTTACGACATCCATTGATATCAGCCTACAAACAGGCCACAAACCTGCAAAATTAACAAAAAAAAATTCACACAGGTAGATACATTCAGACATCAATTCAATTCTCACATTCACACATATAGAAACATTCAAATACATGTATTAACATTCAGAAATATTTATTTACAAAGTATCATTCATTATCGCTATCAACATCCCAATTATATCTTATAATTGCCACTGCTTGTATGGCTTTTGCCCATTCTTCTCTTATTTCATATAATGCTTCCATCGTATATGGAGCATGTATATTTTTTAAGCGTTTCCCTATAGTGTGGTCAGTTTTAAACACCTGCAAAGAGAATGATGTATATATATAAGTATTAATATAAAAATAAGATTGATATATTTCATACTAACTAATGAGACTATATATAATACCTCATGTATGGTATCGATGTCCAATGCGGCATGTCGGATAATCATCTGTATAAATTGCATCACATAGTATGTGCATGCCCAGCCGTTGTCTTGTGTAGCGCACTATAAATTGAAACATACAAAATAATACAACTAAGCACAATTCACATCAATAATATATACATTGGAGTCGGGAACTTACTTGTACGTTCTGCCAATTTATTGGCTGGTTCTTTTTCCTTGAGACCGTTCCTCCAGCCTTTTTGAATGCATCTAAACCCCTACATGTTAATATAACACAGTAAATTACATAAGTAAATAGTAATGTAATAACAGATGTTAACAGATACAAAAATAAAATATTTCTCACCAGAATAATGGCATTCTCATTACGTTCCAATTTTAGTGTTTAATGTACTTCCCGCAGGATCTAGATAATAAACAGTGAACGTCTCGGGGACAATAACTAGTAACTCTCAATGTCTACCGCTAGAGGTAAAAAGATAACAATTAATAACTCAAAATGCACAATAAAAATGGAATTTTCTTAAGTCCAAATTATAAATAAAGTAAACTTACTTGACATTGAATGGAGCTATTATTATCGTCTTCTTTTGCTGACCAAAAATTGTAAAACCATCTATACAGTATTGTTGAACACTATCACGGTCTTTAGCTACCATACTAATCAATGATGGAATCAAAAATCCCACATGATCAAATGCAAATTGTTTGCATTGATCTTCGACTAAGTAGCTGCAAAACATGTATTACGTATGCCATCCTTGAACACCTAATCTCACTAGTAAGTGTATAATGTGTATTAGGTTTTCAAGAAAATTTCGGCAGCATTTCCCCGTTGTTCTCTAAGTACATATGTACTTAGAGAACAAACGGGGAAATGCTACCGAAATTTTCTCGAAAACCCAATACACATTATACACTTACATCCTAAGTGAGATTAGGTGTTCAAGAACAGTCCCAAACCGGGGACTATCCAAGATTTACTCCTAATGAGTAAATCTTGGACGGGTTTCTAGGCCAACAAACACAATAATAGATATCTACAACGAAGCCGGACTCCATACAAACAATATATAATTTAGTGATTGTTCATTCTAATTTATACCAATGTACAAGTAATATAAAGAACAATGATTGTTCACTTTCTAGGATCATACAAACAGTATAATAATCACTAGGATCATACAAGTAGCAATGTTGATTAAGTCTATGTGATTAAAGATCAAGGAGTGTAATAAAATAGGATTTACCTCTGTTTGGGAGAGACGGAGGGTAGGCGAGTAGGCAGGCAAGCAGGCAGGTGAGTAGGCGACAGTCAGGGAGACGGCGGGAAGCAACAGATGATCAATTAATTCCTGAAACAATACATAAATAAATACAAATCAGTACATAAATAAACACAAATCAGAAAATAATTTAATTTTAAAAAAAATACACACCAGCATTGTGCCTTGGCGTAGCCCAAGCATCGCCCAGGCATCCCAGAGGCCTAACTAGGATGGGCGCCTGGGCAAACCCTAGGTGAACGCCTGGCCGCCTAGGTGCCTGGGTGCCGCCTGGGTAGGTCGGCAGGTACCTGCTTGAGAACAAGGCTGGAGGCAAGGAAGAAGATGGCGGCGCAGGGCAAGCACGGCGAGCTCCAAGAAGAAGACAGCGGCGGCGGCCGGAGCCAAGGAAGAAGACAACCGGCGGCGGTGCCCAGGCAGGGAGGAAGCGACAGCGGCACAAGGAGCAGGGAGGAAGGAGCGGGCAGCGGCGGCGCAAGGAGGAAGACGGCGGGCGGCGGCGGCGACGCAGAGCAGCAGCACGGATCGTCGGCGGCGAGCGAGAAGCAGCAGGCGGCGATTTTGGGAGAGCGGCGACGAGCTAGCGCATAGAATCGATGAAACAGGAAGAAATGGGGAAGAGTCGGGTGATCGGGCCTCTATTAAGTTGGGCAACGGCGTCGGTTATATAAGATAATTGACGCCTATTATCTTCAGCGTCGGTTGATGGTAAAAACCGACCCCAAATTAGTTGGCGGGAACTATTATCAGCGTCGGTTATCTAAGGATAACCGACACCTAAAGTGGAACTTTTCGCGTAAAATTTCATTTTAAATAGGCGTTGGTGAATAGTTAAAAAACCGACGATGTATGTGGCCCAAATTTTTTTCGCTCGAAAATTGGATTTCGCGGGCGCTTTTAGGCGTCGGTTGGTAATAGTAAGTTGACGTTGAATACAAAGTGGTACCCGTGTCTGGATGGTCTTCAAATATAGATGTCGGTTTGCCTAAATAACCGACGCCTGATATTATAGGCGTCGGTTTTCCTTAATAACCGACGCCCAGAAAAGCGACATTGAACGCTATTTATGTAGTAGTGGACCATTTGTAAAATAGTTTTTGTTACAACCATATATATATATATAAGTGAGGTATGTGATGTGATGTGATGTGATGCGGAAAACAACTTAAATATTATACTCCCTAGGGAAAAAGGAGAACTAGATTGGAATAGATATATTTTTAACTTGAATTATAGAGAATGAGCATCCAAATAATGAGAAGTTTTGAGTCTCATGCAAGGAGAAAAGTTGAATTTGACAAATTGTTCCTCCACTTTTACTCCTAATCTAAATTACTATTTTATAGGATAGATGGGCCCTTTTGAAGGTTTAAGGTACTCATGATATGAAACCTAGATCGTCTAAGAAAGACTTTATGTGAAAGTAGAGGATAGTATGCCTTTGTATATGGGTGTGGGTTAACCCAAGACCTAAGAAAGGATGAATGGAACACGGTCATTAGAACAACCTATTGAGTAATGATTTGTCATGCATCATGTATAAAGAAGCTTCTTATTGAAAATTCCATTCCTTAGAGAAAGAATGTCAAGAAATGGATTATATATACTTAACCTTGAGTGATTGGATCATGTGAAGCTCATCCTCATATTTCATTCAATAACCTTATTTTTAGTAATATGATTAGAATAATCCTCTCAAATGACATTGGAAGATGCCCTCCCCTCATTATGAAATAGATTAATAAAGTAGACCCCACTTAAGCTAGATTTTTTATGTATGATAAGTCGCTCAAAAAGGATTATCTTAATCTAGCCCTGAAATCATGACATGTTTGGATCATGTAGATCAACACTTGTGATGCGAATAGTACCTTCCATCCACCTTAAATATGTTTTGATTTAGATGGTGATGACCCAAGACCAACACAAATCCTATGTTCTTGTGAAATGCACAAACTTACACTTATTTGCTTATTTTCTTACCAAACTACTTCAGTATATCTTGATGCATGATGTGATCCATGTGTCCAACCTAAAGCATTATGTAAAAAATCTTACCCATGTGTTGAATGTTGAAAGTTTAGAGTTATGGGGTATCTTGACCTACCCAATAGAACATGTGAGGATCATGGATTCTAGGTGAAGGATCTTAGGAATAAAAGAATCAACTTGATTAAGATTTAACAGAAAAACCACTTCAAGGATGTGGCTACATGGGAGCTGAAGTTGGATGTAGAAAAATCACATCCACACCTCCTAGCTAGATGAGCCGAATTTTAAGGGCCAAACACATACAAGGAGGGAGTTTATAAGAACATGTAGTACTTCTTCTTTTATTAATAATTGTGATGCAAGAAACCTATTTTATACAATTGAGTTGTAGTTTAATATGAAAAGATTTACTTTTGAAATTAATCCCCTAGAGGAAAATTTATGATCATGTGACTCTTTAAGATAATTATTGGTCATAACAATTCTATTAGTCTTGTTATTGGCTTATAAAGACACATAAGAATTATGAACAAATTATAGTTGTTAGCAATCAAATATATCTTTTATTAATTTAATTTATATAACTTGAGGAGCAATTTGTGGTCATGAGTTTCTTAACAAAATTCTTTCTAATTTCTATGGTGAGACAAGAGTGCTAAAGAGTTACTCCTAAAATTTTAGTGTAAATAAACTCTCCCAGTGTCCTAGAGAAAATGTGGAAGATTTATAAAATTATTTGAAGATGAATTTTGAAGTTTGGTAACTTGTCAAACAATAAAATAATTAATTGATTGCAGACTACAAGGGGGGATATTGGCTACTGTGCCCAATATGGTCGATCCTGATATGATCATCTACCTTGTGATAGGTTGGGAAACTAATGTCATGGTTCTCTATCTTTCTTTCTCTCTCTCTCCATGTAATTAATGAGATATTACAAACATCATTTTAATGAGTTTGGGAAATCACTAATATTCCAATGAGCACTAGATTATCCAATTTCATTTAAAAATTAGGAAACATCCAAAACCACTCTCCCGACCTCTCACCCTCGTCGAGTAACATGCAACGAGCCTCCTTTCCCCGAGCCTATATAAGGATTCGTAAAACATTTCCTATACCCTCACATATAAAACCCAACACTAATTGATTGTGAGATAGTCCCTCTATTAGTCCTCGAGGTCCAACTTCTTCTCCAATGACCCCACATTCTCCCCAACTACTCAAACTGCCTCTAAACAACTTACTTTCTCAGGAGCTTAAAGCGACTACCGTAGAGCCAACTCCTACCTCTATTCATGGTGTGTCTTACTGTAGGCCACTCCCCTACTCTGAGCATTGGTGGCCATCATATCCAACACTGGTAAGAGCAATAGGCTTCCCCACACACATCTAAAACCATTGATGAACTCCTAGAGGCCATAGAAAGTTTTCCCAAGTCTAAATGACCCCAAAGAGAGGTAAAACCCTATTTTCTTATTCTTCCTCTCTCTAATCAAACCAGAAACCCCATGCTACATCTGGCCATCCCATTACCTAAGAAAGGCCTTGTTGACCTTGGTAGGGCATGGTGAAGCTAACAAGTCCTTTATGACAACACTAGAGATGAAATCAGGGAGTCAACCCTCACAGTTGACGTCTATGCTTCTTCTTCTCATGATCCATGGCATGTAACAATCCCTTCAATGTATTTACCCCTAATTCCTCAAAATCTTCATGACCAAGCAAGAAACTTTCCTATCATATAATAGTTGGCCCTCCATGTCTAAAAAGGAAAATGAAAAGAATGATATATATATATGTGTGTGTATGTGTGTGTGTCTCAATTAAAGAAGGATGCATAAAATTAAGTGGGCATGTTTTAACGCATGAATTCACCTAAAATTTCAAACGATACTCTTAGTACCCCTTAAATGGATGATTAAATGCTAAATGCTAGTTTGGACAATTTAAGTATTTAACACATCCACAAATATTATACTAACCATGTGATCCAATAATTATATCCTGAATTTAGATGTGTTTTTCCTTGATATGAATAAGGAAAAAATAGTATAACAGTGAAAATGAAGAAATTTAGGGTGCAACATGATGATTAGGGTTTCTTTCAAAAAAATAGGGTTCCATTGCAGAAAACCCTAGTTTCCAGTCCTAGTCCTTATTAGACTAAAACCTAAGATTGATTTGTAACCTCCAAACACTATCTAGGGCTAGTTTGGTTGGGTTTAGTAGGGTGATGTTGTGTGAGTTCACAATGTACAAATGTACATCAAACACACACTTTATCCTTTGACTACACCTACCAAACAGACCCCTAAGGACTTTTAAAAAATTAGTAACACCTTAGTGTTGAATATTGACTCTCATATTAGTTCTTGATTGGGCATAACTCTTTTGTGTATTGAATGCCACCTTTCTCTGAATCAAGCACATGAGTTAATTATGGTTAGTTAATTCTAACTATTTTCTATTTCTAAATTTTCTCTGAGTTTTTTAAAAGTATATTTATTATGAAAAAATGTCTTGGTTGCTTTACTTCTTGCAAATCATAAACTTATGATTATCACCTAAAGTCTGAAATATTTGAACCCAGTATTTGAATCCAATGAGGGGACGGTTGGGGAGATATTCACTCCCAAATTTCAAGAAATGGTCACTAGTAGAGTGACTAAAACCAATATGGGAAGGTGAAAAGAGTCCATTGCTGGAACAAATCATATATGAGTTGTGTATTCACAATTCTCCTAGCATTTATGCATGTCATGCCTGTTTAGGATCCCCCGGTCCCTTCTTCTCTTATGCCAATTTTTGCTTAGTGTGTAGATGTGCCACCATAGTTGTTTGCACTTTGAGCCTACATCGCATGTTGCACTTTACCCCCACAGGAGTAGGACTCTTCCCTATTGCCCTTACCTTGAGTGGGTCTTTTTTGTTGTTCCTTTTGTATCTTCGTGGTTGTGCACTTTATCTCTATGTTGTTTTCTACTCCAATGCCTCTCTAATGGTTGTTCCTTCCACTCTAAGTAGTGGGTACTACCTCAACATTGAGCTTACTTGGAGGTACCCATGAGAAAGATGCATCCCATGTATGTGTCTGATCTTTGACTCCTTGATCCCCCTAGGAAGGACCCACTCTTGACATTTCCTCTTGTGGATGTGTGTGCAATGGGTGTTTTCCTATGACGCAAATCAAGTTCCCCTCTTGCTTTATACATGGACGCTTCCTTCCCAAGACTCTAGTGATGCTCGGTGATCAAATCCATGACACATGCTACAATTTCATCCCTAATTCATCCCTTAACTGTGGCACTTACACTAACCCTTTCCTTCATCACATGACAGTGGCGGGGAACGTAAAATGGTCAATTTGTTAGTTTCTGTTTCTAACGTCATTTGGTTTGTGGAGGATGTCTTTGGACCTTGGATTGGCCTCCTTGGCTTTGTTTTCTATGTTGGCATTTATATCATATGGCCCCTTCATGGTTTTTTCTTTGGTTCCCTAATCCACACTTGGGATTTTGGGCTTCAAACTTGTTTGTCTTCCTTCTGGGCATCTTCATCCTAAGGTATTCTTGTGGCATGTCCTCTTTAGTTGATGGTATGGATGATGAAAACATTGATGTGGACGATAATGTCTTTAATGATGACAAGTGGAGGATGAAGCCTCTATGAAGAGTCAAACTAGCATTGAGGTCCAACATGTGAGAAAAGGTAGTGATCCAGTGAGGTTAATGATGTGTTTATTAGAAAGTGATCTCGCTTGTATGATGGATGACACCATTTTAGTGGCATGCTTGATGATAGCAGGATGAATGTTTTCACCCTCCCTTAAAATAAAATAGGAATATGTTTTAATAGTTGAACTTCTTCATCTTTTTATAACATTTCCTACATAATCACATCTTTTGTTCTATCTTTGAAATGATGATTAGAAAGTCATGATGACAAATTTAATTATGAATTAGGACTAACAAAATTGAAATGTTGTAGAGTTGCAAATGATTTTAATACATGAATGATGAAATGACTATTATTGTTATTAAAACCAAATTCAATTCTAGATCTTGTCTCAAAGGAATGAATCCCATTCCCCCATTATCATCTGGAATAAACCTACCTAAAGTACTTTAATACAAGACCTCAGTGACCTACCCACTGAGATTTACTCATGTGTACTAACAACTTTATAGTAATTCTACTTATTGTGAAGAGGCGAAATGAATTCAAAGTAGTATTTTGACCTAGATTAAATTAGTAACTTGGTCTCAATGGTTGGGTGCTTTATCAAATAATTCAGCAAAATTTCAAAATCTTTAAAACCCAAGTGAGTTAAAAACAGCCTTCTTGGTATAGAAATCAAGTTTAAAACCAATATGGTCTTTATGGTTGCCTTGATCTTAATTTAACAAAGGTTAACAATGTGTCCCCAATGTGAAATGCTAGAATGGTTTTATATGGAAGTGTGGGGTAGAGTTATGCTTAGATGTGTAGCATCTAGATGTGGGTGAAATCTTTGGGTTTCTAATTTTGGTGGAAACTATAGAATGAGGGATTCTTTGGATAGAGGGAGAATCAAAATATTACTCAATTGTAAGAACAACACCAATAATAACTAGGATTTTCCATTCAAGTTAGAAATATATTGGACAATGAATAAATAAGTTGGTTAAGTTCCATTTTTTCATATTTAGTATAGCTAGTTTTTTTAATCATAATAAGTTTTCATTGCTTGGGGATAAGAAATGTTTTTCAGATTCGAGTTACTTATTAAATTTTGTCCATTTTGTTTTACCAACTTTCATTAGGATTATTTCTCCAAATTATTAGTTTTGGCTCCATATTACACTTGTTATCATAATTAGTATAGTTTGTTCTTTTATTGTCATCATGATTAATTTAATGAGTTTTAATGCATATTTTAGGTTACATAGTTCATATGGAACCTACCTCACCATCATCATCAACTTGGAGGCCTCAACAACCCAAATAAGCCCTCATGTTATTTGGACACAATGTACTTTTACCATAGCATGATGTGTCTCAACTCACAAGTCAATCGAGTTTTTATAGCATTGGACATGTTGTGCCTTAGAGGTTTTGGCAAAATTGACTTAAACAACGTATGATGTGTCTACAAAATGACACATCATGTCACTTCCTCGGCAACCACTCAACATAAACATCAAAATTGCATGTTTATCCCTCAACACACCATGTCGAACCACTATCAACTTCGACCCATGGAAATTGTCGAGAGGTATGTCATGTCCCTACTCAAACACAATGTTTCGTCTCCAATTTCTGCAAAAATATAAACATCAAAAGAGCGGTTTTTGAGTAGGTATCTTTCATTTCATCTCATTCTAACTTACGAAAATGAGTTGGAGGTGAGTCATAGGGTAATTCTACTACAAAGAAAGATGATAAGAAGAAGAGATAAGAAGGGGCAAATTTCTTAAGTCCTTGATGGGAGAAGATTCGTGTGCATTTTCATCTTAGAGGAGTCATCATCTATAATATTTATATTTTGTTTCTTTCTCTTTTCTTCTTTATTATTCAGTCTAAGTCCAAGTAGCTTGTAGAGAACATGTTTGCGTTCTTGTTTGTGAATCCTCGTTGATATTGAGTAGTTTTCTTTATATTTGGTGCCTTTTGTCACCCATTAGTCATTTCATGAACAACTATTAGTTTAATTACAAATTTTGTTCATTTTTATCATTGCTTTGGGTACTTATGGATTATTGACCAAGGTGCCCGATATCCTCAAATTCAACATACTCAGAAGAGATATGGATTTAGTGAATAGTAATGCAAGCTCTAGTAACCTTTACATGGAAGTGAGTAGGGATTACTCCATTAATACTTTCCATGTGCATGTAAATAAGGTTGGAGATTATTTTTGTATGGAATTTTGGAAATCTCTTATTAAATGTGTGATTGCTACTGTAAAAAAAATATTTCTCTACCTAGTCGGTTAATAGGTGGAAGTCATTAATCACATCATTGAGAGAAAAGACAAAGAAAATAATTCGACTTATTTTGTGAATGTTCATCATAAGAGTAATGGGTGTCATGGCATCAAATAAGATTCACCGCCTTGATAAATTGAATGTAATCTTGTGACCATATTAGTTATTTTATATGAAATCAAAACAATTATTTTCTTCTTAAAGTATTATATAAACTATTTGGTATGTATGGATCCTCCTAGAGGTAACCTTAATCTTATACTACTACTGACTCGTTCTATTACGAGCCTCATGCTTATCTTGTTGAGATTTTATTATTGGATGATCTGGTTGTGATTACATCAAATATACATACATATAGAAAAATAATCCCTATTGATAGCATCCTCAGATGTGTATTTCTCCATTCTTTTGACGTTTGTGTAAACACCATTTTTTCAATTGAGGTCTAAGTAAACTAGGCAATGATATATATTAAGGCCTTTGAGCATTGCATTTGGATTTGTCAATTGAAAGTCTCAATACTTTATGTATAAGTCTTTAGGTATACAACTACCAATTATTTTCACATTATTTTTGAGGTAACTAGCATAATTTATTTGGTTCAGAATAAATTTGAGTGTCTACATTCATATCAAAATCAACGGGATAACACTCACAAACTCTCATTTCCTAACTCATTTTTACATGCTTTGAGCATGGTATTGATCATCTAGGACCAATAACATCACTGAGATAAAATACTATTCCAATAAAACAATAGCATGACTTAAAATGTTGAAATCTAAATGCATCATGAGGATGATGTATTTGTATCTTAATTCACAATACATAATAATCATTTCCTTTTTTTTAAAGGATATATGAACTAGTGGTGAACAACAAGAGTTTCCCTTCCAAGAGCCAACATGACTCACATCCATTTATCTTTTTGTTCACTTATCTTCTCTCTTCTTGAAGAATCAAGGAAAATATTCCTCCTCCCTCCCCTTTCCCGACATACTTTTTCCATCCTTCCACCTTGCATGGTTGCCTCCTTTTTCCCTCTTATCCATATACATGACAACCTAAACATCTATCATCTTACTCTTATTATATCGATTAAAGACATAATTATATTGTATACAACTTCAACCATATAATATTCATACTATTGGACAGTTACACAATTTGATTTTAAAAGACATCTATAATAGACCAAAAATGTTTCTCAATGACACATATAACCATGATATTAATGGCTCATGGGTGATAATGATGCATATAAGATGTGATGTCATCATCTATACATGCAAGCATGGAGAGAATTAATCAAACATTCTCATTATGAACTGCATATTCATTTAAAAGGATACATAGACACCTCCTAACTATTTATCAATTACATATTCCAACACAATCACATGTATAGAAACACATAGATTGAATACACAAAATTATATGAAACGAGGAGAGAGGGTCAATTTCAAAATGCACGAGGGGTTTTAGATTCTAAAATTAACAATTTGAGAAGGGACAATCAACTAAAGAAATATTGACACTTTAAAATTAATGGGAAATAACCACAATACTCTATAATATTACGAAGGAAAAGATGTTTTTGAGAAATACCACTAAAAGAATGAGTTTCAAGCATAACCGTGTATTTATTAGATTTCAAATAATGAAAGTGAAAGATCTTAGGTTCCTTAACTAGGGTCTTCATTTCAAGTACCTTCAATAACTCAATGACATCCATAGGCTAAGGAGAGAAAAAGATAATAATGCAAATACCAAGAACCTCCCTTAAAGGGCACACTAACACTTTTCCTTCCATATATCAACCCCAAGAAGAATGGATAACATGTTAATTCAATGCAATAGTTTTTCTTTTAATTTTTCTCATATCTCATATCTTACTAAAGCAGGCATTCATGGCATTTTTGCAACATACTTACCTATAATATGACAGATGAGGAATAGGATAAGGATGCTCGACTAGAGAAGATAAGAGAGGATGTGTTCTACGAAATTCACAAGATTGTGTTAGTGAGGATTGTGAGTTAGAATTTAGCACTAATTTGGTAGATCACTATGGGAGTATCCGGTATACTAAATTTTAAATATGTTCATAAAGGGTATTCACACATATTATGTTGGTTTAATGCATGGGGGCCAAGAGGAGATATCATCAAAACCAAGAGATAGAAAACCACTACAATACAAAATAGATATCATACATATTATTAACCTCTAGGGTTGACTTATGAAAGTATAGAATCTATTGTCCAACATAGGTTAGCATTACTGGCCAAAGAGAGTGTAAATGACCATATATATATATATATATATATATATATATATATATATATTTATTTATTTATTTATTTATTTATATATATATATATAATTTTTATGCCATTGACTAAAATTTATCCATGTCTTCTAGACTATTGAGTGAGTGCATCAGAGCCAATGGTGCATATGGTTCTCACCAGTCCATTCATTCCTCTACAAGAATCCATCATATCTTTTGAAACAAATTCTGGTATAGATTAAACTCCACTAAAGCCCATTGTTTGACATGGGAATTAAAAGAAACCAACGATTGTCATTTTGCTCCACTTAGTCTAGTTAAATGCTTGGATTAGCTGTCAGATATTGTTGATTTCACATGAAGTATATCTGAATAATAGGCCCGCTACCGAACCAACTCGGTTTGACTCTAGCCATTTTCTTAATTTGACAACAATAAAAAATGTCAATTTGATACATATATTGTTCAAATATATATCAGGTTGACTGATTCTCAAAATTCATACTTTTACCGAAACCTATATATCTACCTCAGTCATAATCATATAAGTTTGTATACCTGGTTGGCATGCGCCCATTGCCAGAGATGGGCTTATGACACCCAGGGATATGACGGGCTTGTTGCGGTTTTGCACCGCCATCAGCTGCGAAAGTAGACCCAGGGATATGACTACCGCTTCCGCCTCTGCCTTTCCTTTTGGAAGCCAGCCACCGGCTCCTCCACCCTCGATGGCATTGTGGTCAGACATAGCCTGATGGAATCAGTTGTCATCGTATTGTGCAAGGCAAACTGTGGGAACGGAGAAGAGATTATATGATCAAGTTTCTGGCCTTGCCTTGGTCGTCGGAGCCATGGCTGCTGCGTGCTCGATCTGTGAGGTGTCGGGAGCAGAGAAAAAAATAAGTTGGGAACACTGCTTGGTTTTTTTTTTTTCACCTGATATTCCGGCTCCAATCCCCATATATAGGTGCTACCTAATTGGTCGGCTTATGTGATGCGTAGCTAACTTCTAATAGAATGGATGGAAACATTACACATGTTCAAATTTTAATTGGACGGGTAGATCATGGAAACATTACCCATGTACATGTTTTAATCGAATCCGAATCTGAGAATCTGTAACAGTGATCCGTAGCTTTTTCCTATCGTGCATATATTCTAAAGTCAGCACATGCTAACGCAGGCAATGGTAAGGCAACAGGGCGTCAATAGTGGCGGGGACTCCACTGAAAACAGAGTTCAGATTTGTTAGTCCTAGCTAGGACACGTTTGGTTTGCTGGATTAGCGTTGATTTCCAGTAATTCAGAATTATTAAAGTACATGATTACCACAATCATGGACTTTAGGATTCCCACAAATTAATATCTTATGTTTGGCATGTTGGATTTAGTAAATCCTGTATAATGAAATTTCATATTTGGTTTGTTGGAATTTTTTAAGGACTTATATTTTGCTTTGTAAATTTTATAATTGTAACCTTGAAGATTATTTGATTCATAAGTAATAGCTATAATGTCATGTCGAACCCAAAATTTTCAAATCCATAATTTGAAATGTTTGGATCTTAAATCTTATATTCTGAATGATAAATTTAATATACAAAAAATTGAATTCAAATTTTAAATTACATTTGTGGAACAATCTTTTCAAATTTAAATACAAATCAAATGCCTAGATTCCGAACTTGAAATATTTATATATTAAATTACAACTTAACTTGAGGACTATTCAAAATTCAAAGTCAAATCCAAGTATACACAAAAAATACCGTCACTATCACATGCACCATTTGAGATTCTTTTTTAAAAAATATCTCACACATTCAACTACCAATCCAAATATTTTGCAAAGACTAGGACACATGGTGGAAAAAAACATCCATAAATCTAAATGTTAGATGCTCTTAATACAAGGAACATTTCAAGCCAACAATTGAATATAATCTCACCCAAAGTTAATTAATAGTAGTTCAAGTAAATTTAAAATAATATTATCATTAGCGATTACATTGAACTCATCACTGGATTGTATAATAAAATTTGTTCTCTCCACGAAGAAGAATGGCATGGCCTAGCTCCATCATCCAGTGGAAGATATAACTTGTGGCACAACACAAAAATAAGCAATCTTTAATAAAAGAATTAATAAACATGTAGCAAACAGAGCTAATCAACACATAACCACAAGATATCATATAGCTAGTATTTAGAACCATAGCCAAACAAGAGAAACTACCGGATGGTGAATTTCTTTCAACTCAGAGAATAACACATATATACTTTATTGAATCTTCTTATCACATTACACTGCAATCCATCTATCATATGCCAGTTCCTTTAGGATAGTTCATACTTTAGTTGCATGTGCAAAAATAATGAACGAGGAGCATGCCTCCATAAGCAATAGAAACAACGGTAGCATTACAAATTATTTATGACAGCAAAACCCATACAAATCAATTTATTAGAACATCCTAACTTGTCATAACTATGGAATTTTTTAATCCTACCAACCTCCACCCCAACATGGTGTATTGCCCTGTCGTGTCATGGCATGAGTAAAGGTTATTCACCCCCATCACGTTGGTTGCCTCCTGTTGGTACTGTAGTTTTGTTGTACAACTAATACACATACACATGCATCAAAAGAAATATGGCCACAAAAAATGTAGTTGGGACAATGATAGCAAAGGACCATAGAGAAAAATAAAGAGTTAGGAACAAACAAGTTGACCTTGTCTTTTCCGAATCAGTCAATCAACACTATGCACACCGTATGGATTTGCAGAATGACCAAAAAAATTTTAAAATCAGTATTATAGTTGATGTTAGAAATAACAACACACGATGTATACAATTATTTAACCAGTGTAATTTATTTCATGTTGAAACACAAATTTCCAGAATAAAGATCAAGATCAAAACATTTATATTAGATGCAAAACTATAGGCCTCCAATTAGATGTAGAAGATTTTTATTAGATGTAGAATTGTGCCCTCTAAATGCCTTAATTAACATAAGCATGAAACTTATTTAAGCCTCACTCCTGAAACAAGTAAGCTCGTGTCTCTAGTTATAGAAATTTACAAGGACTCTCTCAAATTGATACAAAATTAGATACACAATTATCAAAAAGAATTTAACTATATGTAAAAAACTATTGTAACGCTCGGGCCCACTGCTCTAGGTTTTAGTTGAGTTTCAGGAATGACGACTAGCCCCACATACCACCACTAGCCTTAACTACGTACTTTGTCCTCACTCAAGCGCAAGTTGGGGTCAGCTTCTCGACTGGCCTCCCACCCTAGTACTACTCCAAGTTGATCACGCTTAACTATAGAGTTCTTTAGTGATGGGCTCCCAAAAAAGGAGATGCACCTTGGTGATATGAGTAGCTCAATCAATCCTTTTAAGATCATTATATCCAACGCGTCAAATCATGGGATGTTACAATCTTCTCCACTTAGTGTTACAACCCCAATTTTTGGGTTCAATTGGTGAGAAATGCAATTTCTCATATTAAGGATAATTGAACAAAGAATGGTATAATTTATTTTGAATACATTTTGTTTACAATAGCCTTGATGTCTGTGTTGTGGGCTTTATTGGCTATTGGTCCCAAATAACAAAGAAAATTCAATTAGTAATGAATAATTGAATAATTGAGAAAAGAATAATGTAGAAACCTTTGGAAGGCATATACAAAGAGGATTTCATACCTCTTGGGTTCCTTGGGTACCAAGGAGTCCAAGGTTGCAAAAACAAAGCAATAAGAAAAGAAAAGATTAATTAAGTATTTCTTTATTAAGAAAGAAATTCAAAATAATGATAAAATGTGGAAAATGAATGGAAAGAGGCATAAATGAGATTTCTTGGTGAAGTTTCATATCCATGAGGTTGCTAACATTAAAAGAAAGGCTAATGAGGAAAATAAAAGAGAAATAAAAAGAAATCCTCAAAAAGAATTGTTTTAAATGAGAAGTAAATAAGATAATGTGAAATAATGCATAAAGGTGCATCTAGAAGGATAATATGTATCCAATAAAAAGAATTTCGAAATAATGGAGTGTCTTGGGATCCAAGGAGTCCCAATAAAGAGGAAAGAGAGATAAAATACCAATTTTGCAAAATAAAAGATAATATGATACAATATTTGGTGATATTGATAAAAATGAAGTATCTTCTATTAAAAGAAAATATAAGTTCGTACCAATGGATTAAAAGGGCAAGAATAATGATAATAAGAAAAAGGATTTTCATTTTTCTAAGTATCCATGAGATAAGGAATATCAAGGAAGAAAAAGGAGAGAGAGAATATTGCTTCTCTTTGAAGCAATTGACTTCCTAATTGGAAAGGGACTCTTAGACTCGTGGGCAACCCACCTAGGGCTTTGTACTCTCCTCTATAAAAGGTTGGGACCTCTGGGGCGAGCCCAAGGAAATCCCTGCATCCTTTCCTCTCTCATCTCCCTCTTCTTCTACATCCTATCTCATCCAAAACCGTAGTTGCAAAGAATACTTTTCCTAGAGCAGCAAGGGGGGCCGTGGAGGAGTACAACGAGGGTGTGCTGCCCCACGACGGCTAGAGGATGCACATCAATGGTTTCCCTCCACCCAGATGAGCGTCGCTGCAGCTTCACGTCTGCATAAGGTCGCCGGAAGTTGCTAATCACAGAGCCCAGTCCCAGCACCTCGGCCCTGTCCTTGCACCTCCGCAAGTGCGGCAGGGGGCGGGGGATGCTCTGGGATTTTCGTCGAGGTCCCTAGGGCTCGAGGAGGCCGTGGAGGAAGCCCCTGGAGCAGCTGACCGCCGGCAGCGCTAGGGTAGCGCGGGGTTGAAGAAGGAGGGCGACGTTGGACGGTTCCACCCTCCGCAGGCTAAAAGGTCCAATCTTTAAGTCAAGGGCAAAACCGACATTTAATTATGTTTCCCAAATCGTGTGATGTGTTGCATGGACTGAGATGATGTGGCACGATCTCATTGGCTGTGGTAAGTGATTTATTGTAAAAATCATATCTAATGATTGGTAACTCCGATTAGGACAAGTAATATATGAATTTTGATCAGAAAAATGCAAGGAACCCATTAAAAATAGTTTTATAGCCTGAATCTGATCATAGTTCGAAATGTAGTGTAAATTATCATCTTTAATGAATTAAAGATTAAGAAATCCTATTCTGATATGATTAATGTGTTTAATAGGGTTTAGTGGATCATTGGAGTTGATGTTAACCTGTTAAATGTAAAAAAGGATACATTATGTTAAAAAAGTAAGAACTTTGCACATGATTAGTCTAATTTAGAGTTTATGTGCTTGAAATTTAAAAAGGGCATAAAGTTATCATCTTTAATGATTTAATTAAAGAAAAACCCTTAGATTTGATGATAGATGGACTTAATGATGTTATTTGGATAATTCAAGTTGATATTAACCTGTTGTTAATAAAAGTGAAAATAGGATTTAAAAAGATGATCTTTTTATATAATTCATTTAATTTAGGGTTTCGTGCATGATTATGCACTAATGAGCTTGAAAACCCTAATTTAGATGAATATGTCTTTTAATTGTTTTAATGGTTCAAATCCATGAATAAATAGGGATGTGATGATCCTAAGTCAATTTGGGTATAAAAGACTATTAAAATGGATAGTTGAGCAATTAAGGTTCATAAAAAATGGAAAAGGATATTTTAGGGTTTGTTAACCTAAAAGGGATAAAGTTTGAGAAATTGATCTAAGAAACCCTAATGAATATTAATGAAACCTTAATGAGGATTATAAACCTTAGAAAGAGAATCCAAGTCAATAAAGTAGATTCTTGATAAAGTGTGTAATAAATAGAGTACATATTCTTTTCAGGAATTATGTGATGATTGAATTACTTGCTTGGATCTGTTGATTGGCTTGATTTTATATACATGAAGTATAAGTTGAATAATCTGCATGGCTCATCAAATCAGGTATGTGGTTACACTTAAGAATAATCGCTCTAGTTTCACGGCGATTCCCGACGTTTTAATCGGTTGCTTGAAAAAAACGGTTGCATGTTTATTTAATTCATACAACTATAAAGTGACTATGATTATCACTATAAATGTGTGTATATAACTGACTAGATCTGGGTCCACCTCTATTGTAATGAAAAGGCTAAAAAAAGGGGTAATCCTAGAGCAAGGTCTAGGTTACCAAGAGTTAGAAACTGGGCTACCTACGTGTAGTTCCATGAGACTCATTAGCCTGCCATGAGTTAAGGAGTGGGCTACTTACGAGTAGTGGCATGTGACTCAACCCTAGAAATTTGTTCACTTATAGGTGGATCATGAGGGGTTTAATGGGGACAACATAGAGGATAGGGTACTCTTGGATCGTAGAGTTATATTTAAAATGTAATCTTGGTTATTAAATGACTAATTGAATGATTACATTGTTAACGTAATTACATGATTATTGTTTCCCCCACATACCAGCTTCGGCTGACCGACATTTTGTTTGTCGGCGTTTTAGGTACAAGCCAAAAGGACAAACAGTAAATCATCATACTGTGTAATACATGAAGTAAAATACAAGGAGGATTAGTTAGAGTAGAATCCTTAAGTGGATAGAAGTTTAGAGATCCAAGTTTTCAAAAAGGTATGCAAAAATTTATTTTCTTACAGCTTTTCAGTATAGTCTGTTAAAATTTGATAATTATTCTTGGTTAATTGTCGAACCTTTGATCTGGAAGTTATGGGTGCGGCTTCGACCTCTCGGTCTTTCTTAATTAGGGGTTATCGGGAGGTGGGGTCATAACATTTGGTATCAGAGCTTAGGTTCCTCAGTTAACCATTAATAATTATTAAATTTTACAAACTCCATAGAACCCAAGGGAATTATTAGAGGATTATCCGAAAGATGGAGGTGTCTAGAAAAGGATCACGACCGGGGGGCTGGTAATATTTTCCTCCGTACCACTAGTCAGAATACGAGGACTCCCGGATCCATGTGACTGCTTGGCCAAAGTCATAGGGTATGAATCGAAATAAGATACCTTTAGGACTTCTCATCTTATTCATCCCTTCTCATCACGAAAATTCTAATAAGGGCCTAAAGGATTAGGGTTTTCTTTCTTCTCCTCACCCTCTTAAGGTATGGGTAAGATTAATAAGGTCTAAGGAATCCTCCATCAAATTAATGAAAAGCATGTAAATAAGATGTCATGGACATAAGCTTAATAGATTAAGCGCAAACTAAAGAATAGATACATGCTTAGGACGTATGACATAAGTTGTCATGTCCTCAGAAGAGACCTGAGGCTAGACCTTCTTGTTAGGAGGATAAGTTAGTCTTGGAGATAGAGATCTCCATTTCAAGTAGAGACCTGGCACATCCTCTGAGGATGATGCTAACCCTAACCCTAAGTGAAGGTTAGAGAGAGATGAGTTGGACCAGGTGTTTGAAAGGACATGCCTTTGGGATGACATATGATCCATGGGTGACCTAGCACCTTTGGCAACCCAACGCTGGGAAGGGTCATGCATTTTAGGGTAAAGGATAGCTCCTTAGATGATGATGTTAGTGAAGGACCTTAGAAACCCTATGGGCTTGTGCAAGTAGGGTATAGTTGGCACCTAGGGCACGTCATAGTACTGACAGTAGGATGAAACCCTGGATAAGGAATGATGATGGAGCACAAAGGGTTATGGATGATCTTGAGCAAACATAAATTCGAACCTAGGCTTCACCCATGTTGGGCATGCTTTTGAGGTTGATCCTTCATGATGAGAGAACCTCTAATGGTGAGGTTGGATGTAGGGTTAGTCCTAGAGAGAGAAGGAAACCCAGCGAGAAGGTTGGAAGCCTAAAACCCTGAGATATGTGGAACAATGGATGATAGTGGTTGCCTCATGATCGATCCCTGAAAGTTGATGATACCTTGGTTGCCTTTAGAGGGACCAAACCCTAGAGAGAGAAGATGAAGCTTCTGGTACATATGTTCCTATGGTATAGGTGTTTACCTTCTGAGGTAGGAAGAAGAGTTCCTTAGACCTAGAAAGGTTTAGTGAACAGGTTATGAGGCCTTGTACCTTGTTGATTGTCCTTGAGGTGGACTCAACCTTAAAGTGTTGATCGAGTAGAAGGATGATAGGAAGTGTATGTCATACCCAGTACATGCTTGGTTTGTGGTTAAGAGATTGAGCATGCAGTTGGATACCCAAAGTGAACCTAGGGTTCCTGACTTAAGAGGGGAAGTGGTATACCTGATGCTCATGATGAGAATTAAGTTGCTATAGTTCGAGCATGGTACACCTCATGTATAAAGGAAAAGGGAAGCCCATTAAGTTTAAGGTGTGTTTGATGAACCCCTCACAGCTAGGTTGATGATAAAGAAAGGTATGACCTTGATCTAATGTTGAAGAATGAGAACCCAGATGACCTAGCATGATACAGTAGGTGATTTGTTTGTGCCTTAATAACTTTCTAGGGTTAAGTAGGCTCGTGTGGATGTAAACCCTAGACCTAAGAGCTTTTGTGACCTTGTTGTCAAGAGATAGTTTTCCTCCCATCCTGGGAGAGGGACCCCTTTGGTAGGGTGTATATTAGTTTTTTTGGTTTAAGGTAACCTAAAGAAGTCTCATAGGATCTTGAGAAGCTAAGTGAAAAGTGTATGGTATGAGAATGAACCTGTAGACCTATAGATATCCATCTCTAAGTGCATGAGGATGTGTTACCATGGAGGTAACCGGTATGGGGCCTGACCAAGGTAGGCAGGTCACCATGACCCCTATGAAAAGATGAATGTCAGCCCATGTATACAAAGAGAGATGATGAAGACTTGGGTAAGGTTCTAAGTGAACATGTATTATAATGGTGAATCCTAAGTCTATCCTAGGGTCAGGTAGGGATAAGACCAAGGAAAGTAGGAGTTGCCTAATTCCCCAGTTGCACATGACCATAGGGTCGGGAGGTAACAACTACCATTGTCTGAGGTCCATGGGTTAGGAGATTGATCACCTTCATGAACTCATGGGACCCAAAGGGCAGATGAGTAGGGCACTCTCTTGATGCATGATGGAAGAGGGATGACCCCAAAAGAGTCGGTACCCTATAAACCTAGAGGATATGACCAAGGATATAAACCTCAGTAGGTTCAAGACTAGTTTTACATGGAGGTAACTTTGATATCATGATGTCTGTGATGTAGAGACATATGTGGCATGTGCAACTTAGATATAAAGGTGTATTGGCAAGGTGGGATGTACCATCTCTACTCTTGGAACAGGAAGAACTATGTATTTGGACTGCAGCCAAATGCTTATTTCCTCTTGTTATGGGGGTGAGAGATAGGACATTATGCATGCCATACACCTAGGATAAGAGATGATGTAGGTTGGAACGTTGCCACAAGGAATGGGGATAGAGAAGATAACCTACCCTGGTAAAGTGATTGATACATGGATGGTTTGCAAACACTAAGAGGAATGAGGTAGTCACCTTATGAGGAAGTTTTTATCATGAGCTATGTAGAACTTACAAGTTATACCAGGTTGAGTTTGATCACCATGATGATGAAATCAGAGAGTGTTCTTAATGAAGATAGACATAGAGTTTGAGGTGAGATGATAAGTGAAATACATGGAAGTGTATGTCTTCAATGTTACCTAATACCTAAGGATGTGAGGTGGTAATGAATGTTCTGGTTAAGACTTGTTTGGCTAGAAGCTTGAAGCGGTTGTTTGGCTAACCCCAAGTTTGAAAAGGAGAGGTGTTTGGATAACACTCAGATGTAACAAGATACATTGAAAGGTTAAAGGTTGTTTGGTTAGCCAGTCTAGTCCATGATGCAATGAAAGGATGGTGGTAGAACCTCAAATGTATTCGTTGGAAGAGAAGGTGATGAAACCCCGACTAGAGTGGTTTAGGGTTTCGGAGGAGTCGATCTTGAAAGAATCATGACATACAGGAAATCATGATTAAAGATCACCATACACCGTGGAAAATGGCAATAGCACTTTGGATGCTTAAGATGAAGTTGCATGTGGTTTATGGCCATGCAAGCCAGGAGGTAAAGGACGAACCCCAGTAACCCAGTGTATCGATATAGAGGACGAAAGAGTCCCTGAGAGGGAATGGGATCTCAACACTATGGATTTTGTGATAGGTCTTCCCTGGGCCAAGGAAGGTCGAAATGCAATATGGGTTATGGTAGGTCGCCTTACCTAGATAACATGAGAAAGAAAGAGTTCTGTTAAGGGAAAGATCTAGTTGAACTACCCATGAGAGAGATGGTTCAACTACACCATGAAGCGAGTTCAAAGGTTCTTGAGTTTGACCTAAAGGTTTCCTTACAAAAGATGGGAGTAGGTGCATGAAGAACTCAATGATAGTATAGTTTATCACCCCTAGCTATGGTTAGTATGATCCAGACTAAAGGGTCTGATGAGGGCATGTGTGCTCGTTCAGGGTGATATCTATAGACAGTTCTTGTCCTATGAAAGGTGTGACAATGACCACCATAGCCAGTATCGGGTTTTATAAGAAGCTCTGTAAGGGAGGTTGTGTCGGTCACCACTTCAGTAAGGTGATGTTGGTGAAAGGGGCCACATGATGGTTAGAAAAGGGACCACAGTGCGTGTAGATGAAGTCACTTTGATTGTGCAAGGGCTAAAAGGAGCCTAGAGACGATGAGAGTCATGAGCAGATGCAAAGTGGACTGACATAAAAGTTACTATGGGAGAATATGTGACATGAAAATCCGACCCCTCTAAGTTATAACTAAGAGAGATGAGTCCCTGATGCATGGGTTCTTTTGACATGGTTTGGTGGAGAAGGTTAAGTTTGACCTTACCCCTCAGGATAAAATAATGTGTGATGAGTTCCATGTGTCAAATTTAGAGCACTATGTGAGGTACGTAACCATGTGCTGAGCAATGAACCTAGTGAGCCCCAAGGGAGGTTGACATGGCCTGAGTCACATGTGCAGTTTATAGACGCCGGGACGAAAGGACTTAGAGAAAAGAATATGTGATGATAAAGGTTCTGTGGAAGCTCCATGAGTACGGTAAAGCCACATATGGGCCAATGATGGACATGGAAAGTCTTTTCCTGAATTGTTTGTTTGTTTGTTTGATTCATAGAATTTTGAGGACAAAATTCCTATAAGAGGGGAAGGATGTTACAACCCCAATTTTTGGGTTCAATTGGTGAGAAATGCAATTTCTCATATTAAGGATAATTGAACAAAGAATGGTATAATTTGTTTTGAATACATGGATTTTGTTTACAATAGCCTTGATGTCTGTGTTGTGGGCTTTATTGGCTATTGGGCCCAAATAACAAAGAAAATTCAATTAGTAATGAATAATTGAATAATTTAGAAAAGAATAATGTGGAAACCTCTGGAAGGCATATCCAAAGAGGATTTCGTGCCTCTTGGGTTCCTTGGGTACCAAGGAGTCCAAGGTTGCAAAAAGAAAGCAATAAGAAAAGAAAAGATTAATTAAGTATTTCTTTATTAAGAAAGAAATTCAAAATAATGATAAAATGTGGAAAATGAATGGAAAGAGGCATAAATGAGATTTCTTGGTGAAGTTTCGTATCCATGAGGTTGCTAACATTAAAAGAAAGGCTAATGAGGAAAATAAAAGAGAAATAAAGAGAAATACTCAAAAGGAATTATTTTAAATGAGAAGTAAATAAGATAATGTAAAATAATGCATAAAGGTGCATCTAGAAGGATAATAAGTATCCAATAAAAATAATTTCGAAATAATAGAGTGTCTTGGGATCCAAGGAGTCCCAATAAAGAGGAAAGAGATATAAAATACCAATTTTGCAAAATAAAAGATAATATGATACATTATTTGGTGATATTGATAAAAATGAAGTATCTTCTATTAAAAGAAAATAGAAGTTCATACCAATGGATTAAAAGGGCAAGAATAATGATAGTAAGAAAAAGGATTTTCATTTTTCTAAGTATCCATGAGATAAGGAATATCAAGGAAGAAAAAGGAGAGAGAGAATATTGCTTCTCTTTGAAGCAATTGACTTCCTAATTGGAAAGGGACTCTTAGACTCGTGGGCAACCCACCTAGGGCTTCATACCCTCCTCTATAAAAGGTTGGGACCTCTGGGACGAGCCCAAGGAAATCCCTACATCCTTTCCTCTCTCATCTCCCTCTTCTTCTACATCCTATCTCATCCAAAACCCTAGTTGCAAAGAATACCTTTCCTAGAGCAGCAAGGGGGCCGTGGAGGAGTACAACGAGGGCGTGCTACCCCACGACGACTAGAGGATGCACAGCAATGGTTTCCCTCCACCCAGATGAGCGTCGCTGCAGCTGCACGTCTGCATAAGGTCGCCAGAAGTTGCTGATCGCAGAGCCCAGTCCTAGCACCTCGGCCCTATCCTTGCACCTCCACAAGTGCGGCGGGGGGCGGGGGATGCTCTGGGATTGTCATCGAGGTCCCTAGGGCTCGAGGAGGCCGTAGAGGAAGCCCCTGGAGCAGCTGACCGCCGGCAGCGCTAGGGTAGCGCGGGGTTGAAGAAGGAGGGCGACGTTGGACATTTCTGCCCTCCGCGGGCTAAAAGGTCCAATCTTTAAGTCAAGGGCAAAACCGACATTGAATTATGTTTCCCAAATCGCGTGATGCGTTGCATGGACGGAGATGATGTGGCGCGATCTCATTGGCTGTGGTAAGTGATTTATTGTAAAAATCATATCAAATGATTGGTAACTCCGATTAGGACAAGTAATATATGAATTTTGATCAGAAAATGCAAGGAACCCATTAAAAATAGTTTTATAGCTTGAATCTGATCATAGTCTGAAATGTAGTGTAAATTATCATCTTTAATGAATTAAAGATTAAGAAATCCTATTCTGATATGATTAATGTGTTTAATAGGGTTTAATGGATCATTGGAGTTGATGTTAACCTGTTAAATGTAAAAAGGATACATTACGTTAAAAAAAGAAGAACTTTGCACATGATTAGTCTAATTTAGAGTTTATGTGCTTGAAATTTAAAAAGGGCATAAAGTTATCATCTTTAATGATTTAATTAAAGAAAAACCCTTAGATTTGATGATAGATGGACTTAATGATGTTATTTGGATAATTCAAGTTGATATTAACCTGTTGTTAATAAAAGTGAAAATAGGATTTAAAAAGATGATCTTTTTATATAATTCGTTTAATTTAGGGTTTCGTGCATGATTATGCACTAATGAGCTTGAAAACCCTAATTTAGATGAATATGTCTTTTAATTGTTTTAATGGTTCAAATCCATGAATAAATAGGGATGTGATGATCCTAAGTCAATTTGGGTATAAAAGACTATTAAAATGGATAGTTGAGCAATTAAGGTTCATAAAAAATGGAAAAGGATATTTTAGGATTTGTTAACCTAAAAGGGATAAAGTTTGAGAAATTGATCTAAGAAACCCTAATGAATATTAATGAAACATTAATGAGGATTAGAAACCTTAGAAAGAGAACCCAAGTCAATAAAGTAGATTCTTGATAAAGTGTGTAATAAATAGAGTACATATTCTTTTCAGGAATTATGTGATGATTGAATTACTTGCTTGGATCTGTTGATTGGCTTGATTTTATATACATGAAGTATAAGTTGAATAATCTGCATGACTCATCAAATCAGGTATGTGGTTACGCTTAAGAATAATCGCTCTAGTTTCACGGCGATTCCCGACATTTTAATCGGTTGCTTGAAAATAATTGTTGGATGTTTATTTAATTCATGCAACTATAAAGTGACTATGATTATCACTATAAATGTGTGTA